>JAWZYV010008623.1:0-658518 GCA_038373885.1 Cheiracanthium punctorium
CATGACGTTGTGATACTATTTAGACAATTTAATTTTGCCAGTTGAAAATGTTATTTATCAGTTATATATGCCTTGATTATGTGTTTAAGACTTACATCTGGTACAGTGCAGAAATACAATAAATTATAAATTATTGATTTGCCCGTTTATACAGAAACTTCAAATGTAGTTAATATTTTGTACAAGCGTTCATTATGCTTGCTCAATTCCTAAGTTCGATCGAGAAAGCGACAAAAGAATAATATATACTACATGAAATGTCTTTATTAAAGAATAATTAATTTAGGGATCGCGCTATAGAGCGTATTTCATCAATTTTCTCCAATATACAGGATATACCGAAAACACTGAAATGCGCTTTAATACATCATTTGTTAAAGATTAATCTTGAATTGTTTAAAATAACGTAGGAAATCCGACTACGTTCATGAAATATTCATTATAAAAATGTCTTTCTCATTTGTGTATTTAGTTATTTTAAAGTATATTAAATATCCACTTGTGAAACTGAAGTAAGCAATCGTGAATTATGAGAGTAAGCGCTACTTTGTTTTTCCTTCAAATTATATGCATTTATTTTCTTTATGTAAATATGTATCATAGCAAACAAATTAATCATGAGTTCGTACTTGAATTAGTAACACAATTACTCCTTAAAACTACATTAAATAACGTTTGAAAGCACTGGGAAGCTTAAGAAATGCCTGATGTATACGTGAAGACTGGAGCATCCGCAGGCCTCTTTGGATGGCTAATCAAAATACACGCGCAGGCCCGTTACTAATTGCGAAGGCCCCGCTCCAACCCTAATTATCTAGGGTATGACCGAAATCCATTAGTTTATTGTCCCTGGTCGAAAAAATAATGACTGGTAGGGATCTTGCCGACCCCAATATCTATATCAAAAATTAATTTTTGGCAACCAGTCTTTTTAAATCCTATATGTGTCTCTCTCCACCTCCCCAAATATATAATTGATTTATTGAAATTCTAAAATTTTTTTTTCTAAATTATGAATATTAATATTCGCAATTTCTTTAATATTTTCTATTTTTATTCAACACTATATATTTAATTCTCTTCTCCTTTATATCCTAGACAATTTATTTATAATCCATATCAATTTATATCACAGAGTAATCAGTATATAAGCACTTTATAGTTACACTAAATGGACAATATCCATGTGACGTCATTTTTCCACCAACACGTGACCTTTCGGCTGTGTTGATAATTAATCTTGTTATCTGATTGGCTGAAGTGTATATTTTCCATCGACACGTGACTGAAATAGCCTCGTCTCAGTATAAGTTTTAATGTGTTAGCGTTTTTTAATGGGAATCTGGGAAAAGATATCTTTTAGTTGTCATGCACAGGTTCCTGAGAGTTTTTGAAACATCAATAGGCAGCACAATACAGAGGCATAATTATTATTTTTCTAATTTTGCGCTCATTACCAAGAGTCCAGCACATAAACCTATGGAGGAAAGGTTGTTTTTTTTCCACCGTCACGTGACCTTTATAGCCTAGAACCCAAGGAGTCGATATCCTCCATTACTAGGCTACGATAGTAATCGTAGCCTGACGTAATCCTCCATTCAAGGCTCAGATATGCTCGCGCCTGATTATACCTTAATATATACGTCAGTGCTGGACTTACCCCTACTCCTTGGTCTTCGCCAAGGAGTAGGGGTAAGTCCTACTCCTTGGCGGAGACCCGGAATGAGTCTTTGACTCATTCCGGGTCTCCTCTGCTGGCGGGAAACTGTTCTGGCGGGACACTTTTTGACGCACAATCCAGAGAAACGTAATCACTTCACATAAACATATCTATAATTCACGATCTAATAAAGTTATAAGTACACCACTTACATCAATTCAATCCCTACGATGCAGAGAATCCTCCGGTACCAATTTACTTTCAATACAACAGCACAATATCACATATTACAGCAATTATCCAACTTCGACGAAGAATTTTCCCGCTGATGAGCAAAGATTTTTCCAACACTTCATATATCCACTTAAATTTGATGAAACACACACAAATAATATATCCGTTGATTCCTTATTACTTGTACATTACACACATATCAAAATCATTACCATCTACTCACTTTATATCACAAAAAATAAGGTAAAATTAGAGCTCCATAAAAACGCGTACGATTGTCGACAGAACGTCGTCAACAATTAATAAATTTTTCTATTTAAGAAAAGTAATTCATTTTTTTTTAAACTTTACCTGATTATAAAGATTTTTTTTTTATATAATACTACAGGATTTTATAATCTGGAATTTTGTGTTATGCAGAATCGGTAAAGTACCGTCGATTTTGAATTTGAAAAATTCTACTGTATTTATTTAAGGTACTTTCTTAGTTGGCCTATATTATACTTATTTTAGGATGATTAAAAAAAAAGAATGATTCCCATAAATTAGAGGCTTTAAAATACTAAATTAATTGATCGGTTTTGATAGATTTAAAAGGCAGCCACATTTTCGATAAATTTACGTACTACATGCTGTCTTTCACCAAGTAATTAATAGATTATAAGTAATTAATAGATTATAGGTAAGTAATTAATAATTAATAGATTACAAGTAAGTAATTAATAGATACCGTCATAACCGAGGGTCTTGCTATGGGTAATTCTCTCTCAACTCTCTTATGTGATATTTATATGCATTATTTTGAAGAGAAGCTCTTCAAGGTCTTTAATTTTCCGTGCTGGGCCAGATATGTTGACGATACTTTCGTTCTAGTGGATTCCAATTGTGATATTTCTAATTTACTTTTGATTGTTAATTGTATTGATCCGTGTATCCTGTTTACTCTAGAAGAGGAGTGTAACAATTTTTTACCCTTTTTGGATGTTCTTGTTTCTACCCAGACAGCACAGAAAACTTGCATCAAATTTGAAGCAAGCTTGATTTATCAAGTCAATAAACTTGAATTAAGCTTGAAAATTTCAAGCGTGTAAGCTTGAATCAAGCTTGACATAGCAAGCTTAATTTCAAACTTAAAAAAACTTCCTAAATACACGAGGCGCCGGTCGGCGAACTCGCCCCACATATTTTTCTTTCCCACACCTCAACGCTGAAATTTCAAGCTATCTTAATCTGTTACCATCAAACGTCCGGGTCTAGGATCGAACACGGTATCTTTGGGTTGGAAGGCTGTCGTCATAACCACTCAGCCAACTTGAGTTGGGCTGGTATGACTAAAGTTTCAAGTGACTGTTAGGGTTTATGATGTTGATCTGTTTCTTTTATGTTGATCTGTTTCTTTTATTTTTCCATGGGATGCATCAAAATTAAAATAATGTTATGTGTGATTTAGAGACTCTACTAATAGGGAAATAACCATAATATAAACTTAACAGCAGCACGCGTTTTAAAACTTTCAATATCGCAACACTCATGCTGTGTCGAATGAGACAAACGACGACTCAAATCGAGACAAACGACTGATTTTGAAATCAATTACGTAGTATAATTGTATTTTATTTTGAAGAATTTCCATATTTGGAAATATAGAATCCTTTTATTTAATTCTATGGTCAAGTACATTTATGACTGATGATCATGAGCGCCGGCAGCATAGGGCAAGGGGGGGCGATGCCCCCCTGGATTTTTGTATAGTGTTTTCGCTTGCTATTTTACTCTTTCCAACATGGTAACCATACGTTAAAGTAGTCTTTGCCCCCCCTGGGAAATATTCTGCCGGCGCCCATGCTGATGATAAATTATTTTGTGGCGGCCAGAACCTGATCATAAATGGTCGGGGCCTGGGGGCAAGAGGTTATTTTGGGGCCCCCATACTACTATCACAAGCATTTTAACTTATTTTTGTTTGCTGTTGCATTTTCCCGACATAAAAATAAAACATTTTTAAAGAACACTAAAATTGAATTAAAAATTACCTATTTATTTGTACTTATTTAGAACAAGACTATGTATTTAAAAGTGATTTTAATATTTTTTTTGGTCCGTTCGTATTATTAGCGCATGGGTGCGCAAATTCCAGGAATGGCAATTACGAGGCACGGGAGCAAAATTTCTCACTCCAAAAAATTTTCTGGATACACCAAAAAGTTCGAAATTTTCTTTACTTCACCACGAAAAAAAAAATGTGAACTAATGGATATTTTGTGATAAGCATATATATATGGCCATACCATACGTTTTCAAAAACTCGTTGTGTCGAATGTTTAGTTTCTAGGAATGTTAATTATATTAAAATTTATTTTTAGGGGTAATTAATTAGTTAATAGAATTACTAATGTTAATTAGATGTAAATAAAACTAAAACTCCCCTCGTGTTATACTTCAGAGGGCTTATCCCATTCATTCCTTCCCCTTGCGTGTTCTAATGTCCAGGTTCTGTGCGATAATAAAATAAAACACAACTTTTACGAACTTTTCCTTATTTAATATGACCAATTTGAGAAAACGCTAGGCTTTTCAATGTCCATTCTCCTTCTTGCCTACATCGACAGATGGCGCCATCACTGCAATAGCAATAATCAAGCTGTATTCAAGTTAATGGATTGAACTGTCAAGCTTGTATTAATGCGTCAAATTGAAAGAAATGTCAAGCTTGATTTAAGCTTATGTGCTGTCTGGGTAGGAATCCTGACGGTTTCTCTACTTCTGTTTTCCGCAAACCCTTTTCTGTCTCTTTACCTCCTCATGCCCTATCTAATCATACTTGCCAGCAAAAACTTAGAACCCCTTACAAAAACTTACTGCTTTTTACACTTATGTGTTTCGTGCTATTAAAATTTGATCTGTTTCTTCATCTCTTAATAATGAGATTAGCTACTTAAAATACTTAGCTGTTTCTCGTGGTTTTAGCCCCTCTATTATTGATAAAGCTCTTTCTAAATTTAATAAGCCTAATACTTCTACTAATACTATTAATTTTCACAACTTATTAAGTGTACTACCTTTCTTTTCATCTTGCTACAAAATTTCTAAACTTCTCAAAAATTTCGGTTTCAAAGTCATTTTTAAACCTGTTAATAAACTTAAATTTTCTTCCCTTAAGATCCTATTCCTACTGAGAGCCGTTGGGGTGTTTATTATATTCCTTGTGGATCTTGTGATTTGGGCTATATTGGTCAGACCAGAAGAGCTCTCAAATTTAGGCTCAAAGAGCATGAGAGATATGTTTCTAAGCACGAACTTTCCAAATCTTCTATTGCCTCACATTGTTGAAATTCCAATCATCGTTTTCAGTTTTCTAAGGCTAAGATATTGTGTACTCCTCAGTCTTTGTCCCATCTTGATTTTTTGGAAGGTTTTTCCATTACCCAGCACTTAGAACATCTTGTGAACGATTCTTCCGTTCTTTTCGTTTATTCTGCTTGGAAGCTGCGGTTGCAAAGTTCTATTCACATTCTTCCTCTACTCCCCCTTTCTCCTTTTTCTTTCTTTTATTTCGCTTGCCCCCCCCCCCCTTTTTGTGTGTGTGATTCTGTCCTTCCTTTACGTTTTATTTTATTTATATATTGTGCTGTCCTGTTTGTGGGTTATGTATAATAATTAATATATATATATATAATAAAATAAAATAAAAATTTAAAAATATTATTTGTATTTTTATGTTTTTTTGTTCTGTTTTCTTTTGTTTCACTTTCTTTGTGTGTGTTTGTATTCGTGTTTTTTTATCATTATTTTTCTTCTTATTATTATTTATTTTTGTATTTTTGTGCTTCTTTTCTTTTCTTTTTATCCCTTCCCCCTTTTTTCCCTTCTCCGTGGTTTTGTTCGGCTTTTCTTTTCCCTTGTGGCAACATGCTTGCTTATTTTTTTTTTTTTTCAGTTTCCTCTGTTCCTTGTGGCGAAGGGCTTTGACTGAGGGAGACCAAAACAATTTTTGGTCCAAACGTACGTATCATCTTACATGTAACATCTTATGTGTGTTTTTTCACAAAGTTTTTTATTTACTTTATCCTTTAACACCAGTATTTTATAAATTTAAGAAATACATTATGTTATTAATTTTTTCTAACACACTGAAAGCATATAACTATTTCTGAAAAGGTTGTAGTGTATTGTGTTATGGTAAACCTACACGAGGAGTATTTCGTATTGCCTATGTAAGGGGGGTGGGGTGTTTTGCTCGGAAGACTTTCTTAGTGTTTCTGAAGCGTATTTACGTTACATCGTGAGAAAAATCGTCCAAAACTCCGAATTTTTAGATTATGAGCCGTCCGGTAGACCAGAACTCTGGCCCTATATACTTCAGTTATCTACCATCTTCAGCATCTTATCAACTCGGCTCGGGTGGGCACAACATCTTGTTTTAGATACCATCTCCGGCCTTTAAATGTCTAATACAAAGGATAGTGCATGTATAAATTTAGATTAATTAATCAAATTTCTATCTGAAAAGAATTGTACAAAATTTTAAATCTGATATTTAAAGAAATACAAAATAAAAGTGAGAAAACCTAAGATATGGAAAAGTATTGGTCTTAAAATTAAAATTCAATAATTACAATAAATTTTATTTATACATGATGAGTAAAAGAATTATTATTAGAACTAGTTAGTATGTAAAACTACTATTTATTTTCCTTTGAATACAAAATAATAATTATTATTAATTAATTTTGTGAGCTTTCTGAAGAGAAAAAAAAATTTCATTGAAATATTAATTACATATTGAAATTTTCAAATAGAGTTAATAATATTAGAAAAATAGACTTAAGGCGATTCTTGTGACGGAGCGGAAGTCGATCATTCCGATCGCGACATCTGGTGGCAAAAAATATTCATGGTGAGTAGGAGGGTCCGAACTATTATAGCTGACAGTGGGGGTCTCTGCAAACACATGTGCGTTTACACTTTTCCGGGAAGAAATGTTATCGCTAATTGTGGTCAAGCAAGATTGTCGGGGAATGAGCGGAGAAAGAGGAAGAATATAAATAATCACTGGCTGAGAAGTGAAAATGGAAGAACTGATATTTTCCTAAACTGTGGGCAATTGCATGAGAATTAGAATGCATAGAAAATGGCAGCACTTTATGTTTTTTATTCAAATTTTAAATTGACTTCCTAATATTTTTTATCGATTGATTTTTTCCATTCTTGGGTCTCTGTTCCATTCACCCGCAAACCCACTTGCACGTTGAAAAACACAAATCCGAATCCATCAATTCATTTAAAAAAACAAAAAAATACGTTATGGCTAATTGTGGTCAAGCAAGATTGCTTGGAGGAAGTATGAGAAAAGGAGAATGATGTAGCTGAAAATATTCCAGCGCCAGAATGATTTTTTCCAAAATTGTGAGGAAAAATGTTTACGCCAGAACTAAGAGATATTCTAACGATCAATGTTTGTTCTATTTTTTTTTTTTTTTCTAATCAACGCTCTGACTTTCCTCCATCCGATTTCTGTCTACTCCCCTTCCAATTCTGGGAAAGGGGTATTTATTTAATTATCCAACATCAAAATTGAATTCTAAATGCGCTGAGATACTGTAACCTGTGACCAAGCTTTCCGGAATGAATTTGTTCACCCATTCCTATCACAAGTGCATTTTCTTCCAGGTTACAATTTTTTGCTTTTCAAAGAATATGATTTACTGCTGGGTACAGCAAAAATTTAAAATAAAGTTTGGTGTGTGATTATGGCAACGCTACACTAGAGCGATCTGCCAAGGGTGGGAATGCGTTGGCAGGAGGACTTTTTTGGGGTTTATAACGCGTATTCACGTTACATCTGGAGAAGAAACAAAATAACCTTACCAAAATTCCAGACCGTTAGATCGACAGCCGCGCGATGGGACCCTAACGCCGGACCTTTACACTTCGGCCGTCTACCATGTTTAGTGGCATAACCACTGTGACATAGCGGGGCAAAATAAAATCTGGATAAAAAAGACACGATTACTTAATAAATGAAAATTCTATGCATTAAACTTAAAGATTCTTGCACTTAGACTGGAATGTAAGCAAGAAAATTAACACATAACTAGTTTCATAAATGACCTAATATTTACTCATAATGGATTGATGACTTGCGGCTCGTGGGATACAGCAAGTACAGCAGGGCTGCACTTGAAATTATCAGCACATACTTTAAAATAATTTATTCTACTAATTTTCCTAAATTCAGATTAGAATTATGGAATTCCTGCGGTAAATAAAAAAAAATCTCCAAAAAAAAAAAAAACCAAACAAAAAAACCGTATTGTGGCCGGATCGCTCATTCAGAAAAAAAGCACTTTAATCTTCCCGCAATTCAATTGGTAAAATCTTTGGTTCAGCCGGGGCCACGCGAGATAGCAATAGCAAGTTTCCTCTACCTTCCTAAAGGAAACTTGCTTGATCTCGCGTGGCCCCGGTTCAGCCCAGAGCGCTGATAAGAAAATTGGCAGCACCGTTGCCATGACAACGATTACGTAATCAGTCCCTCCGGCATAGGCTATAATGGGGATACGCAGCTAAGACTCAGCTCATCAAAGATTTTAAAACGTCGGCAGCACTTGAAAGAGCGCGGTGAATTCGACCCACTGATTGGCTCGAGAAGTGAGGGAGGGGGTAAGGAGAATATATGTTCGGCAAACTCTCGACTTTATATTGCTGAACTTATCAAGAAGGTAAACCTGAATAGACGCTTATGAATGGACAATGACCCATCAAAGCAGTATTGTTTTTAAGTAAGCAAGAACTAGCATTTAGAGGACATGGCGAGCGAGAAAATTCTTTAAACATGGGAAATTTTAAAGAGCTTTTAAAATTATTGATATCTGAATTAAAACAACGCCTTTTTATGAAGGCATCACTGACTGATTCGCAAGTTTAAAAGAAAGGAGAATTGATTTGACTTATAAAAAATAAGTAAGTTTTCTTTTTCTTTTTTTTTTTTTTTTTCTTTTCTTCTCAAGTTATCGTTACAAAAGAAAATTCTAAGGAAACTCCGAATCAGACACGGATTAATGCAATTTTGAGGATAAGAGCGGCTGCTTGAAATTTATGTCCATTTTATGGAAGTAAAATAGGAACTCTTACATTTTTTATGTAATTTCTTTTTTTTTTCCTCGGTGAGGGCTTAATCCGCCAGCTTTCGAATTCAGTAACAAAGATTTTCCATTCCTGTCCGGAGGAAGGGGGGGGGCTCATATGCTTCCGGCTGCACTAACAGTTTTGACCATGGGCCGCCACTGATTGTTGGAACTGCGTACAAATTTTAGCAATCAAAAAATCATTTCATGAAATAAGAAAATGCCTTAAAACCCAAAATTGAATAATAAATTAAGTGAGTAGAATTTATTGTTTGATTAGAAATACTTATTTTTGTAAAACAAATATGAATTTAGTCAAACTTGCTTTCCGAATATAAATCAGAAAGTGGACTTTATCATTTGCGAAATTCTGCATCATGTTTTGAAATAGGTATAAAAAATTGATGTGAACACAAAATAAAACAGGGCTGTACCCCCCAAAAAAAATTTGGAGGGGGGGCAATTTTTTTTTTCGTGAATGTAGTCACAAAATCAGAATTTACTGACATAAAAATCGCCAATAGCCAGTTTAAAGTATTTCCCTATACTAGTCTATGGACACGTAAAAAAATGTTTTTAAGAGACTTTCATCCATTAATCTCCATACAAAAATTAAGCCGACGATAAACATCTCCTGAATCTTGGTACCTTCTGAAGCTGCTTTAATCAACAATATTAAATCAATTTTAGTCTACTTACCAATTTTCAAATTAGCTGAAATTTTGCATAATTTTGCATACTAACCTATTTCAGCTAACAATACAATATCATGCAAATAAAAAAAAAGGAAAAAGATTCTATACCATATTCTCCTGACACTAGTCAGGGATCGATCCAGACAGTTTTGTGGCCCCTTCACAAAATTACATTCGACTAAAACGGCCCCTTCACAAAAAATCAATTAAATAAAATAACCCTTCATTTGTATTTTACACTATATTTTATTTATTTCCCCTCTCTTTATTTATTTTCCCCCTCCATTCCACAATAACTCTGACCACTCAAAAAAGTCTGACATAACAATAATAATTTAAAGGAGGTATTGCTATTTTTTTCATGGTTTTTGTTCTTCATAAAAACTTTTCATTAAAAAATATATACAGTAGCTGTCAGCAATGCATAAAAATGGCAGCACTTTACATTATTTATTCAAATTTTGAAGCTAACTAAAAGCTAAGAAGCTAAAATCTAAAGGCTTTAAAAAGCTAAAAGTTAAAGGCTTTAAAAGGCTAAAAGCTTTTGAAGCTAACTAAAAGATAGAAATATAGAAACTAAGATATAGAAACAAGGTCTACGCATTGAATTATGATACACTCTTCAAAATTAACATCCAGATATAGAAATGAGGTCTACGCATTGATTTATGATACACATTTTTAACATCAAGCAGGGGCGTAGGCAGAAATTTTTCATGGGGGGGGGGTTACTTACGACTACTACAAGTCATATATATATGTATACGTGAGTGTGATAATGTAGTGAAGAATATGCATTTTGTATGGCAAAAATTTCCTTATGGGGATTATGACCCCCCCCTAACCCCCCCCCCTTGGCTGCGCCCCTGACATCAAGATATAGAAGTCGGGACCATGTATGGATTATCATACAATTTTTAAACATTACCAAACATGATGAAACAAGAAAAACAAATAGGACATAACATGAATTATAGTACACTTTTCAAAATTTAACAATAAGAAAAAAAAAAGGGTCTGCAGATGGATTCTGATATAACTTTTCAAAATTAAATTTAAAATATTTATTGCGATGTTTTGTTTTTCAAATTGGTACACTTTTCAACAAAGTTAAACAAGAAAGACAAATAAGGCCGGCGCATGAATTACGATGCACTTTCCAACAAACAGAAAAATAAGTAAGTGCATACAAGTGCGTAGTTAGGTATTTCAGATGTTTTTGTTATTTTAATTTTTCCCATGTAACTTATTTTGAAATTAAACAGTGAGTACATTTGAAAGAATGTTTAAAATATAATAATAAATTTAAATTAGTTACAACTGACGAATGCAGACGGTGCACAGTGGAGTATTCGTATCAAAATCCTGGCCAAAAGTCGAAAATTTTAAATTTGTTTAAGAATAGTAATCTATATGTTTTTGGATAGCCTAGTAACTGATGCATCATGTAATGCATGTTTTTCGACCATAATTCATATCCAAAAGATGCAACACTCGGTTTAAAAGCAAGTTTCTTCATTTACGACAAGAGATTTCAGCGTTTTCTATTACTTCGTCTTGCATTTTTTACGGGCTCTTTAAATTAATTTACTGGTTTGATACTTAGTATAATTGTAGTACAATATATGTATTTTAATTATATGTATCTATTAGCTTGAAAAAATAATATGACTTTATTTTAAAAAATTGTAAACTTTGTTTTTCTAATTTTTTTTCAAAAATTCACATTTCAAAAAGCTTTTTAAAGGGGTGTCGCGGCTTGTCGCGCCCAATTTCAACTATAATCGTAATTATTACAGTATTGAGTGTCTATTCCAAGAAAAAAATGTTCCCCCAACATCCACCATTCTTATAAAAAAAATTATTTATATGGCGCCATTTTTATTTTTTCGATAATTTTTCGACGGGTGATCGCAAAAGCTATACAAACATACGCACTTGTATTTCTCATAAACTATAAATTATGTGCAGGTGTTTGGATAAAGGTATATAAAATTTATTTTAGTCAAGATTTAACATCAGTATTTTAAATTCAGTATGTAATTTCTTATTTTTCTGATGTAAATTGGCAACTGTGACTTCGGGTCATTGAACTGTGAGTGCGTAAACAGAAAAGTGCTGGCTTGAAATAAATTACTTTCTCCTCGAGCTTGGAATGAGATTTTATGGGTTTGCAAAGGGGGGCATCTTTTAAGCAGTGCCCTTATATGATCTGCTCTAGATAAAGGCCAATGAAAAAGAGCAAGCCTTGTAGCAGTGAGATCCTATAACTTCTTCTTCCAGAGGGATCCGATGGTGCTCTCTCTCTCTCTCTCCCTCTCTCTCTCTCTCCCCCCCCCCTCTCTCTCTCTCCCTCTCTCTCTCTCTCTCTCTCTCTCTCCCTCTCTCTCTCTCTCTCTCTCAAAAAAAAAAAAAAAAAAAAAAAAAAAAGGAGAAGAAAAAGAAAGTGATTCTGAGTGAAGACGAATATCAGAGTTCAAAAGAATCGAAATGAAAAAGTTAATCTTCAGAAGTCCTTAGAAAACTAAGATCCAAATAGTAACTACATTTAGAAAAGTGGAAAATCTGAAAACTTTTATGATAAAAATTGATTTATAGATAAGTAGTATTATATTTATAAGTATTATTATAAGTAAAGTATTACATTTATATATTTTTATTGTGGTTAAGGCAGCGTTTCTCAACCTGTGGGGCGCGCCCCCCAAGGAGGCGCAGAGCGTTTCCAGGGGAGGCACGAGAAAAACCAAAGAGCAAGTAATGATGCACGATTTTTAAAAATCGCCTAATTTATTCTCATTTTTACTCAAAAATATATCCATTTTCGCTTAAAATGTTCATTCAAACTTTACTGATAACATTATTTTGTAGAAAATTCGACTAAATGTACATTGTTAAAGATTAAAAAATTGAATGTATGCTGAACAATGTGAAGGGGGGGGGGTGCTACCGTAAGTTAGCCTTTGTTGGGAGGGGGCGAAGTTAAAAGGTTGAGAACCGCTGGGTTAAGGCACGGCTATTTTCCTCACGGGAAGGTTGCCTTGGCGGAGGGCTTTTTAAGAGGCTCTAATGCGTATTCACGTGACATCTGGAGAAAATCGCCCAAAACTCCAGACCGTTAGATCGACAGCCGCGTGGTATTACATTTATAAGTGGTATTATACAAAAGCAGTACTTCCCAGTAAGGGACACTCCCCGGACAAGACATTTGTTAGAAACCAACTTCGAGTCGTTTAGCGATATATCGCCAAATTTGGCGACAACACGCTTTTTTATATAATTTAAGAAGTATATAATACTAAAAAGTAAGTCAAAAGTCAACAGTAATGATTTTAACGTTAAAACACATGAAAAATATTTTTGGCCAGGATTTTTACACAAATACTCCACTGTGCGGTGCTACAAATTCGAAATTTTGTACTGAATAAATAGAAAATATCCCTAAATTAATATGAGTACTTATTTACTATTGAATGTCTACTTTTGAAGCTATAACTGTTTCTAAAAATTAAAATAGAATGTACATTTCAATGATTTAGTAAACGTGTTAAAAGATGTTCACCGTAAACCGTCGTTTGTCAGCATTATCAACTGAAACATTTCAGTGCATTTTTGTTTACATATAGTTGTGCGGAATTTTGAGAAGTTTCTAAAATAAGATTAAATGGAACAGTTTCTTTAATAAATCTGAATTGTTTTCCAGAACTTAAGAGAAGTCCGATGTCCTAATATAAAATGTTTTGGAAACGACGTATAAATGAAAAGACGTATAAGTGAAACATTAATAAACAACTTTGATTATTAGCTGCTATGCAAATTTATGTGAATATAATAAATGTATGTTTTTTTAAGGTACTAGTAAATTACTTCATCATATTACTTTTTACTTGAAAACAATATCTAAATTAAAAATGAAACAAATCCTACCTTTATTGGACAATATTTAATACTGCATAAATTTAGTATTAATCTAATATACATTGAATACCATGAAGTGATTTTTGTTCAAACAGTCATTAAATTTAATAACCACCTATAGTCGCCTGATGTGCTGATTGTCTTTAATTATTAGTTACAGTATTGCGGATTGAACAGTGATGGCGCTAGACTTTCCCCGACAAGGGGTCACCACTCCCCGACAGGGGGGCACATGTGCATATTCATATACTTATTCTGATTCCGGGCATACATGCACATATTCTGAGTGGCGTATCTAAGAGGGGGCTTTGACCTCCCTCTTGGATGACATTTTTGTGACCGAGTATGATATGGAAATTTGCAACTATTTGCACCACTTAAAAATATTTTACTTTAGAAAGTGATTTGTTCACAATAAATCATTTTCTAAACTAAAATATCCAGGATCCAGGTAAGTTTAGAGGAGATAGAGAACAATATAATGTTTTATATTGTGAAATATTTCCAGGAATCGGATCGACATACATAAGCGGACACTCAGGCCCCGGACATTTAAAAGAACCACTGCACAATCTTCCCTGGTAGATTATTATTCAAACTGACCCTAATTAACGTATCTAAAAATCCTTTTACATTACACAAATATTTCCCCAAGGCCTCATCAAGTAAAATATTTCGGTGGGTGAAGAGGATGTGCAGTGCTAAAATTAAATTAACTGATTTCTAGAATCAACGCAAATAAACTGATAATACATTTACTGAAATTTTGAAGGGGTGGGGTGTCAAACCCACATGATCCTACCCCCTGGTTACGTTTCTATAAAATCTCGAAAGCTAACTTTTAAGAGTTCATCAGGTGTTAACGCTTAAAATATTTCATATGAATGAAATTCCTTGAAAAAAGTTCAGCGAAGAAAGTTCTACGCATTTTTTTTCCCCGCGCAGAAAAAATATCAGAAACAAAAGTTTTTTGTGCAGGAATATTGCTGTAAATTCACTGAAAATTTATTTTATAAATTAAGCATGACCAAATTTGCACACTTTTACACAAATTTCAGTTGTTTTTATAAAATTAAGAGATATGTGTAAATTAAATTACAGTTTAACTTCCATATCTCGAACATCGAAATTCTTGATATCTCGAATAAATGTGTTTTCCCTTACAAATTGAATCCCGCCCCACCAATGGCATAGCGCTAGTGCTTTGAACTGGGAGACGGAAGGTGCCTGGTTCGGAAATAGGTCGCTTCCGCCGACCTAACCGTTCGGAGTTTTCCATGGTTTTTTCGAAACTTTGCATAAGTGTGGGTTAGGACCCCTTAGAAAGTCCCCCACAGAGGGCAATCCCACCCCCGGCCTAGATCCCTAGCGTAGATAATTGGCCGTAATCTACATTTCCATTTACAAACTGATTCCCTTTAATTTCAACTCGTTATCTCAAAAACTCTAGTATTTCTGGCCAACATGTTTTGCTGCAAAAAATATTAATCGAATTGTTAATTTATGTAATATAAATATTTTAAATCACAATAAAGGGAGAAAAATGCAATTGAAATGTTTATAGGTAGAACCATTTTACAACAAAAATTTTCTTTTGAGTAAAACGATTTTGAAGGCGCGCAGTAAAGTGGTATACCGAAACTTTATCGCTTGTTTCTAGGGCTTTAAAATGATTCTACTTCAATAATAATTCATGTGGTGATAGTACTTATTGAAAGCTACAAGATGGCACCGTATCTCAATTTCGAAAAGAATTGTTGTGAAGTGTACCCCTGGAAGCTTCAGTTAATAATAATAATAATAAATTATAAAAATCTCCGAAAGAGACGCAAATATATGCGCTATTAAAATTTTTTAAAAAGTCAAGCAGTCATGCAGAAAATTAACCACTTTCTTTTAAAATCAAAAATAAAATAAAATAAAAAATATTGTCTGCAAAATATAATCGGACAGCTTATAATTTTCTAAGACACAACAAAAATAATTATTTTTAGCGAAACTAGCCTTGATAAAAATTCACTTTTTTATTATACACCAAGATAGTTTTGAAACGAGCTTTCCATAAAGTGATGAATCTGTATAAATAAAACAAACTCTAATATGTCAGTTAGTTAGTTTGTTTGTTTGTTTGTCTGTGTCTCGCGTAGCTCGCAGACCGGTGATCGTAGACCTACCAAATTTTGTACGGAAATTCTCCAGGACGGGTCCCGACACACCTCGAAGCGATTTTTTCAAAATTCGAATTATTTTAGGAGATATCGATAAAAATCGTGTCGCAAAAGGATCATTTTTGCTCTCGCCATTTCGCAATTGTAACCCCGCAGTGGAAAGAGCGAGGTTTGAGCATATCTAGGTTGCCATATTTGGCAAGTTTTTTAAATGATTTAGACTCTTGAAGTAAAAATAAAAGAATAACGATTTTTTTTGTTAGATTATTTGTAAGGTTATGTTTTAATTAAAATATCGTGTGCATGTGAAATCAGAACAGGAATGAAATGATTTATACTCAAGAGAAAAATAGAATTTGGAAATTTTCCGAAAATAAATGTGCAACTTTTTAATTTGGCGAAAAATAAAAGTGTTGATGTGCGATTTTGAGAAGATGTGATTCTAGCACCAAGCGCTATTTATCGTCTGCTTTTGCTACTTGAATTATGAATACACCTGAATGAGTTTTTGAACTTTATTTCAGTTCGAATTGTGCAATTTTCTACGCAGCTTTTTCCCATCTATTTCTAATGTATTACATCCAGAAAGAAAATTGTTAGAAATATCAATTTTAATTGCGTTTAATCACACTCATCAATAATGATATACTTTCCAACTTAATGGAATAAGGAAAGAAAATAGGGAAGACCCATGGATTATAATACGCTTTTAATACGTAGCACTTTAGTGCGTATTTAAAATCTGAAAGTGTTTCAGATTTTCTTAGTTTTTTTCCTTTCCATTTTTGATAAAGGCCAATATATCCAGAAGCTCTTCAGAATTAATATAGGACGAAAATAATTTGTTCCTTTTCGTAGGTTTTTATCATTAAACCCCATCTTATTTTTGTAACCAGGGACGGCCAGACACGGTAAGCATCGCATCGGGCGCCGGCTTCGAAGGGGGTCATTTCGAACTTAAAAACTAAGTAGAGCATAAAAGGAGGCGTCTTTTTTATGTTAGCAAGGGTCTCTACACTTACCCTAGGGCCGCTCATGTTTGTAACCATCTTAATTTTAAATTCCATTCAGAATCTAAGAGATTTCAGTGCCAAGGAAGCCAGTGAGAAACAGGATTCTCTCCGAACAACATTTATTAAGATGGCGAACCAACTGGTCGCCGGGGGCGGCTAGTAATTTTATGAAGCAAGCTCATTTACTAATAATTGATAGTGAAAGTGTCACTTTTAAAATTTCAACATTAACAAAAAAGAACGTCCCTATTTGCTTGTGTAAGCAAAGCCATACTTCCCTTCCCTCTAAATTTTTTATTTACCCGACTAGTCTAATTAGCGGTCACTGTCTCCCCCATGCCGACCACCCACACCCATATTGCACTTTTCTAAGGTGTCGGCGACAAAATGCCGTTACATGGTGTCAACTGTCATTCTGCTAAACAAACAGCGGGCAACCTACTCCCCTTTAGCACAATCTTCAGTGCAGAAAGTACCCGTTTAAGCAATTAAACGAGCCTCGAATAGAAAGTGGTCGCACATGTGGTCTCATAAATTTGTCGTATTGATGTCTTGCTGCAAATCCCATAAAATACCCCCTGAGAGTGGGATCACAGATTTCAAGTATACACTATTCGAAGTCGTCACAGTATTGGAAGATGTATGAAGTTGCTGTTTTTCGTCATGAAAAGGATCGCAGAGATAAGAGATGAATGAAAACGGAAAGTAGTTTTAGCCATTATACAGAATTTCTGAGGAATATACCCCCCCACCCCCAATGAGCTATCTCCCAGAAATGTAAACATTTCCGCTTCAATCTCTAACACTCATTTGCCTTTCATATGTATTAAAAAAGTACAAAATTATTTTTTTTTAAATCGCAAAATCAAAATTAAAACTCAGCAAAAAAATAGATTTCTTATTATGAAAATTCCCCGACGAATTAATCAAATAGCCCCGATGGGGGGTTACAAGTTCCCCGACGGGGGGGGAAAGTGCCCCCCCGGACCCCCCATTGGAGCCACCCCTGGGATTGAATTAAGTTCATGAAATCTCTTTTTCCCTCGCTTTCTGATAGACAAAGTAAGTTTTAAACTTTCCTTTCTTCAACTTAAATATTTGTAGTTAATTGCATTAAAAATTTATTATTATAATGTGGTAGTGATTCAGAGTCATTAAGATTTTTTGCTATCAAGCAGTAGATGAATCTGTAGAGCATTGTAAAAAGAACACCTCTTATTATTTACAATTCTATCAAGTTGTTTTATCTGTGTTGGATTCATTTATTAAACAGATACTTAAGATACATATATATGCTGGAATAACGAAATCTTCTGTAAAATCTTTACTAAAATCTGCTGAATTTGACTTCCAAGCTTAGCCCATTTGCTTGCCGGAATGTCATTTAGCTAAGGAACTCTCGGACATACGTTTCAATTTACTTGCAGAACCCACCCAGCTTTTTGCCGTAGGGTAGCAATCGATCATTCCGCCCCCCCCCCCCCGCCGCCAAATAGCGAAGTACTTTGCGGTCATTAGGAAAGATAGTGGGGTCGCAATTTTTGTAGAAATGTAGACTCCAAATTTCGTTGTAATTACTAATTTATTTATTATTATAACTATTTTATCTTTCATTGAAAAAACAGAAAACATTCTGAGCAATCGTTGGTAGTTTTTAAAAATCGTGTATCAGAATTAGCAACCATTTTAGAGCTGTTCAAACACAAAATCAGTGTTTTTTCAAACTTTATTTGAATATTAAAAATATAAGCAAAAATAATATCAAAATTTTAGAAAATGCATTAAAAATATCGTGTTACTAGCTAGATACTAGGGGAAAAAATCGAGACTGTATGTTAATAACTATCGATGCTATGTCACAAAAAGATTTTCTCATAGGATTACATGGAACTTTGCTGCTTCGTCTTTGCCCTCGGAGAATCACCTTAATTAGAAATAGCTATCAAAATACTACTCTAGTAGCAAACGGTCATCGGTTCCTGAAATGCCGATGATCGGTCAGGGAGGAAGCGCAACGCGCACCATGCAAAGTTCTTCATCGCGTCGGGGGCTCTTTTCTCGGATTTTGCTCGGGTATGTCCTCTTCTGAATAGTAGAGCTGGATCATCGGCAAGGGGAGAAAATTGGGCGTAGAGTCGTTGCAGAGCCGATGCGATTGGGGTTATATTCATCTCGGAAGAGCAAACACCTTGCAACTTAGGATGCGAAACCTATCACCTTTGGTGAAAGTTTTAAACTGAGCAATCGATAAAAATTACGGCATATCCCAACTAGAAAAAGTTTTAAAAGTACTAAAAGAAAAAAGCGAACGAAATAGACCGTCTTTTAACTCCTTTCTTTGGATCTTAATGCTGCCATCTGTTGTCAGACGTAAGAACTTCATTTTACAAGGTTCCGAGACTTGGCGTCGAACTGATGCTTGGTAAGCGACAGGGCCGGCCCAAGGGGGGTGCGAATGTAGGCGATCGCCTGAGGCCCCGCGCTTATAGAGGCCCCGCTCCTGGGCTATTTTATTGCAATCTCATAAGACATGATAGAGAAGAGGCCCCGCTCTTGCGCTTCGCCTGGGGCCCCGCACGGCCCTCGGGCCGTCTCTGTAAGCGAGCATTCTTACCACTAGACGGGTCTGACTCGTAATTATGGGACTAAAGTGATTGTTGTTTCAAGTTCGGAATTGGAACATTTCAGTTTCTAAATAATTAAAATTAGATTGTCTGTACACTGCTCAAAATTTAAAAAAAAATTTGCGATTTCTATCCGTTTTAAGCATTTGGGACCTGTGTACAGCCGTCAAAAAAAAGTTTGTCTGTCTGTCGTTCTGTCATTCTGTCTGTGACGCTTTTTCTTATTCGCACATCACGTAAAACTGACTGAAGCGAATGAAATAAAATTTGGTAACATGATAGGTGGATCTTAACTTAAAGTATAGGCGCCGAATTTTTAAAAATATTCATTAGATTTTGAGATTTTTCGCAACTTTTTTGCAAAAAAGTGCAGACATTTCTAGCTGGGTATATTCATCTCGGAAGAGCAAACACCTTGCAACTTTGGATATGAAGTCTATGACATTTGGTGAAACTTTTAAACTGAGCAATCGATAAAAATATTGTTTCAAACTGCGTAAATTTTTGTTCGCACATCACTTAATAATGACTAAAGCGAAAGAAATGAAATTTGGTGACATGCTATTGATAGGTGATCACTCACCTCAAGCTATAATCGCCGGATTTAAAAAAAATAATAGATTTTGAGATTTTTCTGAAAATCGCTTCAAACTGCGCAAATTTTTGTTCGCGCATCACGTACGACTTAAGTGAATAAAGCAAAATTTAGTGACACGATAGGTGGACGTACAACTTAAACTACACCCCTAGAATTTCTTAAAATTTGGATTAGACTTTGAGATTTTGCGAAAATGTTTCAAACTGCTTAAATCCCAGCTAGAAAATGTTTGCACTTTTTGCACAAAAAAAGTACAGATATTTCTAGCTGGGTATATTAATCTCGGAAGAGCAAACACTTTGCAACTTAGGATGTGAAGCCCACGATCTTTGGTGAAACTTTTCAACTGAGCAATCGATAAAAATTGGCGCATATATCGTTGCATTGCATATTGTTTATTTCTTTTATTGTATCAATAAATTCATGTATTTTCATACGCATATATTATTTTATAGCTAAATATCCTTTTCTTCAAGGCTGTTCTAGGGAATAATGCAAGTTTTTGAATGAAATGTTATTAAAAATTTACACAAAGGAAAATTTCTTATATAGATATTAATCTCGCACTGTTTGAGGAAACTGCCAGAATTTTCAGTCGCTGACAAATTTTGTTTTAAAAATATTCCTGGTCTCTCCTCTTTGACAGAGCTTGACTAAGGCAAGGGCAAGCAGGGCAGCTGCCCCGTCTGCCCTTTTAGCTAGCACTAAAGAGATACACGAGAACACGAAAAAGCTAAGAGCAGGAAGAGCACACTATGATACAGCCTTTCGGTCGCCTGTCTTCCCGCGTAATAGATTAGCCAATCAGCAACCTTAAAACAAACATATGGTGTGCATATGATGTTCTTTGCTCATTAATGAAGGTATGGAGATATCGAACCGTTCAGGAACTTGTAGAAAGACCGATATAAACCTGTTTGCTCGCTTTACCGTTCGCAAATTTGAAAGCACCCATCAGATCTCAGTAAAGATTCGATCATCGGGAAAAGATGAACATACGAAAAATTGAGGATGATCAGGCGATGAATAGTCGATGCACCGATCATAGGCCTGGTAAAGCCCAAGCAAAGATTGCTACTAGGGTAGAGATCATCAGAATATGACACGAAATACTTAAAGAAAAAGTTAGGAAGGAGTTTTACCAAAAAATACTTAAAATAATTATTTTTTAATTCAAAGTCTTAACTATTTTCAATTATTAATTATAGCAAAATAAATTACAGAAAAAATAAGTAAAGTATACAATAATATTATATTACTTTTTAAAATGAAAGAAAACAAAAGCGACAGTAAAACAAAGACCATCTCACAAAAGAGCGACGGCGAGAATCGAACTCAAGACGTCTGGACACAAACCAGATGCGGAACGTACTAGCTATCTAGCCCCAAACTGGCTTCGTAATAACTTAAGTTGTACAGATCTTGTCACAGACCTACACGACACCATGGATAGCTGAGAGCCAAAAGCAAAAGGAAATAGAAGTATTATTGAAAGAGTGACTAATTAAAACAGAAGGGATAACATATTCAAAAGGAAAGATGACGGAATTATTATTATGTGTGTATGATAATGGCAACGCTACACTAGGGCGATCTGCCAAGTGGGGTGCCTCGGTCGGAGGACTTGCTAAGGGGTTCTAACACGTATTCACGTTAACTCTGGAGAAAACCTACCAAAACTCCAGACCGTTAGATCGACAGCCGCGCGATGGGTCCCGAACCCGGGACCTTCACACTTCGGCCATCTACCATTTTCAGTGGCATAACCAGTATGAAATCATGGATTGAGATTGAGCGCCGAGTCATTTCCCTTTAGATTTTTTAGGTCAATTGTTTGCATCAATTTTGTCCAGAGCATATTTATAGCAATTTGGAATACTCTGATGAAAATTTATGATCAATTGAACCAAACAAAAAAAAAATTAAAAGCCTAACAATCCTTAAAAAATATTTTCTTAGGCCGTCGTACTCTCTCACTTTCGCGTCCGCCAACAGCACTGTATTCATTGTTCATTCGAAGATGATTTACGTATTTCTATGCGCGAGTTAAATAGTCTCCTCTTTAAACTGGATTTTTTTTTAAACAAGTTTTCCTAGCTTAACCGGCGACGTCACTCATCGAATTTGGCCCCAATTAAAATCATATATTAATTGTAAAAAAATCGTTAGAGCGGATTCCGAGATCCAGAAGGTACAAAATAGAACAAGTAAAAATTAACTGTAAATATAAGTACCGCGATGTTTTTTGGTTGTTGTAGGGGCTGGCTGCGTCACTCATAGAACTGTCGTTCTCCATGATATATTTTTTGTGTGTATTTAGTGAAAGCTTCAAGATCCACAAAAACATAAATATTGTATTGCGAATTCAGAAAATATAAATTTCGATGGAATTCGTAATTTCTTTGGGCGCTGGCAAGATGGCGACTTTTTGAAATGATACCACAAAAAAAGAGCTTTCTATCTCCGTACCGGTACCGGTACAAACGAAAAATTTTCCGGTACAAATGAAGTAAAAACGAATGACAGCTCAAATTGGCAATTTGCGTTCTGGGCAGGCTGCCATATCATTAGCCCGACCACAAAGCGCCCGTTATTTCTCGGTATCGGTATAGGTACAAACGAAAATTAGTCCCGGTACATTCCCGTACAAACGATTGCCATAGCTCAAATTTGCATTAGTCGTTGTGGTCGGGATGTGCTTGTGAAAAATTTACTCAGAATATGTTAATGAAAATTTCAACATGCAATTTTCTTTTTTAAAATATAGATGTGGTGTGTAGCATACATGAAGTAACAGAATTGGTTATAAAAATTTTGATAGTAATAATTACTGACAATTTTGTAATTTGGTATTCAGCCAGCACTAATATAGCATTAATTTTGTATGTATCAAAATCCGGGAAAAAATAATTTTTTCTTTATGTGGCCGGCCAGCTTGACGTCAAGATAGCCGGACCACATTGATTATTTAATAACTTTTTAAAATATGGATAAAAAATTCTGTAATTTGGTATTCAGCCAGCACTAATTCTGTATGTACATGGAATTTGCAAAGTTTTTAAGGACAGTTAAAATATACAAATTAATTAACAATGTTTCCCCCTTTATTTAAAAAACCCCGCACAGTTACTTGTAAAATGTTTCTACAAATCAAGGGAGGGGGGATCAGTGGCGCACCCAGGATTTGATTTTGGGGGTGCATATCGTCATTACCACTTGGTACCACTAGTACCAAGTAATGTACCACTTGGTACCAAGTAATGTACCACTTGGTGAATTTTAAAGAATATGCTATTATGAGAGCCCCATATAGGGGTTCGACTGCCCCCCCCATCGCATCCACCGGTATAATAAACAATTTTATAGCATACTAAAACCTTTCAAATTAATCAAGATCTCAAGTGTTAGAAAACTCAAGGCGAGCTCCTCAAAATACATGGGCGGTCCAAATTACCACCCATGTACACGTTTTTTGTTTCTCCCCTTCAAACCTGTTCACGAATTAATAAAATTTTTATCAAGTTATTAAAAGTTACAAAATTGAAGATCATGGGAAATAGTAGTAAAGATACCAGAAGAACGAAAATTCGTATTTGCCAGAACCGACTGAATCCAACATCGTTGAAAATTCGATTAGTATTGACTCTAGATTAATTTGGCAGGGCGCAGCGCCCGGCGGCCTTTTTGTAATCTTTTTAGCGTACGGCGGCCTTTTGTCGTCTTTTTAGCGCCGGGCGGCTCTATTTCTCTTCTTTCTGCGCCTCCTGCTTTTACATTTTTATTATTAGTAGTCAACAACCAGCACTTTTTATTTCCTACATACCATTTGCGGCCCATCACGATAATACGTTAATTAAAACGGTTACGATTGAGTACAATAATCCCATCATAAAAATAGGTTCGATTGAAAACGGCCCTTTCACAAAAACCGTCTATGAAATCCGATCTTTCCCACAAATGTAATTTATTAAAATGCTTTTTTCAAATATTCTACTCTTTCAGATCGAAATACTGCTACAGACCTTTTCTTTGTTTACATTTGCGCGATCCGAACAGCCGAGTAACCCAAAATGGCCCCTCTTGTATGTTTTGTTTTTGCTGACTCAAGCGAGAAGAAGCCCGATCGGCATTTCACTTAGGAGTTGGGGGAAGAAAATACGGTTGGGAAATTCACAATTTTCTCAAGTTATCTAAAAATTTCTGATTCCATCTGTTAATTCTCAAATATCGGTGGCTACGTTCGATAAATATGTAGTTGCGAATTATCAAACAATCATTATACCAGAGTTCGTCGCTAGCTGTATATAATTATTGCTCTTCTCGATGTCTTTAATAGTTTTGCAACACTAGCAAGTCCCCCCCCCCTAAACGATTTGCTCTTTTTAATCGGCTTTCTTAGTACATATTATTCGTAATGTATAACAGTTATTTACTAATCATGTATAATTACACATGATACAGAAAGAATGCCTTAGCAAAACGACGTTTTGCGATTCGAAAATTCCGCGGGATTTGCTTGTTTGTTATGGCAAGCCTAGACAAGGGATATCTTCTACGGGGGGTGCCCTGGTTGGGTGACTTTTTAAGGAGTTCTAATGTGTATGCGCGTACATTTGGATGAAACCGACCAAAACTCCAGACAGACAGTCGCGCGGGCGGGGCCCGCCGAACGTGGGAACTTCAACACTTCAGCCGTGTACCATGTTCAGTGGCTTTATCTACTCAAATCCATCTGAAAATCGAGGAATTTGTGACGTTTTGCGAATACAGCAATTGAAACACATTATGCTTTTGCCAAAATCAGAGCATAATAATGATCTTTTGCTTTAGCAATGTAGTGCTAGGGTTATTGGCGCCCGGTGCGGTCCTTCAGTTTGCCACCCCATTCTTTCTAAGTTTCAGCATTCTGCCCCCCATTTCGGTCCTCTAGTTTTCCACTTTATTATTGGGTAACATGGTGTCCTGCCGGCCACCATGTTTGTTATTTTGCCGCCGGGGCGGATCCCTCCCCTCTTATTACGCCACAGATTTAATTACATAAAAGTGGAGTAAATACAGAATTTAGTAAATCAGACTATTGGCAAGATTTGGTATTCTAAATATTCATATTATACACCTTCTGATTTTAAAATTCTCAACATTTTAATGAATGAAGAAAGGAAAAAAAAATAATAATAAAAGCAAAAGAAAGCTAGTTCTGGGAAAGGATGTCTTCAGAAAACAAATTGTGTAACAAGTTAACAGCTAGGTTATTCATAAAACAAACTGTCATCAATTTAAGCTTATTTTCAGTTGAAAAAAAAGAAAAGGTTTATTAATTGATAATTTGTTTAAGTACTTTTGGCACCAGGATGTTGATTATTTTAATTATATTAAGCTGATTAAAAACATTTGATAGTTAAAATAAATATTGATTAGTACTTTTTTTATTTTAAAAAGATTAAAGCAAGGTTTAAGAAAGAAAATTTAGTGTTTTTAAAGAGACCTTTTTAAGTATGTTACAAGAAATTAAAAATAAAGCTTTGTGAAAAATAAATTATTGGAAATATTTTAAACTTTATTTCATACCTTTGGACAATTCTGTGAGTTAAAAAAATATTAATTTTATACCTGCTAAAAAACTTACATGTAGTAATTATTTTTATTTATTTTAAAGAAATATAGTACTTTTTAAAAAAACTTATATTCACTTTTCATGAATGAGCAAGCATTAAATTAGAAGTGAAAGAGGAATAACAAATATATTTTAGTGATTTGATTTGATATGGTGTTGTACATTCCAACCATAGGATGTATTACAAAATTTGCATGACTATGTCATTTTATCCAGCAATCTTCTGTGTTCTGAATTAAATTTCCCCAATTTCTGTAGTTATCAATTGATGGATGAGTTAAATTGTTTGATGCAATTTTAATAATGTCTAATAGTAATAAGGGTAACTTTGAAAATCTTTACTTGGTACTCATTCAACACTTATTGCAAACAAAAGAATTTAAATAAAATTCTGATTTATATAATTAAATTTTATACATCTTGCATTGCAGAAATTTTATTATTTTTATTACATGCTAAACGCATCTACCCTAATCCACTTACAGTCCTTTTCTGTTTAAAAGTTTGTACCAATATAGGTGAAATATCATATATGAATGAGATCCAGTAATTGTGGTCCAGTAGTGATAGTGTGATAAAATGGAGGAACAAAAATTAACAGTCCCTCTGCCTTCCCCTACTGCCTAACAAATCATGTCTGGCTAAAAATTTCTGAAATCTTCTTCAATAAATGTACTATTCTTATAAATAATAAACATGTATGTCACGTAATTTTGAGGAAAAAAAAAAATAAGTAGAAAATTCAACATTACTTATATTAAAACTTCTTTATGCTAGAAGTTTTTTTTAAATCAAAACTTCTAGTTATGTAGATTTAATTCACATACAGTAGAACCTCGATTAACCGAGCTTTGGTTAACCGAGGTTTCTGTTAACCGAGGCAATAACGAAGTGTAATTTTATTTTTTTCCATGAATGTTTTGTGAACAGTGATCATGTGACCCTATTGAATACCAGGTGCAATATGTTATTGGACACTTACACCCCCCCCAATTGTTGGGAAAGGGGATTGGACATTCTTACAATAGGCAGTTGTGTTTCATAACATTCTGTTGAACTGTGAGACATAAGTTCATACATAGTTTCTATTAACCGAGATTTCCGATATCCGAGGTACTAGCGGTCCCAATTAGCTCGGATAATCGAGGTGCTATTGTATTTATGTCATGTTTAGACCAAAATATTATCAACAAATTATTTTTCCTATTTTGCTTACACTTACTTCTACTGGATATTTTCTCCAAAAGAAGGGGGGGGAACTAAGACAAATTGGAAAAAATCTTACTATGCATTGTAAGTCAGAACACATATTACAACTCTACATGTTAAAGTTTCTGGGATCAGATCGTTTCAAACCAGTTTCTATATGTTATCTACCTGTACATTCTCGTGGAACCCCCAAGTGCCCTTTTTGAGAACAGGATGCCCCTTCTGAAAATTTCCCCCCCGGCGGCCCTTTTTTTCTAGAGTCAACACTATCGATAGTCATTTAATGATTGAAAAAACAGCCATAATTTAAAGAATAGTAAAAAAGAAGTGGTTATAATAAAATGAAAAATTTCATACTTACTTTTTTCTACAATTTCATATTTATTCTCCCTGTTTTTGCAAAATATTTAAGGCTTCATCCCTTACAAATATATTTTTTATACATGCATAACAGAGACCATTTAAACGCATTTCAAATATACTGTTTCTTAAGTAGTTTTTTAAATATTTCATAGTTGAAAACGATCCTTCAGTGATATGTTGTCACATGCAAACTGACTAACCTTTTAAAAAGTTTATGGATATTCGGGAAAATATCAACGTTGCATACTTGTAAAGTTTCTACAGCAGTTAATCTAACCTGCTGTACCAGTCATTTCTTTTTCCATAGCTGATATTCTATAATCATTAAATCTTAACATCTCTTTGTTTTCATCTGTAGGTATGAGGTTATTTCCAGTGAAACTAAAATATTTATTTATCTCAAAATTTCTTTCTGTTTTCAGAATTTTTCTTTAAGATGTAAAATTACAGCATTCAAAAATTTATTACTGTTACTTGAAATTGTTATTTAATGTACTCTTTTTTTGCTTCAAATTGATGTTTTGAATTTTTCTTTCACCAGATTAAAGAAAACTTAAAAGCGACTACTGATTCCTTTTACTCATTCTCGGATTAAAAAAAATCAGGAAAAGATTGAAACGAATTTAAAGTTATGAAATTATGAACTTAGCAATTCGAGCAAAAGAAAATTGATTGAACGAGATTTCCTGACAGCTCTCCGTTTATGAATAAGAAATCAGAGATTATCACTAACTGCTTGGAGAGGGGGGGGGAATCTTCCATAGAAGTAATATAATATTCCATAGATATTCTATAGGGATGCACCCTCCCCTTCTCTCTCCTCCTGCTAATTCTGACCATTGGCCTCGGCCTCATGATCACAAAGGCACATTTTTAGAGTCATCATTCTATTAATTTTTCAAGAATTCACTTAGTTGGAATCATGTTTCCCTTTCATGATGAAAAAAAAATTTTTTTTTGAAAAAACGGGTCCCCACCCCCACCTAAAATATTTCAATTTTGAGAAATCTTTGGGGGGTGCATATGTCCGTTTGCACCCCCCCCCCCTGGGTACGCCACTGGGCGGGATCATAGTCATAGATATATCTATGATCATAGTAAGGGCGGGGCCGTCGTTATTAGCAACCGGGCCTGCTTCTTCGTTGCCACCGGAAGAAATGAGTGAAACATTGAGGCCTAATATTTACATTTGCGCTGTTCGATTGTATGCGATTTGGGATTATAAACGTTAATTTGTTTTATAATTAAAAAACAATTTTGTTATAGTTTTATCATAATGATTTAATGACAAGGTGTTTTAGATGTAGGTAATAATTTTTTGAAGATTGCGCTTTTTTTATGGAAATAAATCAACGAATTCAATCATAGAATTCGAATTTTAAGTTCTGAATGTAAAGGTAAGTGTACACTTGTATTTAGAAATTCTACAAATTTATAGGATATAAAGCATGTTTTGGGAATTAATATTCATGTGTTATTTATAAATCATTTTAAGCTGAAATCGTTTAACTTGGGTAGTTTATTATTCTAGTAAATAAGCGTGCGTTGCAATACTAGTTAGACATTCTTATCTGTTTAAATCTTTCAGTTGAAAATGTCATTTATCATTTATTATAAATGCAACTAAATGTGTGATATTGGTTTCAGTGCAGAAGTACTGTAAAATAGGTTATTAATTTTTGCACATGTTTATGTAGAAACTTAAATTGAAGTTAATATTTTGTATAAGCGTTCATCATACTCAAATTCAAAGTTCCATTTAGATAATGGCTATAATAAAAAGTAATTAATTCAGAGATCGTTTGTTTTTAGTTTACTACAGTGTTAAGCGCAACTTGTGAAAAGGGATCTTGAAATTTTTCAAGTCCTAGAGCTGTTAGTTTATCTTAATTTGTATTCAAAGTCCGTGGAGCAGGTTTTTTTTTCTGTTTTTAAAGCTATAACCCTAATATACAGCAATGCAGGGACGAAAACATTTGTTTTCAATCGCCAGTTAATAATAACTTAAAAAAAAAGGTGTTGGAATATTAGTGGTATTTCCTAGTATGGTTTTCTAAAATTTATAATTTTTCTTTGGAGAAGAAAAAGTATATGGAACTAACACTGAAAATTATAAATCATTTTCATTTCGAATGGTAAAATTTTCGATAAATAAACTCATTTGAACTAACCAAAATAAAAACAGTTAACAAACGTGTTTTATCATACACTGTTACGTTATTCTTAATCCTTTTGATATATTATCTCCCCTTTAAGTTCGTACTACAATTTATGGAACACCCTTTATTTTGTAATTCATTCTAAAGGTTTCTCGTTAAATTAATTTACATTATTTTTCATGTAAATACCAAGGACTTGCAGTGCACAGGTTGTAGTTATAATTATAGCAAACATTCTTCTGATACCTACGCCTTACAAAAGATTAAAAATTAAATAGTATATCAGTACTTAAATTTTGTATACGTGAATTGTAAATATAAAATATTTTAAATTCTATTTCAGCTCCTCGTCATATATTTTGTTAATATATTAACCGAACAATATTTAATAAATGAAAATTTAATAACTACTAGTTAAATTTATTTTAAAAGTAATAATGGTTGTAACTGCTTTGAAAATGTGAAACTTAAACATTCAGTATAAAGAAATACATAAAAATGTCTGTATCATTTGTGTATTCGTTTACTTTAATGTATACTAAAAGTCAGCTTAATTTTTTCATGTATATTAAAATTCAAGCTAAAATAATGAATCATGAGAGTGAGCACTACTTTGTTTTTCCTTCAAATTACATGCATCTATTTACTTTAATGTCCGCGTGTATCATAGTAAAGAAACTGTTAATGAGTTCGTACTTGAATTAGTAACACAATCACTACTTAAAACTACATTTAATAACGTTTCAAAGCATCGGAAAGCTTAAAAATTGCTTGATGTATACGGGAAGACGCGAGCATCCGTAGGCCTCTTTGGATGACTCACCGAAATACACGCGCAGGCCCGTTACTAATAGCGAAGGCCCCGGTAAGGGCGCGTTCGAGAATTCATCGGTTGTGCACCGGTAACACCGGTTAATTTTGAGGATAAGAGCGGTTGGTTGAAATTTATGTAAATTTTATGGAAGTAAAATAGGATCTCTTGCATTTTTTATGAAATTTCTTTTTCCTCGGTGAGGGCTTCATCCGTTTTCGAATTCAGTAACAAAGATTTTCCATTCCTGTGGGAGGAGGGGGGGGGGGAGGAGCTCATACGCTGCCGGCTGCACTAACAGTTTGACCACGGGCCGCCACTGTTCTAGATCACTTCTATCCATAAATAAAAATTCATCTATTGCAGATAAACAAAAGTGCACTTGCCGATGACTGAATTCGACGAGTCGATGAGTTAACGATGAGTCGATGAACGACCGAGCAGAAAACAAGCAGTCATTGCTACTAGGGATAGCACTAATTTTGCATGTATCAAAAATCGGGAAAAAATAATTTTTTCTTTATGTGGCCGGCTAGCTTGACGTCAAGATAGCCGGACCACATTATTTATTTAATAACTTTTTAAAATATGGATAAAAAATTCTGTAATTTGGTATATAGCCTCCACTAATATAGCACTAATTTTGTATGTATCGAAATTCCGGAAAAATAATTTTTTCTTTATGTGTTTTCATTTTGCGGAGTGTGGTGCTTTGGTGTGGTCCGGCCAGCTTGACACACGTGCGTTCGTTAAATTAGCCTGCTGTCTCAGGTTTGAGACACTCGTAGAGGGAGCTGTGTTGTTCTGTGTTGTTTAGAAAGATCTTTGTCTATGAAAGCTGAAGCGTACTTCTTAGAAAGCTGTGGCGTGGTTATTTGTTCTGGAAGCTGGAAGAGAATGTTTTTTGCTGGTGTATTTTAGTATTGTATTATTGCACATTGTATACTAGCGTTGATCGCATTTTATTTTAAATCTGTTTCACTGCATTTTTGATAGATCTACAACTCTGAACAAAATGAGTTCATACCGCTCTTTGGTTGATAATTTTGAGAAGACCAAAAGAGAATTACGAGAAACTGAAAGCACTATTAGACGGATAACTGGTCGTGATCCAGACGAATTTTCAAATGGCGCATCAGGATCGTTAGTATTTTTCTAATTATTTTTATTAATGTTTTTAAAATTTGAAATATATTTTGAAGATTTGTCGTACCTATTGTTAAAAAAATGTTATGTCTACTCACGATTCGCATTGGCTTCTCCATAAAATTAATTACATCTGTCTCTTGCTGCATTTTTTGGGTTTCTGTAAAAAATATTAGAAAAAAAAAAAAGAAAACAGTTGTAAATTTAACACATAGTGCAAAAGTGTATTCTCAAGAAATAAAGTCCATGAAAGAAAAAATCCTGGGGACACTGTTGTTCTTCAACGGGATTATTCTTATTGCGTATAACTGGGACTAGACCTTGGCCCAGAAGTTACAAGGGGAGACAGCAATTTCATTGGTCCTCGGGTTAAGCGCCAAGAGCAAAAATCATGCCTAACATCTTGGCAAGAATCAAAGCTGGCGATAATATTTCCAGAGTTTACTGTTTAATAAGAATATTATTGAATAATTAATTAGCTTAATTAATAGTTAACTAGAAAATGAGAAAGGAGGGAGCGATTACGTATTGAGCAACATAGCAAGAGTAGAGTAATAAGCGACTGATCATAAATAAAAATTAGGTTGATTCCTAGTTTACGGGGCTTCTTAGCCAATAAGGCACTAAGAAGTTTAATGTGGTAACCTTGGCGACTTTTATTTGTTCTCTGAGACAAGATTAGGAAATGTGCCAAGAAGCACTGTAAAGTAGGAATTAACCAAAAACCAAATAATTGAAAAATTGATTAATCAGTTACTTTAATCAATAGTTATAGTAGAAAAACTTACATGGGAGGTGGTTATGTAATTAACAATGAGAAAGAGCATAGTAATTATTATAAGTAAAAACAATATACAAAATAATGAGTTAACTAGAAAATGGAGGAGAAGGGATGATTATGTAATTGACAATGTAGGAAGAGCATAGTAATATTTGATTGATCATAAGTAAAAAAAATAAAAATAATTAATACACCAGAAAAACTATCACATGGGAGGAGGGTAATAAAATAATACTGATTACTTAAAAAATTAATTATGTGTTTAAATGAATTAAGTATATATTGATAAATAATAGTGTAGTATAATTAAATTAGAAATTTATTAAATCTTTCGTTAATCGTAAGACTCCACTACATAGTATAACCTTAACCAAAATATATGATTAAAGAATTTGCCAAATGTTCACCTCTCGCCTCCCTCAATAAAGTGCGGCAAATGTTTTCTTCAATCTAGCAAGCTTTCCTGGAAGTGTGCAGCAACCCAGGGACCAATGAAATCGCTCTCTCCACTTGGAATTTTTCCGGGCCAAGTGCTAGTTAAGTGGGTCTGATTTACGGACTTGGAGGTCCAGTTACATGCAATAAAAATGATAAATAACCTGATTTGGTTGTTTACCCAAAATTCAGAATTTTTATGCATTAAGCTTTCTGTAAAATTGACTAATTTTCAAATTCTAGGATACCTCGGGAAGAGCTTAGAACTTATACTTATGATATTGTCAGCTATTCCTGTTCTATTAGAATTAAAACCACTGCATCGACTGTCACCAAATTTTTCGGCTGGTGTAACTGCATGGAAAATGATGCTCCAGCATTCCAACTTCAATCGTTTTCCATCCTTCTTGTGAATGAAAATTTTTTAAAGCATCTTTTAAAATTTAAATCTCCAGTGCTGTAGGATTAAAAATATATTACTATTTTACATTTATATTTTTAAATTTTTTAGAAAGTAATGAGTTTTCTACCTTCTTTATTGTGGAAGTGTGGGTGTCACGAGCTTTCATGCAGGGTGGAAAAGATGAGCTTATCTTTTAAGCACTAGGGGTATCAGACAAATGGGGACCAAACCAATACACCAAGACTTGGGCTAATTTACCAGGGAATTGAAAAGCTAAAGATTAGTAAGCATCACTGCAATGAATAAATTCCTCGTTTCAGAGCAGTCAAGAGCCCTTTTATTTGTGCGCTATTGTTCCCCTCTCCTCCTCGCCATGTTAGCCCACAGACCTCAGCCTAGCCACTGACAGTTCCCCTGTATTTCGGAACAGATCCTTGATAATCTCTTTGTGTATTTATCGAATGCAATATGAGACAACCTTTCAGAATATAGACATAAAAATACTTCATTTCCGTCATTTCCAGAATTTTTGCAGTTTTTAGGCTCACTATTACCGAAGTCATGTTTGCTAAAACCGAAAAATTCTATACACATTTCTAATGTAAGTGAATCGGGACTAATGATTTGCATTCAGTATAGCCGAAAGTTTATTAGATCCGGGTTTACTATAACCAGAGTTGACTGTATTTTCTTCCCTCAACTCCTAAGTGAAATGTGCACACAGTCCTGTGGATCAGATGAAGGTTCTTTCTCAGTTGAATCAGCAAAAAGTAAAATATGTTAGAAGGGGCACTTTTTAGATTGCTCAGTTTATGCAAGTGACAATTAAAAATGCAATTACAATATTTCAATCCGGAAAAAAAATGGAACATTTGAAAGAGGCATTTTAATAAGAAATATCAGTGAGAAAGATTCAATTTCATAGATGGTAATTTTGTAGAAGGGCCATTTTCAGTAATCCTATTTTTATGATGGGGGTTATTGTAATCAATTGTATTTCTGTGAAGGGGCCATTTTAATAAACACATTTTTGTGATGGGCCACAAAACAAATACACAATGGCATATGGGAAATAAAAAATGGTGATTCTTGGCAAATAATAATAAAAATGTGAAACTAGGAGGGCGCAGAGGTGTGCACAAGCTGAACATTCCATTTTGCTCCACAAGATCTCCTTGTGCAGTCTCTGCTGTGCTGTGTTTAGGGATGTCATCACAGAGCAGAGACAGGAGACAGCATAACGAGCCGTGGCAAAATGTGCCCGAAATTTGCATATTAAAGAAACTTTTTTTGGGTCAGACAAAAACAATTTTTTCAAATGACAAAAATGGTCCTCAAGCAGATTTCTGTGTCCACAACATTTTCACAGTGTTTCTGCCATGGGGGATGCAAGAGCTCTTATTAAAAACCTTTCCTCAGGTTCAGAAAAAGAAAATTATGAATGCTATTTGAAGAGTATTTGTGGTTTCACTATTTGAATAGTATTTGCGGTTCCTATTGGAACAGTATTTATGATTTCTTTTTGAATACTATTCGTGATTTTGAGTGTCATATACTTTTTGAATGCTTTGGGCTTGCTGATTTTAAAAACGGATTTTCTCAAACGAATCAATTGACAACTAACTTTTTTGACTTATCAAGATGGGGTCCATTGGTGGATGTAGATGTAGGGTGTCTGATTAAAAACCCAGGCCTCTGGTGCAAGAATAATGAAACAAAAAACAAATCTGGTATATTTCAAGAACATTAAAGTTTTAGAAAGTGCACAGGGTCTTCAATAATCCCAGAATATTGTACCTATACTTCGCTCGCACTTATCCTGATAGCATTACCAAAGGTAGAATGAAGTGTGAATCCGCAAAAATATATAGTTCGCACATTTTTGCGGATTTTAAAACATTAGTTTTCAATTTTTTTGTCTAAAATCCTTCAAATGATTCTCAATTTTACAAGCTACTGCTTGTATGAGCAGTTAGTATAGAAAAATTTGCAATTTTCAGGAGTTAACAATAAACCGCTCGTACATCCCCATTCAACGCATTCCACCAATTAGAACTTTCACACTCTTGGCGGAAAATTCAGTCTTGACCGCTGGTTTTCACAATGACCTGGTAACCCCCGTTCCTCCAAAATGCTCCCACCACCCCCGCGCAATCCCGCATTCTTATCTTTTCTCCTGTCTCCGAGCTGAGCAGTGATTTCTTATTGTCGTCGTTTTCCTTGTATTTTCGTAATGGCTTCCTCTGCAAATTCGTTTTCTTTCACTTTCCAGCCTCATAAAGCTGGAAAACCCTTAAGGAGCTCTGCTAAGGTTATTGTCTTAAATGTGTACACTAAACTCAGAGAGCAACATCAGTCAAAATCAGAAAATGAAATTGTTCAACTCTGTTCTGAATTAACTGGTGTTTCGTCGGTTAGTATTTACCGAATGAAAACAGAAATAAGGAAGAGCGGGACTCTATCTACTCCCGGGAAAAAGCGGCCTTTAAAAGTGGCTACACGACGAAGGCTTCAAATTTATGATGATTTCACAAAAACTGCAATTCGTAGAAAAGTGCATTCTTTTTTTTTCAAAAATGAGATACCCACAGCCCAAAAAGTAATGGCCGCTATAAACGAAGATGAAGATCTTCCAAATCTCCGAATCACATGCGTCAGGAGCTTGATGAAAGATTTGGGATTTGTATATAAAAAGAGAAGCCGTTCTTCGATGCTGATAGAACGTGATGATATACTGCAATGGCGTCATCAGTATTTGAGAACAATGCTACGTTACCGTTCCGAAGGCCGAAAAATTTACTATACAGATGAAACGTGGGTAAATGCAGGGTACACCAAGGAACGTGTGTGGCAAGACTCAAGTGTGAAATCCAAGAGACATGCCTTTTTAAATGGTCTGTCAACTGGACTAAAAGCACCGTCAGGTAAAGGGGCGAGATTAATTATAATAGGGGCTGGAAATGAAGACGGGTTTGTTAAAGGATCCGTAGAAATTTTTAAAGCCAAGAAAAATTCTGGAGACTATCATAATGAAATGAATGGTTCCCATTATGAAGAATGGTTTGAAAAAAAACTTCTGCCTGAACTCCAGCCCCGAAGTATAATTGTTATGGATAATGCTCCATATCATTCAATTCATGTAGAGCAAATTCCATCAAGTGCTACCAAGAAAGTAGATATACAAGCATGGCTCACACAAAAAAACATACTCTGGAGTGATGACATGCTAAAGGCAGAACTGCTTAGCATTGTCAAGGATCACAAAAAATTATACGAAAGCTACAAAATTGACAAAATAGCTGCATTTCATGGACACACAGTACTTCGTTTGCCCCCGTATCATTGCGAGTTAAATCCAATTGAGCTTGTGTGGAGCCAGGTTAAAGGCCATGTTTCAGCAGAGAATCGGACATTTAAAATGGACGAAATTATGAAGCTAACTGCTGAAGGAATAGAAAAAGCTTCTTGGTTTAACTGCGTTGAGCACGTGAAAAAAGAAGAAAAAAGAATGTGGGAGTTAGATGGTCTGGCTGAAAACACAGTTGAAACAATCCAATTCAGCGTTTTGGATTCATCTGAGGATACTGAGTTGTACACTGATGACGATGGTAACCTTAGCGGAGTTGAACGTATAGAGGAATAACAGTCCTTCTCAGGACTACAAACAGTCCTTCTCAGGACTACAAACAGTCCTTTTCAGGGCTACAAAGAGTCCTTTTCGGGGCTATAAAAGCCCCCTACGGGGCTTTTAAAATTATAGACAGAAAATCACATTACATTCTTTACATTTTCGATATACATACCCAACGTATATAACATGCGCAATCATTTAGTTCATTTGGCAGGGTGTCGGATTCGAATCCAGCCCGCTAAAAGATTATTATGTATACGTGGCGAATGTGCACGGTCTGTTTTCTCCAGATGTAACGTGCATACGCGTAAGAACCCCTTAGAAAGTCCTCTGACCAAGGTACTACCCATCCTTGGCAAATACCCCTCGTGCAGGTTTGCCTTACTGCACACAACACAACAATCTGATTCTGAGGCATTGCATGCCCTCTTGCTATTTAAACATTATTGAGCTTGCTTTAGGGCCAGTATATTACCTTTTCCTTTATCACTAATTTTAATTGTGGAGCCATGTATTTGCTTGCTGTTGGTTTGCTTTCTGGCTGTCGGAGAATTGTATTCGAATTCAGAGAATTGCATTCGCAAAAGAAGGCTTTCGCCTTCTATATGCGATGATCAGGAACATTAAATTTATGTTGTCTTATCTCACAGTGTTGGCCTCAAGGATGTATTTAAGGGTAGTGGGGGTTTACAAAATTTTGATTTTCTTTACGAAAATGATAATGTCATAATCTTTTCGTGAAAAATTCTGAAATTTTTTTTTACCGTTTGTACCCTCTCCGAAATGTTTTTCTGGATACGTGCCTGGTTGATCCCCTTTTCAGTGAAGCTTGGAATATAGTGTTGTTAAATATGAAATATTACTCACATGCATATACAGTAGTAAAGTCTGTTTTAAATGGCTTCAAAAGAGACTGAAAAAATTTACCGCTAAAGAGAGTTTGCTATTGAATAGGGGTTCAATTTCAGTAATAGTTCCGCTAACAAGATTTTGATTAATAAAGGCTTCAGTTAAGGCAGGTTTTTGCACGCATATACTATACATACATACATACTGTTTGAAAAAGAAAGTTTCCTTTTTAAGTACATTCTTGCGTACTTTTGAGTTTTGAATTTCTTTTAGCCGTCAGTTTTTGATAGCTTATAAGAAGTAATTTTCTTGGGCTTAATGGTCTGTGCATGTCAAAGAACCTGATTTCCGATTTGTAAAATGTTATGGGAAGAATAACGTGTTAATTAACGTGAACTGGAACATCAATGGAAGAACTTCAGTTAGATGAAAATTTAGCTATTCTATCGAAATTTACGTTCAGCGTAAAATATAGCACAAAAACCTGAATAGACAAGGAATGCCAAACTTGTGGAAGCAACATACTTTTAAAATAATCTTCCGCACATTCAAATATCGTAAAAATAGGTAAGTAATGGCGTATTTAAAGTTTAAATTTATTAGTTTTAAATCTTCGAAAGTTTTGTACGGTACCGCTAATAGTGCACTTATTAGCGGTACCGTACAAAACTTTCGAAGACAGCCCAACGAATTGCCGGGAGTAGGGGAGAAAGAAGGTCGCAAGAGCGGAGGAGGCCCCCTATAGTGGAAGGGAGCTGTTCTGCGCCAAGTAATGGAGTAACAGCCAGCTGTGGTACGCAGAGAAAGTAAGAGAGAATTCTCGGAGTGATACATGCGTTACGGCCGATATACGAGCTGTAAAGCGGCCGCTGTAGCTTTCCCAACGCTTTCAGGTTAAGTGCGAGCGAAGTATAGTCACTCTTCATCTCTGTGGTACCAAGAAAAGCATATAAAAATACAGTAATAGATTATGAATATTTTTTTAATATGCAGATTTAGATGTGGATTTTTATGTTGAAATCAAATATACAAATATGGATCTTGCAATTTTGTAATTATTTTTTAGAATGAAAATTTATGAGTTTAAATAAAACATGGTACAAGGAGAAAATTTTCCCATGTGGTTCAATCAAGATTAAAAGCAAATAGAATTTGAATGCCAAATATTGTTTGTGGGTTTTAAAAGGATATTTTGATAATGAAATTAATCAGACATTTAATGAAATTAATCAGAAATTAATCAAAATGTCTGATTAATTTCATTATCAAAAATAATTACAAAATTGCAATATGGATCTTGCAATTTTGTAATTATTTTTTAGAATGAAAATTTATGAGTTTAAATAAAACATGGTACAAGGAGAAAATTTTCCCATGTGGTTCAATCAAGATTAAAAGCAAATAGAATTTGAATGCCAAATATTGTTTGTGGGTTTTAAAAGGATATTTTGATAATGAAATTAATCAGACATCCCCCCCCCCCCCCCGAGAGAATTGTTTCTTGGATTATATACTATATGATAGTTTTGCACACAATTCAATTACAACTCAAACATCAACTTTGAGTTGTTATAGATTTGATTCCTAGCTTAGGCATCAACTTGTTTGTTCCTTTATAAAGGGTAAGTTAGTCTGCCCATTGGGTGTACATAAATATGTTCGTTTAAGTTTTTATTATCTATTAATGATTTTAATATATGACTCAAAGCATTCAAATTTATATATTCATAAGTATTTATAAATTATGAATAAGCTATTTTTTTTACTTTTAGTAAATTTAGACCAAGTGCATCTACATCGAGAGCTGCCAAACAGCCTTTCTATGGAAGAAAAAGATCTTTCACTATGAGGTAAACTAATTTTTATTTTTTGTCAAAAAGAGTAGTCTGACTTAGCATATGTGTTACGTAAAATTTATGAAGAAATTATGAAATCATACCTGTTAACTCTGCTGGATTTTTCAGGAGACTACTATATTTTGATGGTTTCTCCTTGTCTCCTATTTTTACATTAAAATCTCCTGGTTTTCTGGCATTTTGAATCTTTAATATTCGACATATTTATTACCCCACCAGTTCTGAAAGATTACCCTTATCAAGGTATATTCATTCTATATGGACCAATATGCCATGATATTTTGGTCCAATAATAGAGAGATTTGTGATTGATTACTCATTTGTGAAGGATTCTTGGAAATTTTAAAATTAAATGGCAAATCCCTTAATCGTAACATTTATGCATTAGTTCAAAGATAATTTTTTTTTTTTTTTTGTCTAAAAAGCTGGTACTGTGTAATTTTTGAACAATTCAGAAAAAACTTTTGTGTTTCTAAAGCAACATTGAAGTTTTATTTATTACTCATTAAAAGAATTCTTTTATTTCTGAGTTCTTTTACAAATTACATTTTTAACATAACTGTGTGAAATTGAAATTTCAAATATAAATTGTTATTGAAAGCAAACTGTTCGTTTTAAAAACCATAACTGTGTGTCACGCCAACTTATATTTAAAAAATGATACATAGAATAGTGAAATTTAATATGAAAAAATTTTGAAGGGTGTTTTGTGGCACAGATAATTATGATTTTAAGATTGTGATACAATATATATATCTACTGGATTTTCTTCTCTAGATTCTGGCAGGTATGTGAAATAAAATTTGCTTGTAGGTAAATAAGCTTAATGAAATCAAAGAAAATAGTTCAGTGGTTTAAAAAAAGGTTACAAATTCTGTCCTTGATTTTGCTTTATTTTTTAGAGATGAAAACCTTTTATAGTCCTGCTACGTTAACTTGACAGTCAGTCACGTGAATTCGGTTAAGTCCACTGGTGAAATTCGGTGACAGGTTTTCCTTCAGGGTTAAATCAGGTAGCCGTAATTGGCACCTTATCGCGGATACAGAAAATTTCTAGCACAATGAAGATTATGAGCGTGCGGGGCGAGCGGAGCAGGTGTGTCCTTTTATTTGCTTTCACTGTGGGGGGGTGGGAGACCGTATGACCACCAGAAATTCTCCCCACTTGGCTAAAGAAGCTGCAGCCAATTAAGCAGTAGCATGTAGTAACCTTTCAATGAGCGACCCCTCTCTAGGAATGAAATCGCCTATGGTCGACTGCCAAGTTAAGTCAGCCAAACTATATATTTGTCCTGTACAATAATGAAGACTCGATTTCTGCAAAAATTAATTTTTTAATAAAATATTTTTACCTTTTTATGATTTGCTATTTATCATTTTTCAGTCATAAATCCTTGGATGTTGCTATTTTTTTTATTTTTACTGATATTTCTTTTATTTTAATTATTGATCTTTCAGAAGAGAATCAAAAGAATCCTCTTATGAAGAGGAAAGCTCTGATGATGAGGATTCACCCAACAAAAAAGTAATTATATATTTTGTTTATTTTAAGGACTATTCTGTTTCTGAAATAATTAAAACTTTGTAAAATAACACACATAGAAAATACTTATCATTTTGGACATGTGTTTTGGATGAAAATTTTTTGTCCTTCATCAGCAGTAGTCCATCCCAGACAGCACATCAAACTTGCAGCAAGCTTGATTTATCAAGTCAGTAAGCTTGAAAATTCCAGTTGTGTAAGCTTGAATCAAGTGTTCTAGTTTACACTTGCCCAGCTTGCATTAAGCTTGACATTTCAAGCTTGAATCAAGCTTGAAATTTCAAGCTTAAAAAATTTTCCAAAAAAAATTTTTTTTAAATACACGGGGCACCCGCTGGCTAACGCGCCCCATATAATTTATTTTTCCGCTCATTTTCCCCCTCTATGCTGAAATTTCAATTTAATTTAATCTGTTTTCATCGAGTGTTCGTCGCTGGGATAGAACCCGGGCCCTTTGGCTTAGCAATCGAGCACGCTATCCATTCCGCCACCGCAGCCTTGTGCAGCTATGACTAAAGTTTGAAGTGACTTACCACGCTGTTTTCTCGCCAAATTGATAAGTGGGTGATGTGTTATTTGTTTCTTTTATTTTTCCATAGGATGCATGAAAATTTAAATAATAATGCATCAAAATAAATTAAATTAAAATCAAAATTAAAATAAAAAAACACGTTTTAAAACTTTCAGTACCGTAACACTCATGAAGCAATACTGCTGGCCAAAATCGAGACAAACGACTGATTTCGAAATCAATTTCGTAGTATAATTGTATTTTATTTTGAAAAATTTCCATATTTGGAAATATAGAATGGGTTTACTTAACACAAATTTTGTGTTAAGTAATCTGAAATGAAAGAAACAGATAGTTAAACGTTACTTCGAAATGCTATATCACAGTTGCTAACATGTATGGAATACAAACACTTTAGTCATTTTTGTAAATATTTCTTAAAATAACAAATAATTGAAAAGTTTGCTATTTTTTAACGCTAAAAATTCGCTTTACAAATGTGGTTAGTTACTTTCCTACATATTGGTATGTATATCGATATAGAGCATTTCGAAGAATTAAAAATAAGTTTAAATTAATTTATACAAATGTAAATTTGAATTATTTTCATTGTTCATACTTTATAATTAAAAAAATTAGGGAATAATACCGTAAGCGGGTGTCTGCTATTTTTGGCGACTTCTTTTTTTGGTGCCAAAATGCGCTTTGGCGCTTTTTCCTCCCGCCAATTTTTCCACGTCAAACACATCATTTTACACAACAAAATAAACGAAAAAATAGTCACTTACCTGCACAAAAACATTCCCAATCCGAGAAAAATAACTCTTGTACAAGACAAAAAAAAAAAAAAAAATGGGCTGTTGGATACGTGTACGTATTCCACTTTAACAACAAAAATTTGCAAAAAGCCATAACTTTTTCATCAAAACTATCAAAAAACATGTCAAAAGCAACTGCTTCCAACACATAAACACTCAAAAATCTTCAAACTCGAAAAATTAAAACCCCCAAAATATCAATATTCTTCCCAATCCGTATCGTCCAAATCTACAAATTCCTTTTCAAACTCCTTACTCCCGATAGGTGGTAAAACTGCTTCTAAATTCTCAGATACAACGGTAGGAACAATAAACTTCTTCATTTTTAACCCTTCTTTACGTGCTCCCGGATATATTTTTTTAATGCCGTTCAAAAAATGAAAAATTCTTTCCCCATTTGTAGAATAAATATTTAATTGCGTTCTCCGATAAAAATAAAGAGCCATAAACTGAAAAAGAGTATTATTTGGTCTTCTAACTTTCAACATTCGCTTTAACTGCTTATTTTCATTTTCAATATCGTTAATTGTATTCGTTGGATCTTTTTTGCAAACAAATTCCCCTTTCGAATGGTTTGTAACTTTATGTTCAGCATTATTTAAAATTTTCTCTACACCGCTATACTGAGGAGCACTATCAGTACAGATAACAGCAGTATCGGGATGGACAAAACTTTTTACGTACGGCCAAAGTTCCTTGTTACTCTTACTCTCTACTTAAAAAAAAAACCCTTCTTTGTCTTCTCGGCAATAAATACATAAAACTACAACGGTGTTCGACTGATACACACGCCCCTTACAATACTTTCTTCGGGTTAAAAAAGTCTCATCTAACAAAACCGTCTTCCCAGATCCCCCCAACTTTTTACTTTCATGAGAAACAATAACTTCACAAACTTCTCTGCAAAACGAAAAATAATCTGTGGCCCTTTTAGGGGACATACTCTTCTCGCCTCTCTTCGCCCTCCAAGCGTTTAGCTCATTTAACGTAAACAAAATCGGTAATTTCATCACGAAACAAAATATTATTCCTAGGATATCCCTGATACGTATACGAGTTTTTTCAAAAAAAGTATTCGTCAGAGGATCTAAAGTTCTGGGGCATTTATTTTTTTTTCTTCCTTTACAAACATACCTAAACCCCAACTTCCTTCCTTTATCGACCCAGCATCCCATCTCTAACCCGCAGACATCACAAAAAAAAAAAAAAAAACACAGTTCCGGGATGGTATCAATTCCAATTCAGTTAAAAATTCAACAACTTTTTCTTCATTCTCTAAGAATAAAAACATGGTAAAAATACTAAAATTCTCTAGCAGCGGATGCAATTCCAAATCAATTAAAAGCTCAAAAACAATTAAAACATTAAAACCAAATACAATTCCAAAATCCCTAAACTTCGTTACCTGCTACTGAAAAAAAAAATCAAACGCCCCGAAACACCCACACGTATCCAACAGCAAAACTAATAAAAAATACGCATCAACTCAAAAATCGACGGTTATATAACCTCGGTTTCACGGTTGAAAGTTACATACCGTAAACCAATCAAATAATTCCTAAAAATACATTCGGTTACAGTTAAAACAATCAACCAATCAGAAAATCCTTCCTACACAGCAAGATCAAACAACTCAACTTCTACACCAGGTTGCTAGAGAATTCCAAAACAATCGCTCCGCTCATAGTCATGTTTACAAAGTCCAAAGTTGGCGACGCATCTTCGTTGGTGATTGACACCCGCTTACGGTATTATCCCCAAAAATTATTTAACTTCTGATTTTTTTTTTTTTAATCCTTTGTAATTTTATTTTAAAACTACAAAAGTGTAAGATGTAAGATTTTTGGGCCCTAAAATCTGTAGGCCCTGGGCAGTTGCCCCATTTGCCTTGCCGGTAATATATATATGGCACTGGTAATAAAAATAAAACACATCTTTTACGAACTTTCAGCAAATTTAAAGGACACTAGACAATTAATGTCCATTCTCTTTCACAGATGGCGCCATCAACGCTATCCTTTAAAAAGGAAAAATCACGCGAGTATCAATTTTCAAGCTTAAATCAACTGTATTTAAGCTTGACAATTCAAGTTGACTCCTGCAAGCTTGCTGCCAGCGTAGAATGAGTTGAACTGTCAAGCTTGCATTAATGCGTGAAATTCAAAGAAATGTCAAACTTGATTTAAGCTTATGTGCTGTCTGGAATATTAGTGTTGACTCTAGATTAATTTGGCAGGGCGCAGCGCCCGGCGGCCTTTTTGTTATCTTTTTAGCGCCCGGCGGCCCTTTTGTCATCTTTTTAGCGCCGGGCGACCCTATTTCTCTTCTTTATGCGCCCTCCTGCTTTTACATTTTTATTATTATTAGTAAACAACCAGCACTTTTATTTCCTACATACCATTTGCGGCCCATCACGATAATACGTTAATTAAAACGGTTTTACGATTGAGTACAATAATCCCATCATAAAAATAGGTTCGATTGAAAACGGCCCTTTCACAAAAACCGTCTATGAAATCCGATCTTTCCCACAAATGTAATTTATTAAAATGCTTTTTTCAAATATTCTACTCTTTCAGATCGAAATACTGCTACTGCCCTTTTCTTTGTTTTCATTTGCGCGAACCGAACAGCCGAGTAACCCGAAAAGGCCCCTCTTGTATGTTTTGTTTTTGCTGACTCAAGCGAGAAGAAGCCCGATCGGCATTTCACTTAGGAGTTGGGGGAAGAAAATACGGTTGGGAAATTCAAAATTTTCTCAAGTTATCTAAAAATTTCTGATTCCATCTGTCAATCCTCAAATATCGGTGGCTACGTTTGATAAATATGTTGTTGCGAATTATCAAACAATCATTATACCAGAGTTCGTCGCCAGCTGTATATAATTATTGCTCTTCTCGATGTCTTTAAATAGTTTTGCAACACTAGCAAGTCCCCCCCTAAACGATTTGCTCTTTTTAATCGGCTTTCTCAGTACATATTATTCGTAATGTATTACAGTTATTTACTAATCATATATAATTACAGATGATACAGAAAGAATGCCTTAGCAAAACGACGTTTTGCGATTCGAAAATTCCGTGGGATTTGCTTGTTTGTTATGGCATGCATAGACAAGGGATATCTTCTAAGGGGGGTGCCTTGGTTGGATGACTTTTTAAGGAGTTCTAATGTGTATTGGCACGTACATTTGGATGAAACCGACCAAAACTCCAGACAGACAGTCGCGCGGGCGGGGCCCGCCGAACGTGGGAACTTCAACACTTCAGCCGTGTACCATGTTCAGTGGCTTTATCTACTCAAATCCATCTGAAAATCGAGGAATTTGTGACGTTTTGCGAATACAGCAATTGAAACACATTATGCTTTTGCCAAAATCAGAGCATAATAATGATCTTTTGTTTTAGCAATGTAGCGCTAGGGTTATTGGCGCCCGGTGCGGTCCTTCAGTTTGCCGCCCCATTCTTTCTAAATTTCAGCATTCTGCCCCCATTTCGGTCCTTTAGTTTTCCACTTTATTATTGGGTAACATGGTGTCCTGCCGGTCACCATGTTTGTTATTTTGCCGCCGGGGCGGATCCCCCCCCCCCCTCTTATTACACCACAGTTTTAATTACATAAAAGTGGAGTAAATGCAGAATTTAGTAAATCAGACTATTGACAAGGTTTGGTATTCTAAATATTCATATTATACACCTTCTGATTTTAAAATTCTCAACATTTACAAGAAATTAAAAATAAAGCTTTATGAAAAATAAATTATTGAAAATATTTTAAACTTTATTTCATACGTACCTTTGGACAATTCTGTGAGTTAAAAAAAATATTAATTTTATACCTGCTAAAAAACTTACATGTAGTAATTATTTTTATTTATGTTAAAGAAATAGTCCTTTTTAAAAAAACTTATATTCACTTTTCATGAATGAGCAAGCATTAAATTAGAAGTGAAAGAGGAATAACAAATATATTTCAGTGATTTGATTTGATATGGTGTTGTACATGTATTACAAAATTTGCATGACTATGTCATTTTTTCCAGCAATCTTCTGTGTTCTGAATTAAATTTCCCCAATTTCTGTAGTTATCAATTGATGGATGAGTTAAATTGTTTGATGCAATTTTAATAATGTCTAATAGTAATAAGGGTAACTTTGAAAATCTTTACTTGGTACTCATTCAACACTTATTGCAAACAAAAGAATTTAAATAAAATTCTGATTTATATAATTAAATTTTATACATCTTGCATTGCAGAAATTTTATTATTTTTATTACATGCTAAACGTATCTACCCTAATCCACTTACAGTCCTTTTCTGTTTAAAAGTTTGTACCAATATAGGTGAAATATCATATATGAATGAGATCCAGTAATTGTGGTCCAGTAGTGATAGTGTGATAAAATGGAGGAACAAAAATTAACAGTCCCTCTGCCTTCCCCTACTGCCTAACAAATCATGTCTGGCTAAAAATTTCTGAAATCTTCTTCAATAAATGTACTATTCTTATAAATAATAATAAACATGTATGTCACATAATGTTGAGGAAAAAAAAAAAGGAGAAAATTCAACATTACTTATATTAAAACTTCTTTATGCTAGAAGTTTTTTTAAAAATCAAGACTTCTAGTTATGTAGATTTAATTCACATATTTATGTCATGTTTAGACCAAAATATTATCAAAAATTATTTTTCCTATTTCGCTTACACTTACTTCTACTGGATATTTTCTCCAAAAGAGGGGGGGGGGAACTAAGACAAATTGGAAAAAATCTTACTGTGCATTGTAAGTCAGAACACATATTACAACTCTACTTGTTAAAGTTTTAGGGATCAGATCGTTTCAAACCAGTTTCTATACGTTATGTACCTGTACATTTTCGTGGAACCCAAAGTGACCTTTTCGAGAACAGGGTGCCCCTTTTGAAAATTCCCCCGCCCCGGTGGCCCTTTTTTTCTAGAGTCAACACTAGATATACAGACTGGGACTACTGCTAATGAAAGATGAATTTTTTTTGTCCAAAACACATGTCCAGAATGATAAGTACCTTTTATGTGTGTTATTTTACACAGCTTTAATTATTTAATTTTTAAAAAATCAGTTTTCTTTGAGTGTTTGTTATTCTGTTTGCAGTTTGATTACACTGAATGACTGTATTTTCCAGTGCTACCTGAACTCAATGGGATATGCAGGGGGGGGGGGCAGTTGTGGGGGTCAACCTGCTCCTCCTTGTCAAAATTTCAATATAAAATTAAAAAAGATTATGCCTTTTAACGTAAAAATGTTTATACACCCCCTCCTTCCTGAAGAAAGTCTGCATACACTACTGCCTGAACCCTTAATGCTACGAATAATAACAGGGATGCTACACCTGCGACATTTGCGACGAACTGAGACAAAACTGCCGGCCTGTGCCATTTTGCGACATTCTGTACGATTTTGGCTGTATCTGCGCAATTCTGTGCTAAAACAGCGAACATGAGTAATTTTGAATCTGACTCACGGGAGTGCGACCACGTGTTGAGAGTTGTGCCGAACATTCCGGTCCTCAAAATGAACCTCTGGCCGGTTCATTTTGGGTGGGTTGAGAGTTGAGTTTCCGGTCTACGTTACACCTACTGCAGCAACCACGCTCATTTCGTATCTACCACGTGGGGAGGAAAGAAATTCTTTTCCTCTTACTGTCTCTCCCCCCCCCCCAACTAGCCATTATGCATCCAAATACGCCATTCGAAATTAGGCGAATCTCTACCTGAACGCATTATTCCTTTGTCAGAATCGTGGTCAGAATGGATTAACTGCACGTGATGGATTCAGTGTTGCCAAATCCTACGGTGGAGGAAAAACAAAAACTGCATATGCTCTCAAATTACCACAGATACATAACAAAAACACAAATATTTTACAGCTGCAGAGCTAAGTATATAAGAGAGGATGGGGAGGGGAAAAAAAAAACCTGGCCAGCTGGCTCTGTTTATTTAAATCTTAAAGATTCCAAAGCGGCAGCACGAAAAAAAAAAAAGCCCAAGAGCAGAAAGGCTGATAACGGATTATTTAATTCTAGTGAGTCATGACCTACTTTCCGGCTCGACATTCCAATGATTCAATTATGTTATCGCATAAGCAGAAATGCAAGAAGCAGGAAGCACAGAACTACACTCGATTTTCTTTTTTTTTTAATCATTCTCTTGTATTATTTTTTATTTTTATTATTCTTCCAACAGATTCAAACACCTAAATTAAAAACTTTGTTTAAAAAATACCTAAATAAAAATATATCTGTATGTACGTGCGTCCCCCCCCCCCTCCGTTTTGCCGGTCAACTTCGAATTGCTTTAAATTTTTAAAACCTTTTTTTTCCCTATTTCATTATGATGATCGGAAAAAAAAAAAGGGACTGGCGGCCATTCCGGCTTTTGGGTACTTCCGGATTTTGGAATTCCGGATAATCGGTCCTATGCTGTACTTATATACCTAATATGTAATTTTTATCATTAATTCCATATTGGGAGATCCCTGACTTCATTTAATATGAAAACATGATTATTTGATATCACTGTGCTAACATACATTATACCTTTTAAAATTTTCAAAAATTTTGTTCTCCTAAAAAAATTTCAGCTAACTTTTTTCTTGGCCAATCACATCCCTGTTAAAAATCCCCTCAAGTCCCCTAATTTATTTTTACTGCATTTCAAATCTTCTGGCATGCTAAATATTGTCATCCCTGGTTTAAGCCTAAGAATCGTCGTACTGTTTGGTTCTTTTTTCTTGAACTTTCTTTGATGGGGAAAAAATTATTTTAGCGATAAACTGAGATAAAATAAATAAAATTGGGATCTGGAGTTTTCGTAGGTTTTCTCCAAATGTAACGTGAATACGCATTAGAACCCCTTAGAAAGTCCTCCTACCAAGGCTCCCTCCATGCTAGGCAGATACCCCACGTGCAGGTTTGCCTTAACACACATAAACAAACAAACAAATAAAATTGGTTGAGAGACAAACTTGAAAAAACGAATTTTGGTTGAGACATACCGAGAAAAAAAGGAATTTTGATTGCAACAAACTGAGACAAAAAGGGATTTTGATTGAGACAAAAAGGGATTTTGACTGAGACGATGCTGAGACAAACTGAGGTTTTGACTGTAGCATCCCTGTAATAAAGCAAAAGTGAAAAACTAAATTGAAGATGTGTGATTTTTAAGGCTAGAAATAATTGCATGATGGAAGCCTTTGAAAACTTATTTAGGATGTAGAGTATTTCATACAAAACACTGAAAGACCAAGGGCGCCCATAAGGGGGCCCCACCCCCATCTGGAGATCTAGTATATTGTCTTATGATGCAAACAAAATTGCATCACAAAGCCAAATCAAAACCCACGTTGCTACCAGAGCTCAGTTTGCCCCCCCCCCCCTAAAAATTTTTTCATGTGAAAGGCTAAACAAATTTTTTGTTCCTGTGTTTCCTATAGGTTTGAGTATGTTGAAAAACTATGTACTTGTAAAAGCTTTCTATCCAATTCTAATTTTTAAGAATTTTTAAAATAAGTTTTAGATTATCTAGGCTGTCGTGCACCAACATTGCCATTTACTAAGAATGACATAGGAAATAGTCTGGATTTTTCTCCGCATGGGCAATTTATACTATTGTAATGATATAAGTAGTTTAATGTGTGCTTTAAATCATCAATATAACTTGAAGCAATTTAGATTATCCATCTTTGGCTAAAACTAGTCAGACTAACCAACACTTTATATTTCCTCTTAAAGAAAAAATACTTTTTGCAGAAAAAAAATACAATTACTTTTTTAATCTAAAAATGATAAATGTTTTTTTCCTAGTAGGTGAATTTCGCATAAGATCAACTAGCATTTTTAATGACAAATCAATTCAGCTGTCATGCATATTTAATAATAATATTTTTCACTTAAGAAATTAATAACCTTTATTATTTCTTTATTTAATTTTTAATAAAACATTTACACATGTATATTGTAGTGTAAGTGAAAATTTTTCTAACAAATGCCCAGGAAAAATACGGTGTCAAAGGTTGCAGTAAACAGGAAACAAAATCAGGAAATCCTTTCATTGAGAATGCAAGTAAAATTTGAAGGGTCTGAAATTATACTGTGTTCGTATATCCAAGTAAAATAAGTCACCTCCCTAGACCTTTTTGTCAACTGGGCAGCATTATGAAGCTGCAATGTGTAATCCTATTGAATTAAAGCATTTTAAATGATATTCTGATTTTTTGCTGGGCTGTCAGTAGTTGGGCTTTGTGCCTTAGGCCACATAAGGCCTTTACTATTAAAGGCCTGGGGAGAACCCTGAAATATTCTCACAGATTTTTACTTCCTGTAAAAAGATATTACAATTCATTTAATGTATGTAGCTATCTAAGCATTTTAGCTACAACTATTGCAGGCACTCATAACTTGCACTGTTTTCGCACTGCCACAGGAAGTACCTATCAACTGAATAAAGAATCATTCAACTGGTTCAAACTGTGTGAAACAAATAAAAATTAAGAGTTTATCTATTTTTAAATGATATCCATCCAATATTTATATAGACACATATTTATTTATTATAGCTCATAATTTAAAAGTATATATAGTTATTATAGAAATAACCATGACCAACAATCTTTCTGTTCCCTGAGATAGCGTACGTTTGATTTTATTTTTTACTGCACTTTTTGTTTTTTCTTTTAATGTTTACATTTCATACTATGTTTTGCAGCTTTTACTTTCAATTTTTATGTTTAAATGTTGAATTGAAAATCAAATGCATAAAGAATTAAAGTTGTTAATTCAATTTTATTGAGTGAAATATATTTTAATTACGCGAGAAAGCTGAATTGATTTGTCATTAAAAATGCTGGTTGTTCTTATGTGAAATCAACCTGCTAGGGAAAAAACACTTATTTATCATTTTTAGATTAGAAAATGTAGTTTATTGAAAAAGTGTATCCTTTTTCTACAGAAAATATTTTTCCTTTAAGAGGAAATATAAAGTGTACCTGTTTCTATTTAGTGAGTTTCTTTATTTCTCCTTCAAAGCTTGTTGGAATAAAATTTATAGAAAAATCAAAAAAACACTTTTATAGTATCAGTAAATATATACTTTTTAAAAATGTAATTATATGGATAAATGATCTTTAAGAAAATAGTACAGTGCACTGTAATAAGGATGTGTGTACTTGTTCAGAATTTAATTTTTAAAAACTTTATCTGTGAAATACTCATCAAAATTTTTTAATCAGATATTATAGCATACTTTTAACTACTTGTATATAAAATTTGGTGGAAATTGAAAATGGAGCACTTCGAGAAATTAGCTGAAGTTATTCATTCTGTCAACCAAAAAATGAGAAATAAAGCTGTACAATGTTGACCTTGCTTAATTGAAAATGTGTCTTTTTCTGATCAAAACAACACAAATTTGAAGTTTGTATGACAAATTTTAAGAAAGTTATGGCTATTTATGTGTAAATAAGTCTCATTCAAGATGGCATCTTACAGGGCATCTCATGTGAACTTTGAAAGCTCATAACTTTTGAATCCTTTAATTAATCACAATATAATTGCTATATTTGTAATCAGCATCAAAAGTTGTGCATATGTACCAAATTTCATCAAAATCTGTGACAGATGGTGTTATGGCCTGGTTGATCTGACATGGAATGACCCTAAAAACAATCTTTATCAGGGATGCACAACCTCTGGCCCATGAGCTATTATTGGTTCATGATATCTGTTCTATTCACCCGCCAACCCAATTGCACATTGAAAAATACAATTCAGAATCCATCAATTAAATTCTTAAGAAAAGGTATTAATGTGCATGAAACATGACTTAAATTGATCATGCCTTTTAACATGACTTTTAATAGAAATATACGGTTACATTTGTACTACTCCTATTTTCCCCATGGTGGGGGAAAAACGTGATATCAATATGTACCTAATTAAAAATGACATCAAAGAAAAGTAATTTGATAACATTAAAATCTATGCTATATTTTCAATCTATATAAGTGAAATGTATATAATATACATCAATAATTTAATTATGTTGTGATATCTAGTGTTAAATGAAACTGCAAGTTGTATCAATTGCAGTATTTACAAAATTTATTTATTTTTGGTCAAAACTTCAAAATTTTGGGAAAAGTCAGGTAATTTTCAGCTGCTGTTTTGTTCGCTATCCTGAAAACTCATATTTTTTTTTGCAGAAATCTTACAGATTACTAAGTAGAATTATCTACTTAGTAATCTGTAAGATTACTAAGTAGTCATTTTCAGCTGCATTCGGCTGATGTGTCATTTTCAGCAGCACTCGAAAGTATTAGATTTACCCCGTGCTTCATCCTGCAGTGCATGTTTTATAACAGATTAAGCTGCTCCAATACATGAGATAGGTGAAGATGGGTTTTAAATAATTAATAACTGTAGACTTTTTTTCCCCCTAGCAAAATGTAAGGATTACTTTTTTTCTATCAAACATTCTCAAATTTTTCAGAAATTCAGTTTTTTCATGTTCAAAAATAAGAAAACTTGCTAAAAAATAATGCATGTATATTTCAGCTTGTTTGTATGATTTTGAAATATAAATGAGTCACACGAGACAAATTTAGTGTGAAAGATATGATGTAACATAGTTTTCTTGCACATTTAGCCTACCCTCCAGTCAACTGTTGTGGCCAAGAAGCGTCAAGGAAGAAGTAGAACAGCGACTATTGAAGAACAAAATTCCAACTCTAAAGTTAAAGCCCGGTAAAAATTTTATTAAAATTCATTTAACTGTTAGCAATGTTGCAATTTATCCTTTATGAACATATCTTGTCTAGTTGAAATATGCTCAATTTTATCCTAAATTATTATCAAACATAGTTTTTGTTAGAATCCAGTGATGTCAAATAAAATATTTTTATATATTTATTTATTATTATTATTTGTAGAGAAAAGGGCAAAATATCATAGCTGCCATACCTCCCGATTTTTCCGGGAGACTCCCGAATTTCAGAACGATCTCCCGAACTCCCGAAAAGTTTATAAATCTCCCGAATTTTTCCAAATTATTCCCATGTTTTATGTACTTATCAATTTTTGAAAAAAAATTACAGAACTTGTTAAATGCTAACGACAGAAACTGAAGAAACTTCGCTATTGGCCAAATCTGATATTTCGTAATGACGTCATAGCACGTAGAACGTAGCAAGCTTTCTCGCCGATTCCCCATGAATTTCTGAAAGGCGACGGTTGGGATTATCGATAGCACTCCGCAGAATCGAATTACAGAGCTTTCCCCCTCCACTCCACTCCTCTCTGCACGTGTATGTTTTGTTTATGTATTTTGCGATCCAGCATGCTAGATTGTGGTGTTCATAGTTGAGTGAGTGGTAAAATTATGTCTGGAAAGAAGTATTTAATGCAATTTAAATCTGATTATTCCAAGGACTTTAAATTTATCAAACCGTCAAATAAAGGTACAAACTTTGCATTTTGCACATATAGTACATGCGATATTGCTATCGTGCACAGGGGAGGAAATGACATTGTGGCTCACGCTAAATCGAAAAAGAATCAAACCAACACTAAAGCGTGTGCAAACAGTTTAAGATTGACTTCTCATTTGCTACATCCCAGGATCTAAGCGTGATAAAAGCAGAGTGCTTATTTACTAAGTTCATCTATGAGCATAACTTGGCACTAAGTTGCTCAGATCACGCAGGAGCATTATTAAAAGATGTTCCTGGATTCCGATATAGCCAAAAAATATGGTTCGAAACGTACAAAACGTTCTCGGTATTTTAATTCATTTGTAATGAAAAGATCGGCACCGCCAGAATATTTCCCAGGGGGGGGGGCAAAGATTACTTAAAAGTATGGTTACCATGTTGAAAAGAACAAAAAAGCAAGGGAAAACACTGTATACAAAAATCCAGGGGGGGGGGGGCATTTGCCCTATGTTGCCGGCACCCATGAATGCAAATAGTTCAAAAGTATTTACTGTTTAAAAAATTGTTTATTTTAAAAAAGTATCGCATTTTAAAATTAGCTATTTTAATAAATGTTTTAAGCTATAAATTTTTCTTTTATATGTAATTTTCTTGGTTACTGATATATTACGCATGTGTACATGGAGTTTTTTCATCGATAACAAGGGTTTTTTAAAGTCTCCCTAATTTTTTCGAAAATCTCCCTAATTTTCATTCTCCAAGGTTGGCAGCTATGAAATATATAAAAAGTTATTAAAGAAAGGAAGTAATATTAAAAATGGGTACCATAATTTCGGGTAGATAAGCCACCCTGGCGTACATGCCACATGCATGATAATTAACTTCAGAAATTCAAAAGTTCATCGTATACGCCGCCCTGTCGTATATGCCGCAGAAAGGAATTCCCCAAAATGGCTTTAAGTACTCATTCATTCCTTTGCATATTGATGTAATAATTGCTGATAACATTTTAAACAAAACTCTAAAAAATAATAAAGAACTAAACAAGCATATTATCTTGAATTTGTCGAAAACATAGTATGCCGATTTCTAATTACGGTAATTATAACAATAAGATCCTTGAACTTGTCAAACACGTGGTGCGCCGATTTTGAATTACGGCAATTATAACAGTAAAACAAACTTCTTATCTTGAACTTGTTAAAAACGTGGTGTGCCGACTTCTAATTAGGAGAAAAAACGATAATACCTCGATTACAATAATAAACAAACAAAGCAATAACTTACCTTGAACTTGTCAAAAACGCAGTGCGCTGAATTCTAATTATGCCATTTTCGTGTGTAAAACTTTTTTTATTACCATAAACTACCATATTATTAAAAAGAATAAGTAAACTAGATAATGAAACTGAATTGCATGCTAATATTATTTCATTTAATCAAAGCCATCAAAATCAGATTCATCAGTATCCGAAATAAACAAACTCAATAAATTGTCATCAATGTCACTTTGGTTAGTGTCACTATTTTCATCATTTTCACTTTTTATTATTTCGGATTTACAAAAGGCTGATATGATTGTATTATTGGATCGCACTGCCTTCCATGCGTTGTCCACTCACATGGCAACCTCCTCATCTGACGCTCTTTTCATACGTCCAGAGTTCGTGTATGAATGGAGTCAGTTTCTCATCCACTCTTCCCATTGCTTTCTCAGTTCATGTTTAAACACTCGGTTGATGGTGAGATCAAGGGGCTGCAAGATTTTAATGAGACACCTGGTATTACTGAAAGTTCCATGCTAAGTTTTTTTACTTTGGCTTTTACTGACTGTACTAAATGAGATTGCATAAAATCCAAAATAAGCAGTCCTTTAGGTTAGAAAAAGGCCCCTTTTCTTTTTCTATAGATTTCTCGTATCTATAGTAACATTACATCTCTCTACATCCATCCTTTTTCGTTCGCGCATATAGTCACTCCCTTTGGAAAGTTGTCTTTTGGAAGGGTTTTCCGTTTACGAAACGTAGACCCAACCTGATTAGTTTCTCTTTTGTTTCCGAAGAATTAAGTGCTTCCATCAATTCTGGATCATAGACTTAAAAACAGTCTATAATTGATAGTATTTCTTTTGGAAATCGGCTGTTAATTCCTTCAACAACAGAATTTATTAAATTTCTTTTAATTTGGGTTAAGCTTTCTAGATTACTAGCTGCCGGAATTCTTCCCTTAATGATTTTTTAGTATGAAGCCTCCCTTTTTTTTCATAAAGCACTTAATTCATCATCGCTACCAATAGATTCAAATAATTATTATTTTTTCTTTGGGGGGTGGGTGGGAAGGGGGCTCTTAAACGACTAATTAACTCTTACTGCGAACCACAATTAAACTTGGAATGGAAGGACGATGCAAATTTCAAACTACCAGAACAGAAGATATCAATAAATACATGAATCATAGCTGTATAAGAAAACAAACGGATAAAATGCTCTCATAACTCATATAAGGACACATTACAAAAGCAAAACATTTAATAGCTGCGGAGCAGCTGGGAGCATTAATATTTTATTCCCTCCTCTTTGTATTCCGATGATGATTCAACCGCATTATCTCTGAACGAAACCTCAGGAGAGGAGAGGGAGGGAAAGCAAAAAACATCCGTTTTGATTTTTCTTCTTTGACGGAGTGTTATTATTTTATAAGTTTCACTACATTCCAGATCTCTCTCAGAGCTCCTGACGGAAATACTAAAGACACAACTATTCTTTACTGCTAGAAATTTCGTCATGCTTTATATATATATATATATATATATATTAAATTATCTGCACAAAACTATTATTGAAGACTATTTATCTAGGAAGTTAATTACACTGTACCACGTGGACTCAACGATTTATTAAAAATAATTATTATGTCAGGAAGGAGTTCCATGCTTGATTACGTGGGCAATGCAAATAATTCTAAAGATTTAGTGGAAAGGAGGGGAGGGGGGCGAACGCATCTTTCTTTGTGGCAACTTATCGGAGTATTTTTTCCTCTCCGGGTGTTGCCGACCACCTCTTCCCGATTTCGATAGTAGCAGAGTGAAAACAAAAGCAAAACAAATTTTTGTATTTGTACACTGACGTCTTTAAGCAGCGCTCGAGAATCTCGCGCAGATGGCGAATATTTTGTAGCATGAGAATACCTCGCGCTGTAATATTTTTTGCGCGATATTTAAGAAATTTATGCCAGATTATCGCGCTCTAGCGGGAACTCTGGGACCAAGCTCCGTGTGTGATTTTTTTCGTCTTTCATAATACGGAAAGAAACTGTTCTACAATTTATAATTAGATATTTGTTTAGACCAGGAATATTGAATAAATATTCATGTAAAATATTTTGGTACAAATTCATAGTCACGTACACTAAGTTACAATGCCACAAAATACTGTTTATTTTAGTTATTTATTTTTGCGCTGGTGACTGTCTGCGAAATATTTTTCCTATTTTCGTCTCTAGGTCCGCAAGTGTAAAGGTTGGAAAATGCCAATATAGAGTATTACTGATCCTTGCAACTATCCTAGTTACCCGTTATGAAGAACATAAACCTGTGATAATGTATTTCAGTACTAGAAACGCGATTTTGAACAGCAAGAAACGATATTAAATTCAAGTTTTTAAGGAAATGCAATGGATTGACTTTGTTACATCGCTTAAATATAATAATTCAACAAGCGCGATCGATAAAAATGAGCACAGCAACAAATAAGCACAGAGCAGTGCCACGTGATCGGAAAAAACTCTGACTGTTTGGATTTGCAAGAGCGGGAGAATGTTTATATCAGACCATCCTTCGACGATCAAAAGATGAACATTGTATTGAATTCTAAATTAACCGTTTCACTGGTTTATAATAACATATAAATCAAGGAAGTTGTAATGACAGGAAGAAAAATCCTTCAGATATGCTGCAGAAGTTAAAATTCAACTTTTAAACACGTATAAGCCGCGGCCTTATCTACCCGAAATTACGGTACTCAAAATTCATGAAAGCCTGCTAGATAAAAAGTCAGGAAAGAGTGTGATAGATGTCGGGAAAAGTCAAAGAAGCAAAAGCTGTGAAATCTGTAGAAACCCTCACATGCTGTTCCTCTAAAATATTTGTTTTATTTACTACTACAGTATTTTGTATGATTATCACTACATAATAAGGTAGCTTGACTGATCTCTTTTTTTTTCTTTTTCGGAGGGGGGGGGGCTGCTTATATTACAATATAAATTTTTACATTGTGAAAGGATGGTCCTTTATTTTAGAGAAATGCTCCTACATTTTACAATTGGAGGTTGGCAGCTCTGATGTAAATACCCCAGGAGCACAAGCAGTACTGATCAATATTGGTTAAAACTGAACCAAGAACTAAGATTATTGAAAACAGTGATATTTAATTTATACTTACTTACCCATTCTCTCATCTATGTGATATTTTAAGCAGAAAAGTTAATAATTAAGAAATTTTTTAATGTTTTACTAATAATTTTTATTGTTTAAAACATTTAAAATATTAGTCAAATATAAAAAATGGGATACCTGGCATACCTGGGAAAACAAAGCAAAAAATCTAGCTTTACTGATGTTAGTTTGCTGCTTTGATTATAACTTTTCTACTATAAGGAACTTTCACTTAATTTGCTAGTATTAGTCTAGTAAAACCATGCACATTCATGATACTTTTTACCATTTTTAATGACTAGAATCAGTTTTAGGCTGAAATTGATAATTTACAATTAATTCATTATCTTCAATAATGTTTTTTATTTCACCACTGACTGTGAGTTAAAATAAAGCATTGAAGATCTACTAAAAAGGATGTTTAATCTCTCATTATTTTTGTCATTACGCAAACCCCAGTAAATTGGTCAAATTATTAACATCAGAATTTTTTTATAATTTCTGTAGCCTCCTTAAACTTGTTATTTAATTTAATATGTTATTTTGAATTGCTCTGTGTGTCCATTTACATACTTAAAAGAAAGTAAATAATCGTACTCATTATAGGCTTGTTCTTAACGAAATTCACTTTCTCTTACGGGTCTTGAGTTTGAATGATATACATTATATTAAAGCAGATATTTTTACAGCCTTTATAATTTCATTTCTTTTGGATCTATAGTCTCCAGTGCATACCTCTGTGTGAGTTTGTATGCCTGCATTTGTGCATGGTCAAAAGTTTGAGACTATCTTAAATAGAACAGGAAAAGGAAATAAAACTCAAAAACGATTGGTATAACTGAGTGGCATTAAGGGTGGGCTAAGCCCACCCTAGAAGGATTTTAGCTCACTCTTGAAAAACTAGATTTTCTCGTACAAGAATAGGAGTGGAGCCTCAAGAGTGGACGAAAACCCACCATAAAACTATAGAAAAAGTTAACCCAGTTATGTCAAAAACTTGAAGGTTTATAAAGCAAAATGTTTAACTTTCATATAATGCACTATTTTTCAAATTAAATACATCTAAATTTAAATAAAATGAAATCATTTAAAAAATATATATAGTTACTTTAAACTGATTTTTTGTCAAAATAATCTCCCATGCATTGTCTGTGCAAGTTTTCTCCCTCACTTTTTTCATCAATCTTGTGTAAGCAATCAATTCATCTATTGCTTGTTTTGTAATATTATTTCAGCTTCCCTATAAAACCTTACACATGCCTTCATGTGAAGACTGGATTCATTGTGAAAATTTCATAGCAAGTTTTTTGTGGCTGTCGACCCAACAGTCTGGAGTTTTGAGTTGTTTCCTCGAATTTTAAGGCGAACTCCCTTAAAAAGGCTATTGCCCAAGAACCCCCCCCCCCCCCCTCAGGCAGATAGCCCCTATGTAGCTTTGCCTTAATATGACGTCCACTCTATTGAGTTCTTCAAACAAGAGTTCTCTCAGGTTGAGATCAGGACTTTGAGGTGGAATACCATGTTTTTCAGCAGCCCTCCTGTCTCTTTTTGTTCTCAACAACTTTTACATAATTTAGAACTGTGCTTTAAATCATTATCTTGTATAAAAATGAATTCATTACCAATTAATTTTAACCTGAAAGGAGTGACGTCTTTCTCTAAAATCATTTTATACTGTTTTTCCCTCATGATTCCTTCAATTCATTGCAAAACTTAGTTCCATAGCCTGAAAAACAATTCTGCACCATAATGATAATAGAACCCACCACTATGATTAATGGTTAGCGCACAATCTGGCATTATCTTTTCTTCAGTGAATGTAAAACGTAAATTCTTTTCAAAACAAATATTTCAAATTTTGATTCATCAGCTCAAAAAACTTTTTTAATTATTGCATTTGTTTTTTGTTTTGTGACCTTAATGGTGGTTTTTAGACTGCAGTGCAACCAAACAACTGAGAATCTAACAGACGTCTTTTTACTGTACTTAGGGATAGATCTTAATGGAGATTTGTTTACTTCATCACAAATTTCTGAATTTAGATGTCTGTTCACATGCTGGTAACAACACTACAATTGTCTTCACTAAAAGTAGTAGCTTTCGACTTTCCTGAACATGGACAATCTTAATTACTGCCAGTTTCTTTGTATTGAATACCCTAGTCAGATAATGTAAACGCACACGCGCACGCCGGGCGCGGATACATTCAAAGGTCTTGCAGATAGTTTTCCGGTAATTCTAAGTTTTTATTTTATTTTATGCATAGTTACCTAAAAGAAATATCTTTGCAAGTCACTATAGCCCAAGCGCATTGCACAGATGTGTGCGCATATGCATATACACGTGTTCATATACACACTATGTATTTAGCTATCATAAACTATTATGAGTTTGCAGATAGTTTTGGATTATGTGCGCAGATAGTTTTATATTTTATCTGACTATGTTGAATACTAGTGCGATGAACACCAGTCTTCTATATTTTAAACTGAGAGTAAACCAAGTATTTAGATTTCCCTTCATTGTATAGAACAGTGATTGCAGATTGCATTTCAGTATCGATTTTATGCACTTTTTCCATTTTGGTTGTCAATAGCAGGATTTCTGCTGTATAATACTGAGACACAATGTACCATGGTGTACATGACCAAATGCACATTTATATACACAGTATTTTTTCTGCTGTTTTATTTCCTCAGTGTAAATTATACTTTTGAATGGAGATGATCAATCAGGTGTTGAATATTGAATGTATTTCTGAAATAATTGAATAATTTTGTGTCATCCTGAATCAACCCTTCAATTTTTACCATAGTACAGGCGGGTTAAAAATAATATATATATCTATTAGTACAGATTTGTATTTTATTATCAATAGTTTTATTATTTTTAAATATAACCTAAGTTTTTTACTAGTGGTCTCAAACTTTTGGCTGTCATATGTAATACAATCCCAAATTTTGGCTCCTTAAAATGAGTTCTTTCTACTTCAATAAATTCTACTTCTATTTCGAAAAACTGCCCTTTCAATCCTAGTATTTCCAAAATCCTTCTTTCATTTCTGTACTACCCTTATTATAGATCCATCATGAATTGCAAATCATCTACCTATTTATTTGTGTTTTATTTTGTTCACTTTTGTTTTTGATAAAATGCCTCATTATCTCTCTCTAAATTTTTTTAAATTTAGAAATCGACGAATGTTTGGGGCTCTTATTGGTATCCTTGAGAAATTTCAGCATGAAGAAAAGGAAAGACAACATAAGGTATTCAGTATATGTAAATTAAAGTACTATCCCGATATAGAAGGACCTTTAGCAACCATTCTGTTCAGTGGATAGAGATGAAAATTTGGATATAATTATTCAGAGGTATGAGCTTGGGGTTCTATGAATGGTAGCAAAATGGTGCTCATGGTTATGGTCACAGGTACAGAAATTAAAAAGTTTCGAATGGCAATGCCACTTTTTTTCACCATCGCAACATACTCAATGCATACAAAAACATAAAGAGCGTTGGAAGAGTATGTGTATTACCAAAAGCAAATGCATTATGCAAATGCATCTATGCTCAAAAAACAGCTCTATGATCAACCAATAAAATTAGGACCTGGGCACACGGAGGAAATTCGCATATGATAGAGGCAAAACAATGGTCACAGAACAATGTTCGCCTGATATTCAATGGGAAAAGAACCCTATAAAACATTAGTTAACACATTGTAAAATGCTAAATCCTAGGAACATATACATACCTTGCTTAGACCTTGTGTGTTGTAGACAAAAATAAAACAGCATTAGATTTACCAACATAAGCATTTATTGCATCATCATCAGGCAATATAGTGAGGTGAAACACTTTCTGAATAGTTTTAAGAAAATAAATTATCTAAATCTGCAAAACGTAAAAAAAAATTGCATTAAGAAAATATTCACTTCTGAATCTTTCTTTCTGAATGTTGTCGCAACTCATTTTTTCAACGGTAGGTACGTAGACTTTTACAAATCTTGTTAAATTCTAAATTATCAAATTATAAGTTTAAGATAATGATTAACATAATTAGTAAATATTATGCCATCTAGAGAAATTGGATTGGATATTGAATGACAGTGTCCGGAACTGTAGAATACATTAACACTCTGTTTGTTATGGTTTTCACAGCATCATTAATTTGGCAGGGAGGTTTGAACACTCATTGCAATTATCATCAAAATTTCAAAAATGTAAAAGATAAAAAGGAGTGGTCTCACCACTTGCGTAATGGAAGTATAGGGCCACAGGAACATTAGGTAATGCTGTGGTGCACTAGGCATTTTCTCCCAGGATGATTGCTGTCCAGAAATTGGATTTGCCCCAGGATCAGAATTTCCATCTTGAGACTCCTGGCTGGTAACATTGAACCATTGGAGGATTGTCAGTAAATTTTGGAACGCAGATAGTTGTAAGAAATGAATTTAAAGTAATTAAAAAAACTAAAATCTTCAGGCCATCATGTTGTGGGCAAATGTACCCTAAGTCAGTACAGCACGTGGCTGCTTCATTGTGTTGCAGGCAACTCTCACAAACAACCAAAACACCTCTGCTCTCGTTGTGAACCAACTAACTTGTGACCCACAAGAGACACTTTTTCATAATTTAAAAAAAAAGCCCGAGACCTGCAACCATCATGGACAAAAGAATTTGTAGAACCTCACAAGAATAATAAATAAAAAAATATTGACACAAAATATCATTGCAACAAATAGGAAAGTAAAACTGTTGCCAGGTATGTAAAAAAAATTTTGAAGGAAAAGAAAATTTATTTAAAGATAGTAACTGATAGAGTTGGGGAAAGAATGAACATCCTGTTCTTTTGAACCTGTTCTCAAGAAAGAACGGGAACACCCTGTTCAGTGATCATGGCAAAAACATGTTCTCAGTTCATTAAGGTCCGACACTTCAAAATTTTATGGCAGGCAAGATGGTTGTAAAAATAAATTTTGGAAAATGCCTTACAGGTGAAATTTCTCATTAAAAGGCGTGATTAATATTTTTTTGCTAAGAAAAATTTAAATTCTGGGGGACCAGACCCCTTCCCCCCCCCCTCCTACCCCCTCTCCTGTTCACACCTTGGCTACGTATCTGATGGTGGGGACAGAAGTTCACAATTTTAGCTTTATCAAATTCTAAGTAATTGCAGAATCTTAGCTATTTTGAGAAATAATGATAACGATGATGATTATCTGGGGGGGGGGGATAGAACTTTTAGCCCAACCTACCATAATTTTAGAGTGGACCCGGGCTAAGAATAAGAAACTTTCTTATATGTTCAATACGAAATGCACTCACAGGAAAACAATTCATCAATTTTTATTATTCCAGCCAAACTACTCAATTTAAAAAAAAAGTAAAAGATTTAATAATAAAGAAAATGATAGTCTGAAACAAATAAATCGAAAAAAAATATTTTATCAACGTCAAACAATAATATAAGCATTACACTATCTCCATATAAAACATGCCTTCCCTTCATACGCTCTCAGCCATCTCCTTTTGGCTGAAAAAGAACCTGTTCCGAGGAGACCTCTCCTATTGGCTGAAAAAGAACCAGTTCTTTGATCCCGGCTGGAGCGATCAGTGAGCTGGAACACCTAGTTCAGCATTCTTTCGCAGAACGGAGAAAGAACGGAGAGCTAGGTGTTTTTTCGAGGAACGGAGAGAGCTGGTGTTCTTTTCGGAACGAAGTAAACGAAGTGTTCTCTGGTGAACGGGGTGAAAGGTGTTCTTTTGATCTGTTCTTTTGCTTTAATTCCGTTCTGAGCTGAATACAGGGTCTAAGTTGTAGACTTGGAGTCAGAAGTAAGGCCGTACTTAGAAAGGGGGAGGGGGTCCTATGGGTTTGGACGTCTCTCCCTTGACGTTATTACATTATATGTATATGGTGTATTTATACAGGGATGTAGCCAGAATTTTTTTTGGGGGGAGGTGGGGGTGGGGATGGTGAGGGGTATGAATTGCAGTGATGTATAAATGAATGAAATGTTTTCGCAATAGTTAAAAAAAATAAAAAATCTTGCTACATAAGTTGAAAATTGGGTGTGGGGGATATATCCTGAAATTTTTGTCTGGGTATGGCCCAGGTCTGAAGCCATTTAAGCTACATTTTCGGAGCCATGTAATTTTATATGCCAAAGTCGTATTCATTTTCTTAAATCGGAGTCGGAGCAATTGAGCCTGATACTTACAGCTTTTTAAATGGAATGTCTTTAATTTTTAAGCTGGAGCATGTACTTTTAAAGCTGAAACTGTACATTTTTTTTTCTTTTTTAAGCTCTAAGAGCGTATCGACTGTTTTGTGGGCTCCCCCATTGGAAATGGGCAGGTCCACGCCGTGTATTTTTAACCTGAAGGCAACACAAGGATTTTTTTTTTTTTTTAAACTTGAGATTGACTTATTTAATATTTTGAATTAGAGCTAAAAATGTTTGTCGTTGGTACAAAAGCCATACCTTTAAAGCTGGAGCCAGATACATATATTTTTATTTGTAGTTGTAGCCAAAGAAGGATTTTTTTTTTTTTTAAACCCGAGCCAGATCCATAACCTCTTGGAGCTAGACCTGGAACAATATATTTTTTAAGAGGCGGAGCGAACGGTGAAAAAGGCTGAATTTTTCAGCAAACGACTTCATCATTATTATTTTGTTAACATTTTAAATTGGGGGGGGGGGAGACTTTCTGATTCACCCCCTTGGGTACGGTCTTGCATGAGTGCTTAGATAGGGGACAAGGGGTCAGGGGGCCGTATCCAGAAAAAAATTTATCCAGACAAAAATTTCATCCAGACAAAAATTTCAGAGGGGGACCAAACGAAAGAAAAAGGCTGAATTTTTCACAAAGACTTCAACTTTATTATTTTGTTAACAAAATTTTAAATTTTGGGGGTAGGGGGGACCAGACCCCCTGGGTACGGCCTTGAAGGGGGTGTTCTCTCTCCAGCTTTCATTATAGTGAACACTCTTTTAGTATTTTGAGTTTTTTTATCATTATTATTTTTGTATTAAGATGTTTGAAAGTCTGAAAAAAACTTCTACAACCCCCCCCCCACCCATTCCTCCAAGAGTTACGACTATAGGGTCAAAGCTTGTGTTACTTAGGTGCATTGTGATAGTGTGGATATTATGTGCCCGATTTAATGTACTTCCTGATGACCCCCTGGCACCTTATCCAGGGCCAGTCTTGCATTACTTTTGCTTTATCATGAAATTTATGGTGTGGACTGGGAATAAGGCTAGGAAAGGAGGAGGTGGAGGATTTCATTGCAGATTTTCAGCTTCAGCAGTCGCTTCTCTTGTGCGTCGGCCAAAGCACATATACGGTAAGCACGCTCACTTAGTGTTAAAATCCGGCCGCACCAATCGTCGCTACTCGCGCCACTTTGTTTCTTAGCGAATGGAGTCTTAACTATTTCGGTAAACAAACCGGTTTGGGTTTCTGGTCGTCTGCTTGCTACCTTGAGTGAGCTGTTGAAATGTGAACCGCGAACGTAAGTTTGCGGTTCGCATTTCAACAACAAATAACAAGTAATTTCCCTGATCTTTCTTCACTTTCAAACTTGAGACTTCCGCGGTAATAATATACTAATGATCCACATTTATTACCAGTCCATTAGTTATCCACATTTATTTCCAGTCACAAGCCTTGCTAACAGTTGAGTACGCTGTGTGCCCTTATAAGTAAAGACAAGAGGAAAAATACAACCTGGAGACAATTATAGCTGATGAACCCTACTTCAGAATCTTATTTCGATATTCTTGATGAACCATACTTTAGGATCTTTGGTATTCTTAACCAGCAATTATATGTGTAAAAGGGATAAATATAATACAAAACTGCAGATTTATACTCATTCAAAAGGTACAGTACAGATAATCTTGATAAAAAGATATTTATTCACACACATTTTTACATAAATAGGTGATGTCTAATACATACATATAACAAATTATTGATTAAGATACATAAAAAAAATTTTAATTACCAACAAAGTCAAACAGATTTTTACATTATAGAAAAATTGTGCTTTATATTGATAATGATAAAATACCAAAAAGACAGCATTTCCTAATAAAAAATTACACAGATGCATTTGGAAGTTAACACACAGCATCTCAGAAAAATATACAATAGCCAAGATTATTCATATATGGGCAATTCCAGAGTATTGTGCATATTGTGTATGTGATTTTTGTGTTTGCGACTAACTTAAATACTGATGAAGGTGAACAGCTTTATTTTTAGTAAACAATATAACACTGCTTAAAAAAAACTAATTTTTCTTCTTCTTACTTGTGATCAATTTGTTGCAGACATGATTTGCTCACAATACTGTAGAAAGACACATGTACTATAATTATACACATACTACTACATAGACTATTATTCTAAATTGTTCATGGCAATAGAAACATGGGTGGAAAACTAAAAATCGCATAATACTTTATGACTATTGCTAAATCATAGTTTTGGGAAAAAATACTAATGAGATGGGTATTGAAATGTTGCTCAGTATAAAAGAGGATGTTATATCAAAATTTCCCCCCCCCCCCTCCTTTTTTTGTACATAATTGGAACACAGGACCGGGATGAGATTGGCAAAAAGGTAAAAGAGTGATATACACAAGCAAAGTATTTGCAGAGGTGATTTTATTTGTATATAACATACATGTGAAAGATGTTTTAATAAGTTAAACATCAGAACATGCTACATGATAAAAATATTACAGTTTATTTTTTCAGTAAGTATGCAAAAAGGAATATAAATCCCAATTGAATTATTTACATTATATTTTCAGTTTGCAAAGTTTTAATGCATCATGAAGGGCATTTTACTTCAGTATACTCATTAACAAAACTTTGTCTGTGGAAATTTTTGCACATATTTCAGAATAAAATGAATATGCTGGAAATCTTGACAAAGGGAGGGGATATCGGTGTACTCTATCAGTGTCTTCCTCTGCACCCATAAACAATACTTTTGAATCATCATTAGACAGATAAACTGCACTGCTTACAAACACAATGCATTCGTAAGCTGCTAGGAGATGATATATTCCTTTAATTTTATTTTTTCTCTTTTTGTGCCTGATGTTTTTGCCAAAGAGGAAAAATGGCCCAGTAGACAAGTACTTTCGACGTTTTACATGTACAACTCTGACAACAATGAAATATGCTGCTGTAATATGTTTCAGAAAGGAAACTAACAGATTAAAATTTTTTAAAAATGTATACTTACCTAAGTACAAAAACCAGGGTTTAAAAAAAAAAAAAAAAAAAACCCAACCCGGGTGGGCTTTATTTGTTTTTTTTGGGGTTTTATTAAGATTTCTTTCTAGTATAACACTTTTTGGATTTAAATTTTATGGTTTTATTTCAAAACAGAATAATTTTAGTGTAAAAGAAAATTTTCATTACAAAATAATTAATTAATTAAAATGTAAAAATAACTTCAACTTTAATGCAGTACTATCTTTTTCTGCTGATGCTTATAAAGGGCTTCTAATTTGTTTTATGACCATAGATAAAAGTATATTATTATTCACATAGAAAAATATGTTGTTTTGATTGGCTGTTTTCTATTACTTTTAAATTTATGAACTTTTATTTTTTTTTACCTTTATGTTTTTTAATTTATAGTTATATTTTCTAGTTAGAATATAAGTCAGTAAAGCCTTTGCAGGCCAACTTACTGCAGAAATACAATTTATTTAATAATTTTCTTTATAGTTATTCATTTTGCTTAGAATATATATTCCTTTTTACTTTAAAATATCTAGAATTAATATGTCTGATATTAAATCCCACATAAACAATGTGTAATGAATCAGATTTATATTTCTCAGTACTAAAGTAATGCAGCAACTAATAGAATACAAGATGGTTTCCTGAACCTGAATTCATTCTTGAGATGCATGCTTGTAAGTTGTAAGAGACATGTCCCATTTTTCTCTTATCGGGGAAAGGATTTTTTTGTTTTGTTTTTTGTCACTATACTGATAATTACATATTTTATTCGTATTTAAAAACTTATTCATTAAAGAGATAAATTACTAAGTTATCCCAATCCCTGCCTGCATTCTACACCTGTTCATTTCAAAACAAATATTGCAGATAGAATTGGCTCAAGGTATTATTTTTAAAAAGGTTATTATTCTTTATATTGAAGTTGGAAAAATAATTATAAAAAATTAAACTGGCATATTTATATTTATCTAATATAATGCACTAAGTTATGTAGGTAATATTATATGTATTTAATGTCAAATAACAAATGATTTAAATGAAAGAAAAGAAAAATTTTGATAATTTTTAATAAAACCCACTTCTGTGTGGGTTTTATTGGGTTTTTTTTTTATTGGTTTTTTTTTGGGTTTGTGGGTGGGTCCAAAACCCTGACAAAAACATTTCGGAAATGGCTTCAAAATAACATACAGTTACAAATGATAAAGGCTGTGTGAAACACTGAGCAGAAATGAAGAACCATATTTTCCTTAATTTTAGTAACAAAAAGAGATCCATAAAGGCAGACCAACTTTGTCCAGGATGTTCACAAAGTTTCTGGGGAACAGGGATGACCAGGAACTTCCATCAGATATTGCAGAAAGGCATAAAGACTACGTCAATACTAGTTCTTGAGAAAATTTGCACAAAAAATGAGGAACTGTTTTAAAATAAGGAATATTTACAAATGATACTGGCTGGCTGGAATACAATTCAGAAATAGAGAACTTGCTTCTGGAGTTAAAGAAGTAGATACCAGTGAAGGCAGACTAACTTTGTGGAGGATGTTAGCAGACTTTCTGGGTAATAGGGAAGAACAGGAACCTCCATCAGATATTGCAGAAAGGCATAACAGGGTGTCTACCGCTCCGGAAAGTCTGGAAAAAGCCGGGAAATTGGAAAATGGGTCCGGAAAGTCTGGAAAAAAACGGGAAATTGGATAATGGGTCCGGGAAAATTCACCAAAAGAATCATTTTTTTTTTTCGGTATCCCTTTTTTTTTAACCCTTCCTATTTGTCAGACTGGAAACCGAAAGCAACTGCAACGCATTTTTCGGATCGCGAAAGCATCAAGGAATGTGTTTGCATAAGGTGGGGAAAATGGGGGCTCATCCATCGTGACGGGAGGGTAAAAAAGCTGTCGTCAGCGCGTGATCACCCGTCTGGTTTGCAATAGAATTTCATTCATTGTTTATTTATTTTAACTCAGTGTTCCGGATTTGAAGTGTAGAAAGACGAAAGTGGCTAAAATTTGTGCTAGAAGTATCGTAAACGGGATTAGTAGATGATCATACGTGATTTATTCAATCATTTTATTTTCCATGTACGTATTTATTTTTATTGCTTAATATTTCTCAATATTTATGTATGCATGCTCGCATATAACACAAGCAATTGGCCCCTTTTTTTCTTAGAAAGTGTGCGCTCTTTGAGTTTCGTTTTATTTTTTGAATTTAAAGTATTGGATAGTGTTCAATTTGGAGGACTTATCTCTTCATTAGAATGGTTGCTGAAAGTCTGTCGACCGGGCCTCCCAGCAGATATTTTAAAACATTAATATTAACTCTAATAACAATAACATTTAAAATACACCCCCCCCCCCCCCGGAAATGTAAACTTATGTACGCTTCTGTCCTTCTACCTCCCAAAAGTCAGGAAATGGACTTTCAGAAATTTGGTAGACACCCTGCATAAAGACGACATCAATACAAGTTCTTGAGAAGACTTGCACAAAAAAATAGGAAATGTTTCTGAATTTAGAAAATGTTTTATCATTGGTATTCATAAAACACCATGCACTGAAATGGTCTTCACAGGCTCGATATGAATGATTCAGTTTTGCAGGTGTTTTTCCAAAATGTTTGGGATTATTCACAATCATCATCCCTTGCTGACACCTGCAATCAACAAAATTTAGAAATCAAATTAAATGAACATGACATGATATGCATTCATGAAAAAATAAATCATTACTCAGTTAATGCAACATAATTTTTAAATGAGCCTGAAGACAGAAAAAGTTACAGTAGAACAAATAAGGAGTAAAAAGCAGTTTTAACCTATTCATGACCAGAATCCCATATGCATAATTTTAAAATGGAACGATCATAAATGAATTTTTTACAACTCTTAGTATTAAAAAATCTACGGAAGTTTTTTAATAAGGGCCAGTGTTTGCCCAGTTTACATTAGCTGTACAACTAGGTTGCTTAATCCACAGAAGTTTTTTTTACACTAAATAATGGACTAATGATTGAAGATTTTTGAATTACTTTGTAGTGAGTTCAGTGTTTTTAAGTTAAATAGCATCATATTTACTTTAATGTTTGAAAAATGAATATAAAACTATTCTCATGTACAGGCCTGGACTGGCCAGTGTGTCTGACTGTCTGCAGATGGGTGGGCCCCAAACAGAAAAAATAAAATAAAAGCACTTAATGAAGTTTGACACAGAAAAATTTTTGCCGCTGCATTTGAGCCCCAAAAGGCTTCAAAACACTTAATTTTATATGTAGTTCTCAAAATGTTTTGAGAGAGGATTCCCGAATGAACAAGGGATTAATTAATATGAATGACGCATATTAATTAATAGATCAATATTTTTTGAATGCATTAATTATCAATCATAATTAATTAATAATAACACCATACCTCCCCCCATACCCCTGAAAGTTAACACATCCTAATATTTATTGGTTATACAATAACCCAGGGCCCCCCTTCTCTTGAGATGGGCGGCCCCCTACCCTCCCAGTACGGGCCTGCTCATGTGAGCAAAAAGTTCAGTGCTAGATCAGATAAGGACTTAGACTTGGATTAGTATATATTACTGTACTCATGTTACAATACAATAATAAATGATGCAACCCTAAAAATAACTTTAATACTGATTTTAAAACTATTTTAAAGAACAAAACTTAGAGGCAAGCCAATTTATACACAAAAAAGGCAGGGTTTAAGTTGAGCTCAAAAATTTTTTAGCAGAAAAGCTAAAATAAGAAAAAAGCTTTAGCAAATGTTAAAAGGATAATTTGATTTTTCTCTTCAGAAGATGGTGTCTGATCTCCTTTTCCTTCTCTATTGTTTTTGCATTATAAATGTACAAGTTTTATATTTTAATTCAATGTGGTAATCAAAGATTGTCCCCAAACCGTTCTATAAGCATTCCATAAAGGAAGTTTTTACTTTTATCCCCGTTTCTTCAAAATTTTTTCTGAATACTTTCGCAAAAAAGTAAAAGCCCATTAGTTTCATTTTAGCATTTTGACAAGTCATTTCGCATTATGCGAAAAATGTGACCGTATCTTAAACCTTGAAAAGGGGCTAAAATTGCAAGTCACAAAACCATTAGCAGAAAAAGCTTCTGCAAGCAGAGTTTGGATAAACCACTTTTGCAGCTTCAAAATGACAAAATCTACATGTCTGCATCAGATGTTTTTAGCTTTAATTTAAACATAAAATGCAGTTTGTAGATCTGATAAATCACTCACTATTTGCGGGGGAAAAAAAAAAAAAAAGATTTTTGGAGACACATAACTGATAGCCGGGGATCTATCCTTTAAAGAAATACTCAACTAATTTTTATTGCTTCACAGTAAAAACTTGCTATCAGGAAGGGGGGGGAAAAATTAAATCTAAACAAGATTTTTAAATGAAAATTAAATTAATTTAAATACAGATTTTAATGAATATAATTTCATCAGAATTTTAAAATAACTTAATTTTTGGTTTGCTAAAATAACTTGATTTTGCTAAGCTTTTTCTGCTAATGGTTTTGTAACTTGCAATTTTAGCCCCTTTTCAAGGTTAAGATACGGTCGCATTTTTTGCATACTTTGTGTAAAGATTTATACACAATTTGCTAATATCTAGTTGTTAATAGTGTAAATCCGTAAAATATTTCTTTGGTATTTGTTAAAATAGTAACCATTTTGTTTGAATTTGCATGATTCTGTAAGCTTAGTAAATGCAACTAATCAAATTATCTTTATGACTGTCAAAGTGAAAATTTTTTAAGAATACTTTACAGTAATGTTAATTACATAAAATAAAAACAATAGTATTATGCACAGACATATATAGAGTTAAAAACAATGTTAAAGAATAATTGATGGATGTTTTTGACAGAATTCTAAATATGCATTTATAGGTTTTTTTTAAAAAACCAAGTTACTAAATACTTGAAACATGACCGCACACACAGGAAAAACAATAGGATAATTCAACAGTATTGTCAGCATTTATGCCAGACAATAAATGATCGTAACTGAAGATTGAGTTAAGTGAATGGTTTCTTTCAATTTTTTAAACAGATTTTATATGCATAAACAGTTTGTTTTATATACATATAAAAACAAATTGTTCACCTAGCTAAATTTTAAGTGTACCTCTGGTTGACCAAATTTATTCTGGGCAAATTTCAAAATACTGTGAAATCACTTAATTATCGAATAAAAAATGAAAATATAATGACAGAATAGCACCTTTACATATCACCTTCCGATAAAAAACAATTAATTCATGATTAGATTTTAAATGATTTTTGAATGTGAAAAAGAGTAAGGTGCAACAGATAAAATACAATAATAAGGATACAATTAGTGAAAATGATATGACGTTTATGCATGTTAAATACAGCAAAATTATCAACATGCAAAAATTAAGAGATTTTTTTAATTTCAAAATTAAGTAACAAATCAACAGTAGATAAAGCAGTTTCATTTCTAGCATGTGCAATGTGCAGAGTACTCTTCAATACTACCAATTCCGAAATAAAAATGACAAAGGCATGTTAAATAACGATTATAAATAATTAATCAATAATAATGTTGAAGATTAAAATCAATAAAGTTAACTTACCTTTCTTGGTTTTTTGGAAATCGGTAAAATCGCTTCCCACCACTTTTGGCGTTATTCGGACACGTTGGAAAGGCAAAATAATACGGCATTTTCAATAGGAAACTGACTTTCTACTTGATTAGAGAATAGAGTTTACCATAACTATAATTATAACAATAAAATATAACACAATGAAGACCTCATTGGAATAGAAATCATAGAAAAAATCCCGGGAAATAATCATATAAACCGCGCACCACAAGTACACCATGTGCAAGCATGGTTTTTTGATCAGAGCGCATGCGCGAGAAGGCTCCCAGGACATTAGTTCATGTGCCAGATGCATAGGTGGCGTTAGCTATCGAGGCGCAAAAACGCCCATTGGAGTGACTACGCTTCAGAATTAGATACGCTTTGGCGTCGGCTCTTTTACTGCAGTAGTGCTGAAGAAGAAAAACTAAAACAAAAGGGTATGCAGTCACGTGGCATATTGTATCACACCGTTCAAGGATTAGTTGAAACAGATCATTCCTTTGCGCTGTTACTGGTACAACTCTTAGTTATGCTTATGTTTGGATAGTTTTTCCTCATGGATAGAAAAAAAATCTTTTGTTTGGACGGATTTTAAAGTTATTGATTCCGCTGCTTCCAAAGCTTTGTGCAATATAGTCTAATCAAAATAAACAGTTATGAATATTATGTCATTTTAGGAGCTGTCAGACTCAAATATTGTTTACTCATGTAAGCAATATTGTATCATTCAGGTAAGTAATCGAAAATTAGGCCTGGCCTAAATAAATCTCTTTAGAATTGAAGTTTTTCCATTTCTTTTTACATACATGCTATGAGTAAGGATAACAAAAGTTAATAAAAAGCACAGAAAAAATTTTGATTTTAGAAATATGTGCATATTTAACACTATATTATAGAATGTTAATATAATTAAAATATTTTTACCAAAAATTACTGTTAATATACTTGATTAAAGAAAGCCAGTATGTTGGTTGCAAAGTTTTCTTAAACATTTTGCAATTGTATTAAAGCATAATACATGTTAAAAAGGATGTATATTTTCATTTTTAAATTGAATAAAATAGTCACAATAAAGCTACGATAAATCAAAGAACCTGTTCTCAAAAGAACAGGAAAAAGAACTGTTTAAAAAAGAACGGGAACAGTGAACAACTGTTCTTTGAAAATAATGCTTTTCCCCATCTCTAGTAACTGATTAGTCAATAATCATCAAAACATTCATTAATGAGAGTCAAATTGAGATTTAAACATTAAAGGAAAGGTATTAGATGTCAAAATATATATTTATAACCCTCACTTATAATACATTTAGATGCATAATTTAACACCACCAGAAATTCAGAAAACCAAAACAACAATTTGGCTATAACAGAAAACAACACTACATAACTGCAAAATTATATTGTGAATGCTACTTTGTTGCTGCTCACAAAATTCTGTGCTCATACCTCAGAATAACTGTATCCGATATCTCATTCCAGCAGTTCAATGAAAGGGCTGCTCGAGGTCCATATATCATAGCTTTTTTTTTTTTATAACTGTCCTGTAAAATGTTTATTAATGAAACTGTTGGATTTATTGAGCAAGTTTTTCATTGCTGCGAGATCTATTTATTTCATATATTAAATTTGAATAATCATAATAAAATGCTATTATATATTTTTTTAGTTTTTGATTAAAAATGTTCTTAAAAATGTGTTTATTGAACATGTTACATTTATCAAATAGCATACCTGTCAACTCTCTCGTTTTTCAACGGAGACTCCCGTTTTCTACCCTTAACTCCCGTTTTTACGTTTAAGTATCAATTTCTCCCGTTTTTCTTTCAATTTACCTTTTTTTTCAAAATTTACGGATATTTACTTCGGTAACAAGAAAATTGCTCCCGCAAGCCTCAATACATGGCGCAACGACACATTAACTTCCTTCTACTCTTTTACCATTACAGGACAGGATTTACCTCGCACATGCGCATTTCTCTACTAGTGAAGTACTGCTCAGTTTTCAGACACAAACAAAACGGTTTGTTTTTATATTGTATTATCGGTGTCTGGCGGTCCCTCGTGGTCTTTTGGTGTGTTCTAGGTGAAGTGAATAAATTTTGAATGATGTCAAAAAAAACAAAAATATCTGCAAACATTTAAAAACGATTACTCAAATGATTTTCAGTTCATCAAGAGATCGAACAAAGGTGTCTATTATGCTTTTTGTGAAGAATGTGGAATAGACAACAGAGGAGCAAAATCTGCAACTTATTCAAAATTGATAAGTGGAAACAGTGCATTGTAAATTATTTTGTGAAGTTCCAATAAATGTTTTTTTTTTTTTAAATTCTGAATTGTAGTTGAAACATAATTGTATTGAAATTTGAATTTTATTTAGGTAAGTGACCCGTGCTTAGCATAGTTTTATTTTCACTTTTTATATGCAAAATCCTGTGATTTTACATGTCTTTAAACGTTTCTTGATTTGATATTTTTGTCTAGGATTCTTAATTTAAGAAATAAATAAAACATAAAAATGATTATTTAAAAAAAAAAGACTGCAGTTTTTATCTGTGAATATTCATGTAAATATAAATGAATTTTTAAATGAAGTATTCTGAAATCTAAATTTTTAGAAATATGTATCCTTGCAAAATTCCTCAAGCTCCAATTCCAAAGATCTCAAGAGAGCTTGCTACTGCGAAAATATTTCATTGATATGTATATTTGCATTGCATTAGTCCATTTTAAACAAAAGTACGTCATAAAACCTTGATTCTTTGTCACTTAAGATAATTTAAAATCTTCCTTTTTTCTCCCTTGAAACTTAGTCGAATCTCCTGTTTTTTCTTTCTCCAATGTTGGCAGGTATGAAATAGACTATTACTCATATTAGATTTCAGTGTTAGAAATAAGTTTTTCATTTTGAGTAGCTGTACTGCTCCTGAAATTCTGATATTGAGGAGCAATTCTGTAAAATTGAATCCAAACAGAACTCTTTTTCATAAATATTAACTTTCTAATTAAATTTTGAGCTTTGTTTAGCTATTAATATTTTTAAGAGTCTGCTATTTTATGCTCTGAAGGCTACTAAGGCAACTAAATTTATGGATTTGTCATAGTACAATCCTCGTTTTTACTTTAAATTCACATTGAAGAAGAGTTCCTACTAAGTGCTTAGATTAATTCTTCGTTTAGAAAGGATGTTTTTCCTTCATTGAATAGTTACTATAGAATTTAATTCATTTTTATGTCATCAGACTTTTTTTTTATTAGTTTAAATTTATTATTTCTATTTTAGTAGTTATACATAGATATATAGAATGATTCGTGTTGTAGAGTTTTAACATTTTAATGATAAAGTATATTTTTCCTAGATAAAAGATCTTGCATGATACTTTATGTGTGTACATGTACTTTTTCCTATGTAGGTATCAATGCGAGCTGAAATTGAACAAAAAGTAGAAGCAGCCACTGAAGAAGAAAGAGAGCGTATGAAGAAGGAGAAAGAAACCTTATTTATTACTCGCAAGGAAAAACAAGTACAACTTCGTTGTTTAGAGAAAAAGATGGAACGTGCTGAATCAGTAGGCAATTTTATTTCTTGTTTAATATTTTTATATTGCTAATTTTGTTGTGTGTGTGACTGACTCATTTTCATGTTTTTCTCCTGATTTTGCAACATGATGCATTCCTTTTCACTATTTATTCCAGGGTGTCAATGATTTAAATCAATTGATTTGAATCAGTGATTTGAATCATGATTTAAATCAATTGATTTGAATCAGTGATTTGAATCATGATTTAAATCAATTGATTAAAAAAAATCTTTAAATCAGGAATGCTCAAGCTCTGGCTCACATGCCATTATTGGCTCATGACGTCTGTTCCATTAATCCAACAACCCAGTTGCACTTTGAAAAATAAATCAGAATCCATGAATTCAGTTTTTAAGGCTAAAGAATTTGTGAAAATTTACTTATTTCAAATATTTTTTTAATTGCCTGAACATGACACCAGAAAATGTTAATAATGGACTTCTATCAGTATGTGCTATCATATTTTCAAGAACTTTTATTTGATAATTAAATGCTTCCACAGTGTTGTGAGCATTTTAGTTCATAAGTTTGATTGATCTTAACTGCAAAAAAATTGAGTTAGGTGAACTGCTTTTTTTGTAAACAATGTAACATACTATTATAAAAGAAGAAAGAAAAAGAAAAAACACTACTTGTGTGTTATCCTGGTGGTCATTCTTGCCAAACTATTGCTGTCTGTTGAAATTAACTTTTTTTGAGAAGTGATTTTTCATAATACGCTACTCTATTTTTTAGTCACAGTTTCAAAACACCACTGCATGTAGAATCATCAGTAGCTTTTTCATCACAACAATAAAAACTTGTTTGGTCTGATGGCATACTTTATACTGTAATATAATTCTTCAAAATCAGTTACACTGCTTAAATACGTCTATCGAAATAATAAATTACTTGCTAAGTAAAATAAGTAAGTTACTTGCTTGACTAAAAAATGAATTACTTACCAGTATTGATGTATTTTAAAAAAGAATGCGCAGAAAAAAGCGCTTGTGCAGCATGAGATTCAAACCTGGGACAGCAGAGTAGAAGTCCACCATTGGAACCATTTTGCCAAGCTGCTCAATTTGATTTGTGCATAAGTTCAGGGTTGGCAAGTTTTTGACAATTGATGGTTTTATCCAGTTTTAACCATGGTTTAAACTGTCATGTCAGAAACCTGAAATTGTGTCCTAAAATAGTCTAAAACTATTTTTTGCAATAAAATTACATATTACAAATTTCCTCATTATTTACTTTAGCACTTGCATAAACTTTGGGACGATTTTAGGCAGTACAAACTACATATTCAGTTCAAAATTTCCAAGCATAATTTTGGTTCAACAAGCTGCTTAAAATAGATAATAATAATAAGCTACTACTGTAACTATGCAAAAAAAATATATCTATATACATGAATAAAGATATATATGAAAAAACTAAGTGTCATAAATTTACTGTGCTTGTTATGAATAAATGCACACCCTGATTATCACAGAGGCATTTGTGCCTATACCCTGGGCACACATGCAAAAGCAGGCCAAAAAATTGAGTTTATAGCTATGTATAGGTGCACAAAAATTGAGCCAGCTATATGTAGGGGGCACAAAGTTTTAAAAGTGTCCTGGGCACAAAAATGTTATTGTCTGGCCCTGAATAAATGAATTTAACATAATAAAATGAAAAGTATTAGAAAATGTTGAGTGTATTGATAATAACCAATCGTTATTTTGATGGCAAATTATAATTAATTTACTTACCAGAGAGTATTTATATTGTAATATGATACAGAATATATATAGTATTAGTAATGGATTATATTTATACAGAAAAAGAAATATTTAGACTTATCAAAAATGTTTAGGCAACTTATGATTAAGTAATTGAATGCTGACTTAAATTTAGCAAAGCTCCCCTTAAAAAATCATGGCATAAAGGAATTCAAATAATTACTTATATTCATAAATTTCAAACAAGCTGATCTAAGGGAGAAAAAATATATAAAAAGTACTTTCAAAAACATATTTATATACAATTTTCAGTATTTAATCTTAGCATGGCCAATAATTTGAATGGTGGTATGTAATTTTAATTTAATTACATTAATTATAAAATAAAATAAATTAAGTTTAATTTAATTAATTTTGTAATTCGAAATAAAATATGACTAATGACTAATAAAAATAACATGTATAAGTTTTTGACAATTTTAGACACTTTTTGACAGTTTTCAACACTTTTTGACATGTTTTTGACGTCAAAAACCCAACCCTGCATAAGTTATATTTAAAGTTTTGATGAAGTAGTTTGAAAATTGATATTAATTTTTCTCTACTGTATTTGAGTATTGCCGCTTAGTATTTTACACATAGCATATTCATATGGTATACTACCAATTTGTCACAGATCATTGAAATCCATTTCCCTGAAGCCGTGCCTCATCTTTGTATATATACCATCTTTGTATATATAGCTACATCCCGACATATAGCTAAGTATTGCCTGCAACTCTCCAAAGGTTGCTCATACCTGTTCTAACTTCTTGGAGGTAAGGAACAACAGGATCTCCCACCTCCTTTGTGTGCCGACAATTGTTGTTTCTGACGGACTTGAAAATACCAAGGCACCAAATGCCCCCCCCCCTCCCTTGGGGTAATTTCAAATTAAATTAATCTTGTCTTCATACACCAGGTAAAGAAGGACTGAAGAATCTGAAATTTCCTACTACTTTTTTGAACAATTAATTTAATTTTGGGGAAAACATGAACTTAGAATTGATAGTGAAAAAATCATATTATTGCAGAAAACCCTGCTTAGATTTCGGGTTCATACACAGGAATTAACAGCCAGTAACGTTTTATAACAGCTTATCACAGAGGTTTTCTTAGATGCTGTATTTCACACACTTAAAAATCCTTCCACAGGCTAAAATTCGATAGAAATTCACGAGGAAAATCGACATCTATTCTTCAGCATTCATTTTTTTAATGAATTCAGAAACAGCTTTCCAAAACAAGCTCATCAAAACCATTAAAAAAGCATTGCTTGTAATACCGCAATATAAAGAGGCAGTGCACTTAGGCTCAAAGCTTATGTATTCACAGCAAGAATCGAAATGAAACTAAACTCCTGGTTGAGATCTGTGGCTCTTATATAGGCTGACCAGAAAAATGCCAATCATTCGCAAACTTTGATTGAAAATGGATTATGTAATACTAGGCTATTGCATAATACTAATGCAGGGAAGCAAACATTACAGGTTCATTAGTAAAATTGTACCAAACTTGGCACCTTTTTGGAAAAATATTGCCAGACTTCACACTAAAAAAGTCTCCCAAAGTGAACTCAGCTAAGCAATAGCAACAATATGTTTTGAAAATTTGATAAAACCCTATGCTATACAATGGGCACATCCAAAACTCCCTATCTCACATTCTAGTTAACCAATTTTGATGCATCAAAATGCAAATTTTAATTATTTGAGGTGGGGAATTCAAATTTCAGATTCCTTAATCCTTGAAGGGAAGAACAACCCAGAAATTCATAATGGTATTTTGCTTTGAATGGCTCAGTTTTCAAGCAACAAATCAATAGTTCACAAAGCCCATTAAGAAATATGACTGGTTCAAAACTTCTTTTAAAAGTAATTATTATTTGATTCATGAAGTGAATATTTGTAGCCCTGCTTTGCTATGTGTTTCTGAGTTGCCCTGGTATGTATATTCTATCATTCCTAAAAGCTTATTACGTTTTTAACACTCTTTTATGTATTGATCTAATAAAAGATACAATTAGTAAAATATTGTGTAAATTTATCTGTATAATGGTAAAGCGTAAAATTCCTGGTTGCCAGTCGCCAGGTGGCGATTAAACATTAAACACTGGCGATTTACGAAATTCTGACTACCGGCCTGGCCAATATAATGGTGGAGCTAGAAAAATCCGTCAACAAATCGCACATCGCGCCGGCAAAATCTATCAACAGATCGCACATACGCACCTGCAAAATTCGTCAACAGATCGCACCATTTTCATCCCCTTCTACTGTGTCCTCCCATCGAGCGAACCGAACCTTCTACCACTTACTCCTTTTCTCCTTTGAGTCCGGCAAATTTTCATACTTAATTTCATACGCTTCCGATTTTCGTACTTTCCGGTCTTCCGACCAGAAGAGAAAATCTCTTGTATCATTAAAAGCTAAGTCAAACAAAAGTAGCAATATACACAATAAAACTAGAAAAAAAGATGGATTAACTGGTACAGAGACCGTACAGCTAGCCAGAATGGAATGCAAATTTCTAACTGCAAGACGATATCGATAGTATTTCTAATCATCGTAATGTTTAAAAAAAAGGAAAAGAAAAAGAACCTAAACAAGTGCTATCAAAAGAGAGGGGAGAAAAAACAACAAACCCAGCTCAGCTGAGAGGAATGCGTTTATCACCGGCTGTTAATAGAGGAGGAAGGGCAGTGAAAGGAGGAGAACAAAATATGCTCAGTTTGCAATCTTCATTAACAATTTATTTATGTTACAAGAGAGATATTCAAGAAGAAAAGTTAATCATTATTTAAACAAGCATGCATGGAGCAGAAACTCAAAATACTTGCATGATTTGGGGGAAATAAATTATTACTAACTGCATGCCATACAATTAAGTTTTCTTTCTTTCTTTTTTTTTTTTTTTTTTTGAAGTAATCAAAATAAAATAGGAGTAAGTAAAAATATAATGTTATACAAAAAATGTCGCGAAATGATGATCGTCCTCCCGGAGGGGGGTGGGGGATATTTTTTTCACTTCTTATTTTCAAAAAATTTCTGAATTTTTTTAAACAAAATTTCCTGTTTTCTGCCTAGGACTGTTAGCAGGTATGTATTATGGAGTTTTCATAATAGTTTTGCCTTACACTAAGTAATTTCAGAATTAAATTTTTAAAAAGCACATATATTTCCTAAAAATCTCCTGGATTTTTTTTCTTTGACTGTTGGCAAGTATGAATGAACTTTGCAAAACAGAACATCCAAATAAAAGTAAAATATTTTTCTCAATAAAAAAACTTTGTTCCTTAAGACTTCTGGGCATTTTTTATTTAAAATTGTTTCCCTTCCTTTATAATCTTACTGCCCCCCCGCTCCCCACTACCAAATGCTAAAGTCTTGTGCACGTAAGTACACAAGCAATGTAACAGACCTTGTGTCTCCTTGTCATGAAGTATGCAAGCAAAAGTGCTAGTGCAAATATAATGAGACGTTTCTTTGGTGAAGATGGATCTGGAAAGTCGACTATGTGTTCGCACTGCTGACATTTTAGATACAGCTTTCTTTCCATCTTTTTCTGAGGAGTTAAATGAGTATGGAGAAAAAGAACTTGCAGAATTCTGTACAGTTTTTAAGTTTCAGAAAGAAAGAGCACTTTCTGAGTGGCACTGCGCACCATAATGTTTGAAAAATTTAAGCAAATCTCACTTACTGCATTGCTTGACAAACTACAGGCTGATAGTTTTAACAATATGCAAGTAATCACCCAAGTGATAAAAATAATCCTCACTCTCTCTCCCAGCAATGCAGAAGTTGAGAGGATTTGGAATAGTGCTGTAAACATTCTACACAACCAGAACATGTCGATGAAAAAAACTATGTTAGAAAACAGACTACGCATAAAATGCTCTAATATAAAATTATTAGACCCTTTTGATCCAACTGCAGCAATTGAATTGTGGTGGAGAGATTCATTTGGAAGAAGACCCAATTTTAATGATTAAAATTGTATTGTAATAATGAATCTCTGCAAATAAATAATTGATTGCATAATATATCTTTGTAAATAAGGAACCAACTACAAGTGTACCTCTATCTAGGGGGGACATTGGAATCGACCACCATCCTTGACTGCGTGCCTAAAACAACTGGCCATTAAAGTTTATGAGTCTATCGGCCAGTGGCTACTAACCAAAAATGGGAATTTTAAGCTTTATATAATGGTCTAATTTTAGTCACTTTTTAAAAATATTTGGTTAATTTTTTTTCAGTACTTTTGTTGCTAAGGCTTGGGCCAAGCTCTGAGATTGTTGTAGAATGAATCGGTCACATGTTGCAATTCCAATTTTGATGTGTTCATATGTATGTGCTACAAAATATTTTGTATTTCATTATAATATACTTTTATATAATTTATTTATGAATTGCCAACATGTAAAATGTATATCAGGATACTCACAATACTTTCGCAATAATATATATATATTTTTTCTTTTAATATTACATACAGATAAGAAATTTTTGCAAAGTCTTTAAAATCATGGAAATTTTTTCTTATGATTATCAGGGAATTTTAAAAGAAATTGCTAATGAAATCAGAGAATCTCAAAAAAAATTGCCTGTAAAATCAGGGAATTTTTTCATGGAAATATTGTAGACACCCTGCTAATTCCTTCCTCTTTCACCCCCCTCCCTTCTTGACACCAGAAGAAAATTCCCTCCTATGTTTCTTCCAGAATAGAGATTTTCCCCCTCAAGATCTTTTCAGAAAAAAAAAATCGTATAAAAAAATCTAAGTGATATTTCTATAAGGTTTTAAAAGAGGGCGAAACAAATGTTTTATCGATGGTAAAAAGATGCAAAATTTTTGTCAGTTAGATTTTTTGATGTGACAGTTTCAAGCAAATGATCATTAAGTCTGATTTTGAAACAGAGCGTATTTGAAAAAGAATATTCTGTAGTTTCCAATTATATAAGAAATATAGTTTTGGGCCTAAAATTTAGCTGCAAAATGCATGAAAAATGTCTGAAAACTTGACAAAACATAAAATAACTAAAAATCGGATTGAATTTTTGTTTCAGCAGTAACTTTCTTTTGTCCTGTTTAGTCAGTATGCCAGATTTGGTCCAGATCCGATGAACAGTCTGGGCACCTATAGCGAATAAACAGACAGAAAAAGCTATTTTATATATAGAGATATGAATAACAATAATTTTTTAATTATATGATTCTTTGATATGCAAAAATATTTGAGTCCAATAATCTTTTGTTTTTTGTAGCATGAAGTGTTTGAAGCAAATCAACGCTATTTACAAAATTATATTATGACAAAAGCTAAACCACCAATATTTTTTCTGCCAGCATCTCACACTCCAACAACAAAGAAAACCTTAGAAGAGAGTCAATCAAAAATACAAGGTATTTAACTATTTTTAATAATTTTCTTTATGCATGTGAAAAGTGATTGTGACAAATTGGAATTAATTTGTGTTTCTATCTACAGCATTAATTTGACAACACTGTACAATTATAATAGTCCTTTTCTGAGATCTACATTTTCTTAGACTATACAGTAGCAGAGTTGCCAACTCTCCTGATTTAGGCAGGAGACTCCTGATTTTTCATTGATCTCCTGCCAACCTGATTTAGGATACATTTCTCCTGATTTTTGATTATTTGCTCATTTTCTCCTGATTTTTATCATCTATCACATGAATAATGTAATTTTTTGAATTTGAAATCTTTTTGTAAGTTTTGTCGTGGCAAGGAACCCTTCTCAGCATTTTCCCCTTTCCTGCAATCAAACTAGTTCCAGGAACCCACGAATGTGTGACATCATAAAGTTCGGACTTTACTGACAAATGTATAATAGTGAAAGAGGTGCAGCTTCATGTTCTAAAGCATTGAAATTTCTATCTTTTTCCATCACTCTTAAAAATGATTATTTTTCATTTGACATTGTTTTGTTTAATCCTCCTGTGACTTAAGAGTAAAAAATTGACCACAATTTTTAACTTTCCAACTTAACATTTTCCATGTTGCTAAATTTTTTACAAGCTACTGACTACGTAATAGAAGACATGACCCAAAATTGATTTTTTTTTTTTGTGTTCCAAAAATATCTATATCTGGCAACAAACAGCACTAAAGATGCTTTTTTCTCTCTCTCTCCAAAATGTAGTTTCAGCTGATATAACCCTGATCTTTTAAAATTTAGTTTTTTAATCGAAAACAAGTCTCCTGATTTTTCACTTTGCCAGGTTGGCAACTCTGCAGTTGGGTGTAACACGAAATTTTTTTTTTTTTTGAAAATCAAACTTTCAAGTTGATAAAAAGTCATTGTCATCACATACCTACCAAAAAAATTTTTGAAATCTAAAAATATTTAGGTCTCCCGGAATAAACTTGAAATTCAACTTTTTTGACCTAAAGTGTGTATTTAAAAAAAAAAATATATATATATATATACATTAATATAAAGTATATATATTTTTTTAAGTAAAAAAACTTGAAGTTTAGAAAGGCAACAGACTTTAAAAAAATTCACTTGTACCATTAACTATATTAGTCTGCCGGAATCTAATTTTAAAAACTTTGCTATTTTATCAAATATTCAAAAATTTCCAGGCGATATTTTACATTGGTAAACTTCTAGCAACAGTGCAAATAAAATGTATATTAATTTTTCATTAGTTTATTAGTTTCTCAGTTTCTTTTTTATTCTAGAGGGGTGGGGGGAGGGGTGACATTAAAAATAATTACACATTAAAAAAAAAAAAAATTGGAGGAACAAAAATATATTAAAATTAAAACTCAGAAAGTGTGATTTTTAGACGAGAAAGGTTACAAAAAGATATAAACAAACACATAAAAGTTACAAATAAAGAACATTAATTGTAGGCAGCGCATCACAAACGCGAGTAGCTTTTCCAACCTGCAACCAAAAGTTTCAGTTAGTTGGTTGTCAGAGACAATTTGTAATGCAGTATATTAAAAGTATATATGCTTATGAAACAAAAATATTAAATTTGTTTATTACTATTAAAAATCCATATTGTGAATTAGTACAATTAAGAAGAGTCTTACTTGTTGTTCATTCTTGTACTGCTGTAGTTACAGATTCAGAAGATGTGAAATGACACTTCGTTTCAAACTTTGGAAGGTATTTCCTGTCTAGCAATCTTGATCTAATAACGCCATCTCGCTCTTTGAAACCACAAACGTGCTTAGACGCTGTTGTAACCTCCTTTACAATTCTTTCGACTGCCTGAGAGTGGGAAAGAATTTTAAACTGCTTTCTATCACTAGTTCCTGAGTCAACAATCAACTCAGTCTCTTGCTTGCTTATGCAGAGGTGCCAAGTCTCAGGATTTTGGCCCGAGTCTCGGGCTTTTTTGTTCCTATTTTGGGTCTCAGGATTTTTCTTCGTTTTCTCAGGCTTTTTAAAAGTTTGGAAAAAATTTTGATTGAATAGTTTTTTTCATTGGTTCTGCAAGATCTGTTCTTGTTCTCTTGAAGCTAAGCAGACACAATAATCTATTTTAATATAATTTTTAGGTAGAAATAGTTTATCTCGTTATCTATTTTTGACTGATGTTTTATATTTTCTAATATTTCTTGGCAAATTTTTGAAATTTAATTTATTTATATAATATAGCTTAAGTTATTTATAAGTAACGGAATACTATCTTCTAAGTTCATATGGACATGCATGGCATTTAAGAAAGATATTAATTGCATGTGCACTTTATGCTGAAAATATATTCATAAGTAATCTCAGGCTTTTTGACATTAAAAAGCAGGAGATCTCAGGCTTTTCAATTTTAAAAACTTAGCACATCTGCTTATGTTTGTTAAAAGAGGTGGTTCTGTTATGGTGATAGATTGCCAATCAATAAGATCAATGTAGTCTTCTGCATCAAAATTTACTTGTGCTGGTTTGAAAACCTTCTTTACTTTTGATTCTGATTTTCGAGCTATTCCTATCCTTTTGCTTGCCAGAGATCTAATATATTTTCTAGAGTCAAACAGCATTCCCAAGAGGAGATGTTCTTGATGTACTGTATAGGCATTTCTTTGTAGAGTTGATTGAACAACAGCCTTAACCCTTTAAATCCCGTAATAGCTCTAGGCGCCCCGGATAAAGTGGATCCCGTATCGCCCTTAGCCGCCTGAGAAAGTGCCATCCCCCCCTTTTGACACATGATAAGTGGTTTATCTTTTCAGGGTTGGGGGAAGGGTAGCTCCTATTCATACGACCACAATGGGCACTGCGGATTACTCTCTCGGGAGCAATTCGTTTTACACACAATAGTTTCCCCCAAACATGAAAAAAATATTCAGTGAGAAAGTTGTATTTATTAATCTAGCTTTCTCAAAGTATTTCATGCAAAATGTCTTACAGACGTCGTAAAACATTAACTCCAGAGGAAATAAATGCAATATTATTCAATTCCTCGGATAGTGATTCGGAAATATCGAATCTCAGTGATCTAGAGATTTTCAGCGATGAAAATAAGCTTCTTGATAATGAAACCTCGGTTTTATATCCACAAGAACAGGCTATGTCTGATTCTGATGGTGAAGATGATGATGTTGATGGAGCTGCAGAAGATGACATGCAATTCTCTTGGACCTCGGATATCCCAAAAGATATTCATCGTGAAACTTTTTCTGGATGCCCTGGTCCGGTACATGATTTACCCCCTGGAGCATCAGCTATTGACTATTTTAACTTAATTTTTACAGATGATGTTTGTGAAATTTCAAGGAAAAACACAAATAAGTATGCAGAATTTTGCGAAGAAAAGGGTGGAAAAAAAAGACAAGAACTGGACCCCAGTAACTGATATTTCTGAAATACGGGGATTTATTTGCATCATAATGATTATGAGCCTTGTGAAAATGCCTAAATTATGGGACTACTGGAGCACAAATCTAGTTCTTGGTCACGAATTAATAAAAAAAAATGATGCCAAGAAATAGATTTTTCAAGCTTCTTCAGTACTTTCACATTTCTGATAAGTCAGAAGAAGCAGAAAGGAACTCACCTGACTATACCTACTTTCAGAAAGTTGAGCCGCTGTACACAACGTTGAAAGAAAAATACCAGTAGCATTTTATTCCATATAAAGAGCTTGCAGTGGACGAGGCCCTGCTAAAATTCAAAGGCAGGTTGGGAATTGTACAATATATGCCTTTAAAACCTGCCAAACGCGGTGTAAAAATATGGATGTTATGCACATCATTTTTGGGTTATGTGTATAACTTTGTACTGTGGCAAAAAAGATAACATTAATAGAACATCTCATGGATTGGGAAATGATGTTGTTTTACATATGATAAAACCATTAAAATATCCGTATCATGAAATATATTTTGATAGATTTTTCACAAGTGTAATTTTAATGAACAATTTATTAAAAAGGAAAACATATGGATGCGGCACTCTCCTAACAAGACGACGAAACCTGCCAAATAACATCAGCTCCTTAAAATTAAAAGACAAAAGATCCCATGCAGTATTTCAGTGCAATGAAATACAACATTTATTGTGCACTGTCTGGCTGGACAAAAAGCAAATAGCTCTTCTTTCTACAAATGTGAATAATGAAATAAGCAAAGCCAATCGTCAGAAAGGAGCTGAAATAAATGAAATGAACTGCCCCATTGCATTTGTTCAGTACAATAAACATATGGGCGGTGTTGATCTGGCCGACCAAAAACGGAACTACTACAGTATAGCACGAAAATCTATGAAATGGTGGTATTATTTATTTTTGTTTTTATTGGACACTTCAGTTACAAACGCGTTTATTATTATGTCTACAACTAATTTTCCTTTACCGAAATATCCAATGAAGTTGAAAGATTTTAAGCTTTCTCTCATTCAAGATTTGGCTCAAAATTTTATGTCCCGGAAACGTTCAGCAGTTGTCTCTGAGAGTTTTGTGCATCACACCCATAAACGGAGAAAAATATGTGGCCAAAAAAGAACGTGTGTTTCCTGTCGCAAAAATAATATAAAAACAACTGGAGGTCACTTAATACAAAGTACCTGGGAATGTGAAAATTGTGGCATTTGTCTCTGTATAAAATGCTTCGAGTCTTCATAAGGTAATTTCTAATCATGATGTAAAATTTCTTTCTTCCTGTTATTTATTTGTATTTATTTTTCCCATAAAAATAAAATTTTGCTGTTGTATAAAGTTTAAATGTTTTCTCTTTCTTTTTAATCTGCTTTTATAATTTTCTAGTAGATAGCCACGAAGAGCCAAGTCGTTACTTCATGATTTATTTAAATGCCTCGTAAACTTATAAATAATTTTGGGAAATACTAGTAAATTTTTACAAAAAATAATGTTTTTCTAAGTAATTTTTTAAAGTAAATAGATAAAATTTATTTTTTATTCAATTTATTTAAGTTTCATTTAATTTTATTTCTGAAGAAGCATTATTGAACTATTAATAATCAATTCAAATGATTTTCGATTTCGATATATACAGATGAGCTTTAGAATTTACTTTACAATCAACAAACATTTGGAAAGCAATCCGTCAGTGTCAGCGATAATCCCCTTACCTCTCCGCTCTCCGGACCGGGGAGTAGTCCTAACAATGAACTATTTTTCGCATTTCGTGTGTACATGGAAAAGGCGACTTCAGCTTGGTTATTCATCGTACTTAAAAGAAGCCGAAATTTCTCAAGGGGGGGATGAAATTTCGGGCGCATCTTCGGGACTCTGAGGTTTTGAAAATATCTGTATCCTAGGACTGAAAGGGTTAAGTTCATCTTCTAAATACTTCGTGCACTGTATGATTTAAAAAAAGTTTTGTGATGCATGGATAATTCTAGGCTGGCATTTTATATTAAACCATGAGGGGGCATAAACTTTCATGATAAACTCGGCTAGTTTCTTCAGACATAGGGTTGGATCAATTGATGCAATATCTAAACATAATATTCTGTTTGCCATTGTTAACCACCTTGCATGGGAGACATTTCCGGGATTTCTACCTGCCAACTCTTGGGGGCATTCGCCTGTCAATACAGCCTGACATATATCCCATAAATATTTCTGATCGGTGCTCAGGTCTTTAGTATTAACCTCTGGGAAAATAGCTTCTATTTTGGTATATTCAACAACTGGTAAATCTTGGCAGTTTTTAAATTTTTTTCCTACACGACCACTGAATGAAGTTGGTCCAGAAGTTGGACCACCGAGGGCGATAAAAACTTTTCTAAGAGGCATATTCATTTAAATGGAGTAAACAAATCACCACTTGTACTGGGTGTTTTAAGGCACTTTCAAACAATGCAATTGATCCATTAGAAACTCCAATGTTTGTGGCCATACCATCACATCCAAGAGCTTTGATAGTTGTCACATCAATGCAATTACATTCCATGTGTTTCATTATTGATGATACTATGTCTTTCCCAGAACCACTGTCTGGAGTTACATGACCAAGATATATATTGAACCTGGTTCTTCAACCAAAGATATGTGTTCTTCTTGTATAGTTTTCTGGACAGATTTACCACGTACATTTTCTTTGACTATAGTTTCATCTTTCCGACCATCAAAATGGAGACAAATTATTTCTGAGGTGCGAGTTGAAGCAATACTTTCACGGAACTTTACTCTTTATCGAAAAACTTTCGATTTATCAATTACTGCCGTCTGATTTTCTGGTGTCACAACTTTTAAATCCTGTAAAAGAGAACTTGCTAATTGCGCTCCTGCTCTATTGGAAATTGCTTTGCGATCACATGCTCTATAAAATGATGGCAGATCTACTGGAAGTACTGGCTTTACTGAAACACTAGAATTTTCCCTTTTTATTTTCTGGCATTTTATTTTTTATAGCTAAAACACTTTCATCACTTGAATCCTGTTGAATGGAATCGCTGCCAATGTCACTAACAGTGCCTTCATGTCATAAAGTAGGGATATTTGTTGATTGGAGACTTCTGTTTAACTCAAATTGTATGCACTTTTCCTTTCTTTTAGCACGTTTCTCCATTTTTTTTTTGCTCTCTACTGTGCCAATTCCTCCTATAACCATAAGCCTCAGGTTTCATTGATCATTCAAGAACTTGTGTTCCAGTTGTGGAACCTTCCTTTTGCGCTGGACACAAACATTTCTCTAAATCTCTACATTTGCATGAACAAATATCAAAGATTATTTACAATGTCAGATTTGAACTTTTCAACGGATGTTTTAAAGCTCTTGGCATTTTTTGCGTTACACCCTGATAACTTTTTTATCTTGTCAGATCTCTTGTGTAGTTTTAAAATCATAAAAACAATGTCATATACAGATGAAACAGGAGTAGAAGCCTTGTTCCATATTTCTTCTAGCTTACGGGCCACTCGCATTGCAACTACCTTTTTCTTTGGTTGATAATATCCTTCAGACTTCAACAACTGATTTCTTACCCATTCAAAATAATGTACTACATCAATTTTAGTAGGTACAACATTGCTATCACTTATATGTAGAGGTTGGCCGACAATTGGATCGTCAGTAGTTTTCCTTGTTGATGTAGAATGAGTTTTTGTACTCATGATGGTAAAACAACAAAACCAAATTGAACTCAATCGCAAATCAAAAACTATAAATGCTCACTAAATGGATGCTTCGCACATAAAAAAATGCTAAAAACAAACTGACAAAGAAAGGAAGGGTGGACGAGGGAGAGAGAAGTAATCACGTGATGGCCTTGCACTTCCCTTATCTCCAAAGTCATGGGGGAACTACAGTTTTATGACCTTGAAATCTGAGCCCCATATTTTCCTACAAAAATATTCTTGCTATTTTGGAATGCTGTGCTGCACTGCAGTGTCTTTATTATATATACAATGATTAAAAATTTGAAAGATTCTTCAACATTTCTTAAATACGGCTAGTTGACAAAAAATTGGGGATTTGCATTACGATTCCAGGAGATCTAAATGTTCAATTTCACTCGCAATGCATTTTTTTATTGATAGATTCCATCTGAAATTGCCCATTTTTGCTGTTGAATATTTAGTTTTCATTTATACATACTTTATACAGGCATGAGAGTTTTCCACGGACTCGCGAAAACCGCAGTTTTGTTTATTTTATAGATCGGCAAAAATCGCTGTTTTTTTGCTCCCCCATCCCAATTGCAATCTTTTCCCATCAATTTTGAGAATAAATATTTTCCCTATAGCCTTTCCATTGTTGAAATTTCTTTGTTTTTTCAAACATTTTCAGTTGTGACCCTAATTTCACTCTTCTCGTTATTTTCAATTTCGTTCAAAATTACCTGCACGTGTAATTTCCACTTTTTTTCAATTTTGTCACTCTCATCCCTGTTTATAAAAAAAAGGTTAAAAATATTGTTGTGACTAAAAAACTGACAACTTCGTGGTCATTCCAAAAGACCTAAATATTGTTCAATTTCAAAAAAAAATTTTTTTTGGTAGGTGTGTGATGACAGTGACAACTTTTTATCAACTTGAAAGTTTGATTTTCCCAAAAACTTTTTTTCGTGATACACCTTACTATACAGTAACTAGATGGGCAAGCCTTCAGCACCATTATGATACATTTTGTGAATCTTCATTTAACTAAAATTGATGAACTTTACTTCAAATTAAAGATAACAAAAAAATTAAAAGCAATCTTGTAATTGGTCCTACTAGATTATCATCTTACATCCATGAATTATGATAGAAACTGTTTTCATAGGTGTTGACAAGATGTATCAAATGATTCTGCTGACTGGGGATGATAGCATTCCAAAATTTCTGGAAATTCTGAAAATTTTATGCAATTTGTTCCAAAAATTTCAGGCATAAAAGACTTATGAAAATGCGGCAATTTACTTTTTTCAGTTAAATTTTATGGACAAGATCAATGGACAAGATCACCAATTTCAATTTCCCACCCTTCTTGTGAGTGACACATTTTCCTTAGTGCTCCTGTATTTTAAATATCAATGCTGTAATATTTAATGCCACTTTAAGTTCAGCTATTTTTTATGTTGGGGCACTTTCATGTCTGAAACTTGAAGGTATTTCATCCAAAAGTCTGGTGCAGTTCAATCTAAAAATAATAAAAATGATTAAATGTTGTCATACATAATTGATATTCTATTATTTTTTCATTTTTTATTTAGCATTAGAAAGAATAAATATACAGTGCAATATCTGTATCTTTTAATGGTATAATTTATTGTACATATTTGTTTGTTTTTAATAATACTTGTAAGTAATCCTGTTCTAAAAAGGTTTAACTGTGTAGTAACTTTTCAGTTTAAGCAAGGGATAATTTCTTTTAGCATGTGGGCTATTTAAGCTATATTAAAAAGTGAAAGGTCAAATTATGTACAGAATTTTTTATTTAATTAGTTTGTGTGTATTTGTTCTACAGAGTGAATAGTAAATAAAGTTTGATGTTGGCAAATGATGTGGTCTAAGTAATCAAGTTTAAAATATATTTTTAGGTGTTATAAAGAAACACAAAGAGAGCTTGGATGCAGATTTGGTGCAAATAGATGAATGGTACAAAAAAGATGCAGCTGTACCTGGTGATAAGGAAAATAAGCTTCCAAAAGAGGAAGGGGAGTCTCAAGATGCACCCGAAACAGAATCTGAGTCATTGGTGATTGAGCAAGAAGATACAGGTGCTGATGATGATGACTCAAACAATACTAAAAATGTTGGATCACTTACAGATCAGGAATTTGAACCTATTTATGATTGATAGGTATTATGAAGCATCATAGGGTATATATTGTATTGCTTTCTCAACTTACTATGTAAAAAAGATACTGTGTCACCTAACTTATTATGCATGGGAACTGCCTACAAGTTACTGGCTGACATGTTTTGTAATAATATGCAATTAATCACCTGGAAAGCACAAATCCCCTTTCATGTCAAGATAGTAAATGTTTTCTGGTGGCAAGATTTGCCATACAAGAACAGCCAAATAAATATGTTTCTCCCTTGTTCTGTATTGATAGAGCAAACACTTCATAGACTAGAAAGCAAAAAATGACTCATTTCAAGATATACCTCATCATGTAAATGTAAATCATAACTTGGTTCATCACTTATCATCACTGATGATGAGACAAATCTCTCTAAATATTTGAATACTGTGTAACCAGGGTTGGCAAGCTTTTGACAATTGATGGTTTTATTCAGTTTAAAGCGTGGTTTTAACTGTCATGTCACAAAAACCACTTTTTGATATAGTTTCTGACAGTGTCAAAACCTAAAATAGTGTTAAATTATTTTTTGCAATAAAATTGCATATTACAAATTTTCTCATTTTTTACTTTAGCACTTGCTTAAACTTTTGGACAATTTTAGGCAGTAGAAACTACATATTTTGTTCAAAATTTCTAAGCATAATTTTGGTTCAACAAACTGCTTAAAATACAAAATAATAATAATAAGCAACTACTGATGATACTTTTGATATATATCTGAATAAAGATATATCAAAAAACTAAGTGTCATAAATTTACTGTGCTTGTTCTGAATAAATGCACGTCCTGATTATCGCACAGGCATTTGGGCCCGTGCCCTGGGCAAACATGCAGAAGCAGGCCAAAAGACTGACTATAGAGCTTTAGAGAGAGGCACAAACATTGAGCCAGCTATATGTAGAGGCACAAAGTTTTAAAAGTGCCCTGGGCACAAAAATGTTATTGTCTGGCCCTGAATAAATGAATTTAACATAATAAAATGAAAAGTATTAGAAAATGTTGAGTATATTGATAATAACCAGTCATTATTTTGACTGCAAATTATAATTAATTTACTTACCAGAGAATATTTATATTGTAATATGATACGAATAGTATTAGTAACGGATTATATTTATACAGAAAAGAAATATTTATACTCATCAATAATGTTTCGGCAACTTATGATTAAGTAATTGAATACTGACACAGCTTTAGCAAAGCTCCCCTTAAAAAAAATATATATATATATATATATATATATAGAAATCATGGCATAAAGGTATTCAACTAATTATTTATGTAAGGAAGAAAAAACATATAAAAAGTACTTTCAAATTCATATTTATATACCATTTTGAATATTTAATCTAAGCATAACAAATAATTGGAGTGGTGGTATGTAATTTTAATTTAATTAATTTTGTAATTTGATACTTGAAATAAAAAGTAACTAATGACTAATAAAAATAACATGTATAGGTTTTTGACAGTTTTAGACATTTTTTGACATGTCATGTCAATAGCCAGTTTTTGACGTCAAAAACCCAACCCTGTGTGTAACCCTAGTTATGGTTTATCTAAAAAGCAAGTTTACTTACTCAGGCACATTCTAAAATGGGTTATGCTTTTCTTTCCATCTATAAATTACCTATACCAGTCGACAAGTTCAGAAACTAGCAAAATCTCATACCTTTCAGGCCATTCTTTTATTCAGTAGATCTGTTATACTAAACTACATTTTGTACCAGAAAGTGTGGTAACCAGGTTTTAAAATTTATAAAGAAAATGACACTAAGGCTAGGCTAGACATTGTCAGAATTTCAAATTCAATAATTGGGCTATCTTTTATTGTAGTATTCAAAAATACCAAATGAGGCAGAAGTAACCTTTTTTTTTAAAAAAAATTAAAATAAAACATAAAAATTACTGAAAAATGCAGTAGATTTTTCTTTTTTTTGTCAGTTAAATTACCAATTATCTTTGTACATAGTGCATGCAAAAATTTTTTCTATGGAATTGTTTTGTTTACAGTTCTTACCTTGCCAAATGTATGTTTGATATAAAAACTAATCATTTTCCATCCTACCAAATTTAATTTAAATTATTTTTTCCTATAAAACATTTATCTTACTGATTATCATTATTAATAAACTCAAATGTAAGCAGTTCAACTGTCATCTTTTTACAAAATTAAGACAAACAACTGCCTCAGCAATGGTATGCTCATTGTAGCAAATTCTTCATTTTTGCAATAGTGGATTGCTGATGCTATCAAAAAATTGACATATCACCTTTTGTCACTTAACAGCAAGTCTAATATTCACTTTTTATTTATTTATTTTTACAGGAACAGTTTCACATAATGAGACTTATACAAATGTAAAATGTAAATTACAAAAGTTCAGTTAAATATCTTAATTTTAGTATAATTAGTAATTTTATACTACCATAACTTGATGTCTAATGACATATATAGCATGGGGAATTATATAACACCCAGTAACTTATTAAAGGGTTAAAACACAATTTCTGAGAAAATCATTTCATTTTTTATTTAATGTATAAAAATGTAATATTTAGGAAAAGTCTGGAAAGCAATACAAGATATGTTCAAGTATGTTCTTTGTTATTCATGAATTGCTTAATGATGATTCATTTGTAGAGAATAACTCCTCTCTACATCCCATATTAAAATACTTATCATTTGTATGAATTTTGGAAAAATATTTTATCATTTTCATTATTAGGAGTTTATGCATTTGTTATTATAGGCTTTTACATTTGTTACATATGAAATTACAATTTTGGTTTTGGTGCATGTGTACATATTTAAAACTGCCTATTGTTTTCTTTGATTTAAATCTTGTAGTTTAACTCAAATATGAATTCATTATATTTTAATCCTAATCATGTATTAATTCATGCTTTTGTCATCTGGCCATATAAATGTTGCTATGCAATTATTTTGTGATCAGGCCATGTGCATATTTCTATGCAATTGTTTTGTTTATATTTGTCATCAGCTAAATATATGTATCTATGCAATTTTTTTTTTGTTGTTAATATTTGTTCCTGTGTAATTTGAACACAATCTTTCCTGAGCTTGTTTCAAGAATAGGCTAAATTTTGTGAGATGTTGTTTTATATGAAGTTTTTCATGTAAATTTTAAAAATAAAAACTATTCATCTAAATCTCATCCATTGATTTGTTTGAAGTTACACAAATTTATAAAACAGTTTTACCCTCCATTCTCTGTAGTAGATTTAATTTTATTGTATTTCATCAAATTACAAAGGAGGCAAAACAAAATTTGGGAAATAGATTACTTGATATCAGAAAAGAGCATATGTATATGATCAGCTATTTGTAAACTTTAAAATACAGTAGCCCTTCATATTGTGCTCGTCAGGAGACTTAAAAAATACTGATATTTCTGGGAGGGATGTGATATTGTAAAGATTTTACTTTTATGAGTGCATGCACTTATAATATAATAAAATTAATATAAGTACAGTAATAAAATAAACTCACTTTAAAATAAAATCAAGAAGTAGAGCTCAAAGTTCTGAATTTTCTGATAAAACTACTAAAGTGTCCTGAAATATTCTTAATTCTTAAACATGTTAATAAATAACCTGGAGATTTTTTTTCTCCAGATTTTTGTTGAATTTACAGAAGTAAAAATAAATCTAAAAATTTAATAAGTTAGATTTTTGTAAAACTGTTAGGAAAAAATATAAATACTTCATTATACATCTAGTATCTGTCACAAAGGGCAAATGCTTGTTATTTCACTCTGGCTTACTCCTATTGTTGGCAACAGTTATTCCTGTTTGGATGTGAAAACACTAACACAATATGTCCATGTTTTGATGCCATTTGGAAAGCTCTCTATATTGGAGGAAAGCTAAAAATCTCCCTTTTCCCCATCACTGGATGAACAACTCTAATTCCCCTGAATTGCTGCTGGTAACTTATGTGATAAATGGAAAATATAAGGTATTGGTAGGCTAGTGCAATTTTTGTATTTTATGCTTAAGTGCTGGATTGTTGATGGAAAAATTGATGCCAGTGGGGATGATTTTAGCAAGCCATGTGGTGATGCCTATTTCAAATGTTTTATTAACGCTGTTTTTTTTAAAGAAAACATGCAATTTCTGAACAGTTTAAAAAAAATCCAATTGTGACAGAAACTCGAAAAAATGTACACTTTCTCTTCACAAGCTGTATGTACAATCACAAATGAACCTATAACAGTTACAGTGAAAAGTCTTACAGTATACAGTAAAACCTCCTGTAAGGGTCACCTTTGAACAAGGGAAAGCTCTGAAGACCGGCTACTTATAAATGGTACCAAACGTGTTCATAGGATTGACATTAGAGTTAACCTCTGTACAACAGACACCTGTCGGCATCACAAAAATATCTTAACGAGCACTCAAGTGTGTTTTTATTAGGGTCATTCCAAATTAAATTGACAAATGGGCTGTTCCACACCATTTTTGATTTTCACAAAATTTCATAGGTGATATCTACCTATCTTCTGTATCCCCAAACAGTTTTTTTTTAATTTCTTCAAAAAATTTTGTTCTTGAGATACAGCCATTTGTTTGCTCTGTGGATGAGTAAACATCACCATTTCGGGCTCTTTTTCTAAAGGCTGTAGAATTTTTATCTGAAATAGCAGGAATATCAAATAAGGCTTATTGGGAAGCTTAAAGAATGGACTTAAATGCACATAATTAAGTAATGTTAAGCCTAAATGCAGTTTTTTGGACATCACGTAGTTGTTCACAAACCAATGATTTTTGACATTTAAGGCATTAAAAAAAACAATGAAGGACTTTCCGTAACAAACCCATTTTTTTTTTCCTGTTATGCTTACATATCAATACTATATGCAGAAAAAGAAAATTGAGTTGTTAGAGTTGGTTCTTCATCCTAAAAAAATATCTTTGAAAAATGTACTTTTTCACCCCCCCCCCCCCAAAAAAAAAAATGTCATGGGATAGGTGATAAAAATCTAAAAATAGCTCTTATACTGTACTTTAAAACAAAACAAAAACTGTCTTGTTATTCAGGCCTCGCATCCACAGTGCTAGCTGTGGATTCTAGCCATTCAAAAGTCATTCTATTTCAAACTTTTTATCTATTAGATGATGAGATGTTTTCAAATGGTGATGTTATGCTGTTATCTTGGCTGTTTATATATGAAACAGTGCATTGTTTGGACTGTTTAAGGCAAAAAGCTTTACTTTAATATGTTAATCACCTTAACTCTGAAATCTTATTTTTGATTTGTTCATCAGAAATTCAAAAATTACATTTAATGGTGAAGTTAAAAAAAGCATGTGATTTTGGTACATAAATACAAATAAACTAATTATGTCATGCACTTCACAATTTTTAGAATGCCTCTTTACAAGTTGTACTATGCACTGCAATGAGCGCTAAACAGTTATCACGTATCAATTGCGAGACTTCCAGAAAAAATTCTTAAAAATTGACAATTTAGTAGGATGTGTCACTTTCTGAAAATTTTTTGCTGTGCAATTCCATGTTACAGAATTTTTTCCGAAACTTATATAAAAGGTACCGCTGTTTCATTTATTACAGAGGGTAATACAGCTTATAAAAAATTATCCGGAATTTTTTCGAGTCCCTGGGACAATTAGTTTATTTCAATTTGTGTACCTAGACCTTGAAGAAGATTTTGTTTTCGAACTACACCCTTAATGTCTTCAAACTCTTTGTTCTTTCTATTAAGATTCAAATTAAATGTTTTAGTTTTGCTAGAGAAACATGATTGGGATGTTTTAAAAGGGTACTCAAATTATTTCTTAAATACAGGTTGAAGCTTTTTTGGGAAAGATTTCAACATATGATTTCAATGCAACATATTTTCTACAAATGCTAAATGCCTTTAACAGAGTTTTTAATGGACCACAATTTATCACTACAAAATGTGGCACTGGTGTTAGGTGCAGGTCATATAAACACAAGATCTTTGACATATCCTCAATGGAGGAAGTTGAATTTGATTAAGTCAGATGACCTAGAAGGGTAGTTGTGTAAGGTGAAATCATCAGTTGCACTGTGTCCAAAGTAATGTAAGTTCTCTGTTTAATTGTTGTTGAAAGTATTACAAACTAAAAATTTAAAACTTTTCCTTTACCTTGCTGTATTAGTTTGTTTTCTGCTTGTAATTAATGGAAAACATTAAATTCTGTAATCTGATTAATCTTTTCTGATGAGCCTGTGTCATATCTGCCAACTCTTCTGGTTTTGACAGAAGACTTCTGTTTTTTTAAGCTATCTTCTGGTCTTCTGCCAGAAGATGAAATCCTCTGTCTTTTTTACATTTTTAGTCGATATATTAAATTGTATTACAAACTGCGAAAAAATTGTAAATTAATTATTCTATTTAAAAATGATTTATTAAGGTAATCATTTCAACAGCTAACAGCACAATGCTGTAGTATGAGTGAGGTCAAAGCATTTATAAGCAAATCTTTCATTGATAGTTAACAGAACTTCATTTCGTTCTTCCCTCAGTGATTCATCATTAGAAAATTTGTTAGTATTGAAAACTAAAGCTTGAAAATAATTTTTCTGATGAACTATTAGTAAAAGCTAAAAAAGCTACTTTGAGTGAGATAAAAAAAATCTTAATGTTTATTTTTCAACATACTTTGGTTAAAAATAAAGTCAAATTTACATTTATTTAATTGTTTTTTATTTTTGTAAAAATACTCCATCTTTTTCATTTTAAATAAAAAAATTCAGGTAAGCTCTTTTCTCTTGCTATTTAATTTTGTTTTTATTTCTATACAATACTAATATAAAAAAAAATAATAAATAATAAGAAATGGTGATATATACTGGGGAAAACAGTCTTCTGTTCTTAAGATATTTTTTAAATTTTATTTTTATCTTCTGATTTTTTGTGAAATCTTCCGTTTTTTTAACCCGAGTCTTCCTGTTTTTGGCTTAAGGAGGTTGGCTGGTATACTGTGTAATGCAATTGTATTTAAACTCCAGTTGTACATGATTTTTAACTTTTAATGACATAGATTTATATTTTAAACTAGTTTAAAAAAATTATCTCTTAATGATTAAAAAAACCCGTTAAATAACTAAAATACTAAATAATGAACATTTTTGAAAGGGTATTTGAATCCTCAACTCTCCCTGATGACTTCATCACTGATGGCATCAGAGTTTCTCCAACTGTACTCTGCATAAAAGTAAAAAGTACCTTGTTCCTTAACTCCAAATGCACTAGACCAAGGCCGTACCCAGAAAAAAATTTCGGGGAGGGTCCAAAAGTTTCCGAGGGGGACAAAACAGTGAAAAAGGCTTTCCCAAAAAGACTATTATGTTGTTAACAAAAGATCATTATTATTTTGTTAACAAAATTTTAAATTTCGGAGAGAGGGGGACCGGATCCCATGGTCCACTCCCCAGGGTACGGCCTTGCACTAGACTCCGATTTATACTAAGTGCTCAATCGAAATTCAAAGAATTTGAAAGTGCTCCATCTGGGAAAAAGTTTCAGAAACCTTGATGTATAAATAGTAAAATTCTTTATTGATAAGTGACTATAACCTGATTGAAAAAGTTACACTCTTAAAAAATGGTGTGTAAATTGGGAGAATGTTTAAAACCTTCCATCCCCACATAAAATACTGGTTTCGTTATGTTGATGATGTTTTCGCAATAGTAGATAACAATAGCATTGATAAGATTCTCTACGAAATAAACTCTTTAGATGAAAATATACAATTCACTATAGAACTGGAACAAAACAATAGCTTAAACTTCCTAGACATCAAAATAATTAGAACCACCCCAAGCAATATCGAAACTACCATTTATCGAAAACCCACCAATAACAATAAAATTGTTAACTACTCCTCAAAAACTACTTATAACTATAAAATCTCAATCCTTCGTTCCCATATCAATAGAGCTCTAGAAATTTGTTCCAACCAAAAACTACTAAAAGATTAACTACAATTTATACGACTTGCACAAGAAGCCAATTACAACAGAAATATTATTTCCCGCCTAATCAAAAATAGAAGAAAGAAACTAAACATCATTAACGACGCACAGAAAGAAAAACCCACCTTTACTCCTCCAATCCCCTACTGTTGCAGTCTTGCTGTAAAATTCTCCAACCGTGCCCGTAAAATGAACCTCCGTATCCCAATTAAACCCAATTGCAATATCTTTAAAAGAATTCGGTCAGATAAAGACAAAATAAACTCTTTAGAAACTGCAGGTGTCTACAAAATAAATTTTACTTATAGAGAATCCAACCTTCCCGGATATTACATCGGTGTTACAAAAATAAAAATTAAAGACAGAATTAAAGAGCACATAAACGATATAAAATATAATAGACAAAGTACTGCCCTCTCCCACCTAGTCTTAAAAGAAAATATAGATATAGATTTCATAAATGTTAAGAAAATAGCTAATTACAATAACCACAGTTATAGTTTGAAATGGGAAGCATTGGAAATAAAGACACAAGAGGGAACCATCACCGACATGGCGCATGCGCAGATAGAGGAGTTGTGGCTGGAGTTGGTGAAGAGGCGGGGAGCGAGCCGAGCGGCCTCAGTTCCGAAGATGGCAGCGACTTAGCTGCCGAAAGCGCTAAAATGGTTCGTGTTTTAAACTTTTACGGTGATTTTAATTGCCTTTTAATGATTTTAACTATATAGAGTATATATTTTTAAGGATTTAGAAGATGTATGCATAACTAATTAAAAAATGAATATCAATGGGGAAGAAAATATAAGTTTAAATTTCAGAATCTGAGTTTATGACTTTCTTTTTTATTGTGTACGAAGTATGGGAACTCTGATGGAGAGTTTCGATCATTTTTATTAGTAAAGCAAGAAAAACGACATGCATGAAAATCAAGTAAAAAATAAAAGTTGAAAAAAAAAAACAGTCTAAACAGTATGTATCTTCTCTTAGGGTCATCAAATTTCATCAGGAAACAATTTAAAAATTGAAATGAGATAACTCTTTGAAAGCAGACACACAGAGAGAGAGAGAAATGCTATATTTATATACTCAAAGGAAAAAAATATGAAAATATAAATACAACTAAATTCCATAGTAGTTTATTAAAAATACCTAAAAATTCCATAGACTAGTACTTTTAAATAGCTGTTCTGATCATCCTCTGGTCAAGTGATTTCTGTTGCTGTTTTCTTCCAAGAACTTCCTCCAACTTTCATTGATATTTGCAGGTTCCATGTCATTCACGGCATCGTCTATCATGGAAATCTCAATCGCCTCCTTTTGGAAAGTGTAGCTTCTATTTTTACAAAGCCCAGTTTTCTTTGCATTGCTGAGGTATCGGAGTCACTAAAGAGAAAATAATAGAGAGGAAAAAAGAATATGTCAACATCAAATATGGAAAATCATCTACTGCATTACCACATTTGGCACAAAAAACACCATCTCAATAGACTTTGGCAACATTGAGGAAACTGCGCATGATAAAAATAGAGGCTACATTTTCCAGAAGGAAGCGGTCAAGATTTCCATGATAGAAGGTGCAGTGAATGACATGGAGCACGTATACATTGATGAAGGTTTGAGGCAGTTCCTGGGAAAAAGCAACAGAAATCATTTGACCTGAGGAGGACCACAACAGCTGGTCAAAAGTACTAGTCTATGCAATTTTTAAATTATTTTTTTATAAACTACTACTCAAAGAAATTTTAGTCATTTAATATTTAATTTGCTCCTGAATAAGCATTCTTATTGTTCGTGTACGTTTTATAATTCGTATCAGAAATAACAAACTGCTGAAATTTTTTTATATGATCATGTATACATGACCATGGCAATACATGAGTAGCATCATGGCCCGTTGTGACCATAAAATGAACTTAATAGTCACATATATTTCCCCCACGGCCACTGCAACCCCACCTCACCCGCTTTTCTTTTGACCCCCCCCCCCCACTTTTTATGGTTCACCAGCCGCCTATGATTCTTTCATTAAAATACATTGTAAGTTCATATTAATTAGTAATTTCATTTGTCTGCTTCAATTATTCAACCACTAAAGTGAAATATTAACGGCTTTAGCAAGTTTTCTTTTTGTTATGAACTCAAACAACCTTTTTAAAAGTTCTTTTTGAAAGTCCGGACAGGGTCTGGTCACAATTTATTTGGATTATCGACATTCTCCTGTAATGTCTTAAACATTTTTTCTGTTGTTAAGAAACACGCAATATTTTTTCAGGTTTGTTTCTTTAGTAGATGTACACATTTTTCAAATTCATAAACTTTAGTAGTTTATTTTCTTACAAATAAATTTAAACAATAGTCTCCAAAGATTTTCTACCTTAAGATTTTATTGTATATTCTTGATTTAATTATCTTCAAAATTACTCATTAAAATATGTAATAATCGAGTCAAATTTAGAAGTCACAAAAATGGTCACTGTCATCACTTTAAGAGTCACCAGTATCAGACACATTGTGACTTGAATTACAATGCCACTTGGCGACTGGTTACAAATGAAGTATCATAGAGACCATTATTGCAGTAACATCCTTCACCTGACACAATGTCAGGCGCGTAGCCAGGAAACTTTTTCAGGGGGGAGGGGATATGCACTTTGAAAAATTTTCGGGGTGGGGGTGGATATGAACTTATATGTTATAAATGGACGGAATTTTATCACTAATCCAAAAATTTCAGGGGGGGGGGATATATCCCGATATCCCCCCCTTGGCTACGCCCCTGCACAATGTGACTAGGTTGTCACAACTGAGTAGTTTGAAAGACTCCTGTGACTCTCTGTGGTACCATAGCAACTCTTGTGACCATCTATGCTATTAAAGTGATAACTAGCAATTTTTAGATTCATTTGTAAAAGTTCTCTGCGCTATTAAGGAAACAACAATTCTTTTTTTCTATTGGTATTTACCTAAAACAGTTTGATTAGGTTACTAATTTAGTATTTAAAAAGGAATATTTTCTTTTCTGTAGTTTACAACAGCAGCTCATTAAAAAAAAGTTATATAGAAATTAATAATCAATGAAAATGGATGTAGAATTTTAAAATCGGTCAAGTTTCAATATGGAATTTATGATACAAAAAGTTATAATCCAACTGTAAAAATGAAGCATTACTTGCCATTAAGACATTAAATAGTCTTAATGGATTCGTGATAAGCTACACAATTCAAACTTCAGTTGTCAGTTTTTTAAAACTTTGCTCTTTTTTTTTTCATTGTATCTAATAATTATAAGTTAGACTGTTAAATAATTACCCTGTATTAGGATCTGTTTCGTAAAAACTTGCACTTTTAATAAAAAATTAGAATATTAAACGATAGTTTATTGATTGTGATGTAAATCATACTTGAAAAGTGAAGTAAAGAATACTCCGAATTTTAATTTTCATCTGTTTTAGGGATTCTTTGGCTCAGTTTTTATGGGTCTTATGCAAACTCAGTCCCTGATAGTCTGCCTAATTACCTGATATTGTGAAAACTGAAGGATGGGTCAAAATAGTTCTAAAAAGAAAGATTGGTATTCCGATGAAATCATTGTATTATTCACTAATTATAAATAGTGATCACAAATCATGTATTATTCACTAATTATAAATACTTCTAGAGAGAAAAATCACATCTTCTAGAAAGGCCCCTTGTATACCTTTGACCTGTGCAGATCAGTTTTTCTTATTTAGTTGAGCTCAGTAGAAAGATGATAATTTTTATGCACAGATATTTCAGTGCAAATTGAAGTTGATAGTGATTCACTGTTCTGTCGTCTATGTTGTTTAGGATGGACGATATCGACTCCTGTTCTAAAGTTACCTAAACTGCATTGTTGTGTAAAAAGAACGGGTAGTACATACCCGCTTATAATGTATACAAATAGTTCGATGTTTCGAATAGTAATAGTAAGAATTTGTACATAAGCACACTAAACTAAACTGGTGGTGCAAAAGTCCAAATGAGGGACAAGGTTTGTGTTGCCTCGGTATGCCTTCACAACCATTGTTCTGGGATGCAGAACAGATGTCCCCAGGGTCGGCAAGGGGTTGCGAGAGTGTTGCACCCTCAAATTTAACAAACATTTTATTTATTCCATATTCTGGATTTTAATACATCAAATCTCGCATCCCCCAATGAAAAAGCGAAATACCGTCCCTACCAGCCAGCCAGTTTATTTAGTTCTCTAAGCAATTTGGGTTCTCATGATTTTATTGATGCACTCAGCAAGATGAAATACTGAATCAACCTTGCCCAGCCAGGGTTGGATAGATTTAAAGTAAAAAGAAGCTTACCATATAAATTCTGTTCAGATATCTGCATCCTCAAAATATGTTTTACATATTTAGTGCTTTCCTCATCAGTAAAATGCTATCTGAAATAGTTGGATACGCAAGAAAGAGTAACCCAAATTTGAGCCATTTGAGAAAGAGTAACCACTACTGCAACAGCCCACTTGCGGGGCCAAGGACTGCACTACCCAACGACGCCTTTGCGACCATGGGCTCTCGGGTGCAGAAGCAAATGCCTCGGCCAGGTGGTCAGTTTGACGTGAAGCCCCAAGTGTTTAAACTCCCAAGCAAGCTTGGTCCTCATTTTATTAACGCAATCAAGGGATGAAAGGCTGAGTCAACCTTGCACATCCCTGGAATTGAACCCGGACCTGTGACACAGCAGCACAATGCGCTGACTATTACACCAATGCAAGAAAAGAGTTATGAAGTTTAAACGTAATGAGTCTCCCCTTTAGTGCTCAGCATTGTTTTTCTGCGTTTTTTGCCACGGAACAAGGGAATCAGTATATTGATTATGTGTGGGGCATGATTTTTGTGGTTTCACGGGTTAGCTTTTGTCGGTGGATCCCCACTGGTCATTAAAATCCGATAAATATTTCGATAACAATACCCTGCAAGTGCAAATTGACCAGTAAAAAACTCCCCTCATCCCCTGGAGTGGTGCCCAGTGCATGCAAAATGAGCGCTAGCCTTAAGGCTGATGCTGAGTGGATGTGACTACAGGGGGTAGAAGGGTATTCATCTGACAACACTTACGACTTTTTAATGACCAGTCGGGATCCACCGACAAAAGCTAATGCGTGAAATCCACAAACCCTTCTCCTCACACAATGGAGAGAGCAACGGCAGATTTCCCCCTGCGAGCTATTCCAATACATTGTTTACCCCTGTAGTCCCGACCGTCGCCCGCAACTCAGCATCAGCCTTCACCCTCTGCAGCAGCGGATAGACGCATGAAGTCGGGGCCATCGTGATTCTGCCGGGCCCGCTTGTGCACTCCGAAAGAGGCCTACGGATGTTTCCTTGTTGGTTAGATTCGGCCGTTAGATGACGTATCTAAGTGCTTGAACCAATAAGTGAGCATCCGTAGGCCTCTTTGGATGACTCATCGGAGTGCACAAGCAGATCCGGTAGAATCACGATGGCCCCCGATGAAGTCTGCATCGACCTTTTAGGGCTGCACATGTGCGGCCGACTTTCGGAACTCCAGGGATAAATCAATGTATTGAACTAGACATTCGCAAGAAGAAATCTCCCGTTCCATCTCTCAATTGTGTGTGGAGCGTGGTTTTGTGGTTTCACAGGTTAGCTTTTGTCGGTGGATCCCAGATGGTCACTAAAAGCCCATAAATGTCTCGATTACAATGCTCTTCAAGTGAAAATTGATCTTTAAAAATTCCTCAAAGACCATTCAGGGAAGCAATCCGGGATACAGATGGGATTCACTCTGTTGCGTCTTTGCAACCATGATAGTGAACAAGTTCAGCTGCTCTTTAAGATTTATCATGCTTCAAGACTTCTAATTGTCTTTAATTTATCATGCTATGAAATAAAGTATCAGGTTGTAGCAAAAGTTTTCTGCCAGATTTGCATGGGTCAGCTCATGAGGTACCGAGCGATTGACCTTATATATCAAGTATATGCGATGCTTAGCGCGACTAATAGACATGGCACTAAAGTCCAACTCTTTTAACTAGCTCTCGAGTGGATGAACATTTTATCTCCTTCCACAAATTCTCGTTGGCGGGCCTCATCAGCATCAGTAAGCTGGCCAGAGCGCCCTGCTTCTTAAATGTCCTAGTCCTCGTTTTTGAACTTTTGGTACCAAATCTTCACAGTGTCGTATGATACAACAGTTGTACCTTAAGCTGTACACATGATTCAGTGTCATTCTGTAGCTGACTTTTTGCAACAGAACTGAGAGTAAATGATGGTTCAATCTGGTAGTGTGATAGTTCCATTTCAGACACCTTTTACTTAATCATAACGATATTGTTTTACAGATTTCACAACACAGTGCTCTAAAACAAGTCTTTTTTTTTCAAATAACAAAAATCGTTTAACAAAATATTGGCAAAGACACCAACGTGAACTGTTTGTGCAGACAATACTTGCAGTGGCGGAAAACTTTCGTTACAACCTAATATTTTGGTCCTATTATGAAAACTGACGCTCAGAGAATAGAGATACATACATGCAAAAAATATGCAAAATTTCATGCCATTCCATTTAAACTTTTTTTTTTTTTTCAATCTTGCGGGTAAGTGTAAAAATCAGAAACTAAGAAAATCAAGTTTGTTTACATTGATTTTAAAGATAAAGTCCAGGTTAACGTTTACGTTTCTAATTGCTCTGAACGTAATTTTCGTCCGATTTTGATATGGTTTGTTTTAAAATGTTATTAACATTATGAATTATTTTTAAAAAATCGATTTTTTGAAGGTATAAAGGTCCTTACCGGTCAATTCCTAGTTTAGGGTGCTTCTTGGCGATTTTCCAAAAATCGCCAATTTGGCGCGTTTTCCCATCTTGTCTCTGGGAGCCAAGATGCTCCCAAAGACACTACGGGAGAACGCACCCAAATTAGCGATAAATACACAAAATAATCAAATTGAAAAGCATAAATATTAAAGTTGTAAACAACAAAAATTATTGTACCTACATAACTTGTTGAACAACTGATTTTTTATTTTATTTAAATAATCATATTCGTCGTCTCACAAATCTTAGTTTTTAATTTTTGTGGATACTATTTTAGAAGGGATTTTCTGTAATCTAAAACGAATTTTCTAAAATCTAAACACTAAACCATAAACCTAAAATCAAAACACTAATCATAAACCATTCAGGTAAAGCAATTTTCTGAAATCTAAAACAGATTGTCTGAACTCTAAAATTTTCTTTTAGCTGCAATCAGTCGTTCTTTCGTAATCCTTTCAAGAAAAAGAGATTTTTTTGAAATCTAAAATGAATTTTCTAAAATCTAATGCTAAAATTTTTTCGTTTAGCCACAACCACACACCACGCAATTTAGAAAAACACGCTTACCTTCTCTCAAAATCTAATCCACAGTGAGAAACGGAGGATTAAATCCACAAACACAATTAACGGAGTTAATTAGTTTATCCAAAAAAACGGATCCGAAAACATTTGTCGTTAACCCCTCTGAGTTTCCATAAGAAATATATTTTACAAACCAATAGAATAATTCAAACCAACCGCCGCGCATGCGCTCCGTTAACACAAGCCGATCAAATCCTTCTCGAACCAAAACTAAATTATACCACATATCATTCTGCTCCCATACAAACACAGCTGCGCATGCGTAAATCAAAGAAACGACTTAACTCATGTAAAGCATTACTAACAACATCGGCTAAAACGTCTCACAAGTGCTTACATGTACATATAGAATCGGTTTAGTAAAATTTAATTACTTTTTGTGTGAGGGGGGGGCTGTGCCCCCCCTCAACCCCCCCTTATCTTTTTAGTAAGGTAAATTTAATAATGTAAACAATAAGAGTCCCGTCAGTCAAAAACGCGCGATACAGAAACAAAATGGCGGATTTCCACATGGTTGCCAAAACGCAAAATAAAGTCGCCAAGGTTACCACATTATACCTGTTATCGCCTCGTTGGCGAAGAAGCACCCTAAACTAGGATTCAGCCTCCTTACCTCCCTTAAGTGGTCCGTGGGTAAATGGGAAGTTTGAAGACCCCCCTCAAGAGGGGCGGGTTTTTGGAGATTTATGGCTGGAGAGCCGTTATGTCACTTGTTCTGTGGTACCAGACCCACTGTTACGAAGCTCTTAGTACTTCTGATGTGTAAGATGACAAAGAGACACAGCGAGAGAAGCGAGAGCCAGGCCGGGGGGGGGGGGCGTCCGAAGGAACCTGGTGGGGCGTAACCATGAAGCTCTAAGGAGACTCATCGGGAATGGGCGATCAGGCGCGAAAACGGACCAGGATCCATTTTCACCGGCAGGAGGCGCAGCGCACCGCTCCAATAGGGATTTAGCGTTGTTTTGATTGTGAACGAGCTATATTTTTTTAATAAAATAAATTATTTTGATAGAATATGGGTCGAGCGAGTCACTGCTTTGCACCTGGATGCGACAGTGGATATCCAGAAGCCAGAAAAAGAAATGTATCTCTCGGGAAGAAAAATCCAACGTTATTTAAAGCATCAATACAGCATCACCATAATATTTCTTTAATATGGCCCCTTATAAATGTATAACATAAAAAGTAACACTATGTAAATAGAAAACCTTTTGTACATGTTAGTAGTAGTATAATGCTAATATGAACACTTTAAATTTGGCATTTGGCCCAATAATCAAATTGAAACAGCAGTATAATACTTTGAAATTGTCCATTTTTAAAAAAATAATAACAGTTTTATGAATAATATTTTTCTGTTTATTAATTTAATTAGGGTGGGGGAGGGGATTTTATAATATATAAGAGATACACAAATGAATAGATATTTTTGGCATAAGTCTGCAAAACTTATACAGAAACAAATATTTTCAATTCAAAGTCTGTTTTCGCCCCGTAGTAGCGAGACGAGAGCACTTTTAGGATGTTAATCCGTTGGAACGCTTTTTTCTTTATATAGTTGATGTGAGTGCGGAGACCCCCACGTCTCGAGAAATGAAAGCCGAGATATTTTATAGAATTCGACCATTCTATGAGACCCCCCTGTATAGAAAAATTCACGTGGCTTTCCCCACACCTTCGAGGTAGGTTAACAGCCCGACATTTTCCCGGGCTTACGGAAAGTTTCCAATATTGGCACCACTGGCCGACCCGCAACAGGGTCTGCTGTAGTTTCCGTTCGCAGGTACCGAGGTTGTGGTCTGCACAGTATAGGAAGATGTCGTCGGCGTACACTATACTGTCAACACCCTGTTCCAGGACTTCAAAAAAGTCGTGCATATATATTGTGAACAAGAGGGGGGAGATTACGCTGCCCTGAGGGAGGCCTTTGGAGAGGGGGTGCAGGCTGGAGACCGTGCCCCTCCAAGCCACCTGAATGTGCCGCTCCAGAAGGAAGTTGTGTATCCAGCGAAGGATCCGGCCCTTGATGTGTAGCTGGGCACATTTGGAGATCAGGCCGTCGATGTAGACTGAGTCGTAGGCCGCACGTATGTCCAAAGAGACCCCAAGGAAGTACTTCTTGTTGTTACGTGCCATGTGGAGATCAAGGTTCAGTTTGGTCACCGCCGTCTGGCTGTCCCTGAACTGCAGGAAACCGAAGTGGCGAGGATCCACGGAGGGATGCGAGAGTAGGAAGTTGTGAAGTCGCTGGCAGATCATGCGTTCTTGAATTTTGCACATTACCGCCGTCAGGGCGATGGGACGGTAAGACGTAGCAGCGTCGGCTGGCCTCTCGGGTTTAAGGATCGGCAGGATCCGAGAAGTTCGCCAGGCGGAGGGGATTTCGCCCGTGTCCCAGATTAAATTGTATAGCTCGAGTACGAGTTTTAGGGAATGCGGATTTAAGCCCTTGAAAAGGCGAGCGGATATTTTGTCAGCTCCCGGCGTGGTGACTTTGGTGGAGTGAATCGCTTGTTGTAATTCCTTGATAGAGAAGGGCAGGTTTAGGGGGTCTGTTTCCAGGCCACCGTAGTCAATGGGTAGAGGTTCATGTTGGTCAGAGTAACTGAAGTATTTCGCCAATATTTCTGCCTGGGCCTGGGCAGAAGCTATAAGATTAATGCCATCTTTAATCAGAAAGCGGGAGGAGGGGGGCGAAATAGGGCGAGAACGGAACTTGCGGAAAATCGTAAAAAGGACGTGTCCATCACGCGACGCACGGCACGAGCGGTCCCCTCTTGGCTTCACTAATGACCTTTTTGAGTTTTGCTGACAGCCGGTCAGGTCTGATTCCAGCGGTACAAAGGCCGCGGGGAGGGAGACGTTGGGAGGCTAGAAATCCAGAGTTGGATGGGGAAATGATCGCTGTCAAACAGGTCGTCGCATATCTGAAGAGGGAGAAGGTCATAGATGTCCAGAGAGCAGAGGGACAGCTCGATGAGCGAGGAGGAGCCATTTGGAGAAACATGGGTTGGGGAGGAGGAGTTCAGCAATACAAAGGGGCTGCCAGAGAGCCACTGGCAGAATTCCTCACTCACTGGAGTGGAGGTAGGAGAGCCCCACCACGGATGATGGAGATTGAAATCACCGAGTATAAGGCTTGGACCTTCGAGGGAGGAGCAGATAGTGCGTAGATCCCGTACCACATGGCCATGACTCGAGTACAAGTTAATGATATTTAGCTTAATGTTAGGAAAGTGGACTGAGACTGGTAGGATTTCGTTGTCGCCAGAGGAGGAGGTGCACGGAAGGCGGAAGGACGGGAGATGCGACGAAACCGCAATGGCGAGGCCGCCACCCGGGCGGGACGACCTGTCTTGGCGATAAACAACCTTACTGCTGGGGTGAAACCTAGTATTGTCTTTCAAAAAAGTTTCCTGCAGGAGCAGGACGTCCGCATCAGAAAAGGGGGGAGCTAAAGCCAAACCTCTTTATTTTTGATGCTTCGGCAGTTCCACTGAACAACAGAAAACGGAGATGAGCTAAAGGCCATAGCTGGAAAGGAGAGACAACGAAGGAAAACATGGCCAAAGTCCAGCCCGAAAAAAGGGGAACCAAGCACGAGCAGGAAAAAACGAGCGAAACGGGCAGCAAAGGAATTTTTTTTTTTTCCCTCCATTGGCCCCAAGAGCGCCGAGACCGGGGCCACCTGGGGGGCCGGTGTTGGAGCCATCTCTAAGTGACGTGCGTGCTTTTTTATCTTTCGGGCCACGCGCCAACCCCGGCGGGGGGAGGCTGCCCGAGGGGGGAGTCAGGTCACCCGGGCTTTTGTATGTTTGGTGCATTTGGATGGTAAAGCCCGGCGTTCAGTTGCGTTTTTTTCCGGACGCAGAGGGGTTTTTTTTTAATGGTCAAAGCATTGTACTAGGGGGGGATACAGTGCAGGGTCGAAGAATTTATTGACTTTTAATGACCACCGCCAAAGGATAACGCGTGAAATCACAAAAGCACGCCCACCGCTCAGTGGGGGCACTTTTCTCCGCAGTGCGTCTTCAAGATTCTGAAAAATACATTGGGTTCCCATTATAGCGTACTGAAACGCACTTAACTGAACGCCGGCCTTAATAGTGTTTAGCGCTAGCATTATCCGGTCCGTATGTTTTTGTAGTATGTCGTTCATACACTTAATGACATTGTTGGTGCGCTGTTCGAAATATTTGGTGATGCGGTCGATTTCCGGTTGGGGAGTGCTGGTGATTTTGGCGTAGGACTTCGGTGTCGTATGTTGTCGATATTGTCGCCTGGCTTCGGAGAAAGTTAGAAAATTGGTACATTTGAACTGCAGGAACTCTGCTTCTTTGAGTCTGCTTGGGCACTGGCTATAGTCCGCCCGGTGGGCTTGCTGGCAGTTGACACAGTGGGGTTCCTCGAGACACGCGTCGGAGTGGCTTTTGCCGCAGTTGACGCAGATGTGCTCGTTTTTACATTTTGATTCGGTATGGTCGTATTTTCGGCATTGGCGACATTGTTGGGGACGGTCTATAAACATAGTTATTTTTTGTATGATGAGCCAGAGTTTAATTTCAGGTGGTAATACAGTTCCTAATATAGTGATGAGGACCGGGGCATATTCGCTGCGGCTGTCTCTTTTCAGAAACCGGCGCGCTTCTAGGATGGAAATTTTATTAGAGAGTTCGAGATCATTTATTAGTTCACTTAACTTAACGTCGGTGGGAATGTCAAATAAGAGGAATCGGGTAGTGATGTTTGTCCACGATATCCTACTGGTGACTGGTACGTTTAAAAAAGATTGTATATTCGCCACGTTTTCGGCACAATCCACGTCAGTTGTTTGTATTAGTATGGCTCCGTTTCGAGTATATCGTAAGTTTTCTATTTTATCGAAATTCGGTACTTGTTTTTTTATTTCCGTGTAAACAGTTCTGGGGTCCTTTTTGGGGACGAATTGGGTGTTAGTGCTTGTCAAAAAGATGTTAAAGTCATTTCCGGCATTCTCAGCTGCTTTTCTTAAAGCAGAGGCTTCATCAACCGTTCCGCGAAAATAGTTTGGGTTATCATAATTATCAACTTCCATACTTGCCGTGCTAGCTAAAGGCGGGTTGTCAATGGTAAATTGTGAGTGTGCCATGACACTCCTCCTCACTTAGGGGGAACTCCGGAGGAGAAAACCAAGTGAAGAGAATCCTCAAGTCAACCCAGCAAAAGAAGTATTAAAACAATAAATACCTGGACCAGACGTCGAAAAGACGGCCCCCCGACACACCGCAATGCTAAATTAGCTCCAGAGAAGCAGTGACACAAGATCTGTACCACCGATAAACTTTAAACAGCCGCTTGAAAACAGCAACGCCCCGTTGCTGGTCGAAACGCAAAAGAAAAACAAATTGTGGAAGTAGTAGTTGGAGAGTTTGCTAGCGCAGCAGCCTACCGCCTAGAGCATCCCCTTCAAAATACATTCTAATGGGAAGTGGAAGTATTTCGGGGTTAAGTTAAATTGGGAACCACGGCTTTAAAGAATTGCAAGTTTCATTGGCAGAGACGTTATTAAATCACCTTATCCACAATAGATGGCAGCAGTATACACTTAAGGTTACTTAAAAGATAGTATTTGAGTCATGGCTTCGTAATTTGATTCAAGAAACGCAATTTGATTTTAGGCAGATAATTATCCCTTAGAATTTTTCACCCGAAAGATTTCTTCATTCAGTAAATACTCGCCAATGATAAATTCTATTTCATTTTGAATGAATATGTGCCGTTTTTTTTTGTGTCATGTGAAGATGTACTGTCTTGGTAACCGAGTGGACATGTATTTATTACGTTAACTTGAACAATCGTATCTATTTAAATACTACAGGACAAGGACATAAATTTTTACCTACCAAATAATAGGTATAGACACTGAAATGTTTATTTTAATTTCTCCTTAAAAAGCCAAACTATTTAATGTTTTTACAATGTTAAGCAATTTTTAAAGCTTTTAATTTTTTTTTAATAAGAAGAAAAAAAAAATGTTAATGTCTAATAACAGAATGAGCTGTTTTCATCTTTTTTAAGCCAAATAAATAAAAAGTTCGTGATTCTCAATGGGAAAAATGTGTTTTCTGAATGAAATAGCTTCCCAGTCAATAACAGTTGAACGTCTTGAAAGACAGACTTTTTAGACATGTCCCAAAGGTAAATTGTTGCGTCTTTTGAGAAAAATCATTTTTTAAGACACTTCCCAAATGTAAATTTTTACGTCTTTTGAGAAAAATCATACATTAGTTACCATTCTTACTTTTTAGTGAGTTTCACAGATTTTGTTAACGATTAAGTCCTTTTGTCTTTAATTTTTTGCTCCATGCTCTCGATTTGTTCTAAACGATCGACCGAGACCATCGTGATTCTACCGGAATTGCTTGTGCACTCCGATGAGTCATCCAAAGAGGCCTACGGATGCTCACTTATTGGTTCAAGCACTTAGATACGTCATCTAACGGCCGAATCTAACCAATGAGGAAACGTCCGTAGGCCTCTTTTGGAGTGCACAAGCAGGCCCGGCAGAATCACGATGGCCCCGGATCTACCCCTCAACTACAAAACACATTTTAAATTGACCCACTTAAAAAAGGTCATAAATGAAATGACCGCTTAGTATGCATTGCATGTTGTCCTCATATCAAAGTTTTATGGCTCTGAACTTACTCATACTGGTTCCGTGAAGGTTCCGGGAGAAATCATTAATTTTTGATTCTTTTTGCACAGAGGGTTACTGCATTTGTTTGTTTGTGGATTGAGGCCAATTGACTGCTCTATGGTCCCAGGCCTATAGGGGGAATGCCCTCCGTGGGGGACTTTCTAAGGGATATCAGCCCGTATTTACGCGAGGTTTCTGAGAAAACCACGGTAAACTTTGAACTGCTAGGTCGACAGGTGCGACCGGGTTTGAGCCTGGCACTGAGGGTTTCCGCGGGTTGTTGCAGGATGACAGCAAAACCTCCAGTGTTTTAGTACAAAAAAAACAAACAAAAAAAAAACACAAATTTAGAGATAGAGGCTTATAGGTAAAAGGGCTTTTTGCCTCTGTTGCTCCGGTATACAGAACTTTTAATTCGAAGAAACAATTGAATCGGTGAGTGCAGATACCACCTCAGTCACAAAAAGGAAATTTTTCGGGAGAGAGAAAAAACTTCGTAACTCCTCTAAATTTTCAAATATTTAAACTTATTTTTTTTCCTCTGTCATAACATGCATTTATGTTTCTGTCATGCAAATATTACCTAATTTCGACATCCATTAGGCTCAGAAAAATTTAAAATTGGATTCGGACTTATGCTGTTTCTGCACTCAACTGGTTTTTAGTCAGCTGAAAACTTGGAAAAATGTAATCATTCAAATCAAATCAAAGCAAATCAAATCACCATTTATTGTCTAACCCTATTTATGGTATACAAAAGTCAAGAACATGAATTTAGGAGAAAAAAGGTGCTTTGCTTACAGAAAATTATGGAGATGAAAATCTAACATTGAAGCTGGAATAATTATTTTTTAGAAAACCACCCCTAGGGCAGGTCAGGTGGCCAATAATAGTGTTAAAATAGATCATTCTCGACCATTGATTCATTGTCGTGTGTCGACCATTGATTCATTGTCGCCCATCGTTCGAAAAATAAACCCCGTATCTACGAAACTACTCAACAGACTAACGTCGTTCTTGCCCTCAACACGCATCTTGCCTTTCTAAGCTTATTTTCATCGAAAACGATTTTTCGTATTTTTGTGACTGAAGTGGTTTCTCCACTCACCGATTCAATTACAAAACGGCGTATAACATGCTCTGGTGTATAACACACATCAGTAAATTTACGCTATGTCAAGCATTGCATTTTATATTTTATATTTGGCGTATAACACGCACACGAAAAAATGAAGTAATTTTTTGAAGTTGAAAGTGCGTGTTATACGCCGAGATACATATATATAGGATGTCCCCAAAAATTAGTAATACGCTTTAATTCCTTATCTATTAGAGATAAGTGGGCAATGTAAATTGAAAAAAAATGTTCAAAATAAAGTGGGGAAAAAAGATTACTTAAAAAAAAGTTCCTTGCGTTAATTTTCAAAAAGTTACACTTTTTAAATCTGTCTACGACTCTGTACAAAAAAATTCCCAATTAGTAAAATGTGCCCCCATACACCAATGAAGTGATGCACAAAATTTCAGCTTTCGTCATAAAACATCTGAGACATTCATAAACAAAGGTAATTTGAGGCTATACATGAATTCGAATGTAACGTTTATTGCAAGAGTGGGGGAAAAATATGTTCTTTATTAATTTCTGTGCGACCCCTGAAATGCGATCATCCGACGTCTTTTTCCCCTTTCAGAGCCATTGAAAAGTGGTTTAAGTCAGCGTATATTTATTTATCTTCGCACCTCTTATACTTTTCAGGGTATAATTCTCAAATTTCGTACATTCCCTCATTAGTGTATGGGGCACATTTTATTAACTGGGATTTTTTTTGTATGGGGGTCGTATACAAATTTTAAAAGTGTTACGTTTTGAAAATTAACAAGAGGAATTTTTTCTTAATCCGCCGTAACATAACCGTTAATTCACCCCTCCCACATAAAGGACCCTTCCACTTTTTTTTTAAAAATTCCGAGAGCCCCCCCCTCAAATTACCGTATTCCACACGTGAAGTTCGACGTTGACTGTATGTTATCTCTGAGAAGAGAACAGTTTTTGTTGCGTGGAAAAACCATGTGCGGTCTCCAAACTTTCTGACTACAGTATTGACCAACGGTTTACAACCCTTTTCTCTTTACGAACCCTTCTAAAAAATTCACCCTTTTATTAAAGAGTAAGTGACCCCTCCAATTTTTTTACGACATTTAGTAGTATTTTTTTGGGGGGGGGTGCATTAAAGGGATTTTAAGCTACTTTTTTCCTTAAATGCCGTGTAAGCGCCCCCTCCGTTTTTTACGAGTTTTCGTTGCGTTTGGAGGGTGGGGGGATTACGGTAGTCTTCCCCCCCCCACCTTATTTTGAACATTTTTTCGAATTTACATCGCCCACTTATCTCTAAAAGATAAAGAATTAAAGCGTGTTACCACACTTTTAGGGCACCTTGTATATAAAGGAATAAGACGAAATTACTACAAATACAGGCAGAGCATCATCCATAGTTTCGATGAGCTCTAAGAAATCCAATTGCCCCCGGCGTGATTTACTATTAAAACATCCCAATTTTAAAGGGTTAGGAGGAGTCATGGACTGCGCTCATGTATCTCGATTTGTGTTGCCTCATCTGCCGTATGTTAAATAGTCCTTTCGTCAGTTACACACAAAAAAGAGGCATTTTTCTTTTTATAGTAATATTTTTACAGACATAAATGAAGATCAAATACGTGGCTGCGACTTTTATGTAGGGAAAATATTTTGACGATTTTTTTCTGCTTCAAAACAGGGGTGCGACTATAATGCGAGGGCGACTACTACGCGAGTAAACACGGTAGTTTTAATCTCTCGTTATTTTTAATTTAAGAAGTCACGTTCCTGACTGCCGTAAAAGGAAAACCCAGTTAATTCACCCAGTTAGATTTTTTTAACGAAGTAACATTAAAACTTACTAAATATTAAATTTAAAAAATAAATCTTCTGTTAATTCTTAATTAACAGTTCTGTTAATTCTGTTAATTCTATTAATATTTCACCTATCATTTAAACTATCCATCAGTATTATCAGTTTTTGAAATCAATGTAAACTGTAATCAGAAATGACCCATGCTCCCAATTGGAAACAGAATGAAAATTGTATTAAAATTTCCCCCATTTAAATAACTAATGTGCTTTAACTATCGCATTAGAAGACAAAATATGCAAAAGAACTGATATAAAATATGCCTGGATCTCAATGTGATCTGTAAAAGGTTAACAACATTCAGAAGGAAAGAAAAGTAGAATTGTTCAGCACAAATATATGTATTTGTACACATTTAAAATTGACAAATGAAGTTATTCATGTGAACTTAATCATAATTTACTTCTACAACAACATTAAAGCATGCTTGAAGAAAAAAAAATCAGTTTTCCATTATTTAAAAATCAACCAATACCAATATTCATATAAAGTAAGGGTTTTATGAATGATGTACTGCAAATATGAATTAATAAACAAAAACAAACAAACAGACAAAATGTAAGGGGAATAATAATACATCGTTATGTGACAGCACTTTAATTTGCTGCGCTGTAGTTATTTCTCCGTACTCATTGCATCCATAATTGTACGATATTATGCATGCTCAGCGAAAAATAAAACTCGCCTGCTTCGCGAGTAACGGCCAACTGAGGGAAAACGGGTTGCCGTAGTTTGGATGATTTTTCTGGCGTGGATGATTTTCTGAGCATGTGCACCAAGACCGTGTCGTATCTCTACGAAGTACAGTATCTCTACTGCAAACCGTCTGATACGCCATTTTGATGCTTGTGACACTAGAACGTATATATATATTAAATAGTTAGAAAATTAGGACAGTTTATCTGTGAAGTCGTTGGGGCAATTAGGAATGGAATAGCCGCCTATAATTAACAAATCAATCACAGTTAATAAAAATTACTTTACTAACTTTGGCAACCGAATGGCTTTTGACTCAGCTACGGGAGTTTTACATTAAGGAAAACATTCTTAGATGAAGGGATGAAAAACAAATTATTAAAATGGTTCATGGCACTCCGTTTTAAATGGACGTACAAAGCCGGTGTGATCCAGCGTAGCAACCACATTAACTCGCTTAAAAAGCAAAATTTATGTGTTTAAATATCCCCATGCAAAAACCATTAACTGGTTAAAAATTTGTGACGCAGCATTTTACTTTATAGCTCTATGAATTTTAAATATGGGTCTTAAAAATAATGATATCAAATTTTGAGTGACGCCTTGCTGGGATTTTTAAAGATTTGTTTTGAAATTCCATTACAGTTACTTTCGTTTTATTTTCTAAAGAAGATTTACGCATTTAAGCAATGCTTTTAATTATGAAATACACTGTCAAATATATCACACTTTCACTGAGTCTATATAATGTATTCAAATGAATTTATTACAATAATTTAATTTATCTTTTGCGTCACGCTATCCAAAAGGGCAAGCAAAATTTTCATATACATTTCACTTAGTTTGGTTACTATGACGCTAACTAAATATTCACGTAAATTTTACTTGCCCTTTTGGATAGCGTGAAGCAAAAGATAAATTAAATTATTGAAATAAATTCATTTGAATACATTATATAGACTCAATGAAAGTGTGATATATTTGACAGTGTATTTCATAATTAAAAGCATTGCTTAAATGCGTAAATCTTCTTTAGAAAATAAAACGAAAATAACTGTAATGGAATTTCAAAACAAATCTTTAAAAATCCCAGCAAGGCGTCACTGAAAATTTGATATTATTTTTAAGACTCATATTTGAAATTCATAGAGCTATAAAGTAAAATGATGCGTCACAAATTTTTTACCAGTTAATGGTTTTTGCATGGGGATATCATTACTTTTTAGGGGTATGGTCAGAAGAAAATAAATTAGTTTCACGGTCGAATTTCAGAAGTTTGCTTGACACTAATTTATGTAAATAAGTATACAAACCTGTTTTCATGCAGTATCAGATTATTTGATTAAAAAAGTCACAGCAAGTTCTTTGTAACATGTAACAGAAAATGGACATATTTTTGTTAGAATTTTATAAAAAGAGGCATAATACTGATTATAATCAATAATTTTTTGAGTAATTTTCTGTTTATAATTTGGGTCGAGTACAGATTAGTATCCCTGTCGCCATCTTTGATTTTATTTCATAAATTTGCATTCAGGTTAATGCTAAACGAAGTTAACTTTTTACTATAATTATATAACTATTGGGCCCCATCAGTGGCCGAGTGCATAGCGCTCTGAACTGGGAGACGAAGGTGCCTGGTTCGAAACAGGTTGCGTCCGCCGACCTAATCGTTCGAGTTTTCCGTGGTTTAAAATGGTAAGAAAAAGAAGTTTAAAATAAAATTTCCTTAAGGCTGTCGGTCTAAAAATCGAAACCTACTTCGCATCCTTTGAGTAGAAACCAAAATAAACTAATTTAGTAAAGGTTCACCCTCACCCACCCTCGGAAAAAAAAAAAAAAAGACCAGTGTCAGAAGAAAGCGGTTGTAACTAAATACATATATGTTTTCTCCAGCGTCAGAAGATTTTCGTATGTCCGCGAGATCGGTAATGCGCATGCTGTAGGTGGAAAAGAGACTGGGCGTGCTGACATAACTCGGGCGTATAAAGCTCCGTTTCCACTTGTGTCTTTGCTGTCCCTAATTCTTTACTGACTCAAATATCGTAACGCTAAAGCAGAATTCCGTTTCCACTAGCTTTGTTATCTCTTTTAGAATCGTACGCTTCCCCCAATGGCTATTAGTGATTTCGCGCATGCGTGTTTAAACTTTTATCTGTTTCCCGTTTTCCTTTTAAATATATCCCCTTTTGTTATTTTTAAATACAGAAGAATTTCTTAAATTTGGATTGCTAATTTACGGAATTTGAATTATCAAGACGAAATTAGACCTTAAAATAACAATACATTATGCTATTAATTTAATTTCAGTTTTTTCTAACATACACTAAAAGCATATAACTATTTCTGAAAAGGATGTATTGTATTGTGTTATGGTAAACCTACACGAGGAGTATTTCGTATTGCTTATGTAAGGGGGGTTCTTGCGCGGTTGACTTTCTTAGTGCTTCGGAAGCGTATTTACGTTACATCGTGTGAAAAACCGTCCAAAACTCTGAATTTTTAGATTATCAGCCATCCGGTAGACAAGAACCCTGGACCTTTATACCTCAGTTATCTACCATCTTCAGTATCTTATCAACTCGGCCCAGGTGGGCACAACATCTTGTTTTAGATGCCATCTCCGTCCTTTAAATGTCTTATACAAAATATACTGCATGTATAAATTTAGATTAATTAATCAAATTTCTATCTGAAAAGTATTGAACAAAATTTTAAATCTGGTATTTAAAGGAATACAAAATAAAAGTGAGAAAATCTAAGATTTGGAAAAAATATTGGTCTTAAAATTATAATTCAATAATTTCAGTAAATTTTATATATACATGAAGAGTAAAAGAATTATTATTAAAACTAGTTAGTATGTAAAACTACTATTCATTTTCCTTTGAATACTAAATAATAATAATTATTAATTAATTCTGTGAGCTTTCTGAAGAAAAAAAAATTCATTGAATTTTCCGATTGAAATTACATATTTCTTCGGAAATCTTTCCGATTGAAATTACATATTGAATTTTCCGAATAGAGTTAATAATATTAGAAAAATAAAGACTTAATTTAATTAGAAATAGCTATCAAAATACTAGAGAAAAGAAATACTTATAGAAAAAGTTAGGAAGGAGTTTTACTAAAAAGTACTTAAATTGATTATTTTTTAATTCAAAGTCTTAACTATTTTTAATTATTAATTATAGCAAAATAAATTACAGAAAAAATAAGTAAAGTATATAATAATCTGTTGTTATTTTTTAAAATGAAATAAAACAAAAACGACAGTAACACAAAGCTCATCTAGCAAAAATGCGACGTCCGGCACAGAACTGAAATCAACGGGTCAGAAATCGGAAGCGAAACGGAGTAGCTATCTAAGACCAAACTGGTTTACGATACAAGTTAACTTGTACAAATCTTGTCACGGATCTACTGACATCTGGGATAGTTGAGAGCGAAAAGCAAAAGGAAACAGAAATATTATTAAAAGAGTGACTAATCTATATAAATAAAATTAGACTTTTGTCTGTACATTTCTTGGAATTCAAAAATTTTGCGATTTCTATCCGTTTCAAGCACCCGGGAATCCGATGCGACCCTCAAAAAAATGTTTGTCTGTCTGTCATTCTGTCATTCTGTCATTCTGTCCGTGACGCTTTTTTTTGTTTAAGCATCACGTAAAAACGGCTGAAGCGAATGATATGAAATTGGGTGTCATGATAGGTGGTCACTCAACTTAAAACATAGGCGTCGAATTTTAAAAAAATATTGATTAGATTTTCAGATTTTGCGAAAATCGTTTCAAACTGCGTTAATTTGTGTTCAAGCATCACGTAAAAACGACTGAAGCGAATGATATGAAATTGGGTGTCATGATAGGTAGTCACTCAACTTAAAACATATGCGTCGAATTTAAAAAAAATCTTGATTAGATTTTCAGATTTTGCGAAAATCGTTTCAAACTGAGTAAATTTGTGTTCAAGCATCACGTAAAAACGACTGAAGCGAATGATATGAAATTGGGTGTCATGATAGGTGGTCACTCAACTTAAAACATAGGCGTTGAATTTTTTAAAAATCTTGATTGGATTTTGAGATTTTGCGAAAATCCTTTCAAGCTGCGTAAATTTGTATTCAAGCATCACGTAAAAACGACTGAAGCGAATGATATGAAATTGGGTGTCATGATAGGTGGTCACTCAACTTAAAACATAGGCGTCGAATTTTTAAAAAATCTTGATTGTATTTTGAGATTTTGCGAAAATCCTTTCAAACTGCGTAAATTTGTGTTCAAGCATCACGTAAAAACAACTGAAGCGAATGATATGAAATTTTGTTTCATGATAGGTAGTCACTCAACTTAAAGCATAGGCGTCGAATTTTAAAAAAATCTTGATTGTATTTTGAAATTTTGCGAAAATCATTTCAAACTGCGTAAATTTGTGTTCGCACATCACGTAATAACTGCAAAGGTGAAAAAATGATATTTGGTGAAATGATAGGTGGTCACTCACCTTAAACTATAAGCATCTAATTAAAAAAAATCCATCAGATTTCGAGATTTTGTGAAAATCGTTTAAAACTGAGTGAATCTTTGTTCCCGTATTACGTAATAACGACTAAAACGAATGATACGAAATTTGGTCACACGATAGATCGTTGCTCAACATAAACTATAGGAGTCCAATTTTTTAAACCTTTTTATTAGATTTTGAGATTTTGTGAAAATTCTCTCAAAATACGTTTATATTTCTTCAAACATCACGCAATAACGACTAATACGAATGATACGAAATTGAGTGATATGATAGGTAGTTGCTAATCTTAATTTATAGGCGTTGAATTTTAAAAATATTTTGCTTACATTTTGAGATTTTTCGAAAATCGTTTTAAAATGCTGAAAATTTGTTCCAGCATCACGAAATAAAGACTGCAGGGAATGAAACGAATTTGGGTGACATGATAGGTTGTCACTCAACTTAAATTCTAGGCTTCAAATTTTTCAAAAATGTTGATTAAATTTTGAGATTTTGCTAAAATTATTTCAATATGCGTAAATATTCGTTCGCGCATCACATAATTACGACTAAAGCGAATGAAATGATATTACTTAGTTACTCTCTAACCTGTAATATTTTAACAATACATGAAAATTATAACTTCGCTTTCTTTACTTTGGCAACATACTACATCCATTCTGTGTACTCCTACAATGCTGACGAAAGTTCTTGCTTTTTGGAAATTTTCATTCTCTAACCCGTCAAGGACGGGTACTTCAGCTAGTTTAAAATATAAAGGATAACATATTCGAAAGGAAGAATGAACGGAATTATTATGTGTGTATGAAATCATGGAATGAGATTGAGCGCCGAGGAATTTCCCTTTAGATTTTTTAGGTCAATTCTTTGCATCAATTTTTTCCAGAGCATATTTATAACAATTTGGAATACTGTGATGAAAATTGATGATTAATTGACACCCCCCCCCCGAAAAAAAATATTAAGAGCATTCTTATCCTTAAAAAAAGTGTTTTCTTTTCGCGTCCGGCAACAGCACTGTATTCATACTCCCTGCCTTGTTTACCGCCTCTGAAACAAGATCATTTTCCGTATTTTCTTACGCGGGTTAAATAGTTCTCTCTTTGAACTGGATTAAATAAAAAAAACGAGATTTCCTAGCTTAACCGGCGACGTCACTCATCGAATTTGGCACCGATTAAAATCATATATTAATTGTAAAAAATTCGTTAGAGCGGATTTCGAGATCCAGAAGAGAACAACAAAGAAATTCGAAAACTGGCTGTATATATAAGTGCCGCGAAATTTTACGGTTGGTTGGTTGGGGCTGGCTGCGTCACTAGTAGAACTGTCGTTCTACATGATTTAATTAAAATGGCGTTTTCCGGAAAAAATTTAGAGCTAAATGTAATAAGAAAAACGTTAAGGGTATTGTCCGCAGATTAATATTGAAGCGCAATTAAATAAGCTGGAACGTTTTAATTTGTTCAGTTTAAAGTAATACAGTAAGACTTTGATTAAAATTAGAAAAATCTTTATTCTCTTTACGTGCAGGGGTTCTTACGTGAAACCATCTAATTCGAGAGCGGGCACCGTTTATCGCAAAAATTATACTATATAGTTACGCTGATCTCTGACTCACTCTGTAACAATTTCGGGCAACCTGCTCCAAGATGAAACTTTCTCCGCCATTACTCCAAGAAGATTAAAAAGTTCAGAAAGAATAAAAAGCACAAAACGCGTAATAACATCTACACCGTTTGTACGATCCGCTTGAAATTTTTCATAATCATGAATAAAAATATAGAAAACAATCTGCGCTACTTTAAAAATCTGAAAACCCACCCGTTCCTTCCTTTTCAAGCAATTTTTTTGGTATTTCAGCTCCATTTTATTTGCGAGAGTATAGAAGTCAATCATTTGCGTGACATATTAGGCTCTGCAAGTGACAATGACGTCATATTTGAAGTCACGGTCTTCAGGCTTTGAAGGGAATGTTGCGATGTTAGTTCGTTTTAAACAGTTTTTACAGATTAGTTTAATTTTTTTTCATTAAAATTATCGTCTGCTTGAAGCATTATCATTCGAGGGGCAAAATGAAATCGTTCTAATGCGAAAAGTTTCCACGCGTTTCCAGAAGAGCATGAAATTCGATTGAGGTATATAATAAAAATTGAAAATGAAGTTATTTATTTTAGGTGGACGAAGATTAAATATTAGGTTGTAACGAAAGTTTCCCGCCACAGCAAATTTCGTCTGTGCAAACAGTTCGCGTTGGCGTGTTGGCTCATATTTTGTCATCTGAAAGAAAGAGACTTGCTTTAGAATACTGTAGTGAAATGTTAAAAAAAAAAAAACATATCGGTATCATTAAGTGCAGGGTTTCTGAAATGGAACTATCACTCTGCCAGATTAGAACTATCATTTACTTCCAGGTCTGTTGCAAAAAGTCAGCCACAGAATGTCAACGAATTATGTGTACAGCTTTAGATATTATACTGTAGTATCATATGTGTAAAAGTTTGGTACCGGAAGTTCAAAAGCAAGGACTATGGAATTCAAAAAACAGAGAGCTCTGGCCGACTTACTGGTGTTGATCATGGCCGCCTGTGAGAACTTGTGGTAGAAGATTAGTCTTCAACCAAACGAGAGCAGGAGCGGCCCTAAGGTTCTTGGCGCCCCCTGGAACGTGGAAAAGGTGCCCTTTTATGCTCTAGCTGAAGTTTTTCTCAGTTTTTGAGTTCGAAATGGCGCCCTTTCGAAGATGGGGACCCGATGTGGTGCTTACCGTGTCGGGCCGCCCATGATCGAGAGCTAGCTAAGGAGTTAGACGTTAGTGCCATGCCCATTAGTCGTGCTATGCATCGCATAAACTCGATGTACAATTTCAGTCGCTGGCTTTAGTCGCTGAGTTGCCATCTGAAATCTCACTCAAGCAGATTTGGCGGAAAACTTTCGTTACAACCTGATATATTGAGTGTTGACAGATTTTCGCCAAACGTTCTTTCTAGCGCCCGTTGTAATTGCCTCCACAACGGGTTTTGACAGATAGTATATAAGAATTAGACAAATTTATGTTTTCTATTTCACAAAAGGCTTACAGACGGCAAAAAGATGTATGGATCTTTTACATATATTTCAGGAAAGTTTAAAACTTTTTATGAAATTAATGTTGAAAATTTGTATTAATGGCATATGCAAACAGTGGAGAAAGGGACAAAAATTATTGGCCTTATGTATATCACGATTTTTAACGTCCACTGCAGCTGAACGGTGTGCAGACTAGGCAAGGAATGAAAGCCACTGAAATAATAGATTTATCACCTATGGATGGATCATTCAGTGCTCCATCTAATCGTGTACTTTTTGATGCTGAAAGTGCACGTCATTTATACCACTCCTAAATTTTGACACCATTCAAAATTGTACAAGAACCCCACCTTTGCCGAGTGGATAAGACACTCAAAATGGTAGATGGCTGAACTGTGAAGGTCCAGCGTTCTGGCCTGGCCTATCGCGCGGCTGCAACACCACCTAGAGAGGAAACCCGCGGCGCTGACTTGTGACGTCATACCGAGTAGGTAAAGCAAAGCGTTTCCATTGGGTCTCTGCTCTCTCCCGCGCCGCGGGAGAGACGAAAAACCCAATGGAAACGCTTTGCTTTACCTACTCGGTGTGACGTCACAAGTAAGCACCGCGGCTTTCTTCTCTAGGGGGCGTTGGCGGCTGTCGATCTAACGGTCTGGAGCTTTGGTCAGTTTTCTCCAGATGTTATGTAAATACGCGTTAGAATCCCTTAAGAAGTCCTCCGATAAAGGCAGCCCCCATCCTTGCCGGATAGCTCTTGCGTAGCTTTGCCATAACAAAATACAAACACAAACAAACAGCTGAAGCGAAGTTATGCATAAACTGCTGACAAACCAAAACATTTTAGACTTTTGCTTTTTTCGAAATTATGGCAATTTCGTAACAAGTTGAAAATTAAAGATTCTTGTGTCATACAAGGAAAAATGATATCAACCCGACAAGTATGGGGACTCGGGTCAAGAGTCAGAAAGGTATGACGAAGATATACACATACTGAAATTAAAGATTAGTGTCCTGGGCACTCCTACAAGAACATTCTATCAGTCAGTCAGTCTACAAATTGATTTGATTTGATTAAGGCAACGCTGCACTAGGGCGATCTGCCAAGGAGGGGGGGTGCCTTGGTAGGGGGACTTTCTAAGGGGTTCTAACGCGTATTCACGTTACATCTGGAAAAAACCTACCAAAACTCCAGACCGTTAGATCGACAGCTGCGCGATGAGACCGGAACTTGCTGGGAAGTCAAATTTTCTTCATTAGTTTCCTCATTAAAGATTTACTCTTGATCAAAATTTCACAATTTAAATCACAATATTAGTTTCTTATATTTTTTTCAAGGACCTTGCAGCTGCGAGGGTTTGCGTTCCAGTTGCTGCCGCGCGCTATGTGAGCGCTTTGATCTCGGGTTCGTAGGCCTTCCAGGTGGTATAGTGGCTAAAGAACCATTTTATCAGATCTTGGTTCCGGGTGTGATTCTCGGCTTGGGCTTGGGTGTTTGAATGGCCACCTATGAAGCCTCCTATGAATGGCTTCTATGGAGGCTTGGGCCACCTACGAAGAGACGAACAAGTTGTCTCTTCATAGGTGGTAATGCTAGCCGCCCACTATGTGCTCTTGTAAGAAAATGGTCAGTCATACGGGCCGTAGTAGTGGCGAATGCTTGATGGGAAGTGTAGTGAGGAACCTCTAACTCGTTAGTGCCTTACTTTTTTCAGCACATTCTTCTATTTATGTTGATGCCAGAAGTGATAAATTAATTTCCGACATTTGTGTGGTATGATGAATGTATCGTAAGATACCACAAAAGCGCCCCCCCCCAATCTTCAAGGACAATTGCGATCTACGGGGGCGAATAAACGGTAAAATTGGAAAAATATACCATTCAAGCACCCCCCCCCCCCCTTATCTTCAAGTGAAGCTGGATTCATTCTGTCCGTTCCATACCGCTGGGACGCCGCGATGACGTCACTCAGCGATACTAAGGGGTAAGGCTACTATAGGGGGGAGCTGACTTGCCCGGAATTTTGGTTCGAAAGTTGTGTCAGGCCGCCATATTGGATCGTACGCCTATGTCATAAAATTTATGTTTTCGAATTGTTCAAGATCAATAAAAATGGTTGGATATTGTGCAGTGAATTTTTCAAATCGCACGGAAACGGGTTATCGTCTTTTTAGGTCCCCTGAAAAATCATGACAGAAGGAAAAAATGGATTATAAATTGCAGAAGGGAGAGTTGGAATCCAACTGCGAATTCAAGATTATGTGAAGTAAGTCTGAAATTATTTTAAAATGTAGTTTTAGTTTTGCAGTTATGTGTATAAATCTGTGATCTAACTGTTTATTTTCCTTTCAATTATTATATTCATACATATTATACGCTATTTTTTCTCGTGTTGTTACTGTTAGGGTTGCCGTAATTATTACCTTTTAAAAGCATTTAATATTTACGTTAATTTGACTACCGATATCATAAAACTAAATTAGTACTTACATTAAAACAATAATACAACAATATTCATGGTGTATTAGTAAAGATTATTTAGATTTTGTCTTTTATAAGAACGTAAACATTCATGATCAAACTGTCGCCAACCGGCATTTGTTTTGATTTTGAAACATTGTTTTTTCTCTACTCTACTCCTTACTCTAAGTAAATACGACATTCTTATTGATATATTATCCTGCTACTAAAAAAATACAAGCATGTGTTAGCTTTTTCTTTCAATTATTACGGGATAAATGGATTGATCGTATCCCGCCAAACTTTGGCGGCATATAATCTACATCAAAATGAAATTAATACGCGATAGTTGTAATTTGTAATAAAATTGGTTTAACTTATCACTTGAATTATTCTTCTTCAAAATTAAACTCATCAAATGACATTATAAAATGACGTTGTATTTTAATTATAGTAAAAGTTAAATTCAACATATAATTGGTAGTGTTTCTTTAGGGATATTTTAACAAAACTAGACATGATGCATAGAATGTTGTTGTGCTTTGTACCTTCAAAAGTATATATATATAAATACATTTCCAGTTTCACACAAAATGATTTGATACTTTTTCCCAATAATTGACTTGCTCTTCTGAAAAATAAAAACAAATTCTATTTTATATGTCTCTTTCAAATATCTACCTCCTCTAATTGTTAATTTATGTATTAAAAACAATGTGTTTAAATTAGTTTACATGTTTAAAGAAAATTGTGTCTGTATTGCTCGTTTAAAAAAAATCTGGATACCTTTCCTATTTAATAACACTAGTGTTATTTGACAGCATATACTTTGAAACAAAATTATTTTTGTCTCATAATTTATTTAAGTGACTTTGGGCCAAGGCCCCTAGACTCTGTACGGTTATTTTTCATATGAGGGGTTCGACCCCTAATAAGGCCTATTCGTCAAACAGGCATGATTTCCACTGACAAAAGCCTAAGATTTGATCCAATGCTACTGAGAAACACATTGCTTGGTTCTTGCATGTTTCTTAGAACATAAAAATTTAAATGTTACACTATTTTTAATTGTGTAAAACCTATAAAAACCTTGCATATTTGCCATCCAAGGCGATTTTTCATAATTTGGTGACTTACGTATACGTTTAGTTCATAACGATTTCTAAGAAAACAGTGCTTCATATGTTTTCTTTGATAAAATGTATGGAACAGCTAGAATATCTTGCTATCAATGGTGATTTATCATTATTTGGCAATTTACACATGCTCATAACCGATAATTATTGCTCATGTAAGGTTGTCGTGAAAACAATTATCCATACATTCATATACATAATGCTTTGCAGATTGGCTTATTTAGCACCACGAAATGTATCATCTCGTTGGCCTGGCAAATATCCAAGCTGTACGAAAACTGGTATAATGGCATGGTTAACTCCGCTAATTATTTCTACAGGTGTCAAATACACAGGCTGTTCTAACTGGCATTACTATGATCTGCATTTGAATTATTTTTTATTTTAAAAATGCTGGGTGTTAGCATTTTGGAATGCACACAATATTTAGATTCACCTTGCTTGGGGAGACAGCCGTGGTCCTGCCTGATGCCAAAATTGTGCTTTTTAAATTAGTTATGTATTAGATAAAGGAATAATCGGTAATTTTAAACCTTGTTATCTGAGAGAACTTACTACTATTTGAAAATTGCGAATATTAAGTAACACACTTTGACTTATTTATTTCACATATTTTTTTTTTTAATTTGACACAAAATTGGTGTAATTCTACTTCATGTTTGTCAAATTCACAGTATTGGGCATACTTGGAATTCCTTTGTTGCAAAGGCATGAATGATTTTATGCTGGAGCAAATTGCTAAACCTGGCAACCATTATGCTTATTTTTTCAGTATTTTATTAATATCTTCTAAAATAATTAAAATTTTAAAATTTAAGTCAGCTTATCGACTTCCCTCGAATTTTCCGAATCCGTGGACACCTTTTTTCAAAACACAAATCCCCACAGTTTTGGTAGAGATAGCATGACTTTTCACAGTGGCAGCGGTGGCAGTTACTCTTTTTTAGAATAGAGAGAAAAGATGTGCAAATAATTTAACTCAGTGATAAATGCTATTTTCAAAATGAAAAAGTCCAAAATTTGGACTTTTCAAAATGAAAAAGTTTAAAAATTATCATAAATCAAGAACCGTGTTTCTCTAGTCTTCAAAAATCATTCCTTAACAACCTTCTAAAAGTGATGTAATATAACACTGCCCCCGTAATTTAGTAACACATGGAAAATATTTTGTTTGTACTGATATATCACTATGATCATGATTTTCAAAATTACAATTTTTTTCCCTTTTTTTTAAATCTCTTTTCTTTCTTTCTACCTGCATAACCCTCTCTTGAGCAATTTTTTTTTTTTATCATCCATGTAGAATTTGCTAGCCACATTCATAAAGTAACTGACAAGATAAAATGACTTTAAATACCTATACTTGTGAAGTAATTTAAAAAAATGTCAGGCATTAAAGGATTTTGAAGCATTAAATGTCATTTATTTAGTATAAGACTATTAGTTTGCTACCTCTAATTATAAAGTTCTCTTAAAAAATGCACTAATGCGAAAGATATTTTTTAATATTTTCAGATTTGTTATGTCGAGTGCAGCTAAACTTAACTATCATGTAAACATTTTTAATGATTGTTTGGTTAGTATTGTCTGACATTCACGAGGGTTATATATTATGTCGTGTAATCCTGAAATAGATGGGAAAATTTTAAAAAGAACTTTTATTCCAGAATAGTTCAACTCTATAAAAAAAGTTTACAATTTCGAAGCAATTACAATGCTGTTCCGATGAAATGTAAATTCGTGTTTTATAAACGTTTTTTTCTTTGTTGGTTGGGGGGAATCAGTAATTTATATTAATATCAAGGCTTTGCAGAAATATGTGTTTGTTAATGGTTCTTCGAAGAATATTTAGTCTTAAAAACGAAACCTTTGCATAATTCTTTCTATAAAAAGCAGATCCTTCACAAATCAGTGTTTATTTTCAAAGTTATTCTTCTTGGGTCTTGGAACGCATCCCTCATGTAAGTCAAGAATCTACTGTATTTTAAAATTCCATTAATATATCCTTTAAAGTGTTTTATTAGTTCAATAATTGATGGTAGTTTCTTAATATTTTTTAATGTAGTGTTGAGTTATCTGGAAATTTCATGCTGCTTTCAAAGGAAAGCGGATTGAAATGAAAAATTTTCACAAATTTGACTGCAGTACCATCCTTTGTAATAATGTTATTTGTTTTCAATCATTCAGATGTACCAAGACCTGTCCTTAAGCAACCGAAAAAAATTGGCATACTTTTTGTACAACACATAACCCAATAATTTATTTAATTTTTACAAAATAAAAATTTTCTGAGTGATAAACCTTGATATTCTCCTAAATTTAATTGTGTATTATTATAAATGTTATTATAATTCTTTTTTTTTTTTTTTTTAGGTTGATGAAAATGCTCCTGAATTGGATCAACAAACACTGATAAAGGAAAATGAAATTTTGAGAAAAAAGGTCAAAGAGTTAGAGGAGAAATTAGAAGCAGCAGATGCACGATTTCTGGCATTAGCGAGCAAAGTAAAAACATCCAGTCTTTGTGTAATTCTTCTGATTTGACCTCCAAGCTGCCCGCTGCAAGAGCACATTCATCTTTTGAAATTTTTCAACTGCATCTCTTGTATCATTCTTTTCATGAATGAATCATGGACATTGATGTTCACTCTTCAAAGTACATGGAGTCATCGACTCTCCAGTCTGCATCCATACTATGGTTTTTAATCCAAAAAAATGTTTTAAAGTCTTCTGGACCACTTTGTGACAATTCAAGTTACTCTTTCCTGTCTATAACATCGCGAAGCTGCCTGTTGCATGAGCACATTCATCTTGAAAATTTTCAACTGAATCTCTTGTATCATTCTTTTCATGAATGAATCATGGACATTAATGTTCACTCTTCACAGTAAAACAAGCCGTCGGCACTGTAGTCTGCATCCATACTATGGTTTTTAATTCTAAAAATTTTTTTAAACTCTTTCAAGACATTCATGACATTCAAGTTACTCCTTCCTGTCTATAACATCCTGAAACTGCCTTATGCATAAAGAGAAACATCCAGTCTTTGTGAGATTCTTCTGATTTGACCTCGAATCTGCTCGCTGCGAGCACATTCATTTTTTGAAATTTTTCAACGTCATCTCGTGTATCAATTTTTTCATGAATGAATCATGGACATTGATGTTCACTCTTCATAATACAGAGTCATTGACTCTGCTGTCTGTGCATTTCCGGATATTTTTTTCCTAACTTGTGCTTATTTCTTTAAAATTGAAATTGATATTAAAAAGAAATGTATTAGGTTTTAAATTGAAATGATATTCTATGCTTGGGCCTTTTTGGCCTTTTCAATATGAATCTAAGTGGTTGCATCGGCACCATGATCCAACAGCGAAAAATCTTGCTTCGAGAAAATAATGTGTTTAAAAGTAGTGTGTTGAAGTAAAAACATATTATGTGTTAAAATAATATGTTTTTACTTCAGATTTTCTGAATAAAGCCAAAAAAACTAAAGCTGCTTCTTTGAAGTCAGCACAGTCAAAGTGAGTTTTTTCAAGTCAGTAAGGTGGTCATAATTAATAAATTGTTAGTCACCGGAAATCTAGAAAATGGTGTATTAATTGATTTATTTACCTTTTATTCAACAACTTCATTTTCTTTTATTGTTCTTAACTTTATTTAATAAAACTTCAAATCAGTAGTTAATTATATTTAACCTTTTCTGTGGAATTTTAGAAATTAAAAATGCTATAAGGGTAAGTATGTATCCAGTATCTGGCTGATTTTTTAATATCCGAAATACTGTCGTATATCCGATCTACCAGATATCGGACTGCTCTGCTGGATATCCGGCTGTATACTACTAAGGTTTATTCAAATTAATTATTGATTGATGACAGTAGTATGGTTGAAATATTGGTGTAACACATACATAAGTATTTATTTTCTTTTTAATTATGTATGTTATTAGTTAAATAATTGTGATATAAAATGCATTAAAAATAATACTCGTGAATTCTATGGTGAAAGGTGAATTATGTGCACATTAAATTGATGCTTTTTAAAGTCCTCTTGGTAGCCGTTTAAAAGTTGTACAACTTGGATTTTGTATCTTGGATTTTTTAAATAAAGATTTTGATTGCATTCGTCAATTAGCCTCTTTCTTGTCTATTTCCTCCCCCCACACCTTGATTTCTTTTTTTCATTTTATGTGGATGAATAAATTGAAAAACGATGTTTATTTGCTCATTGATCTTGGCTACTGTTCTAGTATAAAGATTATTTATTTATTTTTGCCATATTACAAGTTTTTCAGGTAAATATTGTCTTATCTTGGCTTCAAATTTCAGATATTCAAAAGTAGAAAAATCATATTGGCAATTTATTTCTATCTATACAATTTTAAACCACAAGTTTTAAAATCTTTCCACAGTTTATTACAGAACAAGTGTAAAGATTTTTCATATTCTCCCCCTACTGCAAACAAAAATTAAGGATGTAAACTGAATTGCCAAAATTTTTAAGGATCATATGGAATGAAAATAAAATTAGCTACAAAATACTTACCCTGCTTGTGCTAGCATTCACTTTTTCAGAATGCTAAAATTTTTATATTTTTGCTGTCTGAACAAATGTTATTCGATTTTCCTAGCCTTTAAATCCAAATTCTACAAAGTAAAATAAGGATATAAAATTCTCACTTTTTACACATTAATTTCTAAGAAAAGTTGTCATTCTTCATTTCGAGAATTTGACTATTCCTGCAGGCATCGGCAAAAATTAAAGAATGTAATGAAAACAGTCTGGACATATATGAATTTAAAATAGTTGAATGTTATACAGTAGAGAGCCAGAAATCTGCACAGCTTGGGACCAAGGCTTGTGCGGATTTTAGGATTTTGTGGATTTCAGGCCCATAAAAGATAAATAATTACATTTCTGATTTTAAAAATGTAGAATACAATTAAATAAAAGCACTGTCAAAAGTATTTCATTTATATTTTCAAATTAAATAAAAAAGCATAGGAGAAAAAAGGAAAAAATTACATGATGACTAGAAAAGCAAATTGTTTCAAAATTTCCTTTTCTAATTTTGGAAACATGTTCTATGGTTATTTGTTTTAAAATATTATTATTTTTTTTTTTTCAGCTTCATTCTTTTATTTATATATTTTTGCAAATTATATATTATCAATAAGTCTTGTTTTGTTGAAGAAATTTGCTGTACTAAAAACTTAGGATAAGAATACCTTAACTTTTATCAAATGGATTTTATTATTATTATTACCCAAATTTTCATCATCATCATCAGAAGCATGTGAATCTGGATTCAAGACACTTTTGAACAATTTCATCACTGGCAAATGACTGCAAATTTCATTATTTATATCAGAGAAGTTGTGCGGAGTTTTGGCCGTCAACTGTAATAGGTTCTTGATTTTGTTATCTATTAAAGGTGAAAACCAAATTTTATGTACTAAGTATTTAAAAATGGCAGAATAATAATCTCCACACATTAACAAATTTCTTCGTTGATTGAAATATTGCAACAACTGAGGTTCAATAATGCGAAATTTGGGACGAGTTTTTTTAGCAAAAGAATTATTTGACCTATAAATTACGGTTATAAATAATGTTATTCATCATAACAAAATAACACTAGAATGCTTTTCTGTTTTAAATTTTCATTAAATTAAATTTTAAAACAACTACAACTGAAAAAAATTAATAATTGTATAATTCAACAAAGTTTTCTCTGGTAGTAATTTGTTCATTGATCTTGGCTACTGTTGTAGTATAAATATTAAAGATTATATATTTATTTTCCATATTACAAGTTTTTCAATTAAATATTGTGTGATCTTGGCTTCAAATTTCAGATATTCCAAAATAGAAAAATCACATTGGCATTTTATTTCTATCTATACAATTTTGAACCACAAGTTTTAAAACCTTTCCACAGTTTATTATGGAACTAGTGTAAAGGTTTTTCATATTCTCCCCTACTGCAAACAAAAATTGAGGAGGTAAACTGAATTGCCAAAATTTTTAAAGATCATATGAATGAAAATAAAATTAGCTACAAAATATATATTTTTGCTGTCTGAACAAATGTTATTCAATTTTCCTAGCCTTTGAATCCAAATTCTACAAATTAAAATAAGGATATAACATTTTCACTTTTTACACATTAATTTCTAAGAAAAGTTGTCATTCTTCATTTCGAGAATTTGACTATTCCTGCAGGCATCGGCAAAAATTAGAGAATGCAATGAAAACAGTCTGGACATATATGAATTAAAAATAGTTGAATATTATGATAGGTTCTTGATTTTGTTATCTATCAAAACTGCAAACCAAATTTTATGTACTAAGTATTTAAAAATTGCAGAATAATAATCTCTACACATTAACAAATTTCTTCGTTGATTGAAATATTGCAACAGCTGAGGTTCAATAATGCGAAATTTGGGACGAGTTTTTTTAGCAAAAGAATTATTTGACCTATAAATTACGGTTATAAATAATGTTATTCATTATAAAATAACACTAGAAAGCTTTTCAGTTTTAAATTTTCATTAAATTAAATTTTAAAACAACTACAACTGAAAAAAATTAATAATTGTATAATTCAACATTCTCTGGTAGTAAATACTGCATATTTTCAACTATTTTAAATGTTTAAGAAGTTAAATCTTATTGAAACACCAATTATAAACACCTTTAAAAAAACAAAAAAATTACTATAAATTATCTCGAATATCCCCTTATGTTTATTACTTTTATGATTATTCAGTACTATTAATTTATTCTTGTATAATTAAAAAAAAAAAAAAAAAAAAAAAAAAAAAAAAACGGTTGCTGATTAAAGTTTAATAACTGTTATACAAATTTATTTTATGTATAGAAATTTAATAATCAGACCAAAATTCTTATATAAATTATATATATAAGTGTAACTATTAAATAAACTTTCTTAAAGTTTTACCAAGCCGACAAGGTAAATACATTTAAAAAAAAAAAAGCGTAAAACACAAAACTGAGCGCGCAAACTGATATACAAAAAAGATTGCGAGCTCGTAACGGAAACGACGCCAAGAACGCGATAACGCGCCAAGCAAAACAACCCCCCGCTTCACCAGTTCGACCCAATATGGCCGATCGGTCGGCCTGTGTATAAAGGGGTTCTACTAAGGGGAGAGCATTTTTCTGACGTCACACTTCGTTGGCACATGGCGTGATTTCATTGGTGCATTTACTACAGCTCCGCAATCACGCGCGCGGGCAGCCGAAGTTTTAAAACGGAAAAGAACTGTGGGACAGAGCGGAGTCTGTGCGGCACGGAACGGTTAGTAAGAATCCACCTTAAGGAGGCGTTTATTTAGTATTTTAACCCATTTGTGCCCAGATATTTTTGGGACTTACTTCGATTTTTGCTAATATAAACACTAATAGATAAATTTCTGGTGTCAACTTCTTGAACAAGGGATAATTTCTTTTAAAATTATTATGCATAAAAATTCAACTGTCATCATCCTACATGATCGTGTTAAAATATTTTGTGGTGCTGAGGTTAAATACCTGTGAATAAAGGCTAAGAAAAATAAATAGCGTTTTCCACTGATAGTGAAAATGCCGTCCCAAAAACGGGACACTAGGCATAAATGGGTTGAGAGCAAACGAAATGCACAAGAAAAGCAAGGGGGGGGGGTGTTTTTTAGAGTCAGCGTTGTTCCTGTATTTTACGGTATATACCCTCTCAAAAGATATTCAAGTAGAAGCAAAAGTTCCTAGTTTAAGTTTTGAATATTTAATTTGTTTTTGAAAAACACTCAACTCGACAGAAATATGAAAGATTGTAATTATACATAACCGCATTCATATTTTATGATAAATAAGTTTTAATACACGAAACCAGCATGAGAAGTTTGACTTTTACTCCTATCAGAGGATGGATAAGTAACAGAAATAAATTTTACTCTCATAATATTAAGAAACATTAAGAGAATTTAAGAGAAATTGAATTTTTAACAACTATTTCATGTATATTAAATTAAAGTGTTTGTTATATTAATAATTTTTCAATGGGCATCTTATAACTATCGATATAAAAGAACAATTGGATAGAGCACACAACGCTGAAGATGTGCAGCCGTTGCCATCGGTCGATTTAACTAGCAGCAACATGGCGGTCGATCGAATCGCCAGTCGCGTGACACAAAGAACTTTTTTGACACAGCTGGCTGAGTGGTAAACGATTACTGATTCGATCGATCGCCATGCCGCTGGTAGTTAAATCGATCGATGCCGACGGCTGCACTTTTTCCACGTTAGTGCCATTTCGGCAGTCTTTCCAGTTCTTCTTTCATACCGATGCTCACAACTAACTATCTTCTCTGTAAGTTTATATTTCGAATTCGGAAGTACTCAAATTACAAACCTTCAGGCAGAAAAAAATGAGCAAAGGTCTTTGATTATCCTTATAAATTAGGATAATCAAAGACCACCGTGTGCGTGTACTCAACCTACTTGTCATTTCTTTGATGCCGAATCTCGCTTGCAGTTTTGGAGGGATGTCAATACGCAAGATTTCCTTCCTCTGCTGTTGTGAAAATGTATATCGGATTTGTGTGCTTGACTCGAAGTCCACTTATAAATCCTCGTCCGAAGGAGAACACAAACGGAGGGGGAGGATGCCCTCCGTGGGGGGTCTGTCTAAGGGGTCCTAACCCGAATTTACGCTTAGTTTCGGAGAAAACCACGGAAAACTCCGATCGGTTATGTCGACGGACGCGCGATGGGACCCGAACCCGGGACCATTACATTTCTCCCGTCTACCATTCCCAGCGACATAACCTCTGTGCTATGGTGAGGCGAGACCTTCTCCTGCTTATATGGATAAAATTTGTGCGGGATTTTAATGAAAGGATTATATTTGGAACCTAAAAAAACCAAGAACACAAGTTCGACCATGGGACCTTATGGCTGTGTGGGTTCGCGCACCCATCACTGCCACCCGCCTGCGAGCGGTGAAATCTCGGGTTCGAATCCCGTTAACCCATGGTTGTCACTCTCCCCCTGCTCATCTTCTGTGTTTGTACTTGTGTTGTGTTCTTCTGGGATTGTTAATAAAATGTTATTTGGAATGAAAAAAAAAATGTTAAAACAGATATTCAGGGGTGTAAGACCGTCTTCAAGATTGCAGTCAGAAACCTCAAGAAAAACTCTCAATAACAACAAACGAATGCTTTTGCAAGGTGGCATGTGTTGTATAAGTGCATCTCTTTATTTATTGCCACAAAAGTTTTGATGCTAATATTTTTAAGAATATAACTTAAATTACTTAATCATTTTGAAGCCCCTAAAACTTACAGGCCCTGCGCCGAGGCCTAGTTCACTTGTGCGGTGATCAGGCTTGCTGCACAGCTTCTCAGTACCAGATCATATGACAGTTTAAGGGGAGAGATGAAGTTATGTTAAAACGGATATTCGGGGGTATAAGACCATCTCCGAGATTGCAGTCAGAAACCTAAAAAAAAAAAAAAAAAAAAACTCCTCAATTACAACAACAGCAGCTTGACCATTCTAACAAACAAGCAAGAAAATAAATATTCATACACAAAAAAGTATAATAATCTGGGCCGAAATCCTTAGATTTCTTTGCAATTTAGATTTTATCCATATTATTCGTTGAAGATATTTTTAAAATGCGTGATTATAGCTTTCATACGAGAACTACCAAAATCTCTTTCTCTCTCTCCTCGTTCTTTTTCAGACAGAAGCGAATTCACTCGTTTTATTGTCGAATTTTATTACTCATAGACTATTTACGGTAATGGAGCATCGGAGGTTGATGGATTGTCGTGCTTCATTACTCTCTGACATTCTTAATGAGCCATGTGATTAAGTACACCACTCCTCACGTGCCGCGTCCGCCAGGAATACTAAGTACTCTCTATTAATATTTCTATCAGAAAGCAGGATAACAGAGAACATTCTGGATTTAGTGCTTTCTTTTAATTTTTATTTTGGAGATTATTATCGCGTTAGAGGGAGAAAAACTGAAAGGCAATGCGGAGAAAATAGTAAAAAGTTTTTCTGCATAATAACCTTTTTTTTCGCATTTTACGCCATGACTGAGTTGACCAGATTTTTCCATTTTAAAATAGAAGTACATATTTAACCTTACATTTATGATTTTGTATTAGGTTCATGCAAAATTTAGTCACGTTTCTAGTTCAAATACAGACGACTGTGTAAAATGTTCAAGAGTCTTAGGATTACCGATTTCTATTTCAAGACTAATGAATCAACCCATCAATGCATGGTGTCCCCTTTTAGGAGAGATCAAATTTAACAGGGTCGATGTTTTAACATTTTACAATTTTAACATAAAAAAATTAACATTTTCGATGCATCCGGTTCTAGTTTAGAGGTTCTAGTTTACAGATGATCGTTCAAAGGGGCATTCGGATTTGTGACATCATATTGATGTTATCCGTACCCTACCAAAAATATCAATAGTCTGTTAATAATAATTGTTTTAAAATGAATCTACAAAAAAAAAAAAAAAAAAAAATTGCATACTTACGTAACCCTCTAAAAAAATATTCGAGTAAAAGCTATATTTCCTATTTTAATTTTGTTATCAGTTAATTAGTCTTTTGAAAAACATACAACGGGTGTACTAATATTTGCTCACAACGGCATAGATAAGGGTGAGCGGGTTAAGGCACAAACCCTCCCTAGCCCAAAATTTTTTCACTTAAAGTCCATAAATTTTCAATACACAGCAGTGGCATAGCCAGAAATTTTTCATGGGGGAGGGGTTACGACTACTGCAACTCACATATATGCATACATGTGTGTGATAAGGGAGTGAAGAATATACATTTTGTATGGCAAAAAATTCCTCATGGGTGGGTTATGACCCCCCTAACCCCCCCCCTTGGCTACGCCCCTGATACACAGACACAGAAGTTATGCTTTAAATGACGTCAGATCGATGAATGCTCCAAGATATGATCGTACAGGGCCACCCTAAAAAGTGCTTTGGACACTTAACATGATGTTTATTCTTTCCTCGAATACTTTGTAAACGAATGCTTTTTCAAGGTGGCAATTGTTGTAAAAGTGCAGCTCTTTATTTACTGTCATAAAAGTTTGGAGGCTAATATTTTTAAGAATAGAACTTAAATTACTTAATCATTTTGAAGCACCTAAAACTTAAAGGCCCTACGCCGAGGCCTAGTTCACTTGTGCGGTGATCAGGCTTACTGCATAGTTCAAAGTCACTACTGCTCAGTACCAGATCATATATGACAGTTTAGGAGGAGACATGAAATTATGTTTGTGACATTTTTCAGAGGGTGGTGTGTAGTCTATCCCCTCCCCCCTCCAATGGGCGGTCAGTTGCTAAATATAGGCTTGAACGATGCTAGGACCAGAGATGTTTGTCATTTTATTATGAGGGAATCTATTAGGCAAGCCAATGCTGCCCTTGTGAATGACCCCCGAATTTTGAGCCAATTTCAGATGAGAGACCTAGTAAATGCAACTGCACCCCCAGAAGTATCGTTTGGAAATGGTGGACATTGGAACCACAGAAGATTTTACCTGAAACATCTATCTCCCTTAGCGTAAATGGTTCTCAACAATCGAGACAGGTGTTCATCCATCGAGACAGGTGTTCATCCATCCAAGCACTGTCCAAAGCCGATGCTGCTCCACTTTCAGTGTTTTGATAAAACTGAGTTTAACCGACTGGGCCTCTGCCGTACTGTACGCCTATTTAGGTCTGCCTTTTTGATGGCTCTCCAAAAAATATCTCATAAATTCTCAATTGTTACCCTGGCTTTTCAGATGGCACAAATTTGTCCAGCACACTTCCAGAAGGCGTGATACAGGTAATCTGACATACTTTAAAACAACCAGATTTTGTTTAGTTCTCGTCCATTTTATCTCATTTTGGCACCGTACGACATTCATAGGACAGATCCTTAGCATCCATATATAAACGTAATTATGTACATGCTAGTCCGTTTTGGACCATTTTCGGTCGCGTCCTGGATATCAACATCTTTACATGAAGAGTTTGTGAACATCTATTTCTAAATAGACGCCGATAAAAATACTACAACTTGTCCAAAATATAAATTATTTGATATAAGTCTACAAAAAGGCTTATGTTGAATATTTTATATCTAGTTTTGTTCTGTTTATGGATATTTTCTGGATTTTCCAGATAATGTTCTTGAAGAGATGTCTCATAGAAGTATAGACGCGGACGAATTACAGATGAATTAGATTAAAAATAGACATAAAACGGACAAAGGTACTACCTGGGTCAATCTCGCTCTTTTGAGAACTGTGCTTTTAGACCAAAACTCCATTTATCTAAGTTAGGCCTCCGGGCATGTTTGGATTAGTCCCCAACGAGTGTGCAAATCGTCTTGCGCGGTGTTCTCTCGGTGCTTGCACTTTCTTCTACTGGATTATCTCCGAAGATCTTGGTTTGTACATCAAGTCGCATTTCTACTAGGATAAGGATCAGGGTTGGAAAGTTTGCAAATATTTCTCCCGCTAGTGCACAGACATCGGAGTGACTAAACTGAGCACAACAGGAAAACACTTGGTAGCCAAAGTAGTAGCATACGCATGAACAGAATGGCAGTTACTGAAATGATAATCTTTTTAAAAATTGTTTTAGGAAAATGCATGTTCAAAAAGTTCTCTACATAAGTACTTCCCTCGAATTTATTTAATTTTGTAAAAAAATGCAATGACTGTGTTATTTTATATTGGCGGTAACCATACTACTGCAGAAATGAGATGCATTTTTGGCATCAAAAAGTGCACGGTAGGGAGCCGGTGCCTTACATGTTAAGGGACTCTCCTAATCTACTGCTCGGCCAGAGATGAAAGATCAGCTTTGGCGCTCTGCCAAAAAAATGAGCCGAAGTTGAGAAAGGAAGTTCTCGGAGGGTCGTAAAAGTACGCATTGTTGTGTGAACGCCAAGTTAATGATAAATCCAAATTAACCAAATCAGCCAAAAGTGGCTAAATTGACAGATCTAGCCACAGAAATGGCCAAATCTAGCCACAAAGTGGCTAAATTGGCATCCCTATCCGCTCAACTAGCGAAAGAATTTCTTGCACATCTGAACTTATCTCCGTTATTTTCACGCTGTGAAACAAATCGCAGCATCCTCTTTTTTGACAGTGCGCCAAAGCCGATCTTTCATCTCTGGCCGAGCAGTACGCTAATCGTTTAAGCGTATGCTCGAGGGTTCGATTCCCATTCACTCTCTAGCTGTTTAACCCATTTTTGACTGGATATTTTTGCGACTTTCTTCGATTTTTGCTAATACTAGCAATAATAGGTAAATTTCTGATGTCAACCAACGTCTTAAACAAGGGTTGATTTCTTTTAAAATAATTCTGCATAAAAATTGAAATGTCATCATCCTATTCGGTCATGTTAAAATATTTTGTGGAGTTGAGATTCAATACTCTTAAATAAAGGCTAGGAAAAATAAATAACGTTTTCGACTAATAGCGAAAATGCCGTCCCAAAAAAAGGACACTAGGCATAAATGGGTTAAATTTCCTTTCTCTGTGCTAGTAAAAACTGTCATCGTGTTGTTCACTCTATTCGACGAATATTTACTAGCGGATTCTTGGAATCAAGCAAACCAATCCGAAAATAAATGTTCCACATACAACAACAACAACAAGTACACAATTAGGAGTATTAAACGATTCATTTGCAATTTCATTCACCAAACACTTGATATCCAAATTAATCCAAACACGAGTGTTAAAGTCATGGGTAAGATGTCTTACCGACGATTTTAACACGCATGTTTGGGTTAATCCGCGTGTCAAGTGTTTGGTGAATAACGGTCTTAGTCACCAAGCACTTGACATGGGAATTAATCCCAATTCGGATGTTCAAGTCATTGGCAAGATATCTTACCCATGACTTTAACACTCGTGTTTGGATTAATTCGCGTGTCAACTGTTTGGTGAATAAGGCTGTTAGACAGTCAAATTGCTCGGACCACCTGGGGGCCTAGGAGCTGGTTATGACGTAAAAATCTCACTCAAATTGTACTAAGCCAGCTGCGATCTCACAGCCTTCTCATCTTTGCTATCCCTCATAAGTTTGTTTCAAGAATTCGCCGCTTTGGCAAATCCCAGAGACATGTGAACACTTTCTTTTTGAATACCGTCGGCATCCCTTTAAGACCTGGACTGGTTTTGTTACAAAAAAGTATTTGAATGTAAAATAAATTTTTATTTTAGTTTTGTGAATAACTCATGCATGTTTATCCAATAACACACAACCAAAAAAATATGAGGAATTATTATTTTATACTTGATTAATTTCTTATGAAGAATAAGAATTTATGTATGAAATCGACTTAGGAAATATGGCTTACACTTTTTGAGAGTGTGTAGATCACCTACACAATTGTGTAGGTCAGGGCTTAAAGGGATATCGGACCTAGCGATCACGAGTGTATCGGTATCTCCTTAGTGACCCTTCAAACTCTGTGCATGCATCAACGCTCGGTTTGTTCCTTTGTCGGCTTGTTGAAATTCGCTTACGTGCGTGATCCTCTGCAGACTAAGGCTGGGATGCAGACACTATTGACCGTCATTATAAACCAGTTTTATAGACCGTTTAGTTTTTTTTTCCTCCCAACGGGCGTGCACTTGCCGATTAGGCATACTCCACTAAAACTGCCAGAAGGTATTGTGGCCATTTTATTCTGGGGACACCCAGTGGGCGGACAGCGTTACCCCCTAGAAAGGGACAGAAAAGTTAACATCCATGTCCAAGCCGGGATTCGAACCCGGACCCTATACGTGATAGAATGTTTCTAAAGCCACTACACCTCCTGGGCGGCATAGACCGATTAATGGGGACCGACAAATTAGTATAGACCGGTTGGTGATTATAATACAGTTTTATAGACCGACTGGTGGGCCTACATCTCAGCTCTAATTTATCCTTTGGTTCCTGTGTCTTTTACCTCTTTGAGCAGAAGTAGTGTTGCTGCCTGGTCACCCCGTCAGTTTTGCGTGGCCAACATCTACAAAAACAATTAGGCCAATTTTTGTTCTGCATAACATTGAGACTGTGCTATATCCTAAAATATTAGCCGAAATTCGGATCTCCCTGCATTTGTATACAGTCTTTTGGATTATTTGGCGTCTAAGGCCTACCCCATAGTTCGCGACCGAAACTTCCGACGTGGATCGTCAGTACAATAAGCACGTTAGCCTGCTGTAGATTTAGACTGGGATGCAGACTCTCTAATGGCGGTCAATAAACCAGTTTCATTGACCGATTCCAGTTTTTAAACCAATAATAAAACCGGAATTGGCGCAGTGGTTATGTCACTGGAAATGGTAGACGGGCGAAGTGTGAAGGTCTCGGGTCCCATTGGGTTTTCCTCTGGGCGTTTCCACTGGGCGTTCCATTGGGCGTTTCCATTGGGTTTCTCCTCTCTCCCGCGGCACGGGAGAGAAGAGAAACCCAATGGAAACGCTTTGTTTTACCTACTCGGTGTGACGTCACAAGTAAGCGCCGCGGCTTTCCTCTCTAGGGGGTGTTGGCGACCGTCGACCTAACCGTTCGGAGTTTTCTGTGATTTTCTCCGAAAAGTAGCGTAAATACGGGTTAGGACCCCTTAAAAAGACCCCCACGGAGGGCACGCCCCGTTGTGCTGTCCTTCTGACGAGGATTTATAAGCAGACTTCGATTCAAGCACAGAAATCCGATATGCATGTTCACAACAACAAAACTGGAATCGGTCAATAAACTGCTTTATTGACCGTCATTAGTCTGCATCTCGGCCTTAATTTGGTGAAAGGAAGCTTTAAAGGACTGGTAAACAGAAGGCGAATCATACTTCATAACTTTGTTTTTAAATATCGCTTGTAGAGAAGCATGAATACGAGGAATAAATTTTTCAATCTCCTCTGGTTAGTATTCTTATCAATAACCACTCGCTTTGGACTAATGAGCTGTTCTTCTTATTTAAGTGAAATTCGGCATGTGGTACCTTTCAAACGCTGTGAGGGTAAGTTTTCATAAATTGTCAAAATATGTTAGCTAATATATCGAACAGTTTTGCATTTAAATTAAAAAATCGAGTCACACACATTTAAAAGTTATACTAATTTGATTTCTACTTTTTGAGATATAGTTTGTACTCCGACTTGATGTATTTTAGAATTAGATACCTGGCAGGATTATGCGGATATTGTCAGAATAAATTTGAAAAGTTTTCTAACTCGTAGTCTCTTTTTGTAAGTGTTTTTGAGTTAATTAATAATTTGTCTGGGAACCAGTTAAACTATTTAACAATTGAATCTCGGAAAATATTAGTCACATAATTTACCATAAAAATTCTTCTACCAGAATTTTATTACATCCATTACACATAATGAATGAACATGTCCTGGAGCTGTTTTCAGATTCTTGATTTACTGATTTTCTCATGCATTTGGCTAATTGTTATCAAATGGTAGACTATTTGTAGAAATGTTAAAAATTGCAAAGAAGCAACCCACCGATACTAGGAATTAGTAATTGTTTAAGTCTGAAATGTTAATTTATAATATCATCGGACTAATTTAATTTTATCTTTAATACCCACAGGATAATTGAGTTTTATTTTACTAAACTTTCATTTTAATTTGTTAATTAAAAAAGTTAAAAAAATTGATACATCCACGTTTTGGGAAGTCCGAGAAAATAAATTACCAGTTCGATTTGTCCCTTTTTTTTACTTCTTTAAGTAACATATCAAACAAAGGGAAATTTTTTTTTAAAGTTTAATATATCCACTTTTTTGGTATGCCTTAGAAAATGAAGTCACCAAGAGAAAGCAGAACAGTTTTATTTGAGATTATAAGTACACATTTCACTGTAAACTATTCTTGCAGAGGGTAATAGTGTGATGAATCTCATGGTGTCACCTTGTAATGGACGAAGAATAGATGGATTTCCAACTTGTGTTCTGATGCACGACGATGACGTTCACGTAGGTGCCTTTTTCTTATCAGGTAAATAATTTGATATTCATTCTCCATCACACTAAAAACAAATTTTCGTCGTCAAAATGTATTAGAACTTTTTTTTCAGAACGTTTAATTGATGGCTGGAAAATATTTATTTTAGTAAATTTTAACAAAACCTTTAAAAATTTCATGCTGTGAACGATGAATACCATTTAAATACATTTTCAAACTCTAAACTAATGAATGCATATCCATTTTGTTACCCAGTCAGTCAGTTTTTTTTCCTTTGGGGGGGGGGGGAGATTAATTTAGCAAATAAACATTTATTGTACTCCTTGCTTCTAGGTTTTTTATCAATGGTTTTTCGGGGAGAAGTTAGTAAGCGGGGACATATCGCCAAGCCAGATACATCGCCAAAGCTTACGATAAGTACACAGGCATGGCACCGTTGCCAATCGAGATTTATTATTGAGCAACCCTTTTGCAGATTTGTGTTGTTGTTCCATGGTGTCATGAGATATTATGTGATTGGGTCCGGGTAAAGCAGTATCAGTAGATGAAACATTTTTGAGTGGACGTAAATATTTCAAAGGAGGAATTAATCAGTCTTGCACAGTCATTCTGTTTGGAATTTACTGTAGGGAAGACAGGTGTTTTTGAGGTTGATGGTAAAAGTAAAAGGGAATTGTGGACGTTATATTAAGTTTTGTTCATCCTGAAAACAGTTGTGATTTGTTCTGACAGTAACAAGCAATATGTCGGTGTAGAAAAATGTTTGCAAATGCTGAACACAAAGTTACAAATCATTCTAAAGCGGAATTTGTCTCAACAAAGATCCTTAAAATACCAATAATGACCTGGAAAATGAAAATAAGTAATTGAAACGACAATTAAAAGTTAGAAGACCGAAAAATAGTTTATTTCCGTTTATGACAGTTTCTTTTTATAGAAGAACACAATTAAATATTTAACAAACATGGGGGGAAAATGTCTTTCAGTTTTTATCGGACATTAAAAAGGTATATCCAGGACCCGGTAAAGATGGTTTAAAGATGGAAAAATTTGTTGTACCTACCGTTGAATCCGATGGTTTAGAAAATGTTATGCCTACTTACAATAATCCGAAATCAGACAGTGAAACTAATGAAATGGAAGAATCTGAGTGGAATGATTATTAAATTTTCTGGGAAGTTGGGTGGTGTGTCAATAATTTTTTTGAAATTTGAAGTAATATGAGAATTTTGGATGTAGTTTTTTGAGTGTTTTTGAAGCTATAAATTTTTCGATGTTTTTGTAGTAGACTAACTATTTGACTGAAGTATTTTGTGATTTAGAACTTAAATGTATGTACTGCACAGTGAAGTGTTTTTTTTTTCCCGTTTTGAAAGATCAAGTTGGATATAAATTGTATTATTTTAAATCTAAAAGTAAGTGTTTTTCATTTTATTTCTTAATTTGCAAAATTATATTTTTGATGAATTTCAATTTAAAAAAAGCGCTAAGAAACACGTTGGCGACAAAAAAGACGCCAAAATAAAGGCTGCCCCCGCTAACGAAATTTCCCCCCGGTTTTTCAATAACAGAAGCAATACAATCTTAATATCTGTTTATAAAAGGGAAACAAATTGTAACAATTTTGAGAGTGACCCATATACGTTACATTTCTGATTAATTTAAATTTTTGTAACATCTATTTTAAGTATATGTACATTATTGAAACAAGCTAGCACAAAATTTACACAAAAATATTGAACTGTAAAATAACACACATACAATTTATCTTCAATACCAATGTTTCGGGTGGAAAATGTTCACCCTTCATCAGCTGGATAAGTTTTTACTCTAAAAGCCTTTCCGATTGGCTATTTACTTTTCCCTCTGTTTAAGCTCACTCTTCTGCTTTCGTAGTTGAACCTTTTTTCAGCTGACTGAGGGTGAATATTTTTCACCCGAAATGTTCTGTGTGATTATGGCAACGCTACACTAGGGCGATCTTCCAAGGGGGGGGTGCCTCGGTAGGAGGACTTTCTAAGGGGTTCTAACGCGTATTCACGTTACATCTGGAGAAAACCTACCAAAACTCCAGACCGTTAGATCGACAGCCGCGCGATGGGACCAGAACCCGGGACCTTCACACTTCGGCCATCTACCATTTTCAGTGGCATAACCACTGTACCATGGTGAGGCATTTTTCACCCGAAACGTGCGTACTTAAGATAATTAAATTTTGTGTGTATTATTTTAGTTGTTTCATCTTTTAAACGCCAGTTTAGTGGTTTACTTTGCTGTTTTGTTAATAAGAACAGTAGTTTGAGAGCGTTGGTCATTCTCAAATTCTAAACAAGTGTTAAGAAAATTCCCTTTCCTGGAACGTTTGGCTACAAAGTATCTTATTTAACCAAACTACTTAGTGAACTCACAATTCTCACACTGAACGACACAAATTATTTTTTAAATTAAAAAGTGACGGATGTCCACTTATTACCAGACAAAGAGAAATTGAAGTTAAATATTACAACTTTTCCACATATTATTTGGCATTTGTGACAAATAATGAATGTCCTATAATATTTAATCCAGCTGTTAAATGAATTAACTAATAAGATGTCCACTCTGCTGTCACAGTATATTTTACTTAGATTAGAAACGCGGATTATTATCTTACAAATAAGTTTATGAGGATTGTACATAAATATTCATAGATGTATCAATAATAAAAGAAAAAAATATCAATTTTATTGGAAACAAAGGACATTTTGTAATGTTTTCTGGAAATGTCCCGAGTGCTGCAGAAAACTTAAAATTTATGATAAACAGTTCGACTGTACGAATATTGTACATCTAAAGTTTTTTTGAGAAATAGTTAGAAGGAGGAGGCACGGGTTCAGGGAAACGGATTTCAATGATCTTTGACACAGCGATAGTAGTAGTAAGACGCAATACTCAAATACAGTCAAGAAAAGAATATTATTTTCTAACTACTTCCCCAAAACTTTTCCCCCGCATTTGCGTAAATGTAAGTTTCACGCAAATGCGGTTGGACTCTGGCGTGATCGGCAAGGTTGTGGACTTCTATACTCTGGCCTTGCAGGTTCGAATCCCACGCTGACGCAGGGCAAGCTTTTCCTCTCACTTTTTTTTTTTCAGTGCACTAATACTGATAATTAATTCATTATTTTAGTAAAGTAAATAATTTACTTATTTATTTATTAGTTTATTTATCATTTATTTTTTAGTACCTACTTATCGATATTTTATTATTCAAATTTTATTTCTATTTGCAAAATTTTACTCTGGAATCAGAATTCAAAATTATTCACGTTTAACTCGCAAAAATTATTTATAAGGTACACTTCTTTTTTCACAATCGTAGGATAGACTTTTTAAATTTTAATCCGTTCATGATACCACATTATTTTTTTAAAATAATCTGCCATCTGTTGATGGATCGCCACATTTAAAATATCAGATTATATTCTACTCCAAGTCTAGTATTTTATGGTGTTGTTAAAATTTAGAATAGAAGTATTTAAGCACTGAAATTTATTTTGAAGAATTATATTACAGTTAAAGTATATCATCAAGCGAAACAAGTTGTTATTGCTGAGATGAAAAAGCTACCCATAGTTTTACATACAGTGATGTTTCGAAGAAGTGTCTAAAAGATTGAGTAGCGTATTACTTCACTTCTCAAAAGTAATTTAATTGCGACGAACGCTTCTAATACACTATCTGAAGAAGTTATGATGATAGGCACAGAATTCTATAATAATGCATTGGATGTGTTGAGTGAGAAGTTTTTAGCTGAAGAATTGATCCATGCTCAAGAAGAGTGCATAGAAGAAAATTTCGAATCCGTTAAAGATGACTCATCTGATGACTGCACCAGATTGGGGGGGGGGGGAGGAAAGAATATTACATTCAAATAGTCATAACTACATTATTGATTGTAGTACAGTTATAATTGATTAGTTATTATATTCGAATACTCATAACTGTAATCAATTTTGAAAATAAAAATTTAAAAAATATATAAATAAAAGCATCACAAAAAATCAATAAGTAGTAAAAATAAATAAGAGTAAATAAATATTTACTTCGCTAAAAAATGTATTAATTGCCAGTATTGGTGTATTAAAAAAAAAAAAAAAAAAGCTGAATAAATGCTTGCTCAGCGTGGAATTCGAACCTGCAACGTCAGAATAGAAATCCACAACCTTGCCGATTACGCCACGAAGCTCAACCGCTTTCGCGAGTAACTTACATTTAAGTTTTCGGTGAAGTGGCTCGAAAATAAATATTAATTTTTCTCGACTGTATTTGAGTATTGCGTCTTAGTATTTTACGCGTAGTATATTCACATGGTATACTACCGCTGTGCCAAAGATCAGTGAAATCCGTTCCCTCTTTGTTAGTATGGACAGGTATGGATAATGCAGCTCTTTACCATTATCAGGAAAATACAGTTAAAAATCTATTTCAAGTGGGGGTAGCGAAACTGAAATACTTGTGAATTTTATGATTGCAACTGGCCTTACTGGTACTGAAAGGCTTAATAATACATTACATGAGTTAAAGCTGAAAAACGTACACGTAGTTCGTGTGTGTGTTCAAGACAAATTAATAAAACGTATTCAGTCTTCAATGAATTGTATTTCGTCTTGTAATGTACTGGCTGAGTATTCCCCTCTTCATACGGAAAAAAAGCTTACCATCTCAAATAACGAAATGCAGAAAGTTGATTCGATATTTTTCTGTACCTGTGCAAAATATAAAGATTTTTATACAGCAGAAACATTGAATTTTGCTTTATGTGCATAGATTAAGCTTTTATCTAAAACAGCATTTTCTGAAAATCAGATCGGATAGTAAGTATGAAGATAGAAGAAGCAAAATCATAAGATAATTGATAGTTTATTAAATACCTGGGCGGTCACCGTTTTTCACATACGCGTAGTATTGTGTTTTTATTTTTGTAACAGATGAAAAATTGTATTAATGATTTTTTAATTTTATTTTCAGTTGTAACATCCTTGAAGCCAGAGCATTTGTTCATAGTCATTAAAGACGGCCTGGAGATGTTAATTCCCGATCCCTTTAATCCATGTGACGGCACCCTTACTCCAAACTGCCCTTTAATTGAAGGACGCCTCTACGTGTATAGTAGATTTTTTAGAGTACCTATCACTTTTCCCACTGTGAGTAGTAAAATTTACTTGTCGCCTGTATTATCCTTTCAGTGGGCGAGCTGTAATATTTTGTACTAATCGGCTTGTCTCACATTTTTTATAGTACAGCATTTAAAAAAAAAAATCAGTAATGCTGATACGAATGTATGACTTTTTGTTGTAATAAGTAATTTTTTGTTGTTAAGTTTGTTGTAAATTCAATGCTTACTGATTGATATTGATTTTATATATATATATATATATATAATATAAAAATTTTATTATTATTATTAATTTAAGGGTGGGGGGATGTAAAACATATCGTAACTGCTGCAAAACTTTCGCAGATGAGCTCACTGGAAGTGTTAATATTTGTTTTCAGTGAATGTGAATTTTTCTGAAACTTTTTTTCTATTGTAATTATTCAGAACTTTCAAATAAAATGTGTGTGGAGGGGGGAGGGAGCCTTGAAATAACTACCACTTATAACACCACTTGATTATTTGGAGATGGCTGAAGTGAAGATCCATCTCACGCGGCTGCCGTTCTGTGGAGTTTTGGGCGGTTTTCTCCAGATGTAACGTGAATACGCGTTAAAACTCCTTAAAAAGTCCTCTGCCCAAGGCATCTCTTTTAGACAGATAGCCCTCGTGCAGATTTGACTGGCCTTTACAAACAGTATAGCACATTCTATTCAAACTAGTGCTGCCCACGGAGGGCAATCCCACCCCCGACCTAGATCCCTAGTGTAGATAAAATTGGCCGTAACCTATATTCGAACTAGTGCTGCTATCTAGTGTTTAAGGGATGAATTGCATTGTATTAAGAGGTAGGAAAATACGTTACGTTAAAGTAAATACGTTACGAAGTTCGTGTTACTTTTCTTAGTTTTACTTAGCATGAATAAAAAATTAGTTTGTCTACGTTTGGGGTAATATTTTTGAATTTGCTTAAAGATGGAAGGGTGTTTTGCAAGTCACGTAAGTTGCTGTAAATGTTCCGTTCGATTAAAGGATTTATGCGAAGTTGTTGACTGTATAAAACATAATGAGTGTAGTTTCAAGTTTAATAATTGAAAGGCTTTGTTTTTTGTTTCTCATTTAGGGTCTTGTTGATATAAAACTTGGCATTCGGGATCCCGTAACGGGCAGATTAGGAGCTTGTGCAACGCTTCCCCTCCTCATCAAGCGAAATCCAAAACTGAATTACAAATTTTAACTTGTGTACTTAAAAAAACTGTTCTTTAATAAATTTTAATTGTGTTGAGTGTTTGCTTGTTCTTTTAATTACCACGGATGTAGTGAAGGTTGGCAATCCCTTAAAAACTCATTACTCCTAAGATATATTTCACTTTAAACTCGTTGAAACTTATTCTACAGAAAAAATTCAGTACAACAAATGTTATTAAAGAATCTTCAATTAAACGAAGATGCAAATTTTTTAGATTCACAAATTTCAAGTGAAATTTCATTGACTGAATTGGTGTAAGTTAAAATATGGGCATGCCTAGGGATTCTCTTGGGGGAAAACTTCTTCGCTGGGCAAATGAGAATCGAAATAGGCGTATATTAGCGCTTCAAAAGCTATAAAATCGTGTCAATTGTTTGCAAATTTCATTTCTGCCAAACAAAATAATTGAGTATCTTGTAATACACTGCTCAAAACAAATAAAGGATATTGAGGTTATGGGTGGATCTTGCGGCTGGGCAATTGTTTAGATGATTGATATATAATCGACAAACGTAGTAGTCTATATGAGGGGGGGAAAATACACATGCTTAGCAGAAAATAATGCATTTTATTGAGCATTTAGGTACAAAAGGGAAAAAAACCACAATTTGTGCATGTGAGGAAAAACTAATAAAAAAGGGGGTTTTCCTTGAATGAAAATGTTTTTAATAGGCGGTACGATTAAACTGCCAACAACGTTGAACAACACCTTTGAGTCAGGTATTCTGTCCCACTTCTCCAGAAGAACTATTTCCAGTTCTCGGAGGGTGTGTGTGGGTGGTAGGGGCCAGCAACTCGTCTCCCTAGATTGTCCCAAATATGTTCTATTGGGTTCATGCCCGAAGAATACGCTGGCCATTCCATTCGTACGATTCCTTCCTCGAAAAAGAACTCGTATACCAAACGTGCACGATGTGACCTGCGATTGTCATCCATTAGCTTAAAATTATCTCAAATTGCTGCAGCGTAAGGGACTACAGAAGGTCCAAGAATCTCATCCCTATATCGACGACCGGTCAGAGCTCTATTCCGAATGATGTGGAGATCGGGGCGCAGATCAAGAGATATCAGCATAGGCCATCACTCCCCCACCTCCAAATCTGACATTTTCCAGCACGAACGCAGGGGTGTTTCTAGTGCCACGTTCCCTCCAGATGAAAGTTCGCTTATTATCAGGATGAACAGAAAAGCGGAACTCGTCAGAGAAAAGAATATCGCGCCATTCGTTTTTCGTCCAGTTAATATGCTCTGTTGCCAGCTCCCTGGGCTCTATGATGCCTTGCTGTTAACCTAACACATACTACTGATCCGCGAGCAAACAGACTTGCAGTGTGGAGTCGGTTTCGGACAGTTGAATATGGTCTGTGTGCCAGTAGCCGAATGAAGTTGTTGAAGAGTGGCATACGTATTTCGGTGTTTCAGAGCTTTCACCGTTAAATGTCGATCTTCATCGGGTGTTGTTGCAAATCTATGACCTTGCCCTTGTCTTCGTCTTGTATTTACAGTCTCTGTGAAAAGTTTTCAGATCCTTGATGTCACACTTTGTGCGACTCCAATGGCTTCTGCTATTTAGACTTGTGTTTGGCCCTCCTTCTAACCGATCAAAAACTCTCAAAGTTTTTGATTTAGTTAAAATCCTTCCTTGAGACATCGCACTCATCAAAACAAAGCACTTCGGAATGTCGATCATTCTTTTCCACTTTATCTTTTATTAAGTTGAAGGCCAAATTACATTCGCTGCCAGTAAAGCGCCGTTTTTGAATCAAACAAAAAATTTGCATACTCTGAAGTTTTAAAATATGAAAAATTTGCATTTTTGAACGTCTTCCATTTTTCTGCAAAAATAATTTAATTCATACTGTTGTTTTATATAAAACTTACACTATCCTTTAATTGTTTTGAGCAGCGTGTTTTATTACTGTCCATTCTTGAAAGTGTCCCAAAAATTTCTGAAGATGCCCTGTGGGCATTTAAAGAATGACATTTGGGGATCTTTAGGGTTTTTAAATGCATGGTAGACTTTTAGAAGCAGGGACTTCATTATTATATCAAAATAGACTTTTTCAGTGTATAGATGATTTCTTGTACTGACTTCCTTTAGGATATATGTCTAGATTTATTTTCAAATACATGCTTTATTAGAAGAAACAAATGGAATGAGCAGTTAAATATTCTGTCTTTTTATGATTTTGTGCATATACTGGATTCCTATAGAAATCTGATTGCTTCTTTTATGAATTTATTTAGGAATACACAAATGAAGCATATAATGTTCTTAACAGCGAGCTTTTTGATGCCAAATACTCTAATTATGCCATTATCATGGCTACGGTCAATGTAAAATGGGACAATTGCATTATCTTAGGATAATGAATTCGAGGGAAAATATTTAGATAAAAGTACTTTAAATACAGTTTGACCTAAAATAATTGAAAATACAATAATTTAGGTTACTGCCATTCTGCGCTATCGTTATAGGGTACAGCTACCATTTGGAGGCAACAAGAAGTTTTCTCCGCTTAAGCTCACTCTAGATTCCCATATCTGTTTCTGTGTTATCATTCTAAAAACTGAACGTTGAAAATTAATTTTCGTTGCCCAATGTTCATTTCGCACATCAGTTAAATTCCCCTGTGTACTGAAAATTTCTATGGAACTTACGGAGCATTCAGTAGAAAATGAGGGGTAGTGAAGAGGAATCTTCCCCCTGTTGCAACATTGCAAAGTTTGTAACCGTCACTTTCTCAGAGATCGTTACCCAGAATTGCAAACTGCTCCGGAATATAATTGACCACTTTTTAGAAATAGAATATCTTTTTCTACTTTTTCAAAATGGAATAGTCAGCTCACGCTTTGAACTCTCAAATGTTGCTCTATTCTAAACCAAAAATTACTGTTTGCAAAAAGTGGTTTATTATTCCGTAGCAGTTGGCAACTCTGTCGTTACCCTTTGCATCCAAAAGGTGCTTTCAGTAGTGTCTAAGCAACTCGAAATTGCAAACATTAAAGTTTGAAATTACTGAAATCTATTTTGTTGCCTTCTAATGTTGCCTTTTGTTAAATTTTAATTTCCTATTAAGTTTGGAGTAAGAAAATTGACGGGCACAGGAAATTGGACTTGTGTTCGAATACCTTTTTGAAAAGGTGTAGAATGAATTATTTTTCTAAAGAATATGGATAAAACAATGAAAGAGATTCACACTTTGTTATCGCTGAGTATTTTGCAGAAATCAAATTTATTATTCGAGAAATTGAGCTGGGAAAATAAATTAACGCTTACATATTTTTGCGATCGACAAATTTTGCGACCTCCTCGAAAAGGGACACTGGGTGTTAATGGGTTAACTCTTGTCGGTATGTATACACGCAACTGGAATCGTACATACTTCGGTAGTTTAATTATCTGGATTTGTAAGACTTGAAATAAAAAAAATAAAATTCAACTTTTAGTGCTGAACTATTTAATAATCCGCCCTGAAAATCTTTCTACCAAATTAGTTAAAAAAGAACTCGTGAAATGTATCACTGGCTCCTGAATGAGTATTTTTTAACACTGAAGAGTCCATTCCTCCTTTTTTATTTTATTTTATTATTTTTTTTGCGTTAGTGTTTACGTAATTGGAATGCAAAAATAGGTGTTACTGAACTTGTAGTTTAGTTTTCTCGATCGAAAACAAAGTTCTTATGAAGGCTGTGACCAGTTTATGACCATTTTATGACCAGAAATTGTCTTAAATGCATAAGTATTTTTCTTGTGCATGTTAGTCTTTCATATGTCAAATCTGAAGTATTTGCGAAAGTCTTGTTTCGCAACTCGAAAAATTTTAACCATGCCGCAGTTAAAATCAACTTATGAGAGTTCATCAAACCAGTTCTGCTGGGATTTCCAAAGCTTAAGCTATATTAAGTTCTAAGCGTGAGATGAGGGACGTATTATGAATACATATTCATGTTGTTTGGTATATTTACTCTTTCGAATATTTTCATCCAAAACCTTGAATTAACGACCCGTCAAAAACGGATGTACATTTCTGAAATATTCTTGAGTAGATTTTAACTAAGCTCGCAAACGTTGAAGGGCTACGAATAAATAATTTTTTTTTAATAGTCTCTTAAATCTTTAATACATTACTATTTTAGCACCTTATCCAGTTTTTTCAGATTCCCAGAGTAATTAGCTAATTTCGAGACTAACACCTTTTCTTTAGAATTATGTATAAAAAATGAGATTCAAACATTCATTTGTTACCCTTCAACATTTTGTGGAAGTCAAATTTGTTGGCCGTGGAGAAAAACTGAATAGTTATGTATTTTTAGATGGACAATAAAATGTTAAAACGAGATGGTTTCACAACAATAGCGCTAAACGTTCAACGTCTAAACCGTAGTAGAAATTGAGGAATACTATATGTTTTAAACCGTGAGTCATGCAATTTTTTAAAGAAACGCTGTTACTTATGAAAACGAAATAAATTTGACTGATTTGAATGTTTGAGAGGGTGTATACATTGTTCAAAAGTAGGCTTGACAAAATTTCGAAAACTCTGTTTCAACAGCTGTTGTACAAAATTAACTGGATTGTTCTGGCAATGAATTTGTAGAATGTATTTGATTCAGAAAAGTATTCAATATTTTATTACTAAATTTTTATTTCATCTTTAGTTCACAGAAAACAAAACGGTACAACAAATACAAGATTTGGTTTTAAACTAATTTCTAAATTTGAGCTTCATTTAAATTTCACTTCAAGTAATCTAGCACAAGATGCCGTGCTCACCAATCCTGTGAGTACCAAAGCAATAAGAAGGGAGCTCCATAAGCAGAGTATTGCTACCCGAGCTGCAATTCAAAAACCATTAATCAGTGATGATCAGGGGCGTAACCAAGGGGGGGGGGTGGATAGGGGGGTCACAAGCCCCCATGAAGAATTTTTTACCATACAAAATGTATATTCTTCACTCCCTTGTCACACCCACGTATACATATATGCGAGTTACAGTAGTAGTAAACACCCATATGATAAATTTCTGGCTACGCCACTGGTGATGTTAATGCCCGTAACAGGGAAAAAGTGGTATTTAAGTCATAAAGCCTGGACTATAGAGCAGTAAAAGAAAGTAATATGGTCGGATGAGTCTGCTTTCACATTGTTTCCCACTTCTGGCCGAGTTTACGTCTGAAGAACGCCAGCCCAAGTCTACAGACAGCTTGTTGCCAAAAATGAAAAATGGTGGGGGTTCTTTGAGGGTGTGGGCAGCCATATCGTGGTCCTCAGTGGGTCATGATAACTCTGTCAGGCCACATTACTGCCCAGACTTATGTGAACATTTTGGCCGATCAAGTCTATCCCGTAGTACAAACTTTGTTCCCCAATGGTGATGGTGTCTTCCAAGACGACAAAGCCCTTGTTCACAAGCTCACATTGTCCAGGACTGGCTTTCTGAGCACGAGGATGAATTGTCACATCTCCCCTGGCCACTACAGTCACCAATATTATTCAGACTTTGTGGTCACATTGGAGAGGAGAGTGCGTGTCGCTTTCCACCGCCAACATCGTTATCTGAACTTGCCACCGTTTTGCGGTAGAAGCACCAGAATAGCACAAGAATAGCACCAGATTCCCTTGGCAAGTATACAGGAACTGTATTTATCCATTTCGAGAAGACTGGAAGCTGTTTTGAATGCCAGTTGGTTTTCTACACCATATTAGGCAAAGAAACATGTTTTTTTAGGTGTTTCCATATTTTTGTCCAATACCTGTAGGCATTTGCATAAAATCACTAGAACGTAATCTTTTATTACTGACACAGAATAAAAATGACAAGACATGTCGCCTGCACTGGTATTGAGCACGCTATGGGAGACAAACCATTTCTAGTTAATATTTACCACAGTTTTGTTTTTCGATAAAAATTTACATAAACATAAATATTTGAGCTTTACATGTACAAGTTCTTGTCTATTTTGAATACAAAATAGGCTTACTTTGCTCCTGCAATCAGTAACGTATCATTAATGTTTATCAAATATTGTATCAGCAATCATTTTATCCGGGGTATAATCATTATCCGAGCCATGGCTTCCATCACACGACAGTCATTAGCCTCCAAGCGTTTACAATAGGTGTAGCAAATCATGGAAGAGCCATTAGGCTTCGCCAAAGTATGTGGATGAGTGAAAAGATTGCTATATACCCGGAAAAAGCATTGCAAATGTGCTCCCCAGAAACATCGGTCATTTACTTCTTGTGTAGATGTACACACTGAAATATTTTGTAATTTACATCACTGTTAAAAATTACTAAGTGATGAACAATATTGAGGCTATGAGTTGTGCATTTCTATTTGTTGTCTTTCTGTAGAATCCATATGATAGCGGCGGGCTAAGATATCTCTTTATCCGTTTCTGTCCTCAGTTAAATCAACAGTTGACTGAGGAATTATTAAAGTAAAATATTAGTGAACGTTTCGGTAATCATTTTCGTTCGGCACTAGTTAGAATATCGAATTTTAAAGGTACTGGTTAGTATTTATCTGTTATCTTGAATTTTGCGATGGGAGGGACATCAAATTTCTCATTTGGGGGAGAAAGTTCAGAATTTTTAGAAATTCTTATGCCTTCTATTTTAGCAGTTGATCATATTCACTTATGCTCACTGCGTTATGCCATGTTATGTATGTGTGTTCACTGTATAAATTATTTTGTCTCGTTTATTTAACTATTTAACCAAATGATTCTGGCACAACAATCTAAATAAATTCATCTACACACCTAAATTAGTATGAAGGTTCATTATAGCTACAGTAAGATTGAGGCTGTAGGTCGCACTACTAAGCAACGGATAGGCCCATATCTTTAGGTATTTGATCATAGTTACTTTATAGATGTATTTGGAACAAAGTTTTAATGGTATTTGGAACAATGTATTTGGAACAAAGTTTTCCCATCTTAAAGTCACTACACTAGATAGGATTATTTTTCAAGTGTACCATACAGAAGATTGAGCACTGTGATTAGTAAATGCCATGTGCACCATTACCAGGATCCTATTTGGGAATATACTATGGACTTATCATTTGTACTAGGTGAAAGGTTCCCAAACTTTCAGCATTTTACCGGAGAAAAATCTATGAGGGGTACATATTAAATATAAAAGCAGTAAGTAGAGGCTAGTATTTATGTATTTATCTTTTTCCAGAACAGATAGTGTCGGCCAATGCTATTTAGAGAAACTCAGTACCGAAACCATTACACCAGCAACTTGAAAATCAGTTTCAAGGTGACAGCAACATTTAAGGTGCAATGCTGTTGGTACAGTACATGAATATGATGGATAGCATAAAAGATCATCAGTTACCTACCTATGCAGGATGGTACTCAATCTACCAGAACGTAGGAAACATTTAATTTTGAGATTTTGTTTTGTTGGAGACGCTGAAAGATGTTTATTGCACAGGGGCTCCGAAGTTCGAAAATCTTAAAAATTGAGATTGATCCTCTAGAAATGGATTGGGTGTATTGCAAAAATCACAATTCAAAGCTTCGCATTTAAGCTTGGCCATGCATTGCTTCAAACAGAAAAAAATTTAGTTTTCTGTAATATTGAAAATTTATATTCAGCACAACCTCTCGCTTCAATTTTCCGAACGTTTTCAACGAACCATCATTTGACAGTGTAGTTACACCGTGACGTCTATATTCTGAGCCCTTGAATAATGCTTATCGAAATGCTTGTCTCGATTATTTCTATCGTGATCTGATACTCCGTAACTCCGCATCCCCTGTGTTTTAACGTGTTTAATTTCAATATAAATAATGGCACGGGGTTAAAATTTCATTTTTTTTCAGTGGAAGCACGATGCTAATCGCTATAGTATGAGGTGAATGTTTCAAGTCAGTTAATTGCTCTCATTACTATAATACTCAGTAGTTCTCTCTCAGAAGCAGCTTTGATCAATTTGTCTATGAGCTTCGGCTTTCTGTTGTTCCATGATCGGCTCTTCACAGATAATTGCAGTGACCTTTTACTTATGAAGCTCTTGGTTTTACGCGTCTCATATACCGGGTATTTCAAAATAGATGTTGAAAACTGATTATTTTTTTAAATCGTAAGTGATCAAAGTATACTTTCAGTTAGAAAAGTTTGTCATATCTGACAAGCTACTCTTTATTTGGCAAACTTTTTACTAGACGCTGTATACATATTAAAATACAAAATTTAAATTTTATACGGTCCCTCATTTCTTATCATTTATATTTAGAAAAATGTTGGTCTGTGTTTTAGAAAGGATGTTTTAGTTAGGTCTGTCTTGACTAAAAAAAAACAACCATGTCTTTAAGTGAAACAGCGAGATATTTAATGTTGAAAATGACGACTTACACCACTTTACCTGCTGTGTTGGCGTTCGTTTTCAGGCGAAAAAATCTTTACTTTAGGGGACCAACTATGAGTTGATAAGTTAAATAATGCTTCCTTTGTTGGAAAAGAATAATTAAATGCATTAGAATGTGAGAGATTAACAGGTACAATTTTTACCTGAACTGATAGGTACTGCGTTATGACGTTATCGATAATTTAGTCTTTTAGGGGGTCATCCACTAAGTTCCACTAAGCTTCTAGAGAAGGAATTTCAAAGTGTAATATAGAATGACAAAGTAATGATGTGGGTTAACTTTCACTAGATACTGCCAAACATGCATTACAGGAAAATTAGAGCTAAAATAGGATTTTCAGGAGTCTGATATAGCTGTCGAATGACCACTAACATCAGTTAAAGTTGAAAAACAATTTTATTTTTCTCACTTTTGAGACATCACTTCAGTACTTGGCGATATATGCTAAAATTCTTAACTTGCGATATCTCTGAAACTATACCACTCAGACACGCGGGATTTTTAAAAATTTACTTTTTTAGACACAGACGAACATTTTTCTAAATATAAATGATAGGAAAGGAGGAACCGTAGAAAAATTAAATTTCGTATTTTAATATGTATACAGCCCCTAGTAAAATAATTGCCATATCTGAAAGCCACTCTTTATTTCACGAACGCGAGACGAACGATGGACGGTGACGCGAGACAAAAAAATAGGCGTCTCGCAAAACAGCCTGAAAGCTTTGTTCTCGCAAAATCCCTATATCGTAATGTTAAAAATGTCTGTCTCGTTTTGCAAAAAGCGGTAAATCTGTCTCGTCTCGCGAAAAATCGCATCATACCCATTCCAAAACTTTTCTAAATGAAAGTATATTTCGATCATTTACGGTTTAAATGATAATCGCTTTATCATCAATTTTGAATCACCCGATATAAGTTGATTTTCCATTGTATGGAGACTATTGCTTTAGTAGACATCTCGCTTATGCACTCATCACCTGCAAAATTATTCACCTCCTTAGGCAGACAGCCCCCGAGTAGCTTTGCCTCAACACACAAGAACATGACGGTAAACATGACAAGAGACGCTTTTGTTTAGCTTCAGATACAAAGCAACATAATTAAGGGCCTTGTTGCATCGTAAATAAAAAACTCATTTTTTTATTGAAACTTCAGGGAAAGGAAAACGTAACATTTACTGATGCATTACTTACTTTTAATATTAGCTTTATCGTGCTACTTATAACAAGTCAACACCCAAACGCTTAACTTAACGACCAGAGCTATTACTGACCCACGGGACACCTTACGTGGGGTTATTGGCGACCCAGTTAATATGAACTTCAACTTGGTAGCCTTTCCACGTGGGTGTTCTGAAGGTTAGAAGCCGTTAAATCACCGCTTAATTTGCATGTTGTAACCATTAAGCCGTTGAAGTGGTCTTTCCATACTATTTAGCACGATTAAGGAAGTTCGTAGACGTGGGAAAGACAAAAAAAGTTGATTGTGACAGTGGTTGTTCATGTCAGTAGACGTGTTAAATGCGTTATTAGTTTGAATAGATAACCAGACAGAGAGAGCAATTAAGATACGCAAATTTTTGAGCAGTGTTAGCTCACGTTTCCTGTAAAACTGTGGGCTGGTAGCTTTTATTAGCTTTCCACAACTCTGCCATTGTTAAGGAATCGTCTTCAACTACGATATAATCATAACGCATTCAAAACTGCTGAAGCATGTAATGAAGCACGTGTTTTTGCACTCTTCAGCACGCTTAATAAATAAGATAAAGCCGTAAACGTTTTTGCAAACAATAAATGTTGGATAGTCTTGACGAATTTTCGTGGTCCATTTACTGATGTAACTAGAGCTCTGGGTTTACGATACTTTCTTCGATTATGCAGATGCCGACGCGAGGGCGGAATACAAAACAGTAACTTTTTGTAATGATTGCATATTGGCGCCTATTATTTGTTAAACCCTGCAATTTTCAGATCAACCTAACTTTTTCCTATGTAAATGGTGTCTAACATGTAGCCCTAACTAGCTTTTTTTTGCGGTTATGCTTATTGACAGCAAGGTTTCTATGAATTACAACAGTGTGGGATCTTAATTAAGATACACTTGTGGTGAAAGTGTGAAGATGAAATGTATGAAAATACATGTGTTTTAAATGGTGATCATTTATCTTTCTATGATATGATCGATTTGTACCATAAGAAGCTACTATCCACAATCACTCTTTGTTAATCATTATGTGTAAATTGTAGTGCCTATTATCACCTTCAAACTAATAATTTTCAAATCAGTGTGTCTGTTTATACAACGCGTACGTCTGTTTTGATGCAAAATGTGTAACGACTGGCAGGATTGTTTGGATAGATGTGTAATTTTGTGGTTTCTAGCAGTAAGCGCTAGATCAAGTACCATACTATTATTATTGGCAGCATAGTTAAGTATTCAATATTTGAGGTTTTATTTTAAGAAACTGAATGAAATATTCACCAGGGAAAATTAATTATTTCTCTTTCCTCTCCTTTTTTGAAGGTTTTGATTGAGATACTATGAAACTAAGGATTGTAATTCTACCTCCAAACATACGACCTTTGCAACTTTAGCGCTTTCTCAAGTACCCATACTTTCTAAAAGTTCGTAGCAATGGGAAGGACTCTGTTGAATATCACCTCATTAAAATAGCGAAAGAAGGTCTTGGCCTCACAGATTGAACGTGCGCACAGGCCGTAAGTACATAATAGCTTTCCATGCTTGATATCAAACAGGTAACATTCAGAAGCCAAGTTGCCGGATAATTTATTCCGCTAATCGCATGCTTCAAAAGACTTTACCCATGGCTAAATCACCCATAGTTTCAAAATTATACGGCTATTACTCGTTTTCTATGTGCGAGTAAACGCATTCGCGTTATTGGCTACTTTCTTCGACGAGTACTGAAGTGTGCAGACCCAATGTTCTGGCCTCTCGCTGTCGATCTAACGCTCTGGAGTTTTGGACGGTTTTCTCTAGATGTAAAGTCAATATGCAATAGAACCCTTCAACATGTTCTCCGCCCGAGACATTCTCGCCTTATGCAGATAATCCTCGTGTAGCTTTGTCTTAAGCACAAACAAGCAAAATTTCCGCGACGAGCCTTTTATAAACGGTCTCTTGGGAACAAGTGCACATGTTCAAAAATAAATGTGTCATAAACAAAAACCCCTATCTCCGTAATTGAATTTAAGAAAAAGGGTGTTTCATTTTTACTTTCCGAACATGTACCATCTAAGGAAAGTATGGTAATCATAAAAGAATTCGACTTTGCGATATTTACACGTTTTGAGATCTTCGGAATTCATTTATGCTAGTTTTACATCGATTTATGTATGCGTGTGTGAGAGTGAACACGAAAGCATCCTAAACGGAGCATCTGATTGATCTCAAATTTGGTATATATACAATAGACCACCCTCGCACGACCGGTATTGATTTCGGTGTGTATAGGACTAATAGATTTTCTCGAAATGTAACGTGAATATACGTTAGAACTCTTTAAAAATGACCCGCCCGAGGCATTCCCTCTCAGGTAGATAGCTCTTGCGTAGCTTTGCCTTAACTAAACTACCAACCAACCAGTATCCTATTTTAAAACTATACCGTGAGGAAATGGTAGTCTTTTCATTTCAACAAAATTTAACAATGCCGTAACGCTAGTCGTAACGTGCTAAAATTTTAAATATTTGTTTCTCAACATCCAAGACGTTCCCCCAAAATGGGGACATCTGGTTAACATTCTTAGCCTTCGTATTTTCGCGAAGGAACTACTGAACACAGGGACATTGCTAAGACTTTTTTTAGGGGGGAGGATTATATCGATAAACTGCCAAATATCGGTGTTTACCAACCTATTTATTTTTTTAACAACTATATTACCAACTTCTTACTTTCGCCAACTGGGTTTGTGTAATTTTGCCAAGTGGACCAGAAATCGATAGTAAATTATATTTTTTTGTTAAAATTCTTCTTACCAAGTTTGCTAACTAGGTATCTAATATTGCCAAGTTTAACAGAATTTGCGAATGTCAGGGGAAAAGCTCCCCCCCCCGCCCCCTCCTTTGCAAGGACCCTGCCTGAAAATGGACGCCTCTGAAAACTGCTAGTGATCAGACACTGGGTTTTGCAAACATTAGGCTGAAGACATTGCCTGCCAGACGTCAGGCTTTTGCAGATTTCGTGCCTACAATTACCCCTTTCCTCATGTACTTGGTATTCAGACCAGACGAATAATTTTGTTCTTTGTTCCGTCCCATTCCATTCCCAACTGGAGACTAGAAACTCGAACATGCGAATGATTACGTACAGATGGTATGATGATATATTAGTGATAGTAAGATGATTTTTTTTGGTAATTTTTAAATCCAAAAACAGCAAGAAAACGGAATGAGTAACCCAATTTACAGACTTTAAAAACTATAACTGGTATGTGAAGTCTATAACAAGCAACATAACTAGGGGGTAAGACCCTGCATCTTGGTTAGAATTATTGAAAAACAATGGACACCAAGTAAAAAAAAAAAAAAAATTAAAGATGGTATATCATTAAAGGATTGCTGGCAATACAATGAACTTCTTAAGAACATAAGAAGTCAGACTATTCGTGCCGGTTATGACTACTATTTCCCCACTTTTTTTTCTCGCTTATAATAGATGTAAAAGCTAACGTTTGTTTACCTCTCTTCTTTTATTTGAAATTGAAAAGAGGGTAGAAACAGCGTTAAATTCCTGTTCCATCTCGAAGCCAACCGGCTATAAATCCAGATTTGCTTTCTCTTAACAGGTCTTTAAATGTCCATTTGGCGCGCCACAGTGTCGCATAAGATGCTATCTGAAGATTAACTAGCATTCAATCGGAAAAAATTCCCCTCCTCCCGAAAAAAAAAAGAAAAAAAAAAAGGTTACTGAAAGTTAAAACACAGACCAACTAGCAATCTTCGGTAGATCGTGTCATTATAATTTTTTTGTTCGAGTGTGATTAACCGAGTAGGAGAAAAAGGTTTTGGTTTCGGAAAGGATACTGACATTTATAAATGCCTCACGACTGTCATTACGCTTCTTCTGTTTAAAGTATTTTATTTTTTATTAATGCTGTGCACATACCACCATTCATCGGAAACCCCCTTTCTTCCATTCTTTTTTGTATTGCTGGCACAAATATTCATTATATATTACATTCTCTTGCTGCTCCCTTAACCTTCTCACTTAGACAGGTGGCTTGCTATCTGTTTTCTTTAACTTGTTGAGAGGTTATTTTGGTCATGGGAAGGAGTCACGCTCTTCTGCTCAGCAGGTATCAAAAAGCCCAAGCTGTGGAACTCAAAATGATTTCGCTCTTGACTTTCGGAGTTCGAGAGCGAAATTATTTGGTTTAAATCCTTTCGAGGACAGTAATAGTTGTACTTGTCACGAAAATTGGAGGGATTTAGGTAGGGAGAGAATGCAATCCAGATCCTGCTGGAAGACTATATCATGACTATGATTTTTCTATTTATATTGTATTAATTATCAAATAAGATGAAGCTTCATAGTGCTTACAATCTCACTTTTTCCTACTTTTCTCTATTAAAAGTAATTTTTATTTGAATGAAATGTCAATCCATCGGGATCAACAGATCTCAATCCTGAAATGCCGCGAAACGAAAAACAATGCGGGATTACATTCCCTGGGTATTGGAAGACATACATCTACTGCATCTAATTATATACATGGAAAATATTTTTTTTTTGGGGGGGGGGAGGGGGATAGTAGTGGATGCAACAATAGACTCAATACCTAGAAACGAAGAACAGTGCGGGATTGCATTTCTTAGATTCAGGTAATTAAAAATAAATGTTCTAATAAAAGGATCATTTAACGATTGAACAAGCCCAGAAAGTTAATTATCCCCAACTATTTTCGTCTCAGTTTAGCCTTGGTGTCTGCTGTGATAAATCCATTTCTGACATCCAGTAGAATAAGCAAAAGGGGGGAGTGTTGGGGGTCAAACCCCCTTCTTGCTGAAATTTTTTAAACAGAAGTCCATTTATTTTTATTTTTTTACGAATTTTTTACTTTATGCTGTATTAGGGTATTATAGAAATAATCTTATCTTAAAATAAAGATTATGTTTATAACGCCCTTCCCTTTGAAGGAAGTCCGTGTACACTACTGCCGACCTCATTGTTATGAAGAATGGTTATATTAAATACACTGGTCTCCAAAAGTGAAGATACAGCATGTTTTCCGAAGCTCACCATAAAAGAAATGGCAGGAAAAATAAAATAGTTGATATAATTGATAATAACAAACTTAAAAAAAACATGAAACCGATAGCTACTATTTTTATGTAATAGAAAAGAACCGGTATATATGAGTGAGGGAAAACTGCGCAAGTATCGGGCTTTCGTAATTATGTGCGTAACTTTTGTTGTTTTACAACTGTTGTTGGCAGATTCGTTGACAATAGGCAATAGAGTCCATCAATGTCTGGGAGAAGCCGTTTCCCGATTCGTTAAGGTAGCGAGCAGTCTGATGGATGGAAATGAGGTAGTCACTGGTTGATACTGCTAGGCGTCTCAATTTGTCTCTCAGTGTGGTCCAGCGACTGGGGATCAATATCAGTCAGAAGATTCTGTGCCCAGAAGACATGTTCCAGGCTGACCCTGAGCTATATAACACCGCAGAACACCGTTTTCTAGTTCTTTCGGACCGAAGGAGAAGAAGCACTACTGTGCTGCAGCTCGTTGCAGACCACTTTGTAGCATCGGGGAGAAAAATATCCGCTAGTACGGTGCGAAGACGATTTCACAAACAGATCTCTATGCAAGGCGACCGGTTGTGTGTGTTGGGCAAGAGAACACATATCCTGGACCAGACAGCAATGGGCTTCTGTATTCTTCACCGACGAGTCAAAATTAACATCGGCGAGCGATTCATGGGCGTCTGTTGAACTGGAGGTAACAATGCACCAGATACAAACCATCCAAAATCGCCGAAACCCAAAGTTACAGAAATGGTGGAATAATGGTTTGGGAAGGGATCTCACTCGGTTGTCACTCTGCCCTGCATATAATCCATGGAGAAACTCTGACTGATGCCAGATATTGGGATGAGATCCTCGATCCAATGCCCGTCTGTATGCCTGCGCTATTGTTAATGATTTCATTTTGATGAACGATAGTACACAACCTCACCAAGCTGTGGTTGTTGAGGACTATCTTGAGGGTCTTAGTTTAGAACTAATGGAATGGCCAGCTCAACCTCCAGACTTGAATCCGATAGAACAGCTTTGGGACTATCCTGGTATACAGGTTGCTACTTTAAGTCCTCCTGCAAGGTCGTTAGATGAACTGGAGCAAGGCTTACTCCGTGTCTGGTCTTCGCTTTCCATTTCGGGGTCCGAAAGTAGACGCCGCCAATACCTTCAAGTTGGGGATGGACACATTCCTATTTAGAGCTCATTTTTGTTATGTTTCTCTGATATTTTACCACATAAAACTGCGAACAAAGTTTGTTCGATGAAAACTCGCGAAGTTTCAATGACTGATTTTTCTTGAGATAGTGAAAATTGGATTCTGAGAGTAGAATCCTAATATGAAAAACTGTGCGACCAATTTTCGTAAAATTTGGTATGTAGGTTCTTTTGGTGTGTAAATAATGAAAACCTAGTAAAAGGATGTTAAAAAAAAAAAAAAAATGTATAGGTTGAATGAGGGGGGGGGGGTCGTGTTCATATCCCGTTGAGGAGGACGAAACTTTTTGCTTTCTACTCTCTTAATTTAGTGATGCATAAATGAGTAAACTTGATAGGATAGTTCAGAGCTGAATTAATCTTTTAAAAAATTACTATGTTAAAAAGACACGCTGATATTAAATAAAAACCTCAAAAAAGCATTAAAACCGCCCTTTTCCAAACAAGCTTAAAGGAAAAAAAAAGTGACCAGGAAAGTATCTGATATCATTTGAAGCGTCTGCCCCCCTCTGCATGATATAATGAATATAAACTACGTAATTCATAAAGAATATAGTGTTGGTACAATTTATTTCCAATAGTCCGTAATGAATAACAGCCATTATTTTCAAGTAAACGGCAGAAAATTTTAACTAAAATGTTAGAAAAGAAACTCCGAAGCGGAGAGTGCACAGTCTCTGTTTCAATGATTTAAACTAAATTTATCTTAAAATTCCTTCCTTAACTATGCATTACTTCACATCTATAACGTTGCATTGCAATATACGGAATTAATAAACTGCGCAAAAAAGGTGAAGCAGCACCGACCTTGGTCAGTGCTTGGGAGGGTGACACCTTCTCTAAACTGGACTGCTGCGGGACCGAGTGCGCTAAAGAGAGCTGGTGCACGTAAAATCTGTCGTGGCTCGAATGCCCTTCATGCTCAACCGATACCTCTGGGAATCCCAATCCAGGTGCTAGGTCTCTCATCTGTAATTGTCTTAAAATTAGGAGACCACTCATAGGGGCAGTATTAGCTTTTCTGCTAGGTACCCCCATTATGACATAATTAACATCTCCGGTCAAGTGTACAGCCGACAGGTATCCCAGCCATTGGGGAAAAAAAATTAAGACTTAATTATTTATTTGTATATTTCGGATACTATATAAGTTATATAAGTCAATATAAATTTGTTTCATAAGATATCGCTTTAGTCGTTGTGTATATTAAAATACTGTTTAAAATAACTGTACTGCATTACTATTAGTTTACTATGCCAGGCATTTGCTGCGTAGATATTGGCCACTAGTACGAAGACCGGAAGTATGGCTGCTTCATTGGGGCCATCTGTATTATGGGGCACTCAATAGGTGGACCATAGGTTTTCCTAATTTTGAGCCAATTCCAGATGAGAGATCTGCACCCGGATTGTCACCGCCAAAGATATCGGTTGAACATGGAGGGCATTAGAGCGGACACGGCAAATTTTACGAGCACGAACTCCCTTTAGCTTACACGGTCCCGCAGCAATGCAGTCGAGAGAGGTGGTCACCCTCCCATGTGCTGACCAACGCCTGCGCTGCTTGATTTTCAGTCTTCTCAAGTTAACCTAGCTTCAACCGAGTCACTGCCATCACACACTAACTCGTAAAAACTGAATTGATATATAAGATTGGGTAGTTGGACAAGTTTGTATATGATTTAGAATTTTTACCTTACTAAGTATCCAAAGCTCGTCGTTAAAGACTTGGGTGTCAGTACGGTCAAATGATCAACATTATGGCATTATTGGCACTTTAAGTATGGTAAAAATTCTAAGAATAGTTTAAAAGTAATGCAAATTGTGGGCTACTGGAAATGCCTTAGTTTTATGTGCTGTAATGAAGAGATTGAGAGAGATTGCAATTCAAATTCAGACTCTAATTTTCCAATGAAGGCATGTTTATCTGCTGTTAATCCACCGTGAGAGAAAAAAAATACATAAAGTTAAGTATCTGAAAAGCTATAAATATATAAATTACATGTTGAGTTGATTGCATCGAAATTGCCTCCCAAGTGTTTAGTATTTATCGTATTGTGTAAATAAAAAGAAAAGAAAATACATATTCTTTTTCTCTCAAATACATCATGAGGCAGTGTCATTTGAGAAATATTTTGGCAGAATGATCTAACCAGGTAGTTATTGCCGGCGAAGCCTCTAAGTTATCGTTATTTATTTGCCTCTCTATGCGTGATTTAAACCCTAGCAATGTCTTTCGGACATGTATAATTATGTGCTTCAGTGGTCGCAAATGTTGTAAATCCCGGAACAAAAGTTCTGTCACCCCAGTAGCTTTGTTAGCTCTCTGATCTGTTATTTACTTTGTAGAGAGATGGAAAAATTTCGTGATGGATATTGAGAAAGTTTCGTTTGATTTTTTTTTTTTTTTTTGTACATATTCAGTTTCTCCGCAGTGTATAACCTGGCTCAAACTTTAGCGTACAGATGTGTGTGTGAGTAAGCCATCTTTAAAAAATAAAATACTAATCTTCAATCAAACAACTATGATAAGAAAGAATGAGAAGAGGGAAAACGTATTCCTTGTACGATATCGCGAAAAAGTATTCCAGGGTAAGAGTCAAATTCTGCGCAGTCTTCTATGTATTTGTTCATAAAAAATGAATCATGCTGTATATTTCTTAATTGTTTGCGTTTTTCGGAAAACTAATTAAACTATTCACAAAACTAAAATAGAAAATCTCTCTTACAGTTAAACATTGTTTTGAGAAAGTGAAAATGAAATAAACTTCCCATTCATATTTTAAGTAGAATATTTCTAAGGGCAACAACTTTTCACAGAACTTAAGAAGACGAAACAGAAAAATAAGTGAACAAAGTTAAAACGAAAAAAAAAGTATTAACGCCAGCCTTGTCTTTTTTTCCTCCCCCCCCCCCCACCTAAAAGACTAAATACACACCTTGAAAACAGCGTAGACGAATTAGAAATATTTGATGAGGAAATGCCAAAATGTTTTCTCACTCTGCTAATAGATGGCGCAAAACTATCATTCAATCCAATTTTTAAACTTAAATACCATTGTAAAACTAGCAAAGTTGCACAGATAAATGAATAAAACACGATGTATATCTGTTTGGGTCACATAGGTTCCGTATTTGTTCAAAATGAGTACCCCCCACGGGAAAAAAAAAAATGAGAAGCTTTTGGAACAGAATTTAAAATTAATAAATCAAAGCATTAGCAGATCTGTACGACAGTTTTTTCTCTGTACTTTTAGGCTGGGTTTGTTTCTCGTTCAACCCTCTTAGCTCAATTATTCTAGAAGGTGCTAACTTTTCCTATTCAGATCGTAGCCCACAGCCAGCTACGTTGATGGCTGAAGATGAATAGTAAATTCGATGAAAAGAATTTAAAAACATTAATCGTTATTTAATTAGGTTTATAGACTTTAAAATAAAAATCGTATTATAAAATTAGTACAAAATAAAATTGAAAATAAATCAAATATTCAGCCAAACCGTTTAATATTGATCAGTGATGAATTTAGTTAAAATCAGGTATGATTTTTTGTTGGCAATATTAGGCAAGGGCAAATGGCCATCTTCTTTTTGTTAAGATTATTCATACAGATATAGAAATATGATAAATATAGATGAAACCGTGTTGTTAATGTAACTACATGAAAAACTCGCTACTGTTGAAAATTTAGTTTCCATTAAAGGGCAAATATGAAAGCAATAAGTATGGTCTTGATTTGTATTAACCCTTTTAGGCCAGTTGTCATAAGGGCAACGCCATATTCTCTCGACTGTCATTACTGGAAGCTAGCTCTTGTTGCTGACTTGCACGTTAATGCGGCATCAGCTAGGGGTGTACTAATTGCTAAGTAATTTATTTAATTTCAAAGCATTTTTTCAAACAATGACACAAAATTGTGGATGCCAAAGGAAAACTGTGATCTGTACATAAATTGCAGAACATAGACGTGATTATTCTAATTTAAGTTTTATGAGCTGTTTGGAGAATTAAATTTTCTGGATAAACTGCGTGGGTCCTGACCCAGACAGCACAGCAAACTTGCATCAAACTTGCAGCAAGCTTGATTTATCAAGTCAATAAGCTTGAATTAAGCTTGAAAATTTCAAGCGTGTAAGCTTAATGCAAGCTTGAATCAAGTGTTCTAGTTTACACTTGCCCAGCTTGCATTAAGCTTGACATTTCAAGCTTAAAAAAAATTTCCTAAATACACGGGGTGCCGAACTCGCCCCACATATTTTACTTTGCCACGCATTTTCCCCCTCTACGCTGAAATTTCAATTTAAATTAATCTGTTTCCATCAAGTGTTCGTGGCTGGAATAGAACCCGGAACCTTTCGGTTGGGAGTCGAGCTCGCTATTCGTTCAGCTACTGAGCTTCACGCAGATATGACTAACGTTTGAAGTGACTTATCACGCCATTTTCTCACCAGATTGATAAGTGGGCGATGTGTTATTTGTTTCTTTAATTTTTCCATGGGATGCATCAAAATTAAAATAATGTTATGTGTGATTTAGAGACTCTACTAATAGGGAAATAAACATAATATAAACTTAAGAGCAGCACACGTTTTAAAACTTTCAGTACCGCAACACTCATGAGCAATACTGCTGGCCAAAATCGAGACAAACGACTGATTTTGAAATCAATTTCGTAGTATAATTGTATTTTATTTTGAAGAATTTCCATATTTGGAAATATAGAATGGGTTTACTTACTTAACACAAATTTTGTGTTAAGTAATCTGAAATCAAAGAAACAGATAGTTAAACGTTACTTCGAAATGCTATATCACAGTTGCTAACATGTATGGAATACAAACACTTTAGTCATTTTTGTAAATATTTCTTAAAATAACAAATAATTGAAAAATTTTGCTATTTTTTAACGCTAAAAATTCTCTTTACAAATGTGGTTAGTTATTTTCCTACATATTGGTATGCCATATCGATATAGAGCATTTCGAAGAATTAAAAATAAGTTTAAATTAATTTATACAAATGTAAATTTGAATTGTTTTCATTGTTCATACTTTATAATTAAAAAAATTATTTAACTTCTGAATGTTTTTTTTTTTTTATCCTTTGTAATTTTATTTTAAAACTACAAAAGTGTAAGATGTAAGATTTTTGGGCCCTAAAACCTGTAGGCCCTGGGCAGTTGCCCCGTTTGCCCTGCCGGTAATATGGCACTGGTAATAAAATAAAATACATCTTTTACGAACTTTCAGCAAATTTGAGGACGCTAGAGAATTAATGTCCATTCCAGGCGCGTAGCCAGGAAAATTTTTTTCGGGGGGGGGGATATGAACTTATATGTCTATAAATAGACGGAATTTTATCACTAATCCAAAAATTTCGGGGGGGATATATACCGATATCCCCCCCCCCCTGGCTACGCCCCTGGTCCATTCTCTTTCACAGATGGCGCCATCATTGCGCACTTTGAAAGCTAAAATCAAGCTAAAGTCGAGCTTGCTTTAATACGTCAAATTCAAGGAAATGTCAAGCTTGATTTAAGCTTATGTGCTGTCTGGGGAGGAGCTACGCGCATTAGAAAGCGCCGTCGAGGGAAAACTGTACAATTCTGCGCGGAGCTTCAAAACAGCGGTGAGGTGAGATGGAACAAAACGTTGTTTTGAAGCTCCTTATTAACGTCTGTTGGTCTGAGTGCTTCTCTTTCTTTCTTGAACTAAAGAAATGGCTAAAAGGACCAATCTTCCGTATGATTGAGGAGCTTTAAAAGAAGGTTTAGATCCATTACACATCACTGGCCGAAACATTCCTGGAGGAAGGTATAAGAAAGCTTATCTAATGATGTATAAAAAACTGCTTGAAACTTCATCGTGATTATGTTGAAAGATTTTTGTACATACACGGAGAAAAAAAAATACATCTCTGATCTATGACGAATAATGCTATTTAATGTGTCTCAAAACTAGAAGAATAGGTCGCAGAATTATGCGTGTAGGTGATACATACAACTGGTATAGACGAAATGGTCAATAATTTCTAGTCCGTAGTCTTCTAGCTAATCACAACAGAATGACTAGTTTGTATAACGAGAAATTATCGTTCGATTGTTACTACTTGTAAGTCTAGTGTCGCTAGCGTACTCAAAGATTTACAGATATTTTCATCTGGGTACAAGCACCAGTTTATAGAGGAGAGATCTCAAAATTGGATAAGTGGGTTCAGAACTGTCTCGTTCTATGATCTTGTGTATTTATAGGGAGTACGTAGACTGATAAATTCTAGTTCCACCAATTATTTTCTAGATGTCAGTGGCATATTTTTTTCAGTATAACTTTTTTTTTTTTAATTACTGATCGGACTTTCAAAAATAAAACTTTTACTTTCATTAAGGAATGCAATCCTGCACTGTTTTTAGGTTCGGGGGATTTCGGGGTTGAGATTTATTGATCTCGCAATCCCGCAGGATTGACATTTCATTCAGTTTCATTTCAACAGAGAAAAGTAGGAAAAAGTAAGATTTTAATCCCTATGAAGTTTAACTTCAATGGTAATAATTAATCTTATTTGATATTTAATACAGTAACTTACAGAAATATGAAAATTATAGTCAGGATACTCAGACTAATATATTAAGTTATTTCTTTGTTGCGAAACAAAAAGAAGAATGTAAAAAAGACGACGTAAAGAGTTACTTGTCTTCCTAGTCTTGATCTAATTTTGACAGAGAATACAAAAGCACTTGCCAAAAGGTTTATTTATTTTAATTTTTACTTTTTTTTTTATGAAACTCTGAGGGAGCCATTCGTTTTTGCATGGTTAACAAGAGTTCACTTTTCAAAGACATTACTGGCATGGGCGCCTATGGGATTATTGTTGGGGGGGGGGGAAGTCAATGGTCCTGTCTCAGAAAGATACAATATTTAGCATCGAAGCACTTCTGCGTTATACTTGTCCGTAAGTCACTACAATATGGGAGTTAGGGGGCGGGTACTATGGGCCCTCTTTGCCAATAGTTATGGGCGCCTATAATCACTATGTCTTCACCTTCTCATCATATTTTCTTCGTTTTCATTATCCCTTTCTAGGGCGTTGAGGATTTGAGAATGCAATCTTTCACTGTTTTTGGTGAAGCGAGATTTTGGGATTAAGATTTATTGAACCGGTTGTGATGCTGGATGCGACGGGAACTTTGCTTGACAAACTTCAGATGAGTATTTCCCTCAAGCTTTGAAATGATTTAACAACTGACTACAGAGAGAAATAAGAAAGATTTTAATAAGAAGTTTAATTTTATGTAAAGAAAAAAAATTACAGAAATATAAAATTTATAGGTAAATTAATATACTTACCGTTATTTTATTAGTTGGTGAAAAAGAACGTAAAAATCGAACAAGTCCAATGAATCGTTTCCTTGATTTGATTTTAGCAAAAGAATTAAAAGTGTGAATTAAAAAAAAATTAAACGAAAATGAATTGAAAACCTAAAATGAAAACTTTTTACAATGGATTCGTGATTGTTCGCTAAGAGATAAATTAGTATGAAACATGGGAGCCGGCAGAATATTTTCCAGTGGGGGGGGCAAAGACTACTTCAACGTATGGTTACCATGTTGGAAAGAGCAAAAAAGAAGAAAAAACACTGCATACAAAAATCCAGGAGGGACATTGCCCCCCTTTGCCCTATGCTACCGGCGCCCATGGTATGAAATATTTCAGTTCATTTGGAGATTGGGAAGTTAGTGAAAAGTTTAGATTACAATGTTTGATCTATAATCCCATTGGAAGGTAATTAAAATTTTTTTTTTAATTAAAATTTTTTTAAAAATTAAAATTTGTAATTATTTATTTATGCATTGTTAGATAAGAACATAAATATGAAAAAAAAATTGGTCAATTGATGATTGGGAAGGTGGAGTGAAATTGTATTAAAAATAATTTATTTCTCCGTTTCAATCCCTCGGGATTATAGTTTTATCCAGCGAGACTAGTCCCACAAACATTTGTGCAGGATCCCGTTCCCGCGGGATCGATATTGCATTCCCTAATTTTCATGTCAACTCAATTTACCCCTCCTGTCCTTTTTGTTTTCGAAATAAGTTATTCTACGATTGATGAATTCCAATATTTGCTTGAGATTATTGTCACATAATATACATAATTGCAGGGGAGAAAAAACAAACCTTCAAAACATACCGCCTGTCACGGTGTCTCAAAAATTTTAGCTTCGTCCTCAAATAATCTCGAATAATACGTATCTTTATGTGGTGAAAAATAAATGTGGTTTGATTCCATGACTGAAATATATCAAACGTTCAATGACATAGTTAGCTGGTTGCGAAAGAACTTATACTTGATCTGCATATTTGCAGAATCATATTTATGTAGTTTTTCCTAATATTGCTCATGATTTTTTTTTTTTTTTTTTACGTACATTCAGAATACATTTAAATAAACATAACAAGCATCCGAAGCAAGGTATATGACATCAAATTGAAGGAAAGAATAATGTTAATTTACATGTATCTTGCAGCTTTAATTGAGGGAATTATGATGGACTATCACTGTCAGATTCTTGTCTGATAGCATAATTAAGATATACACAGATATTTGGAGCGTCCCTGCTGCTAAATTTCAAATCTTTCGACGTTCATTGTTTGGTCTAAAATGGACCAAACAAAGTCATCAAATTATGCTCAGAGTTTTTAAACCTGACACGGGGCATGGGCCTGAGGATAAATGAGTGCGATAGCATCAAATTAAAGTCTCATTTGTAGACATAATTTGTCAATATAGGTATTTATTGCATTTAAATAATGACTAAGCACAAATTCTGGAAAATCACTACGGAAAGAAAGAAAAAGAAAGAGATGAATTGCAGTGGAATTCTTTGGATAATTTCTTTTTCCTTACTTTTTTTATTCATTGCAAAAGAACCATGTCAACGGAAACACATGGGAATAAAGTTCACCTGCTATATAGAGAACACTTTAATCTGATTAAAGCTATGTACTGCTAGGAGCGAGTGCATTTTGTACCATTATCTTCGACTCGGTAAATGTTTAAACAGATTGTATTGAAGATTAAAATAAAATTCAGAATGTTTCTTCACAAGATTTATTGTAAACCAATTATTAAAAGAAACCCTCTTAGACCTAAAAATGAAATTGTAAAACAAGTAAAATAATGTTTAAGATCTTTTCTGGAAAAATGTATGTTTATCGTTTGTTAGAGTGTTTTCAGTGTACACTTTGTAAAATAAATATAAAAGAGTTTTTATTTTTTGAGGTTCTAACTTAATTTATTCATAAAAAATATGGATCATATGCTACATAATTCTTAAAAAGAAGTCTGCCTTAAATGCTAACATAGAACCCTTTCTGTAACAAGAAACGGGCCCCACCAGTGGCAGAGCGTATTGCGCTCTGAACTAGGAGACGGAAGGTGCTGGTTCAAAACCAGGTCCCGTCCGCCGACCTAACCGTTTGGAGTTATACGTGGTTTCCTCCGGAACTTCGCATAAATACGGGTTAGTACCCCTTAGAAAGACCCCCCACCCATTGGACTATATCTCACTCGTAAGATAATTGGCCGTAATCCCACAACAACAACAACAACAAAGAACAAACGGAATCGTAGAAAAATCAACGTAAGCATCTCCTGAAAACCATTATTGTATCTATTGTTGAAATGTAAATGTAATACCTTTTAATTTACACCAGTGTACCAGTTTCACTTTTTTGTCACACAGCAAACGTCGCACAACGTCATACAGCAAACAAACTAAACAAAGCAAACACATCTTTCGGATTTCAGACGTGCCGCGCTCGCGAACCGAATTTGGGACCGTTTATCTCATGAGTAAAACGTAAAAACTCCGTGAAAGAAACAGATTTAACAGTGACTTAATACTGTATTCACAGCAGATATTATGACATCAGAGAATAGGTCACAACTGACTGGGTGTTGGCGAAAACTGTTATATCTCTATAGCATGAATATGTCCGTTATGTCAGTTAGTATTCGGAGCGCATCTTTTATGACGTCAGTATTGACGTCACATCACCACGAATAGTCTCGATTACAGATGGAACTTTCTGGAATATAGAATCACTGTAAAGACAACAAATTCCAAATCATTATTTAGTTAAAAGATGCTATTTATTTGCCAGTTACATCAGTATTTTGCTCCTCATTGTTTTTAAAATTTTAAAACAGGACAAAAGCCCTTAAATAATCAGCGGCAGGGTGGTCCTTTGAAAATCAACTTTTAAAAATTTTCATTGGGCATCCACCCATTTTGTTCCATGACCTAAAAATACTTTAATTAAAATTTCAGATTTTTGAAATAAGTATTAGGATCATTACCAAATGTAATTTTTTTTTTAAAATGTGAATGAATTTCACGACAAACTGTAAAAATTTAATGTTAACCAATAATTAATTAATTTATTTTTTCAGTGAAAAAGAGATGACTAGTTAAAACGAGAAATGTTAATAAAATTTATTGTAGGAGGAAAAACGCAGCCCGTTGAAAATCAGGATCATTTTAAAAGAATGAGAGATCGTGAAGTAGGAAAAGTTTACAAATATCGACGTTTTGGAAATATCGATGTCGCATCCCTAGTTTACAAAGTGTGGTTAAGTATGTTCTGTGCAGGTTGATGAAACAAAGTGTACAATGGACTATGTGAAAAAAAACAATGATGTTAAACATCGGTTTCAACGCATCGATGGATAAAACAGATATTAAAAAAAGCACAGATGTTTAGAAAACAGATCCGAATGAATTTTCAACAAGGGTCAGTATTCCTTTATTTCAACTGGCACAATGAATAATTAAAAATCTTAGCTGTAGGTGTTTATAAAAATATTCAATATAATGAAAAGAACAAATGTACTCTTCGTCAAATAACTATGCAAGAAAAATAAAGGAATAGTTGCTTTATTATAGCTTGAAAAGTTTATGGTACAAAGTAAGTGACACAAACGAAGAGCATAGGCGACAAGTTTTGTGTTTGTGTGATTATATGGCAACACTACACAGGGGAGATCTGCCAAGGATGGGGGAATGCCTTGGGATGTGGACTTTCTAAAGCGTTCTAAAGCGTATTCACGTTACATCTGGATAAAAACCTACCAAAACTCCAGACCGTTAGATCGGCAGCCGCGCGATGGGACCCGAACCCGGGACCTTCACACTTCGGCCGACGACCATTTTCAGTGTCATAACCACGATGCCATGGTGAGGCCGGCGTCAAGTTTTCAAAATTATTGGGGTGGCTGAGGCATCAGCTAGTTACCAGCCAGTGAAAACGAATCTGATGTATCTGCACTGAGCACATGCAATCACAAAATCACACGCATTATACGTACACATATACATATATAATATGGCTTTTATATATGTATATGTGTACGTATACATATACATATATACGTATACATATACAGTGTACACATATACATACTGTATATGTGTATGTATATGTATGTATATGTGTATGTATATGTATGTATATGTGTACACTGTATATGTGTACGTATACATATACAGTGTACACATATACATATATAATATGGCAGATGGCTTAGCCACTGCTAAGAATTTATTGGAGGGGCTTGGGTCTCACGGGCACATATAACTCCATGCTTGTGACGAAGAGTACATTTTTTGGGTAATGGGAATCGCACTATGATAATGATAATTTTAATTTAAATTCATTAACACTTTAAAGTAAGTTATTTATCTTCATCTCCATACAAAGGACTTGATAGTAGCTCTTCTTGTGAATTTGGACACTTTTAAAAAAAGCGAAAGTATTGGTGTTCAAGCCGTTAAAAAAGTGCTGCAAGTGTATTCAATTTTATTTTTATATGTACGGAATGTTCCAAAATTAACTCCCTGTTCTGGTAAATAATAATAATAATAATAATAAACAATTTTACAACTCAGTTATGATTGAAAAACAATAGATTTATAATAACAAAAAAATCAGTTATCATCCAATTTTAAAGATTGTTTTTTTATTTGCCAGGAGAGGACAGTTCACGTCACCGATCATGTCATTTAGAGCTACACACGCCCTTCCTAGAGTTTCCTGCCACAATTTGAATCCTCATTAGAAGATGAGGGCCTTCTGAATATTGGCACCCCTCGGAAACTGCTAGCGGCCACCAAGAGGACTTTCGGAACTACGGATTTAAGTGCACGTTCACCGCATGTTAAATCTATGCACATGGCGGTCTTTAGTGGACATTTAACCCAACGGGCCTACCCGCCTTTTACAGTTTAGAGCTTCTTATGACACTGAAGGGTCATGGAAAAGTACTGTTTTTGAACTTTTAAAAAGAGAAAATAGTCTACATGTCTCCAAACACACATACACACACACACACACACAAAACCAAAAAAAAAAAAAAAAAAAAAAAAAAAAAAAACAGGGAGAATTAACAACTGAGAAATCTCGATCCACGTAAAATGTGAAGAGAAACTGAAAAAACAAAAGGAAATTTCTATAAGAAGATTGAAAATATTCAAATAAAACTTCTTAAAATGGAAATTACAGCGTTTAAGCGATGGAAACGAATTGGAGACAAATGAAACTTTAATAACAACAAAACCTTCTTCTACTGTACATATAGGAACTTCATTTACATTTAAAGATGCTTGAATGATGGTAGAGCCTTCCATCAAGACATTATTTATGCCAATAGAGTTAAGTGAAGCATTAAAAGTTAGAACAGTCAACATAACCAACATATGCTATTGTCCCTTTCCAAATGCCAAAATTTCTACTCTTCGTTTATTTCTCCATTAATATGCATTATTTATACCTAAGCTATTTACGCTCCTACAAATTCAAGAAAAAATGACTTATTTAGTCTGGAATTTTAGTGTTTATTTTGTTTAATCATCTTCCAGGTTCATTTACTTTTTTTCTGCTAATTTCCATTTTATAAGATTGATTAAGTTCAAAGTCACCGTGTAATTGCGCCGTAGAGGATAGTGGTCCAACCTTTGATTAAAAACTAATTTCTTGGCGCCTGTGAAACAACAACCCTAATCTACTGCAATCGATCTTGTTTAGGATAAACACTGGGTAGTGGCATGTTTTTGTTTAGGTCATGCCCGAAAACAACTTGGATCGCCTACAATATAGTCATGGGGCGGTATATTTTAATACATATCAAGATACACTGGGAAATAAATAAATTTTAATGTAACAGGACGTAAATTTTGGATGAACTCAAGCACTCAATTATTTCAACGAGATAAAAGCTCTTCATGGACTTTTAATATTACTACAAAGTTTTCTTTAATATCCTTGTTAAATTATACGTCTGAGTCGATTCTGGAGAAAAGAAATCTGTTTGTGAGGAAAAGGTGTAAATTTAAGATCTCAAGCTGTGCGACGCCGTAATGTTTGCTTCTATAACCAGCACTGCTTAATGTGCTTTGTCTCTGCATAGATTATATAAGTTTTTTGCCTGAAAACTTGCTCCTACAATACCCTTTAAAGATAGTACACTAAAAAATAATAAAAACTTAAATATTATGTTTTGATATTAAACTAAAATAACATTTTTTATGAAAAAATGAAGGATGGTATTTTTATGAAGAAAATAAAGTAGGGTTAAGGGTTCAAAAAGAAAGATAATTTTTGGAAAAAACGGAAAAGAAAAATATAATGCGGGAAAAATAATCCATACGTAAATGTAAATTTATGTCTGAAAAAGTCATTTGATAACACAATACATATTTAACGGAGACTTTGCCTCACCATGGCACAGTGGTTATGCCCCTGAAAATGGTAGACGGCCGAGGTGTGGAGGTCCCGGGTTCGGGGTCCCGACGTTTTCTTTGAGCATACTGTGCAATGACTGCGTATAGATAAAGTTAACTTATATACTGTTACTGAGATTTAAAGAGAAGATAAGGTTATGTAAAAAAATTAGTGAACACTGGTGAAAACTACATACTAGGAATTTTCTGTTCAGCTTGTTATTTCTGTTGTTAATATCGCTATTTTTGTTAAAAAAAAAATAGTAGATCATTTTTATGAGGAGGAAAATGTATACAAGAACAGAGTGAAAGGCTATGAGAAGTCCTCTTTAATCAAGCCTTTTTGTTTAAAACTTAGAATTTCTAGTTTAGAGTATGAGCCCTAAGATGATGTAAACCATGCCCTAGTCTTTTGCATGGGCTTCTTCGGATTTTTGTTAATTTCACATATCTAAAAATCACGCTGATGAGCTAGTTATGTTCCGATAGAAATTTTTCAAGACCTGAAGCCCGATTGCAAGAAGTATTGCAGTGTACTCACGCTACAACGCGATCTATCTTACGCGAATGGGCTATTACTCGAGTTTTTCACGAGTAACGCGGTTTTTCACGAGTGCTGCGGGCGAGCTAACGCGGACGGCTCACCCGCAGCACAAGATGTTTCGCAAACAAGTAAGAAGAGAAAACTAAAGTGCGCGTTGTGAGGGGTAAGTATCGTCTTCGTCATTTGCTATTGAAGGAGAGCCAATAAGCGAACGGTATCTCATCGCTCGTAACAGCACTGAATCTGGAAGCACCCGAACTGTTCCAGTCTAAACGTGGATTGATTTATTACGTTATGTAGGAAATGGTAATATAGAGTTAGGGAATGTTTCAAAACGGTTTGAAGGGTGTTTAAAATTGTCTAAAGAAACTGCGTGTGTGTGTTTTAAAAGTCGTACATGCACCCTATTTCTCAACGCGAAATTTTCACTTACGCGAGGGTTCTTAGAACACATCTCTCGCGTAAGTCAAGACTTCACTGTAATGCCTTGAAAGAAATGAAATGTCAAATTTTATATTAGTAAAATTATCACACAAAAGATAACCCAAAATATCTGATCCTGTACCCAGAAACCTTTTACAACTACACTGACAATAAATTAAGTTTTCTGTTCGCAGCTTGTTTGTTATTTATTTACAATCTCTGGAGAAAGTGAGTAGGTTTGTACCAAAGCATAAATCAAAGCGTTCAAGCTGGAATATCGCTGGAATATATGAGGGTTATTAATAAAAAGATACTTGAGGCGATGATAGATGAAGTATAAACATGGAAATTTACTTTTACTTGCATCTCCTAACTTATGAATAATGTAACATTTACGGATTTAAAATTCCGCTTGTTATAGGTGGAGTTCATCAAGTTCCGTTTTCTTTGCTAAATATACATATCATTTACATTCATCTGCAGCATATCGTGAACAGTTGGATTATTATCTGCATTGAAAAAATATATACATTCAGTTCCATCGGCTTAAATTTTCAAAGCGGTTTAGAGCTTGGAACGCCAGGTTTTAATGTCAAGGTCAAAAATCACTATTAAAAAAACTGCTATCAATAGTTTGAGTAAAGGCGTCATGAATTTGTTCTTATTCATGTATGCATTTAGTTATTTTCTCCAGCAGAGAGGTTTTATCCTCTAATGTAAACACCTAATCCCTACAAACAAACTGGAAACAAAGTTTTTGTTTGCTGGTAGGGATTAGGTGTAGCTTTTTTAGTATTCTAAACATTCAAATTTATTTTATTCATTCAGGTGGATCAGATAATTTTTTCTAAATTTAATCAAAGTATGGAAATTGTTCATGGCACTGTGAACGAATTCGCTTAGTTAATAATTAGTAACGGTTTCAAATAAGAAAGAAGATTCCAGGAAACTTAACAGACTTACGAAACTTTCACATTTTTCAGCTAGCTGATTCAGAATTTCACGAAACCAAGGAAGTAATTTATAATTTAATGTTTAACAAAGTACTATGTCATACTCAGAGTGTTCTAGATGATGTTTTTTGAATCCTGTCCATTCACACGCTATCTTCAAACATTAAAAAAGCAAATGACAGGAAACGACATTATTCGAAAATCAGGCTCACTTACACATGTTCCATTAAAACATATACGCATAAAAAGAAAAAAAAAACTGTAAATGTTACAAAAAATCATAATATACTGGTAAACTACAAAGAAAATGTAATTTTCATGCCTGTTTAAGACTTCTAGGGAATTCAGAGAATGATGTATGATCTACTACGTCAATTATCCTGTAAGTTCTTGATCATCTTAAATTCTACCTACAGCATTACGTTTTAAAAAATTACTTTCACAGCCATTAAATCATTGTTAATCTTCCTAGCTTTTGTTTTCGTTTCTTCTCTAATACCAATAAAATACATACAAATATTTGTGTAATACCAAATATTTATCTTTGTTGCTCTTTCACCATATATATAATATGACATAAAAAGGTGCTGCCACTTTATTTGAGGAAAAAAAAATAATAATGACAACTCAACAGCGTTAAACGTTTCGATTTCTTTTATAATTACCTATTGCAAGATGTCAAGGTTAGTTACTCTTATCATTCTTTTTATGAAGCAACCTTTCTCGGTGTATCAACCTGAGGGTATCTCGAGACATTGTTTGCGGTGTTCCTAAATTGTTTAGCCACAGAAACAGAGAAATTTCTATCGTTTGAACCCTTTCGAACTATGATTTCGTTCCCAGTGGATCACGGAACTTAATTGAACATTAATGATCAGGGGCTTTAAGCACGATGATCTTCTTTTTTTTTCACTTACAAAGAAAGAAAATCGTGAGGTTAGTAGGAATTCGAAGAATAAAAAAAAATGACATCTTAATGCTCCTTCTTGTTTCACCCTTTCTTCATTCTTTGTCTGGGAGAACATTAAGCAATCACGAAAAAGCATCTGCTAAGTGAAATAAAACTGGAGTTTATGAAGCGGATTTTAAAATAAAAGCTGTTTTTTTAAAGAACTCGCGTATTTAGATTAGTTCGAAGAATAATGAAATCACAGACCAAGAATACGTGTTTTTTCAGATTATGCATTCTTACAAACAAAACCTACATGAATTATGAAATAATCAAGAAAAAATATCTTAGGCATATTTTATTTTGCAATATTTTGGTATATTTAAGATGTGTTTGGTTCGTTCAATTACTTACACAAATCTTTGCGGTGATAATGTCCTCCATGTGCAAATGATACCCCTGGGAGTGCCGATTTCAGGTGCTAGGTATCTCATCTTGAATTGGTTCAAAATTAGACAACTCATAGGGGGTAAAGCTGGCCGCCTATTGCGTGCCCCCGTAATGAATGGCTAGCAGTTCGGGCCTTAGTAGTGGCAAAGTCTTGCGGCAGCAAGTGTCCACCTATTAGAAAAAAAAATGTTTATGGTAATAGCAAATTAATCAGTAATTGAAACCGAAGAACATTATTACCACTTGAACCCTTTGAACTGTGATTTCGGTTTCAGTTTATCACGAATTTTAGTTGCAACATTAATGGTCTCAGGAGCTTTGACTACGGCTCCCCCACAGCTTACAAAGAAACAAAATCGTGAGTTTGGTAGAAATTCGAAGCATGAAAAAATAATGCCTTAATGTGACCTTTTTGGTTTTACCCCTTTCTTCATTCTATTGCCGGTCAAAAACTTGAGGTAATTACACAAAAGCACTACGAATTGGCGTGATACAGCAATCCATAAAGCATTAAAAAAAATCAAAATAAAAATTCACTGAAGCCAACTGTATGAAAGTGATTATTGTCATGAAATTAATGTGAGAAATGTCTCGTGTGCTGAATAAAATATTACAAATTATAATTCACATTTGCTAAGTCATGATTACAAGTGAGTGAAAGGGTCCTTATTGAAATATTCACGGAGTACATTCGATTTTGAAACTTCACATATTGTTTTTCTAGTAAAATGAAGGAATAATGAATTAATATGAAAATAGAAGTTGAATTTCCTGTCACCTAAAAAGTATATTCTTATACGAGGCTGCCAGAATTAAAACACCCCTACTCATTATACATCGAAGTACTCAGTAAAGGCCATGGGCGCCGGCAGTATATTTCCCAGGACTACTTTCCCAGGGGACAAAGACTACTTCAACGTATGGTTACCATGTTGGACAGAGCAAAAAAGCAAGGAAAAACACTGCATACAAAAATCCAGGGGGGCATTGCCCCCCTTGCCCTAAGCTGCTGGCGCCCATGGTAAAGGCTCCGACATTGATGAACATACTATTGAAGACATGGGAAAACGGATTACGCGAAAAGAAAAACTTCCAGAAACTCCAATAGCTGGCGCTCTACAAGAGAAAATAAGCCCAAAAGACACATTTGTAACACTTTTTATTCGAATGACCTTAGGGAATGCTGCTCAATATGTTCCCTTCGAGCGCCAACTAGCTTGAATGGTGGATAAAGCACCGTACTACGGTTTTGGGTTCAACTCCCGGCGGTCGAGGTTCGATCCCCGATTGGGCGTGGATGTCATTGTGCCCGTACCTTCATAGGGGGCCACGTTGGTCCACCTACTAGGTGCCCCCATAATACAGTGACCAACAACTCCGGCCTTAGTAGCGGCCAATACCTCCAAGGCTTCGTTCAGCCCCGCCATTTGAAAAAAAAAAAAAATGTTCCCTTCACGTTGTAAAATCTGCAGATGTATGCTTTCAAGATGAATGTTTTTGATAGGGTGCAGTTTCAGCACCCTTTCAAAAACATACATACTACACATAGGAATTTCAGTAGGGTACTGTACCATGTACCCTACTGAAATTGCCGTGTAGCATTTATAGTACTGTTACAGGAGCAGAAAAAGAATAACAACACATTACTTTGTATGGGGAAGTGTTGTTTAAATCGTATTTTAGAGACAATATTGGTCTATTTCAAAGGAAACAATGATATAAACTCCTCAAAAGTGAAATTGCAACACTAAGAAATAACACACGTAGCGTCATGCAAATTCCAGGAGCGATAGTGGTGAGATGGATCCGCAAATGATTAAATTTGTGCACACACCTGATAACATGGTACTCATATTCGGTCTATAAAGGCAGCAACTTTCCGTTCTCATAAACAGCATCTGAGGTTTGCGCAGCATTTGCGACTTTCGAAGAAGCGTAGAAAATGCCTCAGACGTCGGCGAGCTCCATACCATCAGCTAACGACCCGGGAACGTGACCGTATTATCGAACTCCATTGTTTTGTCGCTACGCACAATAGCAACTTGTGTGGGGTACAATGTACCATCCAGCGTTGCATCACATCTCGGATTCAGGAAGGTCTACATGCACGCCGAAGAGGATATGGGGCGCACAGATTGGCATATTCGCGAGTGGCTTATTCGAGACAACTTTCTCCACGGTACGTGACATCTGAAGCCGGCTGCCTCCAGGAGCAGGTGGATCTGTGTTGACCGCTCAGCACATGGCTAGACGCCTGGCCTGGCGTGGTGTCATCGTCATCGTACTTGGACCGTCGAATGGCATCGGGTATTGTTCACGGATGAAGCTCGTTTCTGTCCTTGGAGGAATGACGGCCGTCGATAGATAGGACGGCTGCGTTATGAAGAAAAGTAGGTGAACGTTACGAACTAGCCCATTTCACACCGGTTCTACACCGGGCATCATGGGTCGGGGTGACATAATGTTTGATCACAGGATGCTCCTGGTACACATTGACCACATTTTGACAGCGGACCACTGCGTCACGCAAGACGTTGAGACAGTTGTTCTGGACTTGTTGCAGGGCGCAACAACATTGCATTTGAGCTAGACAATGTAAGGCCGCATGCTGCACGATGACTTCTTAACGCCCTGACCAGATTTGATATCTTTTTCTGGCCAGCAGCCTCTCCAGATTTGAATCCCATCGAACACCTGTGGGATCTCATTGGACGTGACATGATCCGAGGACCACTGGTGCAAACCGTGGATGATCTTCGCACTGCAATGGATGTGACTTGGGAAAGGTTAACTATCAACGAACTCATGGATAGCATGCCTCGCTGGATTGATGCCCGAGGCGAACACATTAGATACAGTATAAATTGGTTTAAAAAAATTTTATTTATCAGTTTTTTTCAATAATTTGCATATCCATCTCAGCACTATCGCTCCTGAAATTTGCATGACGCTACGTGCATTATTTCTTGGTGTTGCAATGTCACTTGTTAAAGATCAGAGAATAAGGCTCTCCATCTAAACTAATGAACGTGACATTTATAGTTGTTTTACAGGAGCACTCAAAAGAATTACAGTACATTACGATCTGTGACAGTTAAAGACATACAGGGTGACTGCTAATTCATGGTGCAAAGTTTGAGGGCTGGTAGAGGACATAGAAACAATCACATTTTGTATGGTCAAAAGTGAAGCGACGAAGCACAAACACAGGAAAGAACAAATAATAGGGAAAGCGTTTTATTTTCATAACCCCGTTTACAAGTGGAAATTAATTTACAATAAGTGTTCAAAATTGCGTTCATCAGCATTGATACATGCTTGACAGTGCAGGTGCAGGGATTGACGAACACTTTCAAGGATAGCAGGAATTTCACGCTCACCTGCAGCAGCGACGGATACTCGAGCAACGAGATCTTCATCGGAGTCTACTGGAGTGGCATAAACGTCATTCTTCCAATGTCCCCACAAAAAGAAATCGAGGGGCGTCAAATCGGGAGACCGGGGTGGCCAAGAGGTAGATCACCACATCCAAACCATTGAATGCCAAATGTTGTATTCAAGTACTGACGAACATCTAGGGTGAAGTGGGCTGGCGCCCCATCATGCTGAAACCACGTGCGGTTTCTAATGGTGAATGGAGGAAAACTGAGACGAGAATTGCCTTTCAAATCAATGCCGACTGGCCATCTACCGGCAACGGAAGCAAATACTAACTCCGTTTCTCCTCCGTCTCCTGCATTTGTTCTTTCCTGTGTTTGTGCTTCGACGCTTCTTTTTTGACCATACATTCCTATACAAAATGTGATCGTTACAGTGTTCTGTACCAGCCCTCACAGTGTGTATCATGAATTAGCAATCACCTTGTATATCTATTTTAAACAAATTGCAGTAAGTTTATAGTCAGGTACCGGCGGTTAAAGGACTATCCTATTCCACGTTAATCGCATGAGCGCACGGTCGAGGGTTCGATTCCCACTCATATGCTGCTTCCTTAACCCATTAGCGTGATAAATAACTTTCCGACTGTTCTGTGGTATGAAGTACGTAAATATTTGTCTAAAAATATGAATAAGGGAAATTTTCTCATTTAAACTTGATATCGCTGAGTATTTTGTGGAAATCAGATTTATTATTCAAGAAATTAAACCAGGAAAATAAACTAATGCTTAAATATTCGAGTGACTTACAAATTTCGCGACCGTCTAAAGATAAATCGCTAGGAGTTAATGGGCTAAAGTCTCCTTTTTTTGAGCTAGTAAAAACTTTCATTGTGTTCTCGATTTACTCGACAATCTCTATCTTGTAAGCACTATCTTGAAACCAAGCTCACAAGTTCGAAAATAAATGTTCCAAATACAACAACAGCAACAAGTTTATAGTACTTTATTAATGGATGGAAATAACTTTAAAGACAGTCAGCAACTTAGAGGTTAAGGGTCTGTCCACCTATACGCTAATTGCTTAAGCGTACGGTCGTGGGTACGATTCCCAATCATACCCTGTGGTTGTCTAAATTTCCTCTCTCTCTGCAAATAAAAAGTTTCATTCTGTTGTCCACTTTATAACGAGGTTTTACAAGCTAATTCTTCAAACGAAGCACATAAGTCCAAAAATAAATGTTGTTGTTTATGCCCTGTGACAACCACATACGATGCCAGATCCCCTCCCCCCCCGGCTAAGGAGACGATGGGTAGAAGGGGGGGGCGCCTTCCGTTTTTAGGGCCCAGTGAGAGGAAGTCCGACTTTAGCCCGGGGTCCCCTAATTTTGAACCAATTCTAGAGGAGGGACCAACTCCCTGAAATCGCCACGACGGATTTTACTTTCACCAGCTCCCATTGCACACGGTCCCACAGTAGTCGAGCCGAGAGGGAGTTGACCCTCCCAAGCACTGGCCAAGCCGGATGCTGCTCCACTTGCCATGTTCTTATGGGAACGGAGTTCAGCACCCAGACCACTGCGGGACATTTAATAAATGTTCCAAATACAACGACAACTACAAGGCAACACTGCTCCCGCACAGAGTGCTAGTTGTTTCGGAGGAAACCAGGCCCGGACTGGCGTCTTTGGCGGGCCCTTGGCTAGAGATTGGAAAGGGGCCCCTTACGGGGAAATTTAGAGGGAACAGAATATTAGGATATGCAATAGTTGAAAATTAGGCTTAATGTCCCGAAAACCACATTTAAGTATTTTAAAGCTGTTGGGGCCCACCCCTGATTCTTCGAGGAGGCCCTCGGGCCACGGGGTCTATTGGGGTCCACCGTGACCGTTGCTGTTGTTGTGGGATTACACGGGGCCGAGTGGTGGGGTGCCTTCCGTGGGAGTCTTTCTAAGGGCTCCTAACCCGCATTTACGCTAAGTTTCGGAGGAAACCAAGGAAATCTCCGAATGATTATGTCGGCGGACGCGACTTGGTTTTGAACCTGGCATCTTCTGTTTCCCAATTCAGAGCACTATGCGCTCGGCAACTAGTGGGGTCCTTGGTTACGCCACTGCGTTACTGCGTTAGGCCACTGCGCTAGATTACTGGGAAATAAATAATCAAATTACTTTGACACATATTACTCTCACATATATCAAATTACTCCAATTATAAAGTAGTATATTCATTATTTGGGGCTTCACTGGGGCCCTAAGGTTGGGTGTCTTCGGCAATCGCCGACCAGCCGACCTGGCCAGTCCGGGCCTGGTCTATGATCACATTGCCTAAAGGTCATATTTTACTCTAGATGATCTATGTTATGAATATTTGCTGAAATTTTTACGGATGTTTATGTAGACATTCATGTCCACAAAAGGTCTATGTCCAAGACTCGACCTTAAAAGGTCCATAAAGAGACTAGCATGTCCATAATTATGCCTGTATAGATAGCTATTAGACGTTTTGTGCGTGTCGTATAGTACGAAATTGACATAAGAAGAACGAGTGGACAAATTCTGGTTGTTTTATGGAATACAAGCATTTCCTGGGAGTGTTCTGGATAAATTTGTGCTATCTGCTTAACTCGTGCATAAGAATAATATTTGCGAGCCCGTGTTATTTTCTGCTTCTTAATTGCCTTGAAGTACTACACTTATTATAGAATATTGGAAACAAAGTTTTGAAACATTATGCATTTTAAATAATTACCTTTAAAAAATATAAGTATTTAAAAAATATGTTTAATAATAGTTTTTCTTTAGAAAATAAACCTTTATAAGTAAATAAAAGATTGGGAATTTCACTTACGACGTTACATTTCTTGTGTTTGAGGTATACACTCGATGGTTATAAGACGCCCATTGAAAAATTATTAATATAACAAACACTTTAATTTAATATACACGAAATAATTATTAAAAATTCAATTTCTCTTAAATTCTCTTAATGTTTCTTAATATTATGCGAGTAAAATTTATTTCTCAAAAATTATACACCCTATGATATAAGTATTCAAGTAAAAATCAAACTTCCTGCATCCGTTTCGAATATTAAAAATTATTACTAATAAAATATGAATTGGGTTATATGTAATTATAATTTTTCATATTTCGGTTTAGTTGTGCTCTTTTCAAAAACTAATTAATTATTCGCAAAGCTAAAATAGAAAATTTCGCTTCTCTTCGAATACTTTTATGAGAGGGTCTACATGCGTATCAAGTATTAGGCTGTTTAACGGTTTGACTGCTATGCAGCGCTATTGCGCTTTTGGAATGCACATCCTCCTAAAGAAGCATTCGAGCAAGAGAGAAATTTCCTACGTTAGTTTCGTATATTAAACATTATTTATCATAGAATATGAGTTATGGAATGTCATATTTATGCATAGCCTAAGCTATTAAGTTATGCGTTTTTCAAAAACTCAATTATTTTTCGCAAATCTAAAATAGGAAATTTCTCTCTTGCTCGAATACTTTTATTGGACGGTGTATGAGGATTTTGATGGATAGCAGTCAAACGGTTAAGAAACATTTTTATGAAGTTAGAAATTTTAGAATAACTGTACATAGGGCAAATGAATACAGATAATACGACAAACTTCTGGGTCAAATCAGTTATTCAAAGATGAATCGTAATCCCACAGCAATGTGGAGTTTTAAACATCGTTTCTATACATTTGCTAATAATCAGTATAGAACTAGTACTAAAAGTTTGTCGATTTTCTTAAGTGTGTAAAGGCATTCTCACCGAGAATGCCATATGTTAACCCTCCGTTTGAAGTGTGAACTACGCTCGTAGACTACGCGCAGTCTCTCAAACAAATATTCGAGCATAAGTAAAATTTTCTATGTCAGTTTCATTTTAAAGTATAGTTCATCATGTGAATGATTTCATATATAATAATAACTTCCCATATTTCTTTATAATTTAGTGTTTTTTCAAAAACTAATCAGCTATTTACAAAAATTAAACAGGAGCTTTGGGTATTACTAGACTGAGTTGGCTATTGGACAACGACAAATCAGAATCACATAGCAATGTGGGGTCGGAAAAGTTATTTACATGTACACCCTGCAAAAAAAGTATTCGAGCAAGAGAGAAAATTCCTATTTTAGATTTGCGAATAATAATTGAGTTTTTGAAAAACGCACAACCTGACAGAAATATAGAAATTCATATTTATACATAGCCCAATTCATATTCTATGATAAATAAGTTTTAGTATACGAAACTAACGTAGGAAATTTCTCTCTTGCTCGAATACATTTTTTTGGAGGGTGTACATGTTAATAATCACTTTGGAATAATAGTGAACTTTCCAACCATAGTTCTTCAAAAAATATTGAATATTTTCAGCGAAAGCTCTTGACTAAAGTTAATTATCCACAGGATTGTTTGTTAACCCATTTGTGCCTAGATATTTTTTATACTTTCTCCGATTTTTGCTATAGATAAATTTGTGATGTCGACTTCTTGAACAAGGGATTATTTCTTTTAAAATCTTTATGTATAAAAATTGAAGTGTCAACATCCTACTTGGTCATATTAAAATATTTTGTGGAGTTGAGTTTCAATACTCGTGAATGAAGGCTAGGAAAAATAAATAACATTTTCGACTGATAGCGAAAATGCCACCCCATAAAAGGGACACTAGGCATAAATGGGTTAACACGTTCGGTGCCGATCACTCCATAACGCGTGATAGCCACGAGGTTAAGCGAAATTTCCTGTATCAGATTTGTGAATAACAAATCAATTTTTCAAAAAAGAAGCAGTTCGAAAGAAATATGTGAAATTTTTATTACTCACGAAATGAATCATTTATTATTAAAAACTCTGTTTTATATCTGAAATTGACATAAAAAATTTGGCTGTTTACTGTAATATGTTTTGGTTCGGTAGTAAACGTGACAAGCCCTTAGAGTGAATGGGTTTCACTGTAAAACTATCAAAGTCTAGTTGTTTCAACATTTTTCGCAAAAATATATAAGCAAGTCAAATTTCCTGCCTCAGTTTTGCGAATTGTAGACGTCTTTTACCCCAAAAGCTTACAAATAACAAAAAAGGCGTGCAAATTTTTACACGGACATTTTTGGGAAAAGATAAAATTATTGTCTGATTTACTAAACCTACCGCTGGTATCTTAAAAAAATCGAATAATGGAACGAAAATGCTTGACCATCAAAAGCTTAAAAATAAATTTAAGTTAAACATTAAAAAGTTTTTTGCTAAAAATTCTTATTCTAGTACAAGATAATTACCACCTTTCATACTAGTATATCTAATAATTATTACAATTCTAAAGTTAACCCATTTTTTCCCAGATATTTTTGCGACTTTCTTCGATTTTTGCTAATACTAGCAATAATAGGTAAATTTCTGATGTCAACTTCTAAAACAATGGTTGATTTCTTTTAAAATAATTCTGTATAAAAATTGAAATTTCATCATCCTATTCGGTCATGTTAAAATATTTTGTGGAGTTGAGATTCAATACTCTTAAATAAAGGCTAGGGAAAATAAATAACGTTTTCGACTGATAGCAAAAATGCCGCCCCCAAAAAAGGACGCTAGGCAAAAATGGGTCAATATTAAAATGTAATTTTTCTGGACAATATGTACGATAACTATTTCGAGATGGGCTTTAAATCCTGTTACATAAACATGTTGGGTAGGGCCGTTTTGTTCCTGAACATTTTATTCAGGTTACGAACCTGGCTTTTTTTGGGTACTTTAATCGATTACCGCCCAACTTTTTTCAACACAATCTCAAATTTATGTTGATGCCAGAAGTGATAAATAAATTTCCGAGATTTGTGTGATATGAAGAACGTAAATCTTTTTCTAAAAATGTGAATAAGACGGGGAAATAGTCTCATTTAAACTTGTTATCGCTGAGTATTTTGTGGAAATCAAATTTTTTATGCAAGAAATTAAACTAGGAAAATAAACTAATGCTTAAATATTTGAGTGACTTACAAATTTCGAGTCTGTCTAAAAATAGATCGCTGGGTGTTAATGGGTTAAATGTATCGTCTTTCACTTTTTTATTTTAGTTACGGTCCGGACCGAAAGAATAAAACTCCTTGTCCGAAATTGAAATATTGAAATATTCAGCCTATGAACACCTTTAGTACGAGTAAGCTAAATCCCTGTTTCCGACCGTTTTCGGAGGTCGTTACCAATTTCCAAAAGGTACCAGTACTCATAAATTCCCTACCTTTTGATGAGGATCTAAATTTCAGTAAAAAACTTATAGAAAGATTAAAAATGCAGCATATATAAGGCTATAATCAAGTGAAAGTTTGAAAAGAAAAATTAACGGATCCATACTCTCGAAGTAATAGTTGAAAATTTTCGATTGACAGTAAAGTCACGATATGAAATGGAAAAATATCGTTTTTTTTAATGTCTAATATTGTAAGGCCTATGAATATCGTTACATAACATCTCATATAGCTTGTAACAAACATTTTTTATAAGCACTTAATATGAATTTAGGTTGACTTATTTAACTGAAGAGATCATTGGATTTTTTTTTTTTCAAAAGGCTACATTAACCCATTCGTGCCTGGATATTTTTGCGACTTTCTTCGATTTTTGCTAACACCAGCAGTAATTGATAAATTTCTGATGTCAACTTTTTGAACAAGGGATGATTTCATTTAAAATCATTACGTATAGAAATTGAAGTGTCAACATCCCACTTGGCCATATTAAAATGTTTTGTGGAATTGAGGTTCAATACTCGCGAATAAAGGCTCGGAAAAATAAATAACGTTTTCGAATGATAGCGAAAATGCCGTCCCAAAAAAGGGACGCTAGGCATAAATGGGTTAATAAAATAATATTTATTATGAAATAAATACTTCTTATGAATAAAGTGAATTTAACTATAAACACAAAATTTTAACATGAAAATATAGATTCTGATCTCAGTTAAAGCTAATGTTGCTACCAATTTATACAAGGAAGGTTTGAATGCTTTTAAATTTGGTTCTGATTCTTGACAATCATGTCGAGAACAAGATGCTCGATGTGTTTTAAGCTGTTCCACACTGAGCTAGATGGTTATCTACTTTTAATCATTTAAATTAGAATTAAAATAAACATCAATTTTTTCAATTTAACTTTTTATTCATAGGATTTATTTAAGTTGATTATTTTGCTTCTCTTATAATAAACTGTATATTTCACAAAAGATCATGAACCGTCTCTCACTCTATAAGTGAAAAATTATATTGCCTAAAATATTAATAACCTGATTATATGTTATTAATATCAATAATAATATTATTAATTATTTTAAGATTAATGACATTCAAAAAACACAGCAACTGCAAAAATATTTGTATCTGAAACAATTTATTAGAGCTACCAGAATGTAATTACTCACCGAGCGTGTTTCTAAGACGGCGATGAAGATGTAGTGTACCAAAGTCTCACGCAAACAGAATTTGCATTACAAGAAAGTAAAATAAGATTAGCATAACCATATTTTACTTCATCCTTTTAAAAGCATTTTATTGTGACATGATTGACGCTTGAAGTGGCAGAAAACATAAAAGTAATTCATATACGCTAATGTTCCCACACTAGAAGATGCATTTGCATATGAAAGAACACCTATTTTTATGTGAATTGTAATGTTTAAAGATGAACAGTTGAATATTTAACCACGTTTTAAACACATTTAAGGACCTGTACGTGACTCGACTCTGTATTCCATCATTGATTTATGGTCAATAATTTTTTTTTTAAAATTCTCTAGTACTTGTGTCTGCGTGTAAAATGAAAATATTATTGAAAAGTCAAAATATCATGAAGCAGTAACGTCTAGTAAATTAAGGTGTTCATAAATAACACTCCAAAAACTCTGCATATGGGTTTGCTATGCGCTTGATAAATTGTTTACGGTTTTCGAATTATTTAAAATAATTATTTTAAGAACCACGATCGTATTCAAATGAGCTTTACACCACACAGAATCGATTTTTAAACAATTATATAAAATTTATAATAAACATACAATTAGAATACTTCTTATTTTTCACCTTCGTTGGAATTCTTTTTAAAATAATGAAGCATTGCAAATATGAGATTAGAAAGTTTTGTACACAATTAATTATCACTTTTTTATCCCTTCGCTGAATAACGTGCAAAGGGCAAGGACGATGAATTAAACCTTACTATGCAGGGCTCGAAATTAACGGTGGTCCGCTGTCCCAGACCACAAAAATAACGGACCAGCAGAATACTAAATTTGGGTGGTCCGTCGGACCAATAACGTTGTATTTACATTTCCTTCTTCAATTTTACATTTATTTACATTTTTCTCAGAGTAAATTAGTATAATTTAAGTAAAGCTTCATTTTTAATTCAATTCATTTCCATGCTAAAAAATAACGTTTAGTAATACATAAGTTATAAATACACGTCACACAATTCAAGCATACTGCCATATGTGTGATTTGATCTGTTTAATATTTCAATAATAAGTAGTTACAGTTTTTAATTCAGCTCTTAACAGAAATCGAAATACATATATATTGTTCATTTAATTTCTTTTGTTTTGCTATTTCTTCGTATAAAACCATGTAAGCGGACCAGTGATAAAGATTACGGACCAGGGAAATCATGGAGTCACTGGTCCTGGACCAGTGGTTAAATATTTAAATTTCTACCGCTGCTATGGAAATCAGTGGCAACACATGTGGTGCAAGAGAAGCAATTTACCATACATATTTATGAAAATTATCGCAGAGGAATCAATGCTAATAATCCCTGACTAAAAAAATACGTTCATTAACTATCAGATTGTACATTATGGACTTAATAAAGATATTACGATAACATCTGTGCGAATATTTTTTGACTAGTCTGGAATGTATTTCTTGCCCTCGAGCGTGCGCTAATTGAAGGGCGGCTGCCCTCTGCGTCAGTTGCTGACGGAACCGAAGTGTGAAAATAATCCACTTAACTGACTTCTATTTTTGCACCTTGAGACACTTTGTGAAAGTACTTGTCATTTTTTCATAGGGTAATGGGCAGATAAGTGCAGTTGGACCCAGACGTTAGGGCAGACTCACTCAAATTTTAATACCATTTGGTGCCAATCGCGATGTTCCTTTCTTGTAATATACAAATCAGGCGAGAAGCCTTGGTTAATGATTATTTGAATGTTATTTATTTCAGGCATGTCAAACAAGAGCTAATTAACACTGGGGATGAATTTGTTCATTTTTAATGTGATAAAATTGCCGTAGATAATTTGAACAATAACATGTGTTGTAGCAGGACATTAACCGATCTCGGTCGTGTCAATTTAGGAAGTGACATGATTCTTCCTTAAGGCAGGTCATTGAGTCCTTTTATAATAGTTTCCCTTCTGAATTTCTTTTACACTTTCGAGACGCATTAAATTCTGGCAGCTTAATGGAATGTGTTTAATTCTTTAGTTGCTTGTTTGGTTCAGAATGCATTTGCTTTGGGTCTGAGTTGGAAAACTCATATTTTACAGAACTAGAGCAATTGTGAATTTCATCTCTTTATTACCATTATTACAGTTTTTTAAATGTTGTTGATGTTGTTCTCATGTCCATGGATAGACGATCGAATTTTGTTTGGAAATTGCAATTGTAGCCTCGTATTTTAAGTATATACAGGATGACTATTAGTGCATGGTACAAACTTTGAGTGCTGGTACAGGACACTGCAACAATCACATTTTGTATAGGAATGTATGGTCAAAAGTGAAGCGTCGAAGCACAAACACAGGAAAGAACAAATGCAGCAGACGGAGGAGAAATAGAGTTAGAAGTTGCTTCCGTTGCCGGTAGATGGCCAGTCGGCATTGATTTGAGAGGCCATTCTCGTTTCAGTTTTCGTTCATTCACCATTAGAAACCGCATGTGGTTTCAGCATGATGGGGCGCCAGCCCACTTCACCCTAGATGTTCGTCAGTACTTGAATGCGACATTTGGCATGCGATAGATTGGACGTGGTGGATCTATCTCTTGGTCACCCCGGTCTCTCAATTTGACGTCCCTCTATTTCTTTTTATGGGGACATTTGAAGAATGGCGTTCCTGCTACTCCAGTTGACTCCGATGACTATCCGTAGCTGCTGCACGTAAGCGTGAAATTCCTGGTATCTTTGAAAGTGTTTGTCAATCGCTGCACCGACGCTGTCAAGCATGTATCAATGCTGATGGACGCAATTTTAAACACTTATTGTAAATTAATTTCCACTTGTAAACGAGGTTATGAAAATTTTCCGTATCATTTGTTCTTTCCTGTGTTTGTGCTTCGACGCTTCACTTTTGACCATAATTTGTTCTTTCCTCTGTTAGTGCTTCGGCGCTTTACTTTTGACCATGATCTGTTCTTTCCTGTGCTTGTGCTTCGAAGTTTCACTTTTGACCATATATTCTTATACAAAATGTGATTTTTACAATGTCCTCTACTAGCCCTCAAAGTTTGTACCATGAATTTGCAGTCACCCTATATAATCCAAACATGTATTCAAACAATGATAAATTTAGTAAATTGACGATGAGGAACCAGAATTTTAATTTTGTTTTACAAATTTTGATGTTACACCGACACCTGCTAGCGCTGGATGACTCTCACCTCATGTCAGCAGGTCCTGTGTGCGAAGGTCGTGGCTCTACACGAGGTTTACCCACGGGGGTTTTAAAAAAAATGTTTGATGGAAATGTTCAGCTGGATGGCGCTTTGCACTAAGCGTTCAACCATCACCTGCTTGACACAGAAAGCCTCAGAACAGAAGCTTTGACGTCATCAATAGATCTTAAATGGCTCCGATATAGTTTTATTTTCGCAAAATAAAACTATTTAAAATTTCTGGTGAATGTTAGAAATATTATACAGTATCTTAAGTTAAAGAAAAATTGAAAAACCTTACTGACACAATTCATAATGACCGATTTCTGCGTCATATCATATAATTAGTGATGGTTAAAAGTTGCCGTTTGTCGTAAAATTAAATTTTCTATCATAAATCATTAAGATGTTTATGAGTAAATTCACCACAAAATTTAAATAGTTTTACTTTGTGGGGTGAAAAAAATGGTCTGACCTCATTTTAACGTGATGATGTTATAGCTTTTGTTCATTAGGCTTTCTGCATCTAGTAGGTGTAGATTTAGCTTAAAGAGCGATCCAAATTAGTTGATAAATGCTAAAAATATGTTAATTAAATAGTTAATATGCTTTAACTGTTCGTATATATCGAACTAGGAATTTCCACCGTTTCATTCGTTGTTTTTTCATTAATAGCGCGACCTAGTGGATATATTTTGGACATTACTGAAATCGAACTGCATATTTTTTCGAAAATCCTTGAATGCATCTGATATATAGCTTATGTACCAAATTTGGCTACAATGTGTTCTCCTGTTTTAGTTGTACAACCCTGTTTATAGAGGAATGAAGTTTGATTATAACCAACTTGCATATATATGTATGCAGGGTGTCTCCGAATTCAGGGACCAAACTTTAAGTATAGGTAAAATGCATGTAAGGAAGCATTTTTTGTACTGCAATGAGGGGTCGGAAATGAAAAGTTCCAGCAAGATGAGGATCCATACATTTCCGCGATAATATGCTTAATTACCTCAGCATTTTCTGTGTTTTTGACTACTCTTTTGATTTCCGACACCTCATTAAAAATGTAGGCGGAAACATACAAATGCAAAGGTAATTATGCTCATTATCGCAGAAATTGGTGGCGTTCCATCGTGCTGAAACCACACTGTACTGTTCATTTCTGACCCCATTTTGCTACACAAAAAACGCTTCTTTATGTATATCTTACTTACCCTTAAAGTTTGGCCCATGAATTCGGAGACACCTTATATAGTCAAACTGGATAATTCGAAGTTGTACAAACCAAAGATAAAGTTCGAAATATCAAAAAATTGGAATTGCATATATTTTCTCATAGAGAAAGGATAAATAATACAGATTTCTAGGGACCGAGGAAAAATTTCGGATTATCCAGAATTTCGAATTAAACAAGTTGGAATTATCCAAGTTTCACTTACAATTTCGAGACATGAAATATAGCGAGGAAATCATTTAATAGAGGAAATCATTTTGTACCTATTAGCATAGCTGCCAATTACTAAGGAATTATAATTAACCACTTTTTTAAGCAATCATTTTCGGCTTAAAATATAGCAAAATTTTTGTACTGCTTGCGGGAGTTGTTTACTAATCTGAAAAAATTACTAAAAAAAATATGCTGTTTACAAGAAGTGGTTAGTTATGTTCCGTAGTAGTTGGCATCTATGCTATTAAATAAATAACAATAATAAAAAAGAAATGCTAATAAATAATTTACACTCGCAATCAATCCTAATTGCTCAAATTACCCATAAAAATATAAATTCCGAATTTAAGTTTAAAGTGGTAATGTTTAAATTTGCTGTGATGAATATCAGGACTTGGTGTAAATTTATTCTTATACAGACGCACTGAACAGATTTACACACAGAAGGTGGCAATAGTATTCATGCACACTTCGTAATTTTAGTCGACATTGGTTACATATTTACGATTCGCAAGTGTTATCGGATTTGTCGTAGCACGTAAAGCAATACATGATATCGAATTTCATTATTACGCCTTCATTTAGTCATTTAAAATACCGTAGTTTTAATGTTTTCTCAAAATTTGGAGTTATTTGTAGGGATGAAAAATCTGTTTCATCTGAAACGTCCTAACGGTGAATTTATGTTTACTCAATCAAGTTTTATTTTAGCTTATTATTTAAACATGAAAATAAAGGGTAAAGAAAATTTAGGTTAAAACAAAATTCAGCGGTAGAAGCTTTTTACGGTGCAGCCCTGAAAATTTGAAATAAAAATTGTTTTTGAAAAGACATGCTATAAAGAAATAGAAGCTTTAACATAAAGAAAAATTTAAAGAAAAATATAGAAATATTGCTTTTACAATAGATGAATGAAAATTTTAATATTCAAAATAATTTAAAATGTATTTGAGACTACTATTCTTCGTCATCGATGTTTGTATAAGTATTCGTTGAATCATAAATCTCAAAGTTCTCAAATGCTTTTTAAAATGTATTCTAAACATTTAAAGATTTTCATCTGCATAACTCTGCAAAAGTGATACATGCATGCAGATGACAATTAATACAGAATAATACAGAATATCATTAACTACTGACTATCAGGAAGGACTGAAATGGTCCTTCAAGAAAATGTCCGGAATTAATTTCACAAATACGATAGGTGCGAACGCCACAAAATCTGATTTAAAAAAAAAAAGAAGAAGAAAGAAAGAAAGAAAGAAAAGAAAGAAAGAAAGAAATAAAGAAAAGAAGAAGAAGAACGCTTGAGTTTGACGAATTGGTTATTTACATTCTAATTTCGGAAGTTATGGTGTTAGTATTCGAGTTTTCGCTTATTATATTTGAAAAGATCTTCACCGTGACAGTTTATGTCTACAAAACCTGTCACGGTGTTAAAAAATCACACTTTTCTAGAATAAACATCAATATAATAACAAACATTAAAATCACCTACTGGAACCTTTGTAGTTGTTGCATATTAAAGAGAGAATTTTACGGCTAACTCTTCTTCCTCTGAGATATCAAAGGAAATGGGAAAGCAAAGTTTTGGCCCCTTACCCACGTTTGAGTGCGAATTCTAAAAATGACTTTTAGGTATTTTTATTAGTTATATTTTAAGCAAGAATTTTACGGCTATATCTTTTTCCCTCTGAGATATGAAGGTAAGTATGAAAAGACCGTTAAAGAACGTTTTGGGCCCCTTATCCCTGTTTGGGTGTCAAGTTTAAAAAACTCTGAAATTGATTTTTAGGTATTTCTGTTATTCATATTTTAAAGCAAGAATTTTATCGCTATCTCTTCCCCCCCCTGAGATATGAAGGGAAAAGTAAAAAAAACGTTTTGGGCAGCCACCCCCGTCTGGGTTCGAATTTTTAAAAATCGCTTCTTAAATGATGCCTTGGGCACAAAAGCTATAAGCTCCTAAAATTTCATGAATGTATCTCCGGTAGATTTGGCTGTGCGATGATCGTCAATCAGTCAGTCCATCAGGACATCTTTCTTTATATTGTTGCAGAACTACTCTGCTTGTTCCTGGGTGCGTCGTTCTAAAGTCCAGTTGGTGTAAAAAGTTCTAGTAAAACGTCCACTTGTCAGGATGGAACACAAACTTTATTTCTTCTAGAACTTCGTAGAACAATCAGCCGTACGAAATTCACAAGCACAATCTAACAGTAATGTGCTTTTAACAGTCCGCATATATCAGAAGCTTTCACACATGCTGTAATTCTCACATAAAATAAAACATATCCACAGGTAAAACTTCACTGTAAATATTCGAGGGATAACACTAACACTCCGTCAAGACTCAGCAATTGAGAATTTACACACAGCACTTAAAAACAGTTTAAAAATCGCAAGTCAAAACACTGCTTCTGTAACGCCAATACAAAGCGTAAAACAGCAAACTCACTGGACAAGAGATCAACTCGCATTGAACTCTCGGAGCAGCGCGCTGGTGGTATATATAGAGGAGGCAGAAGCTGCGAGCAGCTTCCAGAAAAGTCTATTTCTCGGAGATTCTACATAAAGCGTGAATTTTGATTATGTCATAGAAGAGAAATGTTAGGTTATTATGTGATTTTAATGCAGCAAAAGCAGCTTTACAGGTCCTATAGGGAAAAACGCGACAAATGACTAAATATCGCCAAGCTTGGCGACTTTTTACGAAATATCGCTAAATTTGGCGCCAAAAATAAGTCCCCAAAAGTGAAGAGAACAAGGCCCTAGGACCAATATTTCTCGAGATTTCTAGAACCTCCAAAGAAAAACAATAGGAAACCGAAATCTCCGTATCTCCGGTTCTAACTGGCCGATTTTGATGCAACAAAAAGCAAAATTTATCTGTTTGAAGCGTAGAATACGAATTTTAAACCATTTTAAGCCCCAGAGCAGCGGGTTGTCCCGAAAATTCGTAACATTGCCCCCTTCCCAGGGACTGCACGTCCCGGGCAGTACAATCCCCAGTTAGGAGGTCACACAAATATATAGTGTCTAACCTTTAACCAAATCTTAACAACATAATTTAAGCAAATAATCAATAAACACAGTAAGTAAATACACACTAATAAATAAATAATAGACATAATAAACAATTACACTAATAAGTAATAAATGTAATAAACAAATACACATTAATAAAAAACAATATATTAAAAATCTGTACACTAAACATGGCGTAAGTGCTGAGTAAAAGAGATTTGAAGAAAGAGGAAGAGAAGAGAAAGACAGGAAAGAAATGGGAGATAAAATAAAGGAGGAATTACGCCATAAGGTCCATGATCTAATAATCAGATAACTAATTACCACCGCGGTAAACCGCTAGCCGATCGTAATGAACAACTCTTGGCTTCGAGTTAGGTGACTTACGAATCCGTACGATGACGTCATTCAGCCGGTTTAGGACTGTGTAAGGACCGTCCGACGGCGATTGCAGCTTGGGAGACAGGCCTTTCCGTCGAGTAGGATTCCATAGCCAAACTTTGTCACCTAGGTTGAAGTCGTGTCCCGTAGCCTTCGTGTCGTAGCGAGTCTTCATCCTCTCCGTGTTCAGGTTGATCCGCTCCCGAGCAAAATGATGCACATCTTCAAACCGTGCCCGAAGATTTTCCATGTACTCTTCTGGCGATGAAGGCGCATCTGGAGGGAGCACCCACCGGGGGAGCCGACCGCGAAAGCGGTTTTCAACTAATAAGCCCCCGGAGGAGACCTAAAACCGCACCGTCACGGCCAGAGGAGGAGGAACTATCAGCGGGAAATTAAAGCCAAGCATGACACTACAACACATTTAAATTTTTAAACTAATACTAGCTGCGTGCCCGTTCTTCGCACGGTAGGAAACGAAAAATTTCCTCACATGTGTAATTCGAATAATTCCAGTGATGTGGAATCTAGAAAAAGCAAAATTATTTCACTCTTGACTTAAAATTTGCGTCATATATGTAATAACCTGAGATCATTGCAATATAATGACACACACACACACAAAAAAAAAAAACTATGTCAGCGTCATTCGGTATCAAAAAAGTGAAAATGGACCGTTTGCAGTGAACTTCTCACTTTCAAAATGTCTTATTTCCGCAGACATGCTGTCTTTTAGGTTCACGTTTTAGCGTTAAATACCTCAGACACTACATGAAATGGACATTTTTTTTAATTTTAAAAATACGTCACCCTCTCTTGGAACCCTTTACAAAAAGAAAAGAGATAAGAAATAAGACTGCGCTATTTATAAGGGCTTTAAAATTGTTTTTCTAGATTGTGCCGTTTAATTTTCTTCTCACAAATAAATCCAGTATTTATAAAAGGAAATCGAGCCAAGCAAAGAAATCGTCTGCTCGCGGGACCCGTTTTTATTTATTTTTTTCAACTGGCAATTTTAATCATTGTTACTGTATCCATGACAACCAAACCGCAAGATATCAAACCGAAACTCATAAGCAGGTACTACTGAAATGAAAATCCTTCTTTACTTAAAAATTCGTAAAAATTCTCCTAATTTATATTTTCCCCCCGTTCTTCTTTTAAAAGTGGGCGAATTGTGTGCTCCGTCTTTTGTCCAAATATAAAAAAGTTATGACAGATAGAATTCAAGATGCAGCAGTTTTAAAAATATTTTTCGAAAGTCAGCGTCAAATTTAATTTTATTTGAAAAATTCCCAAAAATCTGCAAATTATGTTACACAGTCCGAACAAATAGTTTTTAAAAGAAAATTTTCTCCTCTATACGATGATGTAAATATCGTTTTCTTGCGATCGCAATTACCGGCGTTATTATGTATTACGCAAGAAAAATCGCTAAAAATCGGACAAAACATAAAATAAAACATTTTCTAATTCGAATTTTGAAAAAATCGCTTCGATGTGTGTCGGGACCCGTCTTGGAGAATTTCCGTACCAAATTGGGTAGGTCTACGATCACCCGTTTCGGAGCTACGCGAGACACAGACAGACAGACAAACGGACAGTTTACACTCTGTTTTATTTATATAGATTTGGGCATCATAAATTATGAAACCCCTATATACCTATATATACAAATATACACATCCATATTTTCCAATACTATTATAATGTTGTGTGAGGATACAAATTGCAATCTAAACATACAACTTAAAATACATTAAAAACAAAAACAACAATATATATACATATATACACATACACATGCACACACATATTCACATATATACACATATATTCATCATGTAATATGGGCACCTTCATATAAACATTGAAGCCTTCATATAAGCATAAAATAGCAACATCCCATAAATATAAGTAAGTTCATCGACATATTACGCATCACACTAGTACTCTTATGGTAAATTTTTCATCTAAGATATTCTAAATATAGCTTCTGCAATTCAGCGTAAATAAGACATATTTGCCGTAAGTATTTTTTACATTGCGTTAAAAATAAAATTTGTTGATATATATCCATACTATTATTAGATCTGAAGTGATGTGGCATTATGGGACAGTTTTCAAAAATGTAGGGCAATGGGTGACCCTGACGGCGCCGCATACTATACATAAGATCATTATCTAGTTTTTCAATCTTATACATATAAATCGGAAAATAACCGTTGCCAGTCAGAAAAGGAACAATAACAGGATGAATGATTGCTTGAGAAAATTTCACAGTTTTAATAAAATTATATGTATAGCGACCATTACTTGAGTTAATCCATTCATCTTGCCAGGTATTTATAAGTTCCTGTTTAATAAGTAAATCTATGTCTGAAGTAGGATATGGAATATTGGCATTTACATTATTATGATCGTGAAGTAATGGCTCTTTGGCAAGCTGGTCTGCTCTTTCATTTCCTTCGACCCCGACGTGAGCCCTAACACAGGCAATTACAAATTCTATATGACTATTGGCGATTATGAGTTCTAGACTACTGCACATTATAGAACTTGAGGGCAAAGGAATTTATAGGCTTCAACGGTTGATTTGTTTATCTGTATAAATTATTACTTTATTATAATTATTTGCTATTGTCCATTGAATTGCCTTCAAAATTGCCAATTGTTCGGCCCTGATAAATTGTATTTCTACTGCGTAATCTTTCATTAAAATCAAAAATGTATCTATTATCTTTTTTGGCTGTAAAAGCATAGGCTGTCCCCACCTCCATATGTGATCCATCAATATATATCTCCTAATATTCATTTTGCTTACTTTGTTTAATTTTTTTTATCAATTTTTAAATTCTTAATTCCTGAAAACAAGTGAGTGGGTAATTTATTTAAAGCACACCCAAAATTATTAGGTAAAAGTGGTGTATTATTTATAATGACCGGTTTATTTTCCATGCAATATTTTTTCAAACTGGACTCTATAGTGATAATAATTGGAGGGATACCTGTTAAAGCATTAAGGGCTATTGTAGAGGTGCTTTTGAATGCCTTTGTAAGTTGTAATAGTATTTGCCTTTGCATTCGAATAAGCTTTTCTCGCATAGTGACTGTTAGTGAAGGAAACCAGACTACTGCCGCATAATCTATCTGTTTTTCAAGTACTGTTCTATACCAGATTTTTAATATTTTAAATTCTACACCCCATTTTAAGTGCGATACATATGCTAGGTCTTTAATGAAGTTTGAGGTTTTGCATTGAATGTTATCCAGATGTTCGTTCCAGTTTAATTTATAATCAAATACTATTCCTAAATAATTTAAATTTTTAACTAGTTTAATTGTATGACCCAAGAGTTTAAAAACAGGATTTCTTGTCTGTAACGTTTTACCAGTTATTTTTTTACGAAAAATCATTGCCTGAGTTTTGTTAATAGAAATTTTTAGGTTAAATTTCTGGCAAATACTACTGAAAAGTTCAACTTGGGTGTTAACGAGTTGCTCAACCTCAGGGCGTGTGTTAGCAGGAGTCAAAATCAGGAAGTCGTCAGCGTAGGCCCAAAGATTGTGATATATTTTATTGTACTCTTTTAAAATTTTGTCTGCAACGAAAATCCACAGCATAGGTCCTATACTGGAGCCCTGGGGACAACCTTTAAAAATTTGTTTATTTACTGTATGGATTTGCGTTCTAGAAATTATAAATCTATCATTCAAATAATCTATTAAAACTGATTTTAGGTAATCCTGTATGGGAAGCTCAACTATAATGCGTTTAATGACACCCCAATCTATATTATCAAATGCGCCCTGTATATCAAAAGACACAAGGGCGCAAAATTTATTGTTTTGCAGAATTGTGCCCATTTTATTTTTAACAATATTTAATAAAGATATAGTGCTTCTGTTGTTTCGAAAACCATGTTGGTTGTTATGCAAAAAATGTATATTTTCCAAATGAGTCATGATTCTAATCTTAGTTATTCGTTCAAGTGTTTTAGCCAAAGTACTCAAGAGGCATATGGGTCTATATGATTTGGACTCACTGGGGTCCTTGTTGCGTTTCTGAAAGAAGATCACTAATGCAATTTTCCAGACTTTTGGAAAGACACCTAATGAGAAACACTTATTAAAAATCATTATTAGATCAGTAGAGTTATTATAGAGCAGTTGTTTTAATATGCGACCGTCAATCTTGTCAAGGCCAGGTGATTTGTTATTATTTTATAACTGGATACAATAACACAATTCCTTTATAGAAATTGGCGTGTATTCCGAAATGTTATCTATATACTCATTCACAAAAATACCACCATGGTCACCCGTCATTTGAAAATGAGTGTCCACCAGCAATTCTTGTAGAAAATTATAGTGAGTGTCCACAGGAAGGCCATAGAAGACTTTGTTTATATTCAGATCATTTCTGTTATTTTTAACCTTATTAAATACCTTACGAAAAGTATTTGATGTCTTTGTGCAAAACTTTTTCCAACTAAGTTCTTTAGATTTTTTGATTAATTTCCTGTAAAGAGCTCTTTCTTCATTGTAAGTTATTTTATAATATTCCACGTCAGGATTATTTATTTTCCTTCTATACATTGCCTTAATCCTGTTTCGCATTGCAGTTAGCTGGAGGGCGGCCGAACACTAGATCGGCGGGAAGACGAAGATCTCTTCCGAACAGCATCTGGGAAGGTGTGAAGCCGGTAGTCTCATGGACGGCACTCCTATAGGCCAGCAGGAAGAGGGGGAGTTTCTTGTCCCAGTCCTCTTGATTCGTAAATACCAGGAGCGAGAGGTTGTTCAAAATTGTGCGATTGAACCTCTCCACCATGCTGTCGGATTGTGGGTGTAAAGGCGTAGTCTGGGTTTTGTCTATTCCGAGAAGTTGACATAGTACTTTAAAGACTGTAGAGGTAAAGTTCGTTCCTTGGTCGGAATGAAGTTGCAGAGGGGTTCCGTACCTGGAAATCCATTCTTTCACCAATACCTCTGCTACGGTCGTAGCTTCTTGATCGGATATAGGAAACGCTTCGGGCCATTTAGAGAAGTAGCCACTGACAACTAGGATGTATTTGTTGCCATCCGAAGTTCGCGGAAGAGGTCCCAGGATGTCGAGGGCAATCCTCTCAAAAGGCGCTCCTACATTATAACGATGTAGTTTTCCACGGCTTCGTTTCTTCGGGCCTTTACGGGCGGCACAGGCGTCACAAGCTCGACACCACTTTCCGACATCGCCTCGAGCCCTTGCCCAGTAGAAGCGCTCGCGAACTTTCTGCAGGGTCTTCATTACACCAAAATGGCCTCCAGTTAAGCCACTATGGAGCTCTTCTACAACCTTTGGAATCCGCGAACGAGGGAGTACTAATTGCCATCGGAGCATCTTGCCGTCGTCCGACTCCCATTTACGATACACGACTCCATTTCTCAGGCGAAGCGAATCCCATAAAGCCCAGTACTGTTTTGTTGCCGGACTGCAAGATCATATTTCTTGCCAGCTGGGCTTATCGCCGGATTTTTCCATAAATTCCACAATAGGTTTGATGTCGCTATCTGCTAATTGGTCCGCCCAAACATTTTCGTCACTCCAGGTATCTAGAGATGATGCCGATGATGTAACTTGGCGGACAACGGGATGTTTCAGATGGTAATTTTTCTCCGCCCTGGAGCAATAGCGACAACTGTCTATGCAGGGCCTTCTCGACAAAGCATCTGCATTTCCATGAGATGCTCCTTTCCGATGACGTTTCTCGATGTCATATTCTTGTAACCTCAACGTATCTCGGTGTTATATTCATCCACCTCTGTACAAGAATATAACAATATAATATCCACCTCGCTATCTGGCCCTCTGGGTTCTTGAAATTTAGAAGCCAGGTTAAGAGGGATGGTCCGTTCGGAGCAGGAACTTTTGGCCGTACAGGTAATGATGGAAGTGCTCTACGGCCTTGATGATAGCCAGAAGTTCCTTTCTCGTAACACAATAGTTCCGTTCTGCTTTCGAAAGGCATTTGCTCCAGTAGGCAATGACATGTTCCCGATAAAGTCGCCTAGGATGTTGCTTGATGGGAGAATGGCTGCCTGTGTCTATTCTATGTTGCGTTAACCTCGTACGACCAAAGTCACCGGAAGTACGAGAGAAGAGGTCTTCAAATTCACCTATCACTTTCTCCACAGAGCTCCTCTGTTCTGTCGTTAACTCCACGTCTTGTAATAACTCCTTCGTCAGGCACTCAGATGGTTTAGCTGTCATTTGGTTGATGTTCTTATTAATGCAGGTAATAGGAGTGCATGTCGCCAACACTTCATTTTTCTTTATCACTTTCGACTTGTCAGTCACGTTCACTATTCTAACAGGAATGTTAGTCTTCGACAAGTCCACAAGTGTTACCCCCACAAGTACTCCTCTGACAGCATCATTGTTGTTTGGGTGTTCAAGTAATCCAAACCGGAATTTATTGCTTTCTTTAACCGTTCCAGAAACAATAGAATCTGATCTTGGGGTTAGAGTGATATCAGTCTGAGCTATTATTTGCTGAACAGGTAAAATGGCTTCATTTTTAATGTTGAACGCAGCTATTTCCTCCGAGTCTGAACGAAGCTCATTATTCTGAAAGTCCAAGTTAAATTTATGTGATTTTAAAAAGTCCAGTCCGAGAATGAAAGAGTCCGTAATATTGGCGACATATACAACATGGTCGTATCTGGCATTTCTAAACGTGATTTCTGCTTGCGTTTTTCCGCCCACTTCGATCTTTTCACCTGTCACAGTCTGGAGGGTCAGCGAGGGCGGAGTCCAGATAATCTTCAAGTTTAATTTCTTGGCCAGATCTGTCCTTATGATGGTTACATTCGCTCCAGTATCAATCACCATGTGGCTTGGAGAACCATTAACGTATCCGAGTACAAATAGTCCATTACTGCCGCCATTCACTGATGAAATCTGCAAGACTTTTAGGTGGGGCTTTTGACTATCTGGCAACCTCCGCCCCGCGAGATGGCCACTTCCTAGTTTCCCTCCTTCACGTTCATGGAGTTATCTTGCTGGTCATGAGACTTTCGACCACAGTACTTTAGTACATGTCCTTCGAAGACGCACTTCCAGCATTTTACTTTCTTTGGGCTATCTCTTCCACTGGATCTTAATTTTCTTTCTATCAGATCTTCAAGCCTCTTCAATCTGTTCTCGACGCTCGCTGTGTCTTTATCAGCAAGCTCTTGGACCGTGACCGCTCTAACAGCATGCCGATCTTTTCTCACGGCCCGTTGAGCTGCCTCTAGTTTCATTGCGAACACCAGAGCAGACTTCAAATCTTGATAATCCTCCAACATGAGTGCCTCTTGTGTTTCTGGATCCCGGACGGCTTCAATAAAGTGACGCACGGCCATTTCTTCTCGGACGTTATCGAGGTGGTGCATATAGGCTAGATGACACAGCCTATCTATGTCCGAGGCCAGATCTTGAAGGGTCTCGCCAGATCTCTGCATCCTTGACTTTAGTTGTATTCTACTATACTCTTTCTGGCACTTCTACCGAATTTCATCTCCAAGGCTTTTCCTAGGGCGTCGAAATCTCCTATCTTCGTCGCTCCAATGGTTTGTAGTACGTTAATTGCGTCTCCGCTAAGAGAAGCGGCCAGTTGGTTCGCTTTCTCGGAATCGTCCCAGCCATTCACTTTGGCGACAATTAAAAATTGGGTCTTGTATGCTTCCCAGGGAGTCTTTCCGTCATAAGGCGATAATTTCACTGCTGGGCGGCGTGACGACAGTCTGATGCTTTACAGTTGACATGTTGACAATCAATGTTTAAGAGATTGTGTACGATATCCCTTGAAGAATTTAACTGACTTTTTGCCTGTGAAAGTGACTTATTTTGTCTGAGAAATACAGTATTTGTGAGAGCTTCAGATCTAAGCGGACTGTCAAAAGCACATTACTGTTTAATTGTGCTTGTGAATTTTGTACAGCTGATTGTTCCACGAAGTTCTAGAAGCAATTAAGTTGTGTTCCATCCTGACCAGTGGACTTTTTACTAGAACTGTCTACACCAACTGGACATTAGAATGACGAACCCCGGAAACAAGCAGAGTATTTCTGAAACAATATTGGTAAAAGTATAGAAAGCAAAGTTATAACTTTTAAGTATTGTTAAAAGATTACAGGTCAGAGACTAACTAAGTGAAATCGTCAATAAAGAAAGCATTTTATTTTCAAAATTAGTGTTGTCTCGAAATCTAATCCAAGTTTTCATTTTATTTAAAAGAGTATGTTAAGAGGTTGCAACTAAATTTTGCTTGATTCACTAAGGATATTTTAATATTATGCATCTATAAAACTCTGCATGAATTTCAAAAAATCTAAAACAAATGAACATTTAAAAAAAAATCGATAATTTTTTTAAACATTAAACAGATAGTTAAAATTTTTTATTTGGGAATACCTTATTCCCCCGTACACGATATATATTTCGGTTACACACATAACCATCTTCAGTCGTTTCTGGAGCTCTCACTAATGGCGGCTTCTTTTTATATCTTCGTCGTTCTTCTTCTTGAAAGTTCGATGCATGACGTCGTCCCATGATTGGTCGATTGTATGGAGCGTATCGTTGATGCTGCCCTCTGTCGTCAATATTTCTAAGCTCTCACGAATGTAGGCATATATACTATTTTTAAAGTTGGCTATTTTTTTAATATTTTTAAAATCAATGGTAATGGGCTCTTTCAAAGCAAGACGGGCTAGGGCGGTACTTTGTTTGTGGAGGTTAATGTCTTTAAAATGTTCGTTTTTTCGTTCTTTAATTTTCCTTTTTGTAACGCCGATGTAGCAATTTTCTTTATTAGTATCGTTTGACATAAAATTAATTTTATAGATCCCTGCGGTTTCGATGGGGTTGATTGGGTCTTTTTCCGATCTAATGCGCTGAAAGATTGTTTTATTAGGTTTAATAGGAATACGGAAGTTCTTTTTACTGGCGATATTAGAAAGTTTATTGGCTATCCCTCGGCTAAAGGGGATAGCGGTAGTAAAACGTGGTTTATCTTTTTGACGGTTGTCTATAACATTTAATTTACGTTGCCTAGCTTTGAAAACTTTGTCGAAAATTTCTCGAGGGTAGTGGGCGTCTTGACATTGTTTCTTTATGAAAGCAATTTCTTTTTGAAGGAGGTCGTCGTTAGAACACACTTTGAAAGCTCGGTCGATATAGGAACGAATAGCAGCAATTTTATAGTTGAAAGGGGTTTTAGATTTAAAATTTACTATATTAGTATTACAAGTAGGTTTTCGAAAAATGGTGGTCTCAATGAGATTATTGTTTCTGGTTATGTTCACATCTAAGTAATTGAGGCTATTATTGATTTCTTTTTCGTAGGTAAATTTAATGTTCGGGTCTATGGCATTAAGTTGATTGATCAAATTATTTTCTTCATTATTGTGGGTGGTAAGGATAGCGAAGATATCGTCGACATAGCGAAGCCAAAGTTTGATGGTATTATTGTGTGTAATACACAATAATACCATCAAACTTTGGCTTCGCTATGTCGACGATATCTTCGCTATCCTTACCACCCACAATAATGAAGAAAATAATTTGATCAATCAACTTAATGCCATAGACCCGAACATTAAATTTACCTACGAAAAAGAAATCAATAATAGCCTCAATTACTTAGATGTGAACATAACCAGAAACAATAATCTCATTGAGACCACCATTTTTCGAAAACCTACTTGTAATACTAATATAGTAAATTTTAAATCTAAAACCCCTTTCAACTATAAAATTGCTGCTATTCGTTCCTATATCGACCGCGCTTTCAAAGTGTGTTCTAACGACGACCTCCTTCAAAAAGAAATTGCTTTCATAAAGAAACAATGTCAAGACGCCCACTACCCTCGAGAAATTTTCGACAAAGTTTTCAAAGCTAGGCAACGTAAATTAAATGTTATAGACAACCGTCAAAAAGATAAACCACGTTTTACTACCGCTATCCCCTTTAGCCGAGGGATAGCCAATAAACTTTCTAATATCGCCAGTAAAAAGAACTTCCGTATTCCTATTAAACCTAATAAAACAATCTTTCAGCGCATTAGATCGGAAAAAGACCCAATCAACCCCATCGAAACCGCAGGGATCTATAAAATTAATTTTATGTCAAACGATACTAATAAAGAAAATTGCTACATCGGCGTTACAAAAAGGAAAATTAAAGAACGAAAAAACGAACATTTTAAAGACATTAACCTCCACAAACAAAGTACCGCCCTAGCCCGTCTTGCTTTGAAAGAGCCCATTACCATTGATTTTAAAAATATTAAAAAAATAGCCAACTTTAAAAATAGTATATATGCCTACATTCGTGAGAGCTTAGAAATATAGACGACAGAGGGCAGCATCAACGATACGCTCCATACAATCGACCAATCATGGGACGACGTCATGCATCGAACTTTCAAGAAGAAGAACGACGAAGATATAAAAAGAAGCCGCCATTAGTGAGAGCTCCAGAAACGACTGAAGATGGTTATGTGTGTAACCGAAATATATATCGTGTACGGGGGAATAAGGTATTCCCAAATAAAAAATTTTAACTAATTAATCCGCCGTATTAAGTAATGTTTTATGTGTCTTTATTATTAAACAGATAACTATTATTATTAACTACAAGCGTGTTAAAGTGATTCCATAAAAAATGCAATTTTTGCACAGTTTTAAAATTTATACAAATTAAAAATAAATAAATAAAATCTGACATTTATCGTTTTAATCGTCATTGATCATTACGTTACTAAATTTCATTCTATTCTCTATAGCCGTTTTTGAGGGATACGAGAACAAACTTTTACGCTATTTTCCCAATATCTCAAAAGCTATTAGAATTTTTAAGTACTTTGAAGTCTACCGTTTAAGTTTTATTTCATTCCATTCAGTTGTTTATATATGATAGGTAAAGAAATATTATGAATAAATTTCTGCATTTTGATTATACATTTCGAATAAATTTCCGCAAAATCTCGAAATCTAATCCAAGTTTAAAAAAAAATTTGACGCCTTTAGTTTAAGTTGCATATTCACCTATTACATCACCAAATTTCATTTCATTCGATTTAATCGTTCTTAAATGATGTGTGAACAAAAATTTACGCATTTTAAATGATTTTCGAAAAATCCCAAAACTGCCTATAGTTTTAGTGACCACCAATCATGCAACCGAATTTCATTTAATTCGCTTTAGCCGTTATTACGTGATGTGTGAAAAAATATAGCAGTTTGAAGCGATTTTATCAGAATCTCAAAACGTAATCAAAATGTTTAAAAAATTTGACACCTGTAGTTTAAGTTGAGCCATTTATAATATCGGCAAATGTCATTTCATTCACGTCATTTCAATTGTTATGACATGGAATGCGAACAAATATTTACGCAGTTTGAAACGATTTTCGCAAAGTCTCGAAAAATTTAATCAAAATTTTCAAAAAAAGGACGTTATAGTTTAAGTAGAGTGATCGATCAAATATCACGTCACCAAGTTTCATTGCATTCGATCTAGTCGTTATTACGTGATGTGCGAACAAAAATTTACGCAGTTTGCAATAATATTCGTAAAATCTCAAAATCTGATCTTTTTTTTTTTTTTTTTCTTTTGACGTTATTGTTTAAGTAGAGAGATCAACTATCATGTCATCAAATTTAATTTCATCCGCTTTAGTCGTTATTACGTCATGCAAGAACAAATATTTACGCATTTCGGAACGATATTTGCAAAACCTCAAAATCTAATCAACATTTTAAAAAAATCGACGTTATAGTTTAATTAGAGTGATCAACTATCATGGCACCAAATTTCATTTCATTTGCCTCCTTAGTCATTATTAAGTGATGCGCGAACAAAAATTTACGCAAATTAAAACAACTTTCGCAAAATCTCAAAATATGATGCAAATTTTCGACAGTTTAAGTTGAGTAACCACCTATCATGTCACCAAATTTCATTTCATTTGCTTGAATCATTTTTATGTCATTGCATTAAAAAATAAATCAGCATGTTTTTCTACTCCTTTCTTAGGTATCAATTACTGGAGCAAGATGTGTCAATCATTGGAGCAAAAATTTTGTTTTTGGTGTCAAGAACTGGTGTCGTAACCATGACAACATATAAAATATAGAAAAAATAAAAATCTCCAGTATTCTGTAATAAATTATACCAGGGGTTCGAACCGGAACTGAACCGAAAACCGGGAATAATCGTAATTTTGGTAGGAACGAAAACCGGAATTTAGCCGAAAAAAATATCGGTTCATTTCGTATAGATATCAATTAATACGGAATATAATTAATCATTTTTTGTTAACAGTACATCTTTATAGGATTTTTTTCTGAACGGGAACCAACTCTGGCACACGCCATTAATATCTCGCCAGATTTTAAGCCGAAAATTATTGTGTTTAAAAAGTGGTTAATTATATTCTCGTAGTTGGCAGCTATGATTTCTGTTCGCTACATTTTCAGTCATTTTGTTACTATAAACAACTTATAAATATTTTCTAATTTAAAGTTAACGATATAGTAATTATCACAGGGGCGTATTGTCTCGAAAAATACGAATGTCTGAAAATGTTTGCCCCCCCCCCCCCGGGAAGTTTTCTGGTTCCTTTTGGGTGCGAAATTTTAAGTCTGTAGGCCAACGTTTGAGTTTGTCTGTAAAGGCATAAAGATTTAATTTTTTTGAGAAAATGCGTCATTTTCGGGTTTATTGATTTTTTTTTCAACATTTCCCCTGCATTTGAATTAAGTTTTTATGAGTTCTTAAGTCTTAAAGAAGTACAAATTTGCATATAAATATGATTAATATAAATTGTAATCACAGCAGAAATTACTTATTCAAGAATGAAAATGGAAAAATTAACTCCCTTCACATTATTGAACTTTTTCCTCGTACTGATTATAAATGTATATTGATATAATAATATAATTCACACTGAAAGTATTAGAGCATTGTTATGTACTTTGGCATAGTAGCAAAATACTACCTGAAAAAAAACCCTTGCAAGATATGCATTTTACAAATACGGCTAAATTTTAAACTGAGTAAAAATTCAAGTAATGTATTGTAAAGTAAAATGAAATACCTATATAAGTGCCCTTAGCACTTAAAATCTTGCAAATGTTTTAAACAGGATTTAGTGAAGGTTGGTGTTGATTTCGTAGATTGTTCAACCGACTGTAGCAAACACTGCCTCTGTTCTTCATCCTTTGTAATTTTGTGAGAAAAATCCTGCACCAGCTTGACTCCACGCTCTGCTATATCGTTGGCAACTTTTAAGTTTTTTACAAATATTTTTATTTCATTATAGTCAGTATCCTCTTCCCATGTCAATGGACATTTTTTCAGCCAGGATCCATTCTGCTTAAATATTTCAAAATGTAACCATGACCTGGGCCCTATTAGTTGAAATAATTTTGTTTGTAAATTTAGGAGGGTTTAGGTTTGTAAATTTAGGAGTAAATACAGGAACGCCCTTTGGTAACGTTATAGATTCATGCTTGAATTTTAACAATGAAGAGGCAATTTTTTTCTTCTCTGTTTCAGAAATCTTTTTTGAAAAGAGAGAAAATGGTACTGTCTCCTCTGCCAAATACCACAAGTGTCGATTGAAGAATGCCAGAGCAGCCTGAGTAACCTCAGAATCGATAGTTTTGTAGCTGTTCAAACTATGTAGCTGTTTGTAGCTGTATGTAGCTTTTGTAGCTTGTCAAAGCATAATGTCATTCACAGGAGCATCTACAGCTTTTGGAGCATTCAACCAGTAGTTCATATAAATAAGAGAATTAAAAAGGCATATTTTACGCAGTTTTTTAACTTTTTAAAAAAATCATAACCCAATTGCTCATTAAATGCGTACATTGTTGCCCCATAAATTACTGTTGACATCCATCAGGCTTTATGGAAAGCACCAAGCTTCTGCCAGTGAATTCCACGAGGGGGAATTCCACCTAATATTGTAAGTAAGACTTCCCGCAAATTCCTTATATCTCCACGAAGAAAGAGCTCCTACTTTTTGCTCAAAACAAGTTTTAAGAATGTGATGGCTTCCTCTTTTAAAGATTTTAGCTTCCTGTCACTAACTTCAATCTTTTTGAAATTATCTAAATTGTCTGAAACAGTTTCCCATTGAGATTGAAGCTCTTTAAAAATCTAAATTATCTGGACTCATTAGATTGTCCGAAAATAGACTTCCACACTGCAGACTCAATTAACTCTACCACATGGTGCCGACACCCTAGTAGCACAATTAGTCCAAAAGACGTTTAAAACACGTTTTTTAACGTCAAAAAACGTGTTTCCAACGTAATTTAAACGTTTTTTGAACTAGTTGTGCTACTAGGGGCAAGCGAGGTAACATAATTTATTTTCCAAAAGTGTTTCTAGCCTTACACATGTTGCATTTATCCATCCACTATTTGATGCAGTTGTGTCGAAGTAAAGGCCAATTATACTTTCTGATACACCCCATTCTTGAGTCAATTGAAAAACTCTTTCTGCTTGTACTTAAGCAGTTTCGTCAGGCATATTTGGCTCCCCTAATAAATTTCCCTCCATATAATCGGACTGCGTGTCCTTGAACTGAAAGTAGGGGCTAAAAGTTATAATTATTTGACGGGTTAAAGCTGAAGTGGGGTAAGCGTTCTAAAGAAAATTATTGGAGTACGGAGAAAATTGAACGGAGAAAAACACAAAGAACACACACATACACACGATATATATATATATATATATATATATATATATATATATATATATATATATATATATATATATATATATATATATATATATATATATATATATATATATATATATATATATATGTATAGTTATGGTGTACATTTTATGATTATTTTGATAAAATAATCTTAAAAAGAACGTGGTCAAAAGTGTTTGGAGATTGATTTAAATGCAGTCAGCTCATAGTAGGATCGCTTGTTATTCTTCAATTTCAGCATTAATTAACTCTGTCTTCTTGATATACACTATATGTTTATACATAGATAACTTTTAAAAAATATAACGAGTAAAAAAACTATTTCCTTAAGTTGAAGGAATATATTTATAAAACTTTTTAAATTATTACGAAATTTACGTTTTTCGTATTTTTTAAAAAATCTTTAAGGCCTTACAGGCAAACCCTAGCGTGGACCTAGAAATTTCAAATTTCTCATTTTAATTTCTCACCAAAGGAATTAGAAAAACCCCGGGGAGCAAACATTTTCAGATATTCGTGTTTTCCGAGACACCCTAAGCCAGGGGGTGGTTGATGGGACTGCAGCCACCCCGAAATGAGTAAACAACATATGTAGAAAATTGTGTATTTACATAAAGCTTTACGAAAGCTTAGCTAGCTTATTTTATGAAAGGAAAGCTTATTTTATGAAAGTTTTCCTTGAGAAATCTGGGGTTAAACTAAGGGCCTAAATCGAACTTTAAAAAAAAATGTATATGTATTTCCAACTGTAAAGATTTAAAACTCGATTTATGATCTTCTTTTTATAAGTTAACCGTTATTCCAGATTTTGAATTTCCGACAATCCCCGAAAAAAATTTTTTTTTGACTACGCTACAGAGTCGTATTACGAATTATTAGACAAATAAACGTATGAACGGAAATATTGTTGTTTCAACAAAATTATTACATTAAAACAGACCCGACAAAATTTTGCTAAATTTAATAAAACTGCTACTCTTATTTGTGTAAGCTGTACTATCCGTAACTATAAGTGGGGTACGTATATAAGTGCACTCATTTTTTTAAAGAAACAAACAAACAAACCAACAAAACCCCCAAGATATAAGCCGCCAGCTTTTACCTTTCATTTGAACGGGCGGCTATCTCTTGCCCCGTTTCTCTGAGGGGGCTTTGTGCGTGCATGGACAAAATACCTGAGATAAAAGATTTAAGCCGAAATTGAATTCACGATAACTTTCCTTAGAAGTTTTTGACAAATACAGAATTTTGTTAAAAAATTAAATTAAACGAAAAGCTCCATCGTGGTGGGCGCTTTTTGAGCGAACCGCTTTCAAGTAAGTTAGGCTTTAGCTAAGTTCGGGAAACAAAGATTTGCGATCCAGGTATGACCTAGAAAATTTTGTTTAGATTGCCCGCCTTTTCCTTGAATCGGCCAACTGAGGAAATCTTCTTCTTCTTCTTCTTCTTCCTTTTTTTGTACTTCCTACATGGCAACCATATGGTGAAGTATTTTTTGCTCCCCTCCCCCGGAAAATTTTCTACCGATGCCCATGCATAAGGCTTTTATAAGAGTACGCCTAAGGCCCGCACTTTTGCAAATGTTTACGATTATAAAATTCAATGGTAAATTAGTAGAAAAGAGGGAAACATTTCACACACTTTTTCGCATAACCCCACTTTGTACTTAAAAAGTGAAACTTGCTATCAAAAAAGCAACGATGGATACACGTAATCGACATAATCATGAACCTAGTTGTCGAATGCGATTTTGATAATGGATAACAATGACATTACTCTCCGTTCTCTGTGCATTGCTCGTATCGTACATGCTGGTTAATTTTATCAATTCAAATAGTGTGCCAATTAATAAAATAATAAAATATTCGAAATTTTGGCAGAATTACATTTTCGATATAGATACCGCTTACACGCTATACGTAGCGATTCAGCAGAATAGCTACGTATAGCGTGTAAGCGGCTTGCCCATTGAAAAAAAAAAAAAAAAAAAGAAACAAAGAATATTATTCACAAAAAAGTTCTCTTGTATTCCAGAAAAGTTGGCAGATATGAAAATAAATTGAGAGGCATACACAATTGACGAGACAATTATTTAGGACTGATAAGTAAATTAAAGTATTTTTTTTTTTTTTTTTTTTTTTTTTTTTTTTTTTAAGCGTGGGAACGTGTCCATCAATCATTTGCCACGAATTACCGAAGTATTGGCCATTTTTTTGTGGGGCACGATGTAGGTGCCCACCCCCTATGAAGGGATTGACCAGTTAATACCCAAGAAAATTTTGAACCCGGACCCAAGGCGTGATAAAATGGTTCTTTAGCCACTACACCACCTGGGCGGCAGGAACTTTTAGATAAAAGCAGAGCTCCTAAGCCTCCGGCTTTTTTCGGGATATTTTCCACCAATAATTTTCACTTACATATTTATGCTTAAAGTAAGTCCACATATTTAATGCAAAATAAAGCTGTCTAAAAATTGTGGTGGAAAATCACCTGGAAAAAGCCGGAGACATGGCACCTCTGTAAAAGCCATTTCGTTACGACAAAAAACTTCAAACTCTAAAAAAATATTACAACCACAAACTTTTAAATGACTAAATGAAAATAAAATTACGAAACTAGCTGGAACCCGTCGCTTTCGACGGTCACTGTATTGACTGTAATATTCAAAAATAGATGGGAACGATCAAGAATGTGACCAAGGTCTTGAATAACGGGAAACTAACAGGAAAAATCGAAGAGCGACGCGGACGGAGCATGACTTGTGACAGAAAGTAGACAAAAGGTTTCACGCCAGTTCTTAGCAACTGTACAATGACGATGAAATGATTGAAATCTTTTAAATTTGTTTTTAACTATCTTTATTAAGTAAAAAAAAAAAGAGTAGATATTAAATGACGAATGAGCAAATACAGTTACAAATTCTAATTGAGCATTTCGTTGAAGACGATATTTTGGGTAAAGTCATCGACCACGAAACGTCCAGGTGAATTCTCTTAAATGATCTTGACTGCCACAGCATTCTTTGATCTAACCATTGAAAGAGTGACATACAACATTCTATGAGAAAATACGGGCGCAGAAAGGTGAACGCCAAAAGTATGAAGCGAAAATAGTGAAAATTTTCGGAATTCTGCAAGAGACAAAAAAAGTCTAATCCGCCAAATGGCGATCGCGCGCTCCCTGCTTTATTTGCCTTTTCTCAAGCTACCCTCGATGGTAAAGATCCAGTATCAGACAGAAAACTGAAAAATTAAAGAAATAAAAGATAAATCGCTAACTAAAGAAGGAGTTTATAACTGCAGTCAATGTCGTTAACAAACCACAATGTATTTGTATGGAGAAAAGTTTGAAAAAAATCTGAAACATTTTCATATTTTAAATGCTCACTAAAGTGCTGTATTTAAAAGCGTATCACAATCCATGCGCCGTCCCTATTTTTCTTCCTTGTTCCATTAAATTGAAAAGTGTATCATTATTCATGGCCGTGCCGTATTTTTCTTCCTTGTTCCACAAAACACTTCTTTGGAATCGAAATCTATAGCTGCTAAAACTGTTTTACAATCTTCGCCAAGCATATTCCAACTATACTTCACCATTTTAAATACTGTTCGGAATGAGCATCATAATCCATGAGTGTGCTATATTTGTCTTTCTCGTTGCATAAAACACATCGTTGAAATTAATATCTATATTAAATTTGCCTACTAAAGCTATTTTACAACCATCGCCAGGCATGGTTCGGTTTTTAAGTTTTTTTTTCTTCCGCAAACTTGGCGATCAATTATCAAAAATCGCAAACCTTGTCAGACTTATTCTCCCCTCCCCCTTCCGCGTTATGTGGAAAACACATTTCAAAAGATTTACACCGTGACAGTTCATCTCTACAAAACCTGTATGCAAATCATATCGACAGAATCGAGTAGACAAAGTCTGGGCGTGAACGAAATAGCACCCTAGTGCTAATAAGCGATAAAGCGCTAAAATAAAGAAGGCTTTTTATGACAGCAAAATGCATTTAATAAACCACAATGTTATTTCTATGGCGAAAAATTGCACATTTGAAGTTCCGCTACGCCTGATCCCTCCGACTTTAAAAATTTTTCTCTTTAGATGACACATCTACGGACCAAGACCTTTTTTTAGACCTCTCAACCAAATTTTTACACGTAGCTGTTCTTTCAATTTAGTGGATACCGGAAAAACATGTTTCAAATTAATATATAGAAAAAATTAAGGAAATAAGCGATAAAGCGCCAAAATAGAGAAAGCTTTTATGATTTCCAGATGTATTTAATAAACCACAGTGTTATTTCTATGGCGAAAAATTGCACATTTGCCGTTCCGCCATGTTTGATCTGTTCGACATTTTCTCTTTTGATCACACATCTACAGGCTAAGGCCTTTTTTAGACACTTTAAAAATTCTATTACACCTAGCCGTTCTCTAAATTAGTGGATACAGTAAAAACACGTTCCACATTAACAGATAAGTGATAAAGCGTCAAAATAAAGAAGGCGTTTTTAGCTGTCAACAATGAGTTTTAATAAACCACAATGTTATTTCTGTGGCGAAATATTACCAGTTTTGGCGAGTTATCGCCAAGTTTGTCGTCAAAAATTAGTCTCCAAGACAAAACTCAATTTGGCAATATCTGCTATACTTCGTGAAAAATTTGGCCAAAGCCTTTTAATTTAGAATGCGATTAATATTTATTTATGGTGAAGTAATTCGAAGACGGTTTCATTTATTTTTTTTAAATCGCTCTTATTCTAATCAGAATTTAGAACAACACATTTATTATCACTACACTCTGTTGCCACATTTGCCACACAACATTTACAAACGAATGCATTTCTAACAAATATTTTTCCAAATAAATCAAACCTTGCGGAGCTAAGGCAATAGTCTGCGTAATCAATCGTCTGCGTTAATAAACCACAATGTTATTTCTATGGTGAAATTTTGCACCTTTGCCGTTCTACCACGCCTAAACCGTTCGACTTTTTCTGATTTTCTCTTTTGATGGCACATCTACGGGCCGAGACCTTTCTTCAGACACCTCAACCGAGTTTTTACACCCAGCCGTTCTCTCAATTCGGTTGTCGAAAGAAAAACATGTTTCAAAATAATATATAGATTCTGCACTGCGTACTTCTTGCTGCCTGGCGGACAAAAGATATCAATTTGCGTTTGCATGTGGAAAACATGCAAACAGTGTTATTTAAACTCAGAAGTACGCGTTAATGTGCCGATTTCTCTAAATTTTTATTTTCGTGCTATGTACGAGAGCGGGGTACGATCAAAGAGATCCCATGGAGGTCGACGGCAATGGACAAGGGGGAGACTTCAAAGCCCTGCTCATCCCCTGTATTTCTCTATGCTATTCTGACAAAATACTCAAAATCCTAAGAAAATTTAATAACTACAAACTTTTAAATGACTTAATGAAAATAAAATTATGAAATATGGTATTGCGTAGAGTGTGAAATCTTGTGTGTCAGACTTCAAGCCGAGTTTGCGCGCCGTAATTATGCAATCAGTCTTGTTTCAATTGAGAAGATCGCGTGAATGTGCAACTTTCTCTTTGTTTTTAATATTTATGCTTGAGCACTTGAACATGTTTCGATAACAGAGATTCCATGGAAGTGGGCAGCACAAGACAAGGGAGTGGGAGGCACTTGACTCCTTTCCCCCTGAATTTTTGCATGGCTTCCCCCCCTGCTTTTGTTGTATTAGCATTAATATAAAAATTCATTTAAACACCGTATTCTAGTGTGTTGGTTAAAAAGATGACAAATGATTTTAAGATGACTGTTTGAGATAACGTTCTACGCTACCTTCTAATAAAGCTTCCGTTCATTGGTCCATGTATAGAATTGTTCGTATCGATGTAATGAAAGTCCAAATTTTTAAGAGACTAATTAACCTGGCTACATAAATTCAGGATTTGTGTACTCATGGGATTTTAAAAAGCTAAAATTTACTTTAGTAGTAAATTCTAATTTACTTTGGATGTTTTGCATAGCACATGGCAATACATCCTCACAAACAACTCCAAATCCTAAGAAAGAATACTTAATTAAAAAAAAAAAAAAACCACACACACACACAGTATCGCGATTAAGTAATTGCTTTGTGTATATTCTCTCCAAACTGAGGTGAAATTACGTGATCGGATTGTAAACATGTAATCGATGTAGATTAGAGCATCGTTGGATGGCCAGGTTAGAAGTTTTTTTCGCGGGCTGTTTCAAGAGCGCTTGATCTTGGGGAATTATTTAAACACTTAATTAAAAACAAAAAAAAAACCAAGAAAACACCTATGTCAATGAAATTATTTGTTGTTCAATATAAGTACAAAACATTACAAATTAAATTAAGTGAGACAGTTATTTACATAAAGAAAGCATGACATGTAGATATAAGACTTAGAATGAGTATAGAGGTTATCCCATAGCAATTTTAGTGACAAATTATATCCAGTTTTTAAGAATTGTAAAAAATCGTACAATGCAATAAGTTAATTTTTAAGATTTTTTTTGGAGGGGGGTGGTAGGAGGTTATTATATTACTTACTCTTCAAAATATGTATACGTTAATTCTAATAACAATGATGTAAAAAATAGCAAAAACTGTTCTTTAACTGTTGTGAGAAATATCACGATTTACATGGTTCTCCAAAAGGCCGCTTCAAACAATTTTTTTTATGAAACTTCGCTGTGTTTCTGCTCATCAATAGATGGACGCGTTTACATCAAAGTAAATTCGAATTTCTAAGAAGAAAATTCAATTTTTGTCGTTCTTTATAAATAAAGCATTCATAGTTTGATGATAAACTAAGGGCTAAAACTAACAGTAAAGCTTAATTTACTTGTGGGAACTTTCTCTTTTTTTAAAAAGAACGGTCTGGCATTTGTCGGTTAGGCATTTGCCTTTACAATGACACGAAGGTGTTGGTCATTCTATTATGGAAGCGCATAACAGAACCTCCTATGAAGAGACGGTTAGTTAACACCCAAGCCAAGAAACCGGACCCCAGTCGAGATAGAATATTTCTTTAGCAACTAGACCACCTGGGAAACAGGGACTTTTAGATGGAAGAGACATTTCAATCCGCCAAAGGCTCCACAGCGTAAGAAAAATTTTACAGCCATAAATTTTTAAATGAGTTAATGAAAATAAAATTATGAAAGTCTGCAACCTGAAACGGCGGTTGATTCAGTTGTTGAAGATCTCATGTTGCGTTTGCTGGTGGCAAACATGCAAACAGTGTTGTTCGCGAGTGTACCGATTTCTCTTAATATTGATTTTCATGAGTATTTACGAGAGCATGGTTCGGTCAAAGAGATCCCATGGAAGCCGGCAGCACTGGACAAGGGGGATACTTCACCCCCCTCCCCCTGTATTTGTGTATGCCATTCTGACAAAATACTCAATCCTGAGAAAATTTTATAACTACAAACTTTTAATTCACTAAATGAAAATAAAATTATGAAATTCTGCATTGCGCAGACCCAACGGTTGCTTGCGGTTAAGATATCAAGTTGCGTTTGCAGGTGGCAAACATGCAAACGGTATTATTTAAATTGAGAAGTACGCGCGAATGTACCAATTTCTCTTAATTTTTATTTTCATGCTTATGTACGAGAGCATGATACGATGAAAGAGATCCCATGCAAGTCGACACCAATGGACAAATGGGGGAACACTTCAAACTCCTCTCCCCCTGTATTTGTGTGTGTATTCCATTCTGACAAAATACTCCAAATCCTAAGAAATTTAATAACTACTAACTTTTAAATGACTTAATGAAAATAAAATTATGAAATTTGGTATTGCGTAGAGTGACAAATCATGGGTGTCAGATTCCAAGCTGCGTTTGCGCGAGTCATTTATGAAACCGGTCTTATTTCAATTGAGAAGTGTGCGTGAATGTGCTACTTTCTCTCTGTTTTTATATTTACGCTTGAGCACGTGAACATGTTCCGATCAAAGAGATGTCGTAGAAGTGAGCAGCGCAGGACAAGGGGGTGGGAGGCACTTGACTCCCTTCCTCCTGAATTTTTGCATGGCATTCCCCCCCCCCCCCCAGCTTTTGTTGTATTAGCATTAATGCAAAAATTTCTTTTATCACCGTATTCTACTGTGTTGGTTAAAAACATGCCATATGGTTTTAAAATGAGTGATTGATATAACGTTTTATTCTACCTTCTAATCAAGCTTCCCTTCATTGGTCCATGTATATAATTGTTCGTATGGTTGTAATGAAAGTCCAAATTTTTAACAGAACTAATTAACATCGATACACAAATTCAGGGATTGCATATCATGGGTGTTTAAAGAGCTAAAATTTACTTTGGCTGTTTTGTATAGCATAGGCAATACATTCTCACAAACAACTCGAAATCCTAAGAATACTTTACAATCAAACCTTTAAAATGGGTTTTAATAAAATGAAAACCAGTTATTGCGGTATTGCTCTATATGTCTCCTGTAAAATGAGGTTGAATTTATGTTTGCGGTTCGCAAACATGCAATCGGTGTCGTTTAACGCATTGTTTGATGGCCGAGTTAGAAGTTCTTTTCGCGCGCCGTTTGAGCGTTGGGTCTTGGGGAATGTTTTACCCACGTAATAGTAATAAAAAAAAACCCTCTGCCTGTGAAATTATTTGTTCTTCAATAGGAGTACTAAATATTACAAATTAAATAAAGTAAGACAGTTAATTTACATAAAAAAATGCATGACATGTAGATATAAGGCTTCGAATGTATATGCAGGTTATCCCATAACAATTTTTTGACAATTATTTCCAGGTTTTAAAAATCTTGAAAAATTGTTCAACGCAAGATAAGTTAATTAAAAAAAAATTGTGAGGGGAGGACGGGGTGGTTCAGGTGTTTTTATTACTTAATCTTCAAAATATGTAAAACTTTTATTCCAATAGCATATGTACAAAATAGCAAAAATTGTTTTTTAACTGTTGTGAGAAATATCACGATTTACATGGTTCTCCAAATGGCCCCTTCAAACAATTTTTTATGAATCTTTGGCTGTGTTTCTGCTCATCAATAGATGGATGTGTTTGCATCAAAGTGAATTCGACTTTCTAAGAAGAAAATTCAATTTTTCTCGTTCTTTATAAATAAAGCATTTACAGTTTCTTGAGAGCTAAAAGTAACAGTAAACCTTAATTTACTTATAGGAACTTTTCCTTTTTTTTACCAACCGAGTTGTATTGCGCGTAAAGCACCGTACTCCAGTTTCGGGTTGGACTCCCGGCGTCCGGAGTTCGATCCCTGACTGGGCGTGGTTGCCATGTCCGTCCCATCATACGGGGCGGCGTTGGTCCACCTACAGGTGCCCCCATTATAAAGAGACCAACAATTCGGGCCTCTTGTGGCCAAAGCCTTCAAAGCAGAGGCCTGCCATTAGAAAAAAAAAAAAGAAACTTTTCATTAAAAAAAAAAAAAATAACGGGCAAGCATGTGCCGGTTAGGCATTTCCCTTTACAACTACCCGAAGGTGTTTGTCATTCTATTACGGAAGCACCCAACGCTACCCCCTATGAAGAGACGGTTAGTTAACACCCAACCCAGGAATCGAACCCGGACCCAAGGCGTGATAGAATGGTTCTTTCGCAACTACACCACCTGGGCATCAGAAACTTTTAGATAGAAATGGCATTTGAATCCGAGAAAAGACTCCACAACGTAAGAAAAAATTTACAACCACAAATTTTTAAATGACTAAATGAAAGTAAAATATAATTTTACTTTCATTTAGTCATATAAATTTGTGATTATAACGAATTTCGGTATCGTACACGCTTAAATCTATTGAGTAAAATAATAATCAAACGGAGTATATTTTTGCTCAGTTTTTGACTTCAAACAGCCGTCCCACCGATTGAGTAAAATTTGCTCCATTAATCGACAAAAATGAATGGAGCGAAAAATTCTCAATTTTTGAGCATTCTACAACAACTCCATTTAGGCTAAATAATAATCAAAAATGAGGAGTGTCTGTCCGTTTTTGATTAACATAACTGTACTCAATTGTGATTATTATTTAGGCTATAGAACACATATGGGCAACCGCCGGTCCGCGGGCCGGATGTGGCCCGCCAAGGCTTTTGATCCGGCCCGCGAAATATTTGAAAACTCCGTATAAACCATTCAATATCCCATATAAATCCCAATTATACGGCCCGCCACTTCGCTAAAATCCGCAAGTTTGGCCCGCGACTTCGCTAACATCCTAAAGTTTGGCCCACAACTTTTCAAAGGTTGCCCATAGAATGAGCGTTTTTGCAAAGTCCGCGTTTTTGCCCTTTTTTAATTAACATATCTGTACTCAATTAAGATTATTATTTTAAGCTAGGAAAAGGATGTTTTATTAAAATTTGCTGTTTTTGATTAATATATTGAATGAATCGTTTTCTTCATTTTTTATTATCAGAGCTGTAATCTATGATTATAAGCCCGAGAAAATAAATTTTAAATCAAGGCAAATACATTACATATATCTTAATACACTATAAAAAAGTATTTTTTTAATAAATAGAATATAATTTCACTATAGACTCTAGTTATAAAACGAATTCACAGTACAGTCAGAATACAGAAATGCAATCATGGTTAAACCAGCTGTGAGATTTAATTAAAGCAGCAACAAAATTTATTGACATGAAAAAGGTAAATTACTACTTACTCACTTTGGGTGGAGATAGCCTAACTTCATTTGTTTTACAACAGCTTTTTATAATCCAATCGTAAGAAACTATGTCATTAAAGCGAAATCTTTACCTAAAGCATCTCCTCCATATCTAGGATGAATTTATTTCACAACTCTGAATATGAAAAAGATGCATTTGGTATTCGGATATAACATAAAATTATCACCAGCGAATAGACACACAACTATGCCCGACTATGAACCGTTTTCCGTTGAGAGCGTTGGTCACGTGATAGTAATAGGATATGGGTCGTGGGGGAGAAAGACAGAATACTCAAATAGACAATATTTTTTGTGAAAATTGAGCTAACTAGAATCTAGCGAATCGAGGAGGATAGAGGCGAATTGAGGAGACAACAAATTATTGTCTTTAATGAGTATTTTTTAGCGTAAAAGGATTTAAATCAGCCGATAAGAAATTTAATCAGTAAAGGAGTGTTAGTTTTAATCAATAGATGTAAGCGTGTACAGGCAATGGCATCTGACCTCAACGATCGCAAGTAGCGTTTTGCGGAATGCAAACATGCGACCTGTGTTATGTAAACTGGGAAGTACATACGAATGCGGCGCTTTCTCATATTTTAAGTCTCGGGTTTTGTGCGTGAGCATGTTTGGACCAGACATCCCGTATGGAAGTCGGCAGAACAGATGAGACGGATTCGGGCTCTGTAATTGCAGACTGTGTAATTAAATTTCTTCTGTTGTGTTGGGCCTCGGGTTCGTGATAAATTTCTCTTTCATTGAATGTACTCCTTGTAATGGTCTGGGTAAATTAGGGGAAGTCTACGCCATCAGTTAATTCACTTTAAATTATGTTACCTATGAAAACGAAATTCTGTCTGCATGAAACGCATTTACCCACAAAACGAAAAATTTTTTCAGCAGAATAAAAATTCTAAATTTGCGTGCATAGCAATAAATTTTAAGTTTTCTCTCCTGTACATATCAGGATTTAGGTTGGCAGCTATGTAAATAAATTCAGAGGCATACGCATACGAAAAGACAATTATTTGTGCCTGATGAGTAAATAAAAGTTTTTTTTTTTTTTTTTTTTTTTAAAGCGTGGGCATGTGGCCACCAATCACTTGCCACGAAGTTCCAAAGTATTGGCCGTTTTATTATGGGGCACGATGTAGGCGCCCTCTTCCCCACTATGAAGGGATGGACAAGTTAATACCCAAGCGCAAAATTGAACCCGGACCCAGGCGTGATAAAATGGTTCTTTAACCACAACAACAGGGGGCAGGAACTTTAAGATAAAAAAGCCATTTCCTTACGACAAAAAACTCCAAACTCTACGAAATTTTACAACCAGAAACTTTTAAATGACTAAATGAAAATAAAAATATGAAATTATGCATTGCGTATACTTGACTTCCAGAACCAATCCAGGTATCAAGTGGCGTTTGCGCGTGGCAACCATGCAAACGGTATTACTATAACTGGGAGGAACGCGCGAATGTACCAATTTCCCTTGATTTTTACTTTCATGCTATGTAGGAGCGCATGTTTCGATCAAAGAGTTCCCATGGAAGTCGGGAGCACTGGACAAGGGAGTGGAGGCACTTCACTGCCTTCCTCCTGAATTTTTGTGTGGCATTCCACCCTGCTTTTGTTGTTTTAACATTAATATAAAAATTTATTTAAACACCATGATCTACTGTGTTGGCTAAAAACATGACATATGGTTTTAAGAGGACTGATTGAGATAACGTCCTATGCTACCTTCTAATCAAGCTTACGTTCGTTGATCCATGTATGGAATTGTTCGTATGGATGTAATGAAAGTCCAAATTTTAAAGAAAACTAATTAACTTCGCTGCATAAATTAAGGATTTATATGCTCATGGGTGTTCAAAGAGCTAAAATTTACTTTAGGTTGTAAATTCTAACTAGGCAATACATCCTCACAAACAACTCCAAATCCTAAGAATACTTTACAACCAGAACCTTTAAAATGGGCTTTAATAAAAAGAATACCGCTATTGCTATAACGGTGTTGTCCTGTGTATTGTCTCCACAATGAGGATGAAGTTTCGTTAGCGGATCGGAAACATGCAATCGATGTAAAATAACGTGTTGGTTGACGTCTACGATAGAACTTCTTTTCGCACACTGTTCGAAGAGCGTGTGGTCTTGGGGAATGTTTTACTCGCGTACTTGAAAAAAAAAAAAAAAAAAAAAAAAAAAAACAGCCACCTGTCAGTGAAATTATTTTTCTTCAATATCAGTACTAAACATTACAAATTAAATAAAGTGAGACAGTTTATTTACATAAAAAAAGAATGGTATGTGGATGTAAGACATAATATGTATACAGGTTATCCCATAGCAATTTTTATGACAAATTATTTCCAGTTTTTAAGAATCGTGAAAAATTGGGCAACGCAACAGAAGTTAATTTTTTAGAATTTTTTTTTTTTGAGGGGGGAGGGTGGCGTTGAGGTATTACTTAATCTTCAAAATATGTAAAACATTTATTCTACTAACATACGTTAGAAATAGAAAAAATTTGTTTTTTAAGTGTTGTGAGAAATATCACGATTCTGATCATCAATATAGATGGACGCGTTTGCATCAAACTAAATTCTAATTTTTAAGAAGATAATTCAATTTTTTCGTTTTTTATAAATAAATCATTCATAGTTTCATGGCGAACTAAGTGTTAAAAGTAACAATATACCTTAATTTACTTATAGGAACGTTTCCTTTTTTTAAAAATAAAGGACAGGCACTTGCCGATCAGGCATTCGCCTTTAGATCGACCGGAAGGTGTTGGTCATTCTATTATGGAAGCACCCAACACTACCCACTATGTAGAGGCGGTTAGTTAACACCCAAGCTGGGAATCGAACCCGGACCCAAGGCGTGATAGAATGGTTCTTTAGAAAACACACCACCTTTGCAGTAGGGACTTTTAGATAGGAAAAAATGTTCCGAGAAAAGACTCCACAGTGTAAGAAAAATTTTACAACCACGAATTTTTAATTGACTAAATGAAAATAAATATAATTTTACATTTAGTCGTATAAAATTCAGCGATTGTAACGATGTTAGGTATCGCACAGGCGTTGGCATCAGACATTAACTCAAACATGCAACCGGTGTTATATAAACTGGGAAATACATATGCATGCGTCACTTTCTCATTATTTTAGTCTCAGGTTTTGTGCGTGAGAGTGTTTCGACCAGACATCTCGTATGGAAGGTGGCAGTACAGATGAGACGGACTCGGGCCCTGTAATTCAAGATTGTGTTGGGGCTCGGGTTCGTGATAAATTTTTCCTTTATTGAATGTACTCCTTGTAATGGTCTGGGTAAATTAAAGTCTACGCCGTCAATTAATTCACTTTGAATTATAATACCTATAAAAACGAAACTTTGTCCGCATGAAACGCATTTACCCACAAAACGAAAAATTTTTTCATGAGAATAAAAATTCTAAATTTGCGTGCATAGCGATAAATTTTAAGTTTTCTCGCCTGTACATATCAGGATTTGCAATACTTTCATGGAAATACCCGCGCATTGAGTACCACGTTTAAAAGCACGAAAGAAAAGCGAGACTAGCCATGTTGGCTGAAAATTTGTCGACCGGACGCGCAACTGAAATTTTCCAGATTCAGGGGAAATACGCTTTCCATGACAGAACATGACAAATTTAATTACATGGAACACCTAGGCCATTCAAGGCTGCACTTGCAGTTTTTTACTTACAATCCTTTTCTGTCAAACATTAAATAAATGGGGCCTCCATATGAGGCGTAGTCACGTCAAAATAAAAAAAAAGGAACAAAAAAAAAACCCAATTTTTCTTTGTTACAATGTAAAATAATAAATCGGCAATTTGTACCAAAATAGTAATGACATAATAATGTAAATGACTGGAGATAAACAAATGTTACATTGCTCAAAAAAATTAGGGGAGCACATGGTTCTAAAGAAATTACGCAAATGCTTACACCGATAAGTAACGTGAAATAAATCATCCATAATTTAGAGCGGAGCAGGAAACAGATGAAGAAAACTTCACATGCAAATCAAAGTTCTTGACGCCAAAAACTAGAAAGGAATATAAGGGCAGAAACCGGTATGTTGCAGAAACGTCTTTTTCACTGCCTTAACTGTAAAATTCGATTGCTTAGTATTTTTTTTTTTTTGTTGAGAAAAGTGACTTAAAAATGTCTCAACAACGTGATTTATCGGAATCCATGGCATGGCGTATTATAGGCACACTGGAATCAGGGCAAACACAACGTAGTATCGCGGACGCTTTTGGAGTCGTTAGAAGTGTCATTGCAAGGCTGTGGAATCGATTCCAAGAAAAAGGGAATGTTAGAAGTCGACCAGGGCAAGTACGGCCACGTGCCACTACAGCACCTGATGACCGGTATATACTGTTAACAGCTCATCGAAACAGATCAGACAATGCTACTGAGCTGCAAAGACAATTACTCTTGGTAACAGGACGAAGGGTGTCCAGGCAAACAGTACGTAATAGTCTTCATCAGGGAGTTCTCTATGCACGTAAGTCAATGGTCTGCATTCCGGTTATGGTATGGGGTGGAATCAGCATAGGCGGACGTACGGAACCTGCATATCACTCGGAATGGTACTTTGACGGCCCGAAGGTATGCAGGAGAGATACTGAGACCTCATGCCATACCTTACGCTGCAGCCATAGGAGATTCCTTTGTTTTCCAACATGATAATGCCAGACCACATACAGCTCGTCTTATGGAGAACATGCTTGAAGCTGAAACAAATCAGCGAATGGAATGGCCAGCGTGCTCTCCTGACCTGAATCCAATCGAGCATGTTTGGGACATGCTCGGACGACGCATTGCTGCGAGACGAAGGCCTTCTTTTACTGTCCGAGACTAGGAGATTGCACTTCTTGAGGAGTGGAACAGTATTCCCTAAAGTCTAATGGATAACATAATTGCAGTCTTATCTGTTCGAGGAGACCACAGGCAATAATCCGAATAAATACTGGTACCGACCCATTATTGGTTAAAACCAGAAAGAATTTTGGGATGACTGGTCGAGCGAGGTAAGGGGCGAACGAGCGCCAACTCCACCTTAGCTACTTTGCTAAGCGGGCGCGCAGGCGCCAGATCGTCTTTGTCACCATACTCAGCCACCCTCTGAGCGTCGTACGTAGAATTTTTCATCCCTTGACAGTCGGGTTGCCCGACTTCCGACCCGTGACTTGTCGGTCTTTATTGAAAAACAATACAATACAGAGAGGATTTGAGCCAATCCTTACAAAATATTACAAACATGAAAAGAAATTACAAAGTACTCAAAAGGAATGTTTCATAAGATTAATGATACAATATATATACAATAAGTTATAAGATGCTGGAGCTTCATTCTGTATGTCCTATCTTGACCAGGAGCTTGATTAGTGCCTTCCTTCCTTCTCCTGTTATCAGGTAGTTCTGCAGAGTGGTCCGTGTCAACTTTGGGCATATTTCTTGTCTTTCCTCTTTTGTCCCTTCGAATTCTGTGAGGAGATGAACTCCGGTCGTTGGTGCTGCTGCGTCACAGAATCTGCAGTTTGGGGTTCTTTTCAATTTGAATCTGGCGTAGTAGGCCGGGAAGGGGCCGTGTCCTGTGACGATCCAGTTGAGCCTTGGCTCGCTCCAAGTCCTAGTGGTATTTACTCTCGGTAGGATTTCATGTACGTTTCTGCTTCGGTGGTCCGAGTTCCATCGATCTTGCCAAATTTTTATCATTTCTTTCTTGAGCTGTTGCTTCACCGTCTCGTAGGATCTATGTATCACTTTTTCCACCGCCAGCTTTTCTGTGGCATTCTTGGCCACCTCATCTGCTCTCTCGTTTCCTTTCGTGCCCATGTGGGCTTTTACCCAGTGAAACTGGGTATTTGGGCTGTCTGAGAGTTCCTCGTGGATTTCTGCCACAATTGGGTGAACTTGATTTATGCGTTCCAGGGTTTTGAGTGAGGATAAACTGTCCATGCAGATCTTGAAACTTCCTTGCCCATTTTGATCCCTTCTAGGATCGCTATCAACTCCGCTTGGTAGACTCTTGCCTCGTTGGACAGTCTTATGTCTTTGGTTTCCGTTTCTCGTCCGTCCCGGAAGACTGCTATGCCTGCGCCAGTGCTGTTGTTGATCTTGGATCCATCTGTGCAGATCTCTATGCCCTCGTCGGACGGGGCTTCTTTAGTCCATGTTATATAGGGCTTTTCGCGGGGTGGTGTCTTCCTCGCTCCAGTTTTTGCTCTATATCCGAGGGGTCTATATAGGCTTGGTTGATTTTCATTGGGACTTTGAATTTCTTGAGGTGTGTTAGTGCCGATTCTTTTCCCACCATTAGGTCTAGGGGGATCGTGCCAGCGAGGACCAGCATTGGCACTATGCTGGTTGTTTTGAAGCACTTCGTTATTGCGATTAACCCATTCGTGCCTGGATATTTTTGCGACTTTCTTCGATTTTTGCTAACACCAGAAGTAATTGATAAATTTCTGATGTCAACTTTTTGAACAAGGGATGATTTCATTTAAAATCGTTATGTATAAAAATTGAAATGTCAACATCCTACTTGCCATATTAAAATATTTTGTGGAATTGAGGTTCAATACTCGCGAATAAAGGCTAGGAAAAATAAATAACATTTTCGAATGATAGCGATAATGCCGTCCCAAAAAAGGGACGCTAGGCATAAATGGGTTAACGGCAGTTTTTGAATTGAGTTTAACTTCTCTCGCATTCTCTTCGTCCCACCATCCCACCATACACCGCAGGCGTATGTGGCTATTCTTTCGAGACCTCTCTTATAGAGCTGCTTTAACACCTCGCCCGTTAGGCGCCAGCCAGTTCTGCTGATGTTATGTAGACCATACACAAATCTGGTGATGGTTTGATGCAAGTGGTTTAAGTGTTCCATCCCGCTTAACCCATTTGTGCCTGGATATTTTTGCGACTTTTTTCGATTTTTACTGATAACAGAAATAATAGATAAATTTCTGATGTCAACTTCTTGAACAAAGGATGATTTCTTTTAAAATCATTACGCATAAAAATCGAAATATCAACATCCTACTTAGTCATGTTAAAATATTTTCTAGAGTTGAGGCTAAATACTCATGAATAAAGCCTAGGAAAAATAAATAACGTTTTCGACTAATAGCGAAAATGCCGTCCGAAAAAAGGGACACTAGGCATAAATGGGTTATGTTGGAGTCTAGATAGACTCCCAAGTATTTCAGTTCCTTGACGTTTTTAATGGGTTTCCCCAAGAACCTTAGATAGGGGGGCGTTTTTGCTCCTCTTTTTCTGCGGCTGACTCTGTCTTTCGGGATCCATAACTGATAACTTTTCTCCGGACTGAAGGATAATTTAAAGTCCTTGCTCCATTTCTCCAGCTTCTGAAGAACTTCCTCTGCTCTTCTTTTAGCCGCTAGAGCACTTGGTGCTCCTATGACGATTAAAAAATCGTCCGCATATGCCTGCAGAAGAACGTCTTCCGTAGGCGGAATTTGTTTTAGCGCCGCGTCGGCGACTAGGTTCCAATAGAGGGGACCCGAGTTGGACCCTGCGGGCATCCTTTATTGTAGGTATGCTCCGTTTGCTGACAGTCCGTCTGATATACCACCTTGCGATTGTTGAGGAAACTTTGCACCATCTTGAAAAGATTTATTGGGCACTTCGAGGCTGCCAGGAGATAACTTATAGCTGGCCACCAGACGTTATTGAAGGCGCTTTTACATCGAGGGATATTATACATGTTCCGTGGTCATTGTTTTTGTTTCTTCTGACCCGTTCGTAGATGGCCCATATCGCATCCTCTGTACTCCTTCCTGGAGTGAAGCCGTATTGCCGGTCGTCTAGGTATCTATTTGACGTTAGATGGTAAAATAATCTTTGCTTTATAATCTGTCGAGAACTTTGCTCCAGGTTGGCAATAGGCAAACTGGGCGATATGCTGATGGGCCCGAGGTCTTCTTCCCTTCTTTATTAAAGAGGACCAGGCTCGCCTTCTTCCATGTGTCTGGGAATTTTCCCTCAGCCAGGCATTTGTTAAAGATTCCTCTGAAGAGAGGTTTGTTCATTCTATATGCGATGTTTATTATCTCTAGGGGTAGCCCGTCTAGTCCTGGGCTTTCTTTTTGTTTAGGGCGCCGAAGACTGCATCTATTTCTTTAGTTGTGAATGGAGGATCATCTTCTACCAGATCTGGGACTTTGCCTCTGACTTCCTTCTGGAAATCGTTCTCCCCGTCTTCCGAGTCTTGTGGGAAATGGTAACTTAATAGTTTTGAGATTGTCTCCTCGTAGGACTGTGTGAGAGAACCGTCTGCTTTCTGGATTTGACTTAGTCTCAGCTTATGCGTACTTTTGCCTTTGGTCCAATTAAAGTGGGCGCCGAAGGGGTTGTTTGGGTTTATCTCCTCTAGGTACCCTTTCAAATATAGCCACTTGGCTTTTCTTATAGCATGTTTATATACTGATTGTAGTTTTCTATGGGCGATCTTATGCCTCTTACTGAGTTCTTGATCCCAGTTGCATCTTTGGTACCTTCTTCGGGCCGCCGTGACCTTTTTCCTCATGATGGTCAGGCTTTCTGACCACCATGGCACCGTCCTTCTCTTGGACTGTGTGCCTTTTGTGCGCATATTCTTCTTGCATGCTGCTTGGATTGTGTTTGTCAAATCGCTTATGCAGTTCTCTATGTCCCTTCGTTCTATCCAGCTTTCATCTAGATCTTTTATCTTTTTCTCCAGACTCGTTACCAAACTGGGGAGGTTCAGATATCTCAGGCGTACTCGGGCCGACCGAGCTCTTTCGGGCTTGTCCCAACTGAGTATAGTTGTTATCCTCTGATGATCAGTTGCAGTTTCCCTTTCTTCAACTTCCCACGAGTTGAAGAATGTTTCGGCGTTTAACCTGCTCAACGTCAGGTCCACCCAGCTATCTCCTCTTACGGATTGAAATGTTGGGGCTGAGTCCATATCATTGTGGATCACAAGGTTCGTTTGTATGACTAGTTCAATAACTTCTTGTCCTCGGGCGTCTTCTTTAGAGGACGGGTTTCCCCATATTGCGCTTTTCGCGTTGAAGTCTCCTGCTATGATGATTGGTACCGTGCTTTGTAGAAGGGCTCTCAGCGTATCCAACTGTCTTTTTACTTCTTCATTCGGCGACAGATAAACTGACGCGATTCTTATTGCTTCCATTTGTGATTTCTATTACTACTATATCCGGATCTACATGTATCTCGACGTGATGTAGGAGCTGGCTAGGGATGATTATCCCTGCCCGGGGTTTCTTTGCATGCGGGAACTTAGCGGGAATCCGCCTATTTTTCCCCGTTTGGTGGTATATGGCTCCTGTATGCAGATTACGTCGTACTCTGCGCTGTCTTTGTTGAGGCAGTGGATAGCTGCGAGACACCTTCCTACATTCTGTTGCGTAATCTTTATGGTACCATATAAGTACGATAATCTGTGCGCTTCCTTAATTTGTTAGCTTGTTGTGCCCTACATGGGCATTTGAGACTGATGAGCGCATGATTGGTTTGTTCTTAGGTTTTTGGTTTGTAGTTTGTTCTTAGGTTTTTGTTACTGTCTATACAATTTGTGCAACGCTCCCTTTTATTGCACTTCTCGGTCTTATGATCCTTGTGTCCACATTGCAGACACGTTTCCGCGTTTTTACACGAGGTTGAGATATGACCCAACCTGCCACATTTCAAATACTGCATTGCTCTTAAATGCTCTGCTACTCGGACTTTGTTCCAGCCTATCAGTACGGACTTTAGGTCTTTGACCTGCCTAAAAGCCCACTTCGATAAAAGGTTCCACTTCGATCACACAATGAGTGTGATCTTTCCTCTTAATGGGGAACTTGACTGCCAGTTCTGATGTCTCGGCTACTTTAGCTTGTTCTTTTAGTGCCTTGACTACCGTGTCGCCGTCCGTATCTGTTGGGACGTCGTAAACTATTACACGGGGTCTACACTTTTTGGGGCGTCGTAGGGTCACCTCCTCCTTTAACGAGGCATGTTGGTTTATTGCGTTCGCCAATTTGGAGATATCCTCATCCCGTTCAGCTTTCACTAGCTATCCCCCCTTTGAGATGGGTTTGAGCCAGTTTATGGCTATCCCTTCTTTTTGGGGATTTATTGCGGACTTCACTTTTTCTTTGAATTTCTCGACGTCTTTCGCGTTTTTGGCGTTATCGTCTGTCGCGGGATATATGAAGATAAGATGCTCCGATTTTGGAGGGGCTTTCCCCTTGACTTCCTGGGTTGGTACTCCCAGGATTTGTGCGTAGGTTTTATTCTGCGCCAGTTCTGTTTTCTGTGCTAGTTCGGTCCTTAGTCTAATTATATTTCTTCTTGTTGTTGTACGAAGAGATCGTACAGGTCATGAACTTCTTTTTGTATGTTGACTCTTTGGAGCTTAGTATTTGAGTCTGATAGCTGTTGTACCAGACTATCTACGAGTGCCTTGGCTTGCACTCTGTAGTTGTTTAATACGTCGTTGTTGGCTGTCGCCATGTCAATTCCTTTATAGTACCTCAATTCCTTTATCAATAAGAGATTCGATCGCTTCAGCCGTATCGATTGATACGTTACCAGCCGGGACCACGTGGAGGTAGCGATCAATCAAGCGCTGCGGATGGGGATAGACTCTTGGCCGTTGTCCCACTCTCCTAGAAAACCTTTGGCTCGCAAAGTAATCTTTATCTCGCGCTTGGCCTCCCGGCCACAGGCAATAATAAAAATATTGCATCATTTCTGAACAATACTTTTTTTTTAGCGTTTACATGTAAGAAAATTGTTGCCCTAAATCATCTTCTCATGTTATTTCCATATTTTCACAGAATTTAAGCTTAATTCCCTTAAATCTTTTTTTTCTGTACTGCACGTTGATACGCCCTTACTATCCATTTATGTCAATACGTGGCTGTCTCGGACGGTTGTCTTAACTTCTTTTCTTACTCCCCTAATTTTTTTGAGCAGTGTAGACACAAAATACAATCATAGTCTGGCAGCTCAGCCAATAGTTCGTTTGGAACATTACCGAGATTGGTGAAGAAATTTTCACCAATATGGTGGACAATTCTTCTAAAGGAAAGGATGCCTAGTTCTCGCCGAACAACAGTATTAGTCAGTTAATTGTGTCCTTCCAGTAATCGGCAGACAATCGCTTTGTGTTTTCGTGATAATATACCTAGATTGGTTTTGGCGGCATGTCCCCAGACTTCGCTGGCGTAAGTCGCCGTGAACACGCTTGCCGGATTGCATTTCATCATTCTTTCATTGATTTATTTTTAAAAATATTCTGGTTTGAAAGATTTCATCCAATTTTAATTTGAATGAAAGAACAAATTGTCTATTTTGTTATAAAACTTTTTTCTCGAGTTATCTCTCTGTAAAACACATGTAAAAATTGAAAATTGTGTTCCCCACCTACTTCAGAAAGTTTAAACAAAGATATTGCTGGCACTCAAAACATTTTCCCAAATCTCGAGACATTCGCCACTCATTTTTAACGCAGGGATCTGTTAATTAAGGTTAAAGTTCATTCCAGTTTAAATGGTTTAGCTTATAATTTATAATCATTAAAAGTTTTACCTCTCCTGTAAATTTTTTTTCACGGTACAGAAGTCGTTTCACGTCTATCCTTTAGTCTTCTTAAGGTAGAGCTACTCGAGGGCTATGTGCGTAAGAAGGGACGAGAGAGACGAGAAAAACCACCCAAAACTCAAAAATTCTCAGCGTCTTATTCCCTAGGATATTGGTAGCTGACGATTCCTTTAAATAAAGCCGCCAACACTTCTAGAATATAATTGAGAGCCTTCATAAATATTAAATTATTTAAATAACAATCACACTCTCCAGTGAACGCGGATGCTTAGTTATGGTTTAACACACAAACCTTTGTGTTAGAATTACTGTTTACAAAAAGTGGTTAATTATATTCCGGTATTGTCGAAAGCTCTGGCTTTAAAGTACACCACACTAAATTTTATTAGAATCGTTTATTTGAAGGTTGTGCCCTCTCTTTGTAGGGGTGATGATTTTGGAGCAGAGGGATCAGTTTCTAATTCAAATTTTCAAAGTATACACATGGACTCTGAGGTGGTGTAGGGGCTAAAGAACCATTCTATTACGACTTCAGTTAGGGTTCGAATCCCGGATCAAGTATGGGTGTTAATTGTCCTCCCCTTCATAGGGGGTAACTCTGGCCGCCCATTGGGTGCTTCCATAAAAAAATGGTCAGTGGTTTGAGTTTTAGTAGTGGCGAATGCTTGCAGAGCAAATGCCCGCCCATTGGAAAAAAATGTACGCAAATGCGACTCTTACTCTCTCTATTTTGTCGCAACAATCTTTCGCTGTCGGTGCTAACGCATAAATTTAATTTTGATTTATAACTATATGCATAACCATCAGTACAATTAGATCAACCCTGGTCAATGTTTCTGAGCTAACTAGTTCTTCAAAAGATTTTAAAGAATTGCTCATAAATGCCTTCACACCTTTCTCCTCATGACATGACATGACAAAATTTTATTACAGGGAACACCTAGGCCTTTCAAGGCTACATTTCCAATTTCTTTGTTTCCTTTTTTTTTGTACAAACATTAAATAAATGGGCCTCCATGCGAAGCGTGGTCCCATCAAGAAAACCCCCTTTAAAAAAAAAAATCAATCTATATGAATAAAACAGAGTGTAAACTGTTCGTTAGTTAGTTTGTCTGCACCTCACGTAGTTCCGAAACGGGTGATCGTAGACCAACCAAATTTTGTATGGAAATTCTCCAGGAAGAGTCCCGAAAAAACTCGAAGCGATTTTTTCGAAATTCGAATTATTTTAACAGAAGTTAACATTAGTTTACAGAAGTTAACATTACTAACATTAACAGACGTTAAGAGAAGTTAACATTAGCATTAAAATTATCAGTCTTGTTGACATTAGCTTTATTTATGGCTCCTTTAATAAGCGAATTTTCATATTTATATTACTCGATTTATTTTTTCCAAATTAACTTGTCTACGAGGTAAAATATTATTCTACCCTCACATAAGTTTTTAAAATGGCTTTTAACGATTTTCGCTTAAGAATTAAAGTGTATACACACCCAAACATGAAAAGATGTACTTAGTTACAGAAGAGCACCGATTCTTATGCGACTAAGCACCGAGACCGTTTTCACAGCGATGAACCTATTCCGTTCTCTACATCCGTATTTTGTGGCATGCTAGCAATTAGCATCTGACTTACCTTTCAACTCTGTTGCTGTTGGCCTGTCCTCAACTTGACTGACAGATGGCCATTTTCATTTAATATCATTAAAAATATTATGGTTGCGAAATTACCGTCGTACTTGGGGTTGTTTGTTAGTATCATTTATCTATTCTATTGATGCATGTCTGCGGATTCGATGTTTTCATTTAGAGTATTTGAAAAAGAACTGTGAACTTCAGTGGAAAAACAGAAGCCTGACACGCTTAATGCTACCAATTGACAAAGTCACAAAATTTGATATACACACAGAAAAAGAGAGGGAGAGAGCTGTCAATCGTTCCGGAATATAATTAACCACATTTTACAAACCGCAAATTTCTAAAGTATTTTTTTCAAAACTCTAGTGAGCTGCCGCATTTCCACAGATGCCTGTTGTATTTCTAAGTCGACAGATTCCGTTTATCGAAGTTGGTCAATCGTGGCTAGCGGGATAGAAAGGTTGCGGTGCTGACATTAGGGTCATGCCCTCTTACACTCGCAGAGTCATGTTATTTAGGAGGTGTCGCCATTTTGGTCCGGGGTAGCCAGAGTACGACTTATGCCCACACCACCGAGGCCCCATGACTCTTCGAAGGGAAAAGGGTCTGACCAAAATGTCTGCAAGGAAGCCTGTCTTTCTCGTAAGGCACGTGATTATTGGTATTGCGCAATGGCTGGCATATCTAGAAATCAGACTCACAGGCTCATGCTGCAATATAACTTCGTTACTTCATTTCTATGATGACAACAGCTTATTTTAAAATCTAGTGCTGCAAGTTCATTAGAGTTTCCTACCATGCTTGGGTCAATACCACGTTTTCTCAAAACCAATTCTTATGGCCCAGGTTGGATATCATGACGCTTTTTGCCATGCACAAACTGAATAAACCTTGCTTTTTTGCTGCCTATTTTTTATATTTTACTATCAGTAGCACCTGATGCTACAGCTAGGGACCTTATTTAAAAAAAATTACTTTAATTACTATTTACTTGATGGTTATTGAGTGGATATCCATATTCCGCAAGTTCAGCTTTTTTACATTACACACACTGACATATATATATATTTATATACACTGTCTACCAATAAGTATTTGGACACCTGTGATAGAAAAGAAAAACTTTACTCAAAATCAATAGTCGGTAGAACCTCCACGAGAGGCAATTACAGCATGAACCCTCCGGGGCATACTTTCCACAAGTCTTTGTATTACAGCTAGTGGTATATTCTTCCACTCGGCTTGGAGTAGACATAGAAGTTCCTTCACCGACTTTGGACGGGTAGTGCACCCCTTAATTCGGCGATCCAACTCGTCCCAAAGATTTTCGATAGGGTTCAGGTCTGGGCTCTGGGCAGGTCAGTCCATTCGATGAACTCCATTGGCACCATACCAAGCCTTAGTTAACCTCGAAACATGACAACTGGCATTGTCGTCCTGAAAGTAACATGGGTCCAACCCGTAAGACTGTCACAACGTAGGAATAACATTGTCACAGAAAATAGTGCAGTGGGCATCGTTGAGCTTACCATGAATGGGGACCAAGGGTCCCAGTCCATATCAAGAGAAACACCCCCAGACCATAATTCCCCCTCCGCCGAACATGACTGTTGGAACAATGCATTCTGGCAGGAGACGTTCTCCAGGCAGACGCCAGACCCAGACCCTGCCATCTGAACGGTAAAGGGTGACCCTTGATTCGTCGCTCCAAAGAACCCGTTTCCACTTATCTGCGGTCCAATTTCGATGTGCTTTGCACCACATTAACCGAGCAGCGCTGTTGGATTTTGTGATCAAAAGCTTATGGGCAGCAGCACGACCATGAAAACCAAGCAGATATGCTTCCTTACGGATGGTATTCATCGAAAATATACTCCCGGATGCCTGTTGAAACTCCTCGCGAATGAGGGCCATCGGTTGGGCGCGGTTCTTCCGAATTTCTCTGGACAGCACTCGTCGGTCTCTATCTGCCAGTTTCGTTAGTCTGCCGACTCGGGGCACATTCCGACAGTCACCGTTCACCTTCCACTTCTTAATCAGTTAGGCCACTGTCGATTTTGGGTACTTGAGATCGCTAGATATGTCCCTTAAGGATCGGCCACATTTGTGATACCCGATAATTATACCTTTGTCGAAATCAGAGAGCTCCGAACTGCACGGCATCTTGCATGCTACTAATGCCGATGCTGTTTCCTACCCGATATATACCGGCCTAGGCCTTCACTTACCTTAGCACCTCAGATATCGTCATTTGCATAGGTGTCCAAATACTTATTGGACACCTATCCGGTGCATATATTTAAATATACACACATACATAGCTGCCAAAGTTCACCGAATTAGTCATTTTCTCTAAACAACAATTTCCGGCTGGGATTCAGAAAAAAATCTCTACGTATGGTACATTTGCGGCTTGCATTGCAAAGAAAAAGATTACTGTTCACAAAAAGTGGTTTGTTGTATTCCAGAAAGGTCGGCAGCTATGTAAATAAATTCAGAGGCATACGCATACGAAAAGACAATTATTTGTGACTGATCAGTAAATTAAAGTTTTTTTTTAAAGCGTGGGCATGTGGCCATCAATCACTTGCCACGAAGTTCCAAAGTATTGGCCATTTTATTATGGGCACGATGTAGGCGCCCTCTTCCCCACTATGAAGGGATGGACAAGTTAATACCCAAGTGCAAAATAGAACCCGGACCCAGGCGTGATAAAATGGTTCTTTAGCCACAACAACAACAGGGGGGCAGGAACTTTAAGATAAAAAAGCCATTTCCTTACGACAAAAAACTCCAAACTCTAAGAAAATTTTACAACCAGAAACTTTTAAATGACTAAATGAACATAAAATGATGAAATTCTGTTCATGCAGCTGTCGCGTGAAGGTGCCAAATAAAGGTGTCAAGTAGCGTTTGCGGGTGGCAACCATGCAAACGGTATTACTAAAACTGGAAGGAAAGCGCGAATGTGACAATTTCCCTTGATTATTACTTTCATGCTATGTAGGAGCGCATGTTTCGATCAAAGAGATCCCATGGAAGTCGGGAGCACTGGACAAGGGAGTGGGAGGCAGTTGACTGCCTTCCCCCTGAATTTTTGTGTGGCATTCCACCCTGCTTTTGTTGTTTTAATATTAATATAAAAATGTATTTAAACACCGTGTTCTACTGTGTTGGCTAAAAAAATGACATATGGTTTTAAGATGACTGATTGAGTTAACGTCCTATGCTACCTTCTAATCAAGCTTACGTTCGTTTTCCATGTATGGAATTGTTCGTATGGATGTAATGAAAGTCCAAATTTTTAAAAGAACTAATTAACCTCGCTGCATAAATTCAGGATTTCTATGCTCATGGGTGTTCAAAGAGCTAAAATTTACTTTAGGTTGTAAATTCTAACTAGGCAATACATCCTCACAAACAACTCCAAATCCTAAGAATACTTTACAACCAGAACCTTTAAAATGGGCTTTAATAAAAAGAATACCGCTATTGCTATAACGGTGTTGTTCTGTGTATTGTCTCCACAATGAGGATGAAGTTTCGTTAGCGGATCGGAAACATGCAATCGATGTAAAATAACGTGTTGGTTGACGTCTACGTTAGAACTTCTTTTCGCACACTGTTCGAAGAGCGTCTGGTCTTGGGGATGTTTTACTCGCGTACTTGAAGGAGAAAAAAAAAAAAAACAGCCACCTGTCAGTGAAATTATTTTTCTTCAATATCAGTACTAAACATTACAAATTAAATAAAGTGAGACAGTTTATTTACATAAAAAAAGAATGGTATGTGGATGTAAGACATAATATGTATACGGGTTATCCCATAGCAATTTTTATGACAAATTATTTCCAGTTTTTAAGAATCGTGAAAAATTGTGCAACGCAAGAGAAGTTAATTTTTTAGAATTTTTTTTTTTTTTGAGGGGGAGTGTTGCCTTGAGGTATTACTTAATCTTCAAAATATGTAAAACATTTATTCTACTAACATACGTTAGAAATAGACAAAATTTGTTTTTTAGGTGTTGTGAGAAATATCACGATTCTGATCATCAATATAGATGGACGCGTTTGCATCAAATTAAATTCGAATTTTTAATAAGATAATTCAATTTGTGTCGTTTTTATAAATAAATCATTCATAGTTTCATGGCGAACTAAGTGTTAAAAGTAACAATATACCTTAATTTACTTATAGGAAAGTTTCCTTAACGGACAGGCACTTGCCGGTCAGGCATTCGCCTTTGGATCGACCGGAAGGTGTTGGTCATTCTATTATGGAAGCACCCAACACTACCCACTATGTAGAGGCGGTTAGTTAACACCCAAGCTGGGAATCGAACCCGGACCCAAGGCGTGATAGAATGGTTCTTTAGAAAACACACCACCTTTGCAGTAGGGACTTTTAGATAGGAAAAAATTTTCCGACAAAAGCTTCCACAGTGTAAGAAAAATTTTATAACCACGAATTTTTAATAGACTAAATGAAAAAAAAATATAATTTTACATTTAGCCTTGTAAAAATCTGCAATTGTAACGATGTTCGGTATCGTACAGGCGTTGGCATCAGCATTAACGATCGCAAGTTGCGTTTGCGGAACTCGAACATGCAACCAGTGTCATATAATCTGGGAAGTGCATATGAATGCGTCACTTTCTCATCATTTTAGTCTCAGGTTTTGCGCATGAGTGTGTTTCGACCAGACATCTCGTATGGAAGGTGGCAGTACAGATGAGACGGACTCGGGCCCTGTAATTCAAGATTGTGTTGGGGCTCGGGTTCGTGATAAATTTTTCCTTTATTGAATGTACTCCTTGTAATGGTCTGAGTAAATTAAAGTCTACACCGTCAATTAATTCACTTTGAATTACACTGCTCAAAACAATTAAAGGATATTGTGGTTTTAGGTGTATCTTGCGGCTGGGAAACTTTTTAGCTGATTGATACATCGTCGACAGACGTAGTAGGTTATATGAGAATAACTTACACATGTTTGGCAGAAAAAAAATGCATTTTATTGCGCATTTGTGTAGAAAAGGAAAAAAAACACAATTTGTGCATATGAGAAAAAAACAATAAGAAAAATTGTTTTCATCAAAGGAAATCATTTTCAGTAGGGGGTATGGTTTCCACGGACGGCCAGCAACGTTGTACACCTTTGAGGCATGGAGTCAATGAGGCTATTAATCACGAGTTGGGGTATTCTGTCCCACTCTTCCAGAAGAGCTCTTTCCAGTTCTTGGAGAGTTTGTGGGGGTGGTTGGCGGCCAGCAACTCGTCTTCCTAGAGCGTCCCAATCGTGCTCTATTGGATTCATGTCTGGAGAACACGCTGGCCATTCCATTCGCACGATTCCTTCCTCGAAAAGGAAATCCTCCACCAGGTTAGCACGATGTGGCCTGCAGTTATCGTCCATTAAAATGGAGTCATCTCCGATTGCTGCAGCGTAAGGGACTACAATAGGTCTGAGGATCTCATCCCTATATCGGCGACCAGTCAGACGTCCATCTCGAATGATGTAGAGGTCTGTGCGCCCGTCAATGGAGATGCCACCATACACCAATACTCTCCTACCGCCAAAGCTGACACTTTCGTGCAGGAACGCAGGATTATGCCTACTGCCACGGTCCCTCCAGATGAAAATACGCCTATTATCACGATGAATTGAAAAACGGGACTCGTCAGAAAAAAGAACATTGCTCCATTGATTTCTCCTCCAGTTCACATGCTCTGTTGCCCACTCCATGCGGTCGCGACGCTGCCTTGATGTTAGTCTAACACATACCATCGGTTGGCGAGCATACAGACCTACACCATGGAGCCGGTTTCAAACAGTCTGAGTTGAAATCGTGGTGCCAGTAGCCGAGCGAAGGTGTTGTTGTAGAAGAGTAGCGTTCATATTCCGGTGTCTCCGAGCCGTTAACACTAAATAACGATCCTCATTGGGCGTTGCTGCCCCTCTACGACCTTGCCCTGGTCTTCGGCCTGCACTTCCAGTCGCCAAAAACCAGTTCCAGATCCTGGAAATCACACTTTGTGACACTCCAATGGCTTGCGCTACTTCGGCTTGAGTTTGGCCCCCTTCTAACCTACCGACAACTCTCCAAGCTTCTGAATCGGTTAAATGACTTCGCTGAGACATCGTACTCATCGAAACAAAGCAGTCACTGACTGCCGATTATCCTTGGCTTCATTGTCTTTTATTCAGTTGAAAGTCCAATTTCATTCGCTGCCGCTGGAGCGACGTTTTTGACGTCGAACTCAAAATAAGCATACTTCACAGTTTGAAAATCAGAATAATTTGCATTTGTGATTCTCTTCTTCCATTTTCGGCAAAAAAAATCGCTTATATCTTTATTTTATATAAAACTTACAATATCCTTTAATTATTTTGAGCAGTGTATAATACCTATAAAAACGAAACTTTGTCCGCATGAAACGCATTTACCCACAAAACGAAATTTTTGTTCATGAGAATAAAAATTCTAAATTTGCGTGAATAGCGATAGATTTTAAGTTTACTCGCCTGTACATATCAGGATTTGCAATACTTTCGTGGAAATAGCAGCGCATTGTGTACCACGTTTAAAAGCACGAAAGAAAAGCGAGATTAGCCAAAACCTCATAGATATAGAAAGCCTTTACCACAGCTACGTCACCGAGCTTTGACGTCATCATTTGGCCTACATTTAAAAGTTTGATTGTGATAGAATAAATAAATTAAGAATTTATCGTGAATTTACCCATGATTGGCAATATTTTAATAACTTGAGATAAAAAATATAATTTTACGAGAAATGGCAGTTTTTAACCATAACTAATTAGGTAATGTGATAAGGAAATAGATCATACTGAATAATTTTGTATGAGAAAGATATTGTAACTTTAATGTTTAATATGAAATATTTTCTAATATTTGTAGTATTTACCAGAAATTTTTAATTTATTTATTTTATCACAATCAAACTTTTAAATGTAGGCCAAATGATGACGTCAAAGCTCGGTGACGTAGCTGTGATTAGGCATTCTATATCTAGGAGGTTTTGGACTAGCCACGTTGGCTGAAAATTTGTCGACCGGATGCGCAACTGAAATTTTCCAGATTCAGGGGAAATACGCTTTCCATGACGGAACATGACAAAATTTAATTACATGGAACACCTAGGCCATTCAAGGCTGCACTTGCAGTTTCTTACTTACAATCCTTTTCTGTCGAACATTAAATAAATGGTGCCTCCATATGAGGCGTAGTCACGTCAAAATAAAAAAAAGAACAAAAAAAAACCCAACTTTTCTTTGTTACAATGTAAAATAATAAATCGGCAATTTTACTCAGATAGTAATGATATAACAATCTAAATGATTGGAGATGAACAAATCTTACACTGCTCAAAACAATTAGGGGAGCACATGGTTTTGCGAAATTACGCAAATACTTACACCGATAAGTAACATAAAGTAAATCATCCATAATTGAGAGGGGAGCAGGAAAAAGAAGAAGAAAATTTCATATGCAAATCAAAGTTCATGACGCCAAACACCAGAAAAGGAATATAAGGGCAGAAACTGGAATGTTGCAGAAACGTTTCTTACACTGCCTTAACTGTAAAATTCGATTGCTTAGTATTTTTTTTTTTAAGTGACTTTAAAATGTCTCAACAACGTGATTTATGGAAATCCATGTCATGGCGTAACTTATAGGCAGACTAGAATCAGGTCAAACACAACGTAGTGTCGCGGACGCTGTTGGAGTTGCTAGAACTGTCTTTGCGAGACTGTGGAATCGATTCCAAGGAAAAGGGAAGGTTAGAAGTCGACCAGGGCAAGGTCGTCCACGTGCCACTACAGCAAGTGATGACCGGTATATACTGTTAACAGCTCATCGAAACAGAACAGACAATGCTTCTCAGCTGCAAAGACAATTGCTCTTGGTAACAGGACGAAGGGTGTCCAGCCAAAAAGTACGTAATAGGCGTCATCAGGGAGTTCTCTATGCACGTAAGCCAATGGTCTGCATCCCGTTGACCTCATGCCACCGTGTTGCCCGAAGAAGATGGGCTGCTGAACATCGAGATTGGGAGCAACATGATTGGAGCCAACGGCTGTTTACAAATGAGTCCCGATTCAGTCTGGAGTGTGACACCGGACGTGTTTTAGTATGGAGGGAAAGGTGCACTCGTAATAACCCCTCATTCGTTCGTGAAAGGTCACAATACAGACGAACTGGTTAGATAGTATGGGGTTGAATTAGAATAAGGGGACGTACGGACCTTCATATCATTCGGAATGGTACTTTGACGGCCCGAAGGTATGCAGACTAGATACTGAAACCTCATGTCATACCTTACGCTGCAGCCATTGGAGATTCCTTTGTTTTCCATCATGATAATGCCAGACCGTATACAGCTCGTCTTGTGGAGAACATGCTTGGAGCTAAAACAAAACAGCGTATGGAATGGCCAGCGTGTTCTTCTGACCTGAATTCAATCGAGCGTGTTTGGGACATGATCGGACGACGCATTGATGCGAGGCGAAGGCCTCTTTTTACTGTCCGAGACTAGAAGGGGTTTGAGACAATTCACCGACAACAACTACACCGACTGGACATTTCACCGACATGGATTTTTCACCGACTGGACATTTCACCGACATGGATTTTTCACCAACTGGACAGTTCACCGACATGGACTTTTCACCGACTGGACAGTTCACCGACATGGATTTTTCACCGACTGGACACTTCACCAACACGGATTTTTCACCGACTGGACACTTCACCGACATGCATTTTTCACCGACATGAATTTTTCACCGACAGGACATTTACATGAACATTTCAGGCACTTTAAAACGGACTAAATTGTCAATATTACGACGACAGGCCAATTCCCACACAGTTTTAATTATACATTTAACGAAAAATCTCCCATAAAGAGAGCAGCTAATTATGATTCTTTTTTCTCAAAAATTTATCAATATATCTAAAAAAGTTTTATTATGTACAAAACTAGAAAGTTTCGGCGTTTAAAGCAGGATCGTGACTATAGTTTATTTATTTATTTTTGTTGGGGTGGGAGGTAGGGGGTTTCCAAAAACACTCATATGAACCATAATTAATTATACGTGCGTTATTAAAAATCATACGTATTGATTATGCATACGTAATTAATTAACATTAATCAAACTATATCATATATAAAAAATAATTAACTTAAGTATATATTTATTAACTTCATTGTGTAATTAAATTAATTACGTAATTAAAACTCATTTATATAATTAATTTTTGTATTACAGTAAAAGAAAATTTGAGAGAAACAATCGTACTTAAAGTGTATTTTTTGATAACATTATACGTCAAATTTTCGAGGGGGGGGGAGTACATCCATTCCATAGCACTGTTTCTCTCAATATATAAAAAAACACTGTACAGTACCATAAATAAGCATATATGCCGTTTTATACGGCCTTGTCGGTAACTAAGTTCAGGCAAACATGGAAAAATGGGAAGTTGATTATATAGCTTTTAAACTTTCGGAAAAACATTAACTGCGGATTTTAGTTGTATGAAACAAAAAAGTTCCTTATGCGGGAAAAAGTTTTGAAACTCCAAGAAAACACTAATTGGTGACAGGACATTTTGCCGACACCGTCTCACTCTAGGGGAGGAGGCTCGAGCTCCTGAAGCCTCCCCCCATGGATCCGCCACTGATATGATATCAATAATTTCAGGAAGCAATACGCATGTCTGTGAAAATCCGTGTCGGTGAAATGTCCACTCGGTGAAAAATCCGTGTCGGTGAAATGTCCAGTCGGTGAAAAATCCATGTCGGTGATCTGTCCAGTCGGTGAAAAGCGCATGTCGGTGAAATGTCCAGTCGGTGAAAAATCCATGTCGGTGAAATGTCTTGTCGGTGTAAAGGGTGTCGGTGAAATGTCCTGGACCGCACTAGAAGATTGCACTTCTTGAGAAGTGGAACAGTATCCCGCAAAGTCTTATGGATAACATCATCGCATCCATGGAAAACAGGCGTGCAGCAGTCTTATCTGTTCAAGGAGACCACATGCCATATTAAAAATCTTGCATCGTTTCTAAACAATACTTTTTTTTATCGTTTACATGTAGCCAAATTTTTGCCCTAAATCATCTTTTCATGTTTTTTCCATATTTTCAAAGAATTTAAGCTTAATTGCATTTTTTTCCGTCTTTTTTTCTGTATTGCGCAATGATACGCTTGTACTATCCATTTTATGCCAAAACGTGGCTGTCTTGGATGGTTTTCTTAACTTCTTTGCTTGCTCCCGTAATTTTCTTGAGCAGTGTAGACACAAAATACAATCGTAATCTGGCAACTCAGCCAATAGTTCGTTTGGAACATTACCGAGAGTGGTGAAGAAATTTTCATCAATCTGATGGAAAATTTTTCTAAAGAAAGGAATGCCGATATGTCGCAGAATAACAGTAGCAGTCAGGTACCTGTGTCCATGGCGTATTCGGCGGAAAATTTGCGTTGTGTTTTCAACATAATCTATCTAGATTGGTTTTGGCGGTATATACCCAGATTAGGCTGACATAAGTCGTTGTGGGAAGCACTATGCATTGGTATAATTTTACTTTATTTTGACGGCTGAGCTTATTTTGGAAAAGGAACTTCTCTAGATTTTTCGTGCTCCATCCATTTTGTTTCGGTCATAAAGCACCTGTGCTTTCCATGTCAGACGGGAGTCAATCATGACACCCAAGTATTTGCAGGTTCGGGTCCAATTAATTCTATTGTTATGTATGTAGGGGTTCCTAAACTGTTTTCACTATTGGTGCAGCTGTTCTTTTTTTTGTGCATATTGCATTATTTAAACTAACTATGATGATTCTATACTATTTTCACACTGTATCAAGGAACAGTTAGAAGAGAAATAAAATAAAATAATAGTTCGCATATTTAACAAGTCTTAAATTAATTAAAAATAAATTGTATGAGCCTTTGAAATTAACTTCTCTATGAGGTAAAATATTATTCTACCCTCAGATAAGTTTTTAAAATGGCTTTTAACGATTTTTGCTTAGGCATTAAAGTGCGTACACCCAAACATTAAAAGATGTACTTAGTTACAGAAGAGCACCGATTCTTATGCGTCTAAGCGCCGAGACAGTTTTCACTACGATGAACCTATTCCATTCTCTAATGCGTATTTTGTGGCATGTTAGTAATTAGCACCTGATCTACCTTTCAGCTCTATTGCCGTTTGCGTGACCTCTACTTGAGTGACAGATGGCCATTTTCATTTAATATCACTTAAAATATTATGGTTGTGAAATTACCGTCGTACTTGGAGTGTTTTGTGAGTATCATTTATCTATTCTATTGATGCATGTCTGCGGATACCATGATTTCATTTAGAGTATTTGAAAAAGAACTGTGAACTTCAGTGAAAAAGCAGAAGACTGACATGCTTAATGCTACCAATTGACAAAGTCACAAAATTTGATATACACCTAGAAAGAGAGAGAGAGAGAGAGCTGTCAATCGTTCCAGAATATAATCAACCACATTTTACAAAACGCAAATTTCTAAGGTATTTTTTTCAAAACTGTTGTGAGCCGTCGTATTTCCACAGAGGCCTTTTATGTTTCTAAGTCGACAAATTCCGTTTACAGAAAGTAGTCAATCGTGGTTAACGGGATAGAAAGGTTGCGGTGCTGACATTAGGGTCATGCCCTCTTACACTCGCAGAGTCATGTTATTTAGGAGATGTCGCCATTTTGGTCCGGGATAGCCAGAGTACGACTTATGCCCACACCACCGAGGCCCCATGACTCTTCGAAGGGAAAAGGGTCTGACCAAAATGTCTGCAAGGAAGCCTGTCTTTCTGGTAATGCACGTGATTATTGGTAATGCGCAATGGCCAGATAGATTATCATGAAAACGAAACGCAATTGTCCGCCGAATACGACATCGAACAACACCTTCTGGATAAAGAAAGCCTAACAACTGCTACGTGACCAGGCTTTGTCGTCATCATCTGAGCCTACAGTTAAATGTTTTATTTTCACAAAATAAAGTATAAAAAGTTTCTGATGAATTTACTCATGTATAACAATATTTTAATAATTTGAGATAAAAAATATAATTTTCTATCAAATGGCAGTTTTTAAAAATGACTAATTAGATAACATGGTAAGGAAATAGATCGGAATGAACAATTTTGTATGGGAAAGGTATTTTAATTTTAATTTTTTATTTAAGATATTTTCTAATATTTGTAGCATTTACCAGAAATTTAAATAGTTTTACTTTGTGAAAGTAAAACTATGACATCATTACTCGAAGGCCTAGTGATGACGTCAAAGTTTCAGTTGCTGGGCTTTTTATATGTAGGAGGTGTTGGTCATGCCCTCTTACCCTCGCAGAGTCATGTTATTTAGAAGGTGTCGCCATTTTGGTCCGAGATAGCCAGAGTAAGACTTAAGCCCACACCACGGAGGCCCCATGACTCTTCGAAGGCAAAAGGGTCTGACCAAAATGTCTGCACGGAAGCCTGTCTTTCTCGTTAGGAACGTGATTATTGGACTGGGCTAGCATATCTAGAAATCAGACTCACAGGTTCATGCTGCAATATAACTTCGTTGCTTCATTTCTATGATAACAACAGGTAATTTTGAAATTCTATTGCTGCAAGTTCATTGGAGTTTCCTACCATGCTTGGGTCAATACCATGTTTTCTCAATACCAATTCATATGCCCCAGGTTGGATATCATGGCGCTTTTTGTCATGCACAACCTAAATAAATCTTGCATTTTTGCTGCCTATATTTTATATTTTACTATCAGTGGAACCTGATGATAGAGCTAGGGACCTTATTAAAAAAAAATTACTTTGGTTAGTATTTACTTGATGGTTATTGAGTGGATATCCATATTCCGTAAGTTGAGCTTTTTTACATTACACACACTGACATATATATGTATATATATTTATATACACTATCTACCAATAAGTATTTGGACACCTGTGATAGAAAAAAAAAACTTTACTCAAAATCAATAGTTGGTAGAGCCTCCACGAGAGTCAATTACAGCATGAACCCTCCGGGGCATATGTTCCACAAGTCATTGTATTACAGCTAGTGGTATTGTCTTCCACTCGGCTTAAAGTAGACATAGAAGTTCCTTCACCGATTTTGGACGGGTAGTGCACCCCTTAATTCGGCGATCCATCTCGTCCCAAAGATTCTCGATAGGGTTAAAGTCTGGGCTCTGGGCAGGCCAGTTCATTTGATGAACTCCACTGGCAACATACCAAACCTTAGTTAACCTCGAAACATGACAATTGTTGGTCTGCAATGGCATGGACGACTGGCATTGTCGTCCTGAAAGTAACAGGGGTCCAACCCGTAAAACTACCACAACGTAGGAAGCACATTGTCACCCAAAATAGTGCAGTAGGCATCGTTGAGCTTACCATGAATGGGGACCAAGGGTCCCAGTCCATACCAGGAGAAACACCCCCAGACCATAATTCCACCTCCGCCGAACTTGACTGTTGGCACAATGCATTCTGGCAGAAGACGTTATCCAGGCAGACGAGGGACCCAGACCCTGCCATCGGAAGGGTAAAGGGTGAACCTTGATTTGTCGCTCCAAAGAACCCGTTTCCACTTATCTACGGTCCAATTTCGATGTGCTTTGCACCACATTAATCAAGTAGCGCGGTTGGACTTTGTGATCAAAGGTTTATGGGCAGCAGCACGACCATGAAAACCAAGCAGCTGTGTTTCCTAACGGATGGTATTCATTGAAACAATACTCAAGGATGCCTGTTGAAACTCCACGCGGATGAGGGCCATCGGTTGGGTGCGGTTTTCCGAATTTCTCTGGACAGCACTCGTCGGTCTCTATCTCCCGGTTTCGTTGGTCTGCCGACTCGGGGCACATTCCGAGAATCACCGTTCACCTTCCACTTCTTAATCACTTAGGGCACTGTCGATTTTGGGTATTTCAGATCGCTAGATATGTCCCTTAAGGATCGGCCACATTTGTGATACCCGATAATTATACCTTTGTCGAAATCAGAGAACTCCGAACTGCACGGCATCTTGCATACGACTAATGCCGATGCTGTTTCCTACACGATATATACCGGCCTAGGCCTTCACGTACCTCAGGACCTCAGATATCGTCATTTGCATAGGTGTCCAATTACTTATTGGACACCTATGCAGTGCATATATATAAATATACACACGTACATAGCTCCCAACGTTCACCGAATTAACCATCTTCTCTAAACAATAATTTCCGGCTTGGATTCAGAAAATATCTCTACGTATCGCACATTTGCGGCTTGCATTGCAAAGAAAAAGATTACTCTTTCACAAAAAGTGGTTTGTTGTATTCCATAAAGGTCGGCAGCTATGTAAATAAATTCAGAGGCTTACGCATACGAAAAGACAATTATTTGTGCCTGCTGAGTAAATTAAAGTTTTTTTTTAAAGCGTGGGCATGTGGCCATCAATCACTTGCCACGAAGTTCCGAATTATTGGCCATTTTATTATGGGCACGATGTAGGCGCCCTCTTCCCGACTATGAAGGGATGGACAAGTTAAAACCCAAGCGCAAAATGTAACCCGGACGCAGGCGTGATGAAATGTTTCTTTAGCCACAACAACAACAGGGGGGCAGGAACTTTAAGATAAAAAAGCCATTTCCTTACGACAAAAATCTCCAAAGAAAATTTTACAACCAGAAACTTTTAAATGACTAAATGAAAATAAAATTATGAAATTCTGCAATGCACAGTGTCTTTTAAAAACCATGTTCAAGGTATCAAGTAGCGTTTGCGGGTGACAAACATGCAAACGGTGTTACTTAAACTTGGAAGTACGCTCAAATATACCAATTTCCCTTGATTGTTACGTTCATGAAATCTACGAGCACATGTTTCGATCAAAGAGATCCCACGGAAGTCGGCAGCACTGCCACCTAGATACAGAAAGCCTGAGCGCTGAAGCTTCGACGTCATCATTAGGCCTTCGAGTAATGACGTCACCACACTTTCATTCTCATAAAGTAAAACTATTTCAGATTTCTGGTGAATGTTACAAATATTAAAAAGTATCTTAGGTGAAAGATAAAAATTAAAATACGTTCGTGACACAAAACAATTCGTTGTGATTTACTCCCTTATTACATTATATAATTAGTTACAGTTAAAAACTGCTCTTTTTTGTAATATTAATTTTTCTATGTCAATTCATTAAAATGTTGTTATGAGAGAGTAAATTCACCAGAAATTTCGAATAGTTTTACTTTATGAAATTTAATCTGTGATGACGTCACCTTTAGAAGGCCAGTTGATGACGTAGAGGCTTGCTGACGTAGCAGCGGTTAGGCTTTCTATGTCTAGGAGACAGTGAGTGGAAGCACTTGACTGCCTTCCCCCTGAATTTTTGTGTGGTTTTCCCCCCTGCTTTTGATGTTTTAACATTAATATAAAAAATTATTCAAACACCGTGATCTACTGTGTTGGCTGAAAACATGACATATGGTTTTAAGAGGACTGATTGAGATAACGTCCTATGCTACCTTCTAATCAAGCTTACGTTCGTTGGTCCATGTATGGAATTGTTCGTATGGATGTAATGAAAGTCCAAATTTTTAAGAGAACTAATTAACTTCGCTGCATAAATTAAGGATTTATATGCTAATGGGTGTTCAAAGAGCTAAAATTTACTTTAGGCTGTAAATTCTAACTAGGCAATACATCCTCACAAATAACTCCAAATCCTAAGAATACTTTACAACCAGAACCTTTAAAATGGGCTTTAATTAAAAGGATACCGCTGTTGTTTAACAGAGTTGTACTGTGAGTCGTCTCCAAAATGAGGTTGAAGTTTCGTTAACGGATCGCAAACATGCAATCGATGTAAATTAACGTGTTGGTTGAGCGTCAAGTTAGAACTTCTTTTCGTGCGCTGTTCGAAGAGCGTTGGGTCTTATACTTGGAAAAAAATACCCACCACCACCTGTTAGTGAAATTATTGTTCTTCAATATCAGTACTAAACATTACAAATTAAATAAAGTGGGACAGTTTATTTACATAAAAAAGAATGGCATGGAATATACATAGCTGCCAACTACTACGGAATGTAATTAACCACTTTTTGTAAACAGTCTATTTTTTCAGAATTTTTTCAAAGTAGTAACCAGTTCAATACGTAGAACAAAATATTTGCTATATTTTAAGTCGGAAAAGCATGTTTAGAAAAAGCGGTTAATTATATTCCGTAGTAGTTGGCAGCTATGGAAATAAGACATAATATGTATACATGCCGGGTGTCCAGAAAAGGACTTCCTGATTTAAAAATTAAATATCTCGAAAACAAAGATCGATAGAGTTAACCGTTTCATAATGTATCGTAAGTGAATCGTTACCGTTTCATAAAAACGGTATGTTTATTCTGAAAGCTGTAAAAATTTTATACAGCAGTTTGAAATAATAGTTACAAAAGCTGCTAACAGATGGCGCTGTAATCGCCATACGTAATGCCTAGTATAAATAGTGATCCGAAGCCCAGAGCGATCAGTTCCCCTATTGAAGCGTGAAAGGAGGTTAGCGCACCGAAGGAGGAGATTAAAACCATGTACTCCATTGAACAACGCGTTTTTCTGGTGCTAGAGTACTACAGGTAAGCGAGTCCTACGGCAACAAGGCGCAGTTTTCAAGCACGATTTAATGTTCCAAAAGGACCCGATGCGAAAACCATTCGTACGCTCTTCGCCAAATTTCAACGAACAGGCAGCGTAACTGATGATCTAGTGAGGAATGTTGGCCGCAAGCAAAGTGCAGTTACGCCTGCAAATGTCGCCACAGTTTCTGGAATTATTCAGCAAAATCCAATGTTATCCGTCCGTAGAATTGCATCTGAGACTGTTTTAAGCGTTCCAGCACGCATAAAATACTGAGAAAGAGCCTACACTTGTTTCCATTCAAAATTCAAACTCACCAGGCCATGCCCGTACGAGCTGTGTAACAAAGGGTCCACTTTGCTAATCAGATGCTCACAATGATTGATAGTGAAGCACATAGTGGAAGCACACTTCCACCTGAATGGATTCGTGAATAAACGGAACTGGCGATTTTGAGGTTTCGAAAATCCATATTGGTGTGAAGCGAAACCCCTGTATTCTCCTAAAGTTACTGTGTGGGCTGCAGTATGCAGCAGAGGCATTATTGGCCCTTTTTTCATTCGAGAAACGGTCACTAGTGAACGTTACGTTGCAATTTTGGAACACTTTGTCGCCACACAGCAAGTGTTAGAGGATCGACCACGTACTGAATGGTTTATGCAAGATGGAGCCCGACCACATCGTACCGAACAAGTGTTTCGCTTTCTTGATGAATACTTCAGGAATCGAGTCATTGCTTTAGAATATCCCAAATTTACTGATCCAGGCATGGATTGGCCTCCATATTCGCCGGATTTGACTCCCTGTGACTATTTTTTGTGGGGGCACATTGAAAGACATTGTCTACCCGAAGCATCCCGCCACGCTGCACGAGCTTGAATCGGCGATCTGTGTGGCATGTGAATCCTTTTCTGTTGAGACACTACGAAATGTGATGGCAAATTTCATTCTTCGTTTGCGCCACCTCTGTAGTGCCAATGGTGAACATTTTGAAAACATTGTGATGTGATTTTTTTGCAAAGAATATTTTCATACGATTATTTCATTTATGTATGCTGATAATGAGCTGTACAGCGTACAGCGCCATCTGTTAGCAGCTTTTGTAACTATTATTTCAAACTGCTATATAAAATACCCGGACGCAAGGTGTGATAGAATGGTTCTTTAGCAAATACACCACCTTTGCAGTAGGGACTTTTAGATAGAAAAGACTCTTCAATCCGACAGAAGACTCCACAGTGTAAGAAAAATTTTACAACCACAAATTTTTAAACGACTAAATGAAAATAAAATATAATTTTACTTTTCAGTCATATAAAAATCTGCGATTGTAACGCCGTTCGTATCGTGCAAGCATTGGCATCAGACATTAACGATCGCAAGTTGCGTTTGCGGAACGCAAACGTGTAACCGGTTATATATAAACTGGGAAGTACATACGAATGCGTCGCTTTCTCATCATTTTAGTCTCTGGTTTTGTGCTTGAGATGTTTCGAATAGACATCACGTATGGAAGTCCGTAATACTGATGAGACGGACTCGGGATCTGTAATTCAAGATTGTGTTCGTGATAATTTCTCCTTTGTTAAATATACTCCGTTAATGGTCTAGGTAAATTAAAGTCTACGCCGTCTATTAATTCACTTTAAATTATGTTATCTATGAAAACGAAATTTTATATGCATGAAACGCGTTTAACCACAAAACGAAAATTTTTTCTCTCCTGTACATATCAGGATTTACAATACTTTGGAAATACCCGCACATTGAGTACCACGTTTAAAAGAACGAAAGGAAAAGCGAGAACAGCCACGTTGGCTGAAACTGTCAACCGGACGCACAACCGAAATTTTCCAGATTCAATGGAAATACGCTTTCCATGACATGACATGGCAAAATTTTATTACATGGAACACCTGGGCCATTCAAGGCTGCATTTCCAGTTTCTTAGTTACAATCCTTCAAACATTAAACAAATGGGGCCTCCATGTGAGGCGCGGTCACGTCAAAAAAAAAAAAAAAGAAAAAGTTTTTTTTTCCTTACAGTGTAAATAATAAATCAGCAACAAGTACTCCGATAGTTATGAGATAACAATGTAAATGATTGGAGATGAACAAATCTTACACTGCTGAAAACAATTAGGGGCGCACATGGTTTTAACGAAATTGCACAAATACTTACACCGATAAGTAACATAAAATAAATCATTCATAATTTAGAGCGGAGCAGGAAACAGAATAAAACTTATATGCAAATCAAGGTTCATGACGCGAAGAACCAGAAAAGGATGGGCAGAAACCGGGCTGTTGCAGAAACGTCTCTTTCTCTGCTACCTACTTCTTCAAAAGATTTTAAAGAAATGTTCATAAACGCTTTCATGTCTTTCTCTTCATGACATGACATGACTAAATTTTACTATAGGGAACACTTAGACCTTTCAAGGCTACGTTTCCAGTTTCTTAGTTTCCTTTTTTTGCCGAAACATTAAATAAATGGGGCCTCCATGTGAGGCGTGGTGACTTCAAGAAAAACATTAAAAATTTTTTTTTTACCAATATAAAAATAAATCAGCAATATGTACGTAAATAAAAAATGAGATAACAGTACCAGAGCTGCCAAGTCTCCGGCTTTTTTCGGGAGATTTCCCACCACAAATTTTTACTTACAAATTTATGGTTAAAATAAGTCCAAATATTTAATGTAAAATAAAACTGTCTAAAATACGTGGTGGGAAATCTCCCGGAAAAAGCCGGAGACTTGGCAGCTCTGCAGTATAAATGATTGGTGATGAAAAAATTTCAGAAACAAAATACACACAAACAGTAATTAGAATAATGGTTGCAAAGTTCCTATTCGGTTTTCTAAGAGTAAGGTCTTTTGCAGTTTACTTCTTCTCGGAAATCGTAATCTGGCAGCTCTGCAAAATAGTTCGTTCGGAACATTGCCGAGATTGGTGAAGAAATTTTCATCAATCTGATGGACAATTTTTTTAAAGGAGGAATGCCGATGGAATGACAGTACTAGTCAGGTATACCTGTGTCCATGTCGTACTCGGCGGACAATTGCGGTGCGTTTTCGTGATAATCTATCTGGATTGGTTTTGGTGGTACATCCCCAAATTTAGCTGACCTAAGACGTTGCGGAAAGCACTTTGCATTGATATAACTTTACTATATTTTGACGGCTGAGCCTATTTCGGAAAGGAACTTCTATAGTTTTTTTGTTGCTCCAACCATTTTGTTTCGGGCATAAAGCACCTGTACTTTCCATGTCAGACGGGAGTCGATCATGACACCCAAGTATTTGCAGGTTCGGGTCCAATTAATTCTATTGTTATGTATGTAGAGGTTCCTAAACTGTTTTCTGCTATTGGTGCAGCTGTTCTTTTTTTGTGCATATTGCATTAGTAAAACTAACTATGACTATTCTATACTATTTCCACATTGTATCAAAGAACAGTTAGCAGAGAAATAAAATAAAATACTTTTTTGGATATTTAACAAGTCTTAATATAATTAAAAATAAATAAAACGTATTTTATGACATTGTAAAATAAAAAATTCCTATGAAATTGTATGAGCCTTTGAGTTACATGCATAAAATCGTTCAAAAACCTATGCCATTAAATGAGTGAGAACGAAAGAAAAGAAAATGATTGTTCCAGTACTACTATAATGGTCTCATACAGCGTTTCCAACTTCTACGTAATTTATTTAACCAGTGTTGGGAAACAATATAGAAACAATATAATATTTAAAAAAACTTCGAAACATCAAGTAGCTGAATATCTAATCGACCAAATTTTGTTATATTCTAAACCAATAATTACTGTTTAAAACAAGTATTTAATTTTATTGCGGAGAAGTTGTCATATCCGCTTTTATCGGCAGAGGTCTGGCTCATTTAGTAATCATGCCACGGATGTATGAATGTTTCCACTTTTAAACATAATTTATGTATGCAAAACCTTATGCATTTAGCTGGTGATTTCTCCAAAACTGAGTTGTTTATTTGGAGATCTATTTTAAGTCATTATCTATTTCACGAGCAACATGTCGACAAATATTCGTAGGTATAGGCGATTCCCAAATCATGATCTTACCTTGTTAACAGAAATTAGCATTAGCATTAACATTATCAGTCTTGTGAGCATTAGCTTTATTTTTGGCTCCTTTAATAAGCAAATTTTCATATTTATATTACTCGATTTATTTTTTCCAAATTAAATTGTCTACTAGTTAAAATATTATTCTACCCTCAGATAAGTTTTTAAAATGGCTTTTAACGATTTTCACTTCGGCATTCAAGCACCACCTCCTAGATATAGAAGGCCTGAGAACAGAAGCTTTTACGTCTTCACTAGGTCCAGTAAAGTGACGTTATGACACATTTATTTTCACAAAGTAAAACTAGTCAAAGTTTGTGATGAATTTACTCCCGCATAAAACATTTTAATGATTTAAGATAGAAAATTTAATTTTACGACAAATAGGAAATTTTAACTATCACTAATTATATAATACCATATAGCAGGATTTCCCAACCTTTTTAGCTGGCGGACCCCTTTTTCAGGCAAAAATCCACGGCGGACCCCTGTCAGTCGGCGCACGAGACCCCCCCCCCCCCGGAGTTTTCAGAAAGTCAAGCACCGACACTAAACTACCTGCGGGTCAACACTTGGGAACATCAGCGGCTGTTCAAAGGTGGCCACGGACCCCCTAGAAAAAGCCAGCGGACCCCTAAGGGGTCCGCGGACCACACGTTGGGAAGCCCTGCCATATAGAAATAGATCATAATAAATAATTTTTTATCAGAAAGATATTTTAATTTTTATCGTTTACTTAAGATATTCTCTAAAATTTGTATCATCCACCAGAAATTTTAAATATTGGGTTGGCAACAAAGTAATTGCGTTTTCGTGTATAAAATTCAAGCAAATAAGTTTTCAACAAGTTTTTAATTACAGGTAAGCTGCACCTGAACATACGATTCATATTTGTTACATTTTAAAGTAAGAATTTCACTGGCAGTATTTTTTTTCGGCCATAAAAGATGGCCACCCTCCCCCTTTTTTCGCTTCTATTCTCCTTAGAGGACAATATTAAAAATGTCCTGAAATTAATTTTTAGGTATTCGTGACTGCTGTATTTTACAGAAAGAATTTCACGGATATCTCTATTTTTATTTGAGATCACGCGGGATATGTGAAAAGAACTTTTTGGCCCCTTACCCCCCCCCCCTAAGATTACGAATTTTGGAAAATGCGCTCTGATCTAGCACCTATGTTGAAAAACTCACGTACGTGCCAAATTTCGCATAATTAACTTCAGTAGTTTTGGCCAGGCGAAATATTGACATACGGAAAAACGCAATTACTTTGTTGCCAACCCAATAGTTTTACTTTGTGAAATGAAAACTGTGATACCGTCATCCTAGAAGACCTAGTGATGACGTAAAAACTTTAGTTCGCAGGCCTTCTGAATCTTGGAATTGGTGTTTCAAGTGCATACACCCAAGCATTAAAAGATGTACTTAATCACAGTAGAGCACCGTTCCTTACCACTGCCACCTAGATACAGAAAGCCCGAGCGCTGAAGCTTCGACGTCATCATTAGGCCTTCGAGTAATGACGTCACCACACTTTCATTCTCATAAAGTAAAACTATTTCAGATTTCTGGTGAATGCTACAAATATTAAAAAGTATCTTAGGTGAAAGATAAAAATTAAATACGTTCGTGACACAAAACAATTCATTGTGATTTACTCCCTTATTACTCGTACATTATATAATTAGTTACAGTTAAAAACTGCTCTTTTTTGTAATATTAATTTTTCTATGTCAATTCATTAAAATGTTGTTGTGAGAGAGTAAATTCACCAGAAATTTCGAATAGTTTTACTTTATGAAATTTAATCTGTGATGACGTCACCTTTAGAAGGCCAGTTGATGAGGTAGCAGCGGTTAGGCTTACTATGTCTAGGAGGCAGTGTCCCAACACCTCCTACATATAGAAAGCCTAACAACTGAAGCTTTGAAGTCATCGTTAGGCCTTCAAGTAATGACGTTATCACAGTTTTACTTTCACAAAGTGAAACTATTTAAAATTTCTGGTGGACGCTACAAATATTAGAAAATTACTTAAATAAAGAATTAAAATTAAAATACCTGTCTCATACAAAATTATTCATTTCGATCTATTTTCTTATCATATTATCTAATTCGTCAAGGTTAAAAACTATCATTTTTCATAAAATTATATTTTTTATCTCAAATTATTAAAATATTGTTATTCATGAGTAAATTCACCAGAAACTTTGTACTGTTTTATTTTGTGAAAATAAAACTTTTAAGTTTAGGCCAAACGATGACGTCAAAGTTTAGTGACGTAGGAGTTGTTAGGCTTTTTTTATCTAGGAGGTGTTGAGTGTCCTTACGCGACTGAGCTGCGAGACAGTTTTCACAACGATGAACATATTCCGTTCTCTACATCCGTATTTTGTGGTATGCTAGTGATTAGTACCCGACCTACCTTTCAGAACTACTGCCGTTTGCCTAATCTTTGTAGGAATGACAGATGGCCATTTTCATTTAATATCATTTAAAATATTATGGTTGTGAAATTACCGTCGTACTTGGAGTCGTTTGTGAGTATCATTTATCTAATTCTATTGATGCATGTCTGCGGATTATATGATTTCATTTAGATTATTTGAAAAGATTTAGAAAGATTTAGAAATACGCTGAAATTTAGTTTACTCTTAGCCCAGCTTGACCAACTGTGAAATTGTTATCCTAAGGGTGTTGTTTGAAGAAACATAATCTCTCTCACAGTGTTTGTACACAAATTAAAATAAAATAATTGAGCCAAATATTAAAATAAACTCAGTGTATTCCTCATAAGCCGTACTACGGTGCCGAAAAAACGGTGCCTTTTATGAATGTTTCTCAAAAAAAATTATTATGAACTGCATAGCAAAAATTTTCGAAAAGTAACGCATTCTGCCAAACTTCGATTTTTAAGATATTTTATGAAAGTTTCGTTATTGATACTGGTTTCTCATATATTATGTTGCATAGTACAGCTCGTAAAGAAAAATAAAAAAAAACTTTGAAGTGGTTGACATAATTAGTTTTTTTGTATTTATGTTTCAAAATCACATGATTTTTTTCTCGAAATACACCGTTAAATTATACTGCTGAAGAAACGGCAGTTCAGTGTTGTTGCAATTGTCAATAAAAGAAATTGATTTAAATGCAAGCACACATTGTGGAGATAACATAACTTGTATGAATTTTTTTTTTGAGGATAAAACGATTTATTTAAACCCCCCCCCCCATAGGCGGCTCACATTGAAAGAGTTTTATCTCTTTCAAAATTGAAATATCTATATTTTTCTGTAAAATATTTTGTGCTTCATTTCATTATGTCGCGTGTATGCGGAGAAGTTTCTATTTTAATTTTTAGGGCTCCACAATTAAAATTTTCTACTGTATGAACGAATTTAGATTATTTTATCATAATTTTAATTCTATCAACAGTTAATAATTATCAGAATTGGCATGCGGACTTGGATTCATTTGTTAAAATAACTTTTATTTACTTGACTAGTTTGGGATGCGAACTCTGGACGTGCAAGCGTAATAGGCCCTCGCTCAATCCATTCGACGCAATTTAGTTTGAACTAACTCGATTAAAGATTAAACTGGATGGTCATATTTTCTAGCATGACAACAAAACAGTATGGCAAATCCAATTTCAATAAAAAGTTTTTGATGTAAATTCGTGTGTCAAGGATAAACTGTAAACTTCCTTTCACGAAAATGTGTAGTTACAATGGGCGTCCGCAGAGTATTTTCCAGGGGGTCAGGAGGTTATTTCAGCTTATGGTTGCTCGGTTGGAACGAACGTGATGAAATTATGAGAAACTGTTACATTCACGTGTACTTTTCAGTTTAAATAACAACGATTGCATGTTTGCTAACCGCAAACGCGACTTAGAGCGGACCTAGGCAAAACATGAATGACATAACATGAAGTTCGATTTTACAGGAGCACCTAACGTATGGTACGCTTATCTCCAGTGTGTAATGATAAATGAGAGTTTTGCGAATTCATGAAATAAACCCAAGAGACAGGGCCATAAGCATGTCAATGTCATTAAAGAACAGTCTGTCAAACCTAAAGATGAGCCGTGGCCAGGCAAGGGTGCGGAAAACCGTGAAAGGAACAAGAAAGTTGGAAGATGATGGAGACTGACCCACTCTCCCCCCGTGTATAAACACGGACTTCATAGGGCGGGTTGCTCAGTAGGACCATGAGTTTCATGAAATGGAGTACAGTGTGAGGATCAAAAATGAAAGCAGTGAGACAAATTAGAAACATGAAAACAGTGTAAAAATCAATATATACAATATGTACAAAAACACAGGTGAATATAGTGAGAAAATGTATAAGATGCAACAGTGAGAGTAAGTACTAGACGAATGAAATTCAAATCAAAAATATCTATGTTCAAATATGTACAGGGACAATGTTCGAGCAAGGTAAAGTGAGAATCTAGGTGATGTCCGGGGACGCCAAGGCAGTCCGAGGGCGTTTGCGATGTTGTGGATCGCGGTAATCATAGTCGGGGATTTCAGCCAGGATTTCATTTAGCAGTTTGTGTAAGTTGTCAAAGAAGTGCGTCGTAAGGTCCATGAGATGTTTTCTCATAGTTGGTAGTTTCAGGTCATTTCTAATGTTGATGTTGGAGAGGAAATGATGTCCATGTCTGATCTTCCTGAGTATAGAGCTTTGTTTTGACTCTAATGCGTTTATATTAGACTTGGCTGCAGACGCCCATACAGGCGCTGCATATGTAGCTGAAGGTCGGACAAATGTTTTGTACAGTAGTGTTTTATTATGTATCCCAATCTTGGAGTTAAAGAAGAAGGGAGAAAGTTTCGAAAAAGAGGTTACCATCTTGTATGTAGCATTTTTGATGTGGTGCCGCCAGCACAGCGATTTATCAATGGTAACACCAAGATACACAACTTTGGAACTCCATTCAATTGGAGTGCCACAAACAAATAGGCGTGAAGGAGGGCGGCAATGTGTAAAACTCAGTGCTTGGAACTTATTCGGGTTGATGTTAATGCGCCATTTTCGCATCCAGTCGACAATTTTGTCTATATGTGTCTGGATAGAATAGGCAAGCACAGTGTTGTACGGTGAGAGGCCAATAATAGCAGTGTCGTCTGCAAATAAAGCGAGAGTATTATCAAGAGATCTTGGGATGTCATTGACATATAAATTGAATAATGTGGGCCCCAGGATCGAGCCCTGAGGGACACCACTAGAAATGGGATATGTATCAGAAGTTGTGTCGTTAACACGGACAACAAAGCTTCTGTTAAGTAGGTAGCTTTTAATGACATGTATATAAGCGTCAGGGATGTTAAGCTGTGTTAGTTTGAATAGAAGTCCGTTATGCCATACTTTGTCGAATGCTTTTTGCAAGTCGAGTAGGAGTATGGCAGCCTTCTGTTTGTCTTGTATAGCTTCGAAAGCGGTTTCTACAACTCTGAGTAATTGGTGAATTGTACTGTGGCCCTCACGAAAGCCAAATTGCTCAGGTAGTAGTAAGTTGTGATTTGAGATGTAATCCTGAAGACGGTTTAGGAATAAGCGTTCAGTAATCTTACTCAATGAGCTGAGCAGACTAATGGGCCTATATGATGAAGGGTTAGGCATGTCTTGTCCCGGCTTTGGTATGGGACAGACAATGGCAATTTTCCAGGATGCTGGAAAGTAATGTGTCTTAAATATGGCGTTGGTAAGGAAAGTAATAAGGAGGAGAATTTTCGCAGGGATGTTTTTTAACATCATATTTGATATTTTATCTTGACCAGGACATTTCCTGATGTTAAGTTTGTTTATAACGTTTGCGACATCTGAAGGAATCACAGGTGGAATGTTAAATGAAGGAGGACGAGATAAAAAGTCAGTTAATGTGTCATCAACATTTTGTTGGTGGGCAGTAAGGTCATTGTCAAAGTTGTCATTAGAGAATTGCTTGGAATAAGATCGGGCCAGGCAATTTGCCTTGTCAGTGTCAGTAACATAGGTACTGGTATTGTCCTTGAGGGGAGGTAAGGTGGTCTTTTTGTTGGTGATTTTTCTAATGGCTCTCCAAATAGAACCATCAGTAGCAGATAGGCCCTCAATATAGTTCGTCCAATTATGACGAGAATGTTGTAGAATGAGTTTTCGCACTTTTGCTCTAAGGCGATGATATAAGGCCCGGTCCTCGGGGTGTCTGGATTGTTGGAAGGATACGCGGGCAGCGTTTCGTTGGTTAATGAGTCTCCGTATGAAAATGGGGAGCTTGGCATTTGCGCTGTGGTTCACAGCTTTGGAAGAGTTTACATAAGCGTCACTAATAAGGGTGGTGATACGAGTCACCTCAGAGTCTATTTGTTGGGAGTTAGTGAGGGTAGGAACAGTAAAAGGTACGTCAAGGAGCGTTTCAGTAAATCTGTTCCAGTTGGTGGAGACCCTCGTGGTGTCTTTAAGTGTGAGGTTGATATCGAGATCAAATTGCACCGGAAGATGTTCAGATGTAAAATGTTGAAGAGTCATACAGTTTACTTGTTCGTGCAAGCCTTGATGTAAAACAAGGTCTATGGTGGAAGATCCAGTAGTAAAAAAGTGTGTGGGAGTAGGTGGATATGCCAGTTTAGAGTGCGTATCAATTATAAATTTAAGGTGGCCAGTGCCTCGTTTGCAATTATATCTTCCATTCCACGCATAGTGGTGGGCGTTGAAGTCACCCGCAATGATATTAGCGGGGCAACGAGATAGAAGAATTCGGAAATCACTTTCCGGAAAGTCAGTCTTGGGTTTGATATACACTCAGGTCCATAAATTAAGGATAATGAAGTTCAGGCAAAGAAAGAGAAAGAAGCAAAACAAATTTGACTTATTTGTAAAGTCTATTTATTAAACAAAAAGTAAAGAGCAAAAAAGATGCTATATGTTTGACATAATTAATAAAAATTGCAAGTTTTACTCCCTTGACCAAATTTAAAAAAAGAACCTATTTACAAAAAACAGTACAACATGGTTAGTAGGATGGTTAATACGGAGTATGTCTCCCGGACGATGCAATACAGGCCTGACAACGCCTAGGCATGCTGAGTATCAAATGATCAATCTGATCTTGGGGAATATTACACCACTCATCAAGCAATGCACTCCGAAGTTCCGGTAGACAGGTGGGAGGGGGTTGACGGGCTGCAATTCGTCGTCCAAGCATATCCCACACATGCTCTATTGGATTCAAGTCCGGTGAGTATGCTGGCCAATGCATACGGGTGATATCCTCCGATTGAAGGCATTCGTCTACAATGTTTGCACGGTGAGGATGGGCGTTGTCATCCATAAACACAAATTCAGCACCCATGGCGCCCCGAAACAAACGTACATGTTGTTCCAGAATGACATCCCGATAGATGTGGCCTGTCATCGTTACACTCTGAACATGCAGGTCAGTTCTGGAACCAAGAATAATTCCTCCCCAAACGAGCCATCCTGCACCACCGTAACGGTGTCTTTGAATGGTGTTCTCTTGGTGGTAACGGGTACCTGGCGCTCTCCAGATGAATGTCCGGCGAGAATCAGACTCCAAACTAAACCTGGACTCGTCGGAAAACATCACACAAGACCACTGTTGCGGTGTCCACAATGCATGCTCTCTACTCCAGGTTAATCGCAGGCGACAGTGAGTTGCGGTAAGTGGAAAACATCTGACAGGCCTACGAGCATATAGACCAATGTGCCCTAAGCGTCTGTACACGGTCTGCCTTGAAACTGTCGTACCGGTAGCTGAAGAGAGCTGACGAGACAGGTCTGATGCTGTACTCCGTCTGTTTCTTTTGGCAGTAACTGCCAAATAGCGGTCCTCATTCGGCGTTGTAACTCGGGGGCGACCTGTGCTGTAACGTCTACTCACATTACCATCATCTTGGAATCGTTGCCAAAGCCTGGAGATAACACTCTGGGCGATTCCAAGTTCCTCGGATACTTCCAGCTGGGTACGTCCACATTCCAGTCGTCCGATAATTCTGCCTCGTAAAACATCTTCCAAATGCCTCCTTTGTGCCATAACTATGCGGTTTTTGCACTGAAAGGCTTTCACAGCGCTTGTGAACAATTTTACTTCTTTGCCACCATTCCTTATATACCCCTCTCTTACACTCTCGTCATTGTGACGCACCATCCACGCCATCTGGTGGTTTCCTGTAATTTGCATATTCTTCTTCAAGATGTGTGTGATCATTCCACAGGTGAAATTTTTATTTTAGAGATCAATTTCTGTGTGATTCTGAATTATCCTTAATTTATGGACATGAGTGTATGCAGAGGTGACCATAAGATCACCTTGCATGGTGTGTATAATGACAGTAATAGCCTCAAGTGATGTAAGAGGTATTGGAATAAAAGAGTGAGGTATAGAGTTTTTTATGTAGATGGCAGTACCGCCAGATGTACGCCCATTAGAGACTGTCCGATCTGTACGGTAATGAGTATAGTTTGGTATATTGTATTTATAATTTGGATGGAACATAGTTTCCTGAATGAGTATGAGGTCAGTGTCGTTATGGCAAAGAAAGTCCCGTAGGTCAGAGATTTTCCTGTGGAGCCCTTGGGAGTTCCACAGGATGATTCTAATATTCATTTGGTGTCTCTTCATGTTCGGGGTCTAGTTTGTCAGCAATGATTTGGAGTAGGGCAAAGGCCTTATCCAGTGGGTCATCATATTCTTGAGCTGCTGTAATAGCCTCCCGTAGTGTAGCCAGGAGGGAGGGAATATCAAGAATTTCGTTTAATTCTCGAATAGTTTGAATAACCTCAACAAGTGAGGTAATTGATGTGGCACCATTAGTGGTAGCACTTTTAGCCTTAGGGCGTTTAGGTTGGGTAGCCTTCTTTTTAGGTTTAGGTTTTTTGCCAGTATTTTTGGCAGTGTGTTTTTTGTTGTTTATTTTAACCTTGTTTGGTTGTTGAGATTTGGTGGTTTTAGAACCAGGATCAGGTACGTTGTTGGTCTTGTTGTTGATGTCAGTGTTATCAGTGGGAATTATTTTAGAGCTGGTGACAGAGTTCTGAGCAGGCTCTGTTTCGTTATCATATTCTCTACGATATTTGCAGTGTGAGTCTGGCGCATGGTGGGATTGTTACCAGTGGCCTTAGGAGTAATGGGCTTGGTAGCAAAGTTTTTATGTCGATTTTGGGGGTTTTTGGGGCAACCATGATAAATCGACACATGAGGGCTCAAACAGTTTGCACAGCAAACAGGGTCTATGCCCTTTAGGGGGCAGTTTCGGAACAAGTGATTTCCGGCACATTTCATGCACCTTGGGGTCAAGGTGCAGTTGAACGAGGAGTGACCATATGCTTGGCAATTGTGACACTTTTTAACTTTATTACCGTGATATTTTTCAACGGTAATGGAAAGGTATTGGTAATTGGTTAAGCTGTAGACCTCCTCTATGTTAGAGGTGCGTTGAAGGTCCACGACGCAGTATGGTAGTAGTTTTTTAAATTTATTACGAATAAACGCAATGTTGAGTGGGACATAGCCCAAGTTAGTGAGGATGTCTTCAATTTCATTTTTAGGTGTGGAGGATGGAATACCTTTAATCATAATTTTGATAGGCCTTTGCCGCTTTGGGTCAAAGGTTTGGCATCCAATTTGGTTATTCTTAAGATATGCTTGAACCTCTCGAAATTTGAGGTCATTCTTAAGAGAAATCATGAAAAGTTGTCCAGTGTATTTACAGAGGACTTGGTGTCCAACAATTTTAGAAATTGCTTCACAGTGAGTGGTATGTGTCCCTGCGGGGAATTCGCAGAAGAAACGATGTTTTGTGCCGACAGCATTTAAGTCTACGTTCTCATCATGTACATTATTTAAGTGGTTGTCGACTGGTGCGTTAGGTGTACCGGAGCTTAGTGCCTCAGGAATTTGACTGGAGTTATTAGTGTCAATGGCATCTATTTCAATTTCATCCTCTGAGTGTTCGGAGGAAGAAGGTAAGTCTTTTGGCTTGTGCTTGGCATCGTGGGAATCACCCTCAATGTCGCGACCACGTTTCCTGTGTAACGATGGTGGAAATAAGCCTATCGTGGGTTTGTACCGTCATGTAAGCTTGATACTCTTTGAAGATAGGGTTCACCGCAAGGGTGCCCGCGGTAGGTGTGTCAATGAATGTCATGACTTGCTTGTCATAGTCAGGTAATTTCTGTAAGATAGGGTGTTGCTGAGCAAAAAGAAAATCCACGAAGTCTAAGAATCCAATGAAATAAACATAAAGATTATTTTTCTCTGTATCAGCATAGAACTGCTCAAAAGTTTGTCTGTAGCTGTTAGAAGCCATCATAAGAAGTTGGTGAGTGTAATGGAGGAATCCCTACGTGGGGATCAGAAAAAGAAAGACTTGGCAAAAAAGGGGGGGCTACACAGTAACACTCCTTCAATGCTTCCTAGGAATTTTTAAACACTGGTTGATTACTGAGAACAGTCCGGGACATCAGGGCGATATCGGGAGCAGTATCGTAGTTCGCCAAAAAGATGTAAATAAAAACTCACTGCAGGGAAAAACAACAAGAGACAGACAGCAGGATCGTCACCAGTCCAGTAGTTATCTTCCCGAGAAAGCTCTGAAAAGAACCGGTCCGAAAAACCACCGAGCAGAACCGCTGGATCAAGCACTCAAAAGATAGGTAGGGAGCTCGAGCTCTCAAAGCAGAACATGAAAGCGAATTTCATAATTTTATTTTCATTTAATCATTTAAAAGTTTGTGCTTGTAAAAGTTTTTTAGGATTTGGAGTTTTTTGTCGGAATGAAACATATTTTCTATTTAAAAGTTCCTACCGCCCTTTTGGTGTAGTGACTAAAAAACCATTTTATCACGCCTTGGGTACGAGTTCGATTTTGGGCTTGGGTGTTAACTCGTACGTCTTTTCGAAGGGGGTAATGTTGGTACCTCCATAACAGAATGGCCAATACCTTCAGGTCGTGGCAGATTCGAATGACTGACCGACAAGTGCCTGCCCGTTATTACTATTATAATTTTTTAAGTAAAAGTTCCTGTGAGTAAATTAAGGTTTACTGTTATTTTTATTCCTTAGTTTACCATGTAACTTCAAATTCTTTATTTATATTGAATGAAAGAATTTCAATTTTCTTTCTTAGAAATTCGAATTTACTTAGATGTCACGCCCATTGATTCATGACTCGAAAGATAGCGAAGTTTCATAAAAAATTGATTGAAGATGCCATTTGGAGGACCATGTATATCGTCATATATTTCTCAAAACAATAAAAAACGATTGATGAATTTTTTTATATAAATGCTATTAAAATAAAAGTATTACACATATTGAATCTTAAGCACTATAATAACACTATAATAATAAGTACTATAATAATTTTTTTCACACTAATACTGATAATTAATTAATTTATTTACTTACTTATTAATTTATTTATTTTTCGTTACTTATTGATTTTTTTCGATACTTTATTCCCCTTTACTATTTGAAGTCTGTTTTTACAATTGATGAGAGTTATGACAATTTGAATATAATAACATATTTTGTAATTTAAATATTATTTACGTTAATTAAAAATTTTTAATTTAATTAAATTTTTTAAATTTAATTAAAAATTAAAATATTTAAATATTTAAATTTAATTAAAAATTTTTAATAGTTTTATTTTGTGTAAAAAAAAAGAATACTAGCAGGCCGAATGATGACGTAGGAGTTGTAAGGCTTTCTATATCTAGGAAGTGTTGTCAAAACCCAATGCACTCACGGTAATCTCACAAGAACATGGAAATAGTTAACAGGATGAACTAGGTGCCCGTAGTAACGTAGACCAGGTTTTGCCATTCCGTTGCGATGATAGAGGCTTCCAATAAAGAAGCCGTCCTTTCATGATCTCGGTGAGTACGGCCTACAGTAGCTTCGTAAGCCGAAAACTTATCTCTTAAACTTAAGACAACTGAACTATATTTGTGGTTGCTTAAGTTTAAACAGTACATGATAATAACAGATCAAATCAATCACAGGTTTAAAAAACAATTTTGGCAGCTGTCAAATTATTATATATTATAGTGTCGATGAACATTGAAAAATAAACCTATGAATGCCAAACACATAAAATATAAGCTCTCGCAATCTATAACCTCAAAGAATACAACTGTAGATTTAAAGATTCTGGCAACTCATTCCCAGATATATAAAATGAAAAACATATTAATTATTCATTAAAACTTTTATTGATTCTAAATGCTACAAAGAATGCAATTTAGGTTCTACAGTTCCAAACATTTTTTAATATTCTCGATAATACTTGTAATACCACTAAGACACTTTAATACCAGAGATATAAGAGAAATGCACGTTGAGCATTCACTAAAACTTTTATTAATTCTAAATGCTGCAAAGACTTTTTCTGCACACTCATTTCAAGCATAATCTGGGAAATATGTTTTAATTTTCAAAACTATTTGGAACACGTATTATGGAAAAGCTTTCATTTTTGAAACACGAAGGTGCAATATTGCTGCATTTCCAGTTTTCTATACCTTAACATTAAAATCTCTATTAGACATGTTTGTAGCAAAAATAATAATTTCTAGGGATCGAGCGATACCATATTTTAACCGATACCCGATACTTTTTTACAAAGGGCTGCGGACATATCAACATAGAAAATTGAATTTTACATGGAACCTAATTTCCTGTCACTTACATTCGGAAAAATGTAGACCCAGAGAAAAATTTCTCCAAATACAAGTGATGGGAAACGTGCTCTATATAACATAACTGCCAACTTCCCGAATTTTTCGGGAGTTTTCTACCACAATTTTAAACAACTTGCACTAGAAATTTAACCTTATTCTAAGCACAAATTGCTATGTAAAAATTAGTGGTGGAAATTCTTTAGTAGCTGTGATATGTTAAAATTTGAGTTATAATATGTACACAGTCCCTTGTAAAAAAGTTTCGGGTGTCGGTTGAAATCTGGAATCGGTCGGTCCCTCCGCGTTACGCATTTTTGCTATAATTTAAGCCAAAGATTACTGTTTAAAAGAAGTGGTTAATTATATTCCGCAGATGTTGGCAACTCTAGGTCCGCTCCCTCTCCGCTGGTCTGCTGTGGGACCGTGTACGCTAATGGGAGCTGGTGCACGTAAAATCCTTCGTGGCTCCAATGTCCTCCAGGTTTAACGCTACCTCTGGGGGTGTCGATTTCAGGGCGTTGGTCCCTCCTCTGGAATTGGTTTAAAATTAGGGGACCCCGTGCTAAGGCGGTCTTCCTCCCACTAGGGCACACTCTAATGGAAGCCGCACACTACGCCGCCCCTTATGGAGGATCTGGCACTTCTGTGGTTGCCAGACGGCATTAGAAACAACAACAATTTTATTTTCAGCGTACGCTGATATGACATATGTGGTACGCTGAACGTTAAAAAGGATTTTGGATAAATTGTCACCTTTCCTTATTTTAGCAACTCAAATGTCATATTTATGTTTAATATGTAAAATGTCAAAACTATTCTTTATCCATTTTAAACCTCATTTAGCCCCACCATTAGCGAGTGGTAAGGCACTCAAAATGGTAGACGGTTGAAGTGTGAAGATTTCGAGTTGTGGCCCGTCGCGCGGCTGTCGATCTAGCGGTCTGGACTTTTGTTCGGTTTTCTCCAGATGTAATCTGAATATTCTTTAGGACCCCTTAGAAAGTCCCAACCAAGGCACCCTCATCCTCGGCAAATACTCCTCGTGCAGGTTTGCCTTAATACTCACAATCACAATCACATTCCACCTCATTTTAATCGACACTTATTTTGATTTACCAAGAATTTCTCTTCTCCCTTTTAAGCATATTTATTTTTTTCTTTTCTTCTTTTTTTAAATCAAAAAATTGGTCTTGACAACGAGCTCGAGTGGCATTAAGTGGCTTCCAAACATATTTCTTTCTTTTCTTCTTCTTCTTTTTAGTTTTCTTTTCCCAGATTTGACTTTCTGCAGCTCTAATTTTACTCATAAAGCTAATAACCGAGATGAATATCTCGAGGCTTTTGAAAATTCGGCAACAATCGTTTGATTCCACTTTCTCTTTTATGGAGAATAAACATCCGGAAACGCATCTTCTGTCATTCAGAAAGAAAGAAAAAAAAGTACCCTATGTTATTCTGTAATTATAACTGCGTTCATGGTTCCCTTTATGTTGCCCTTCTTCGCACGGGACGGGCTCCTGATTGACAGTTCCATCTAAAACTACTTTTTTGCCATTTCTCAAGGTGCGGATCCATTCCTCTGTGAAGCAATTAGATCCAGGAGAAAAAAATAAAACGCTACGTCTACCTGATGAGAAAATAAAAGAGGAGTTATTTGCAATTTCTTGAGTGCCTGTTTCTACCCTTTACTCGAAGGCCAAGTGTCGATGGTGTGTGTGTGTGATTACCTATATGTATAATTTGTTTCCTAAAATGCACAGAGCTGGGTTTCGTCACGAACGACATTGTCTGAATAAAAGTGTTGACTCCAGAACATTAATACCTACGGTATGTTCTCTCGAATAGACATTTGAATTGATGCCTTTCGATAAAATGTAAGATGTTGCATTTACACAGGAACACGTTTCAACGTTTACGCTCATGTCCTACTAAAATGCATACGCATGTCGGCAATGATGGGATATTCAACGGCTTTTATTTCTGGCAGGATGGGTTACACCCAACACCGCCTAGATTTAGAAAACCTACAAGCTGTGGCACCGCCACGGTTTTATTTTCGTAAAGTAAAACTATTTAAAATTTCTGGTGAATTTATTCACGCATAACAACATTTTAAAGATTTGAGATCGAAAATTTAATTTTACGACAAATGGCCATTTTTTACCGTAACAAATTATATAATATGATAAGGAAATAAATCATAATGAATAGTTTTGTATCACAAAGGTTTTTTTTTTTTTACTAAAGGTATTTTATAATATTTGTAACACTCACCAGAAATTTTAAATAATTTTACTTTATGAAAATAAAACTTTATCACTATCGTGACTTGAACGCCTAGTGATGACGACGATCAGAACCTATATTGTGGAATGCCTAATAAAAGAAGGAGTCTTATAAATAAATACATGTTCACTGGATCTCAGACCAGTCGGCTTCATCTCAGGAGGAGCTTTGAAAGATAGATTTTATTGAATAAAACGGGTAATGAGGTTAACTAATCAAAATCACCTGTTAAAAGAGAATGGGAAACGTACAAAGTGAAATGACAAGAGATATTTGCGATATCGCTGCTTTGCGGAATCTGTGTTACCAGGAAGGTCTTCGGTGCATAACTGCCAATTACTCCGGAATATAGTAAACAACTTTTGTAAGCGATTATTACAGCTAGGTCCAGGTCCAGTTATCGTGATACTTTATCCGGTTATGTGAAGGCGAAGTCTTGGTGTCCTTATTGAATAATCCTATTCCCCTTGGTTTGCCCAGACTTGCTGGAGGTGCCTACTTCAGGGTGAAAACTGGGCATGATTTGAATGATGAACTCATGAAACATCTTCATATATTTAGACTGGCCGAATCTCCAATTTTTCCGCTTTGCCCGACAGTTCTGAAATGAGTGCTGAACACTTGAACAGATGTTCTGGTGTTAATAACATTACAGCTGAAAATGCTGCAAGTTTTAATCATTCTGTGTGTGTTTCTGAGCTGTATTGGGCTGCTGTTGGCGGTCGTGTCTAGGTCTGGCGAAGGATAAAAAAAACATTTTTGAAAACGGCAAATTTTTAACGTGTTCTTTTAAATATTAACCACCTCGCCCGACAGACTTAAAAAACTTGAGTACTTGGCAGCTATGTCGATGTAATTGCAGAATAACAAGCGGAATTAATAGACTTTATTTTTAAAATTGAAACCTGCCATTAAATTAATGCTAACTATCGAGTGAAAGTGAAATATTCCCCCTTGTTCCTATATGACACATTTAGATGAATTTCTTTCTTTGTGATTTCCCTTACATTTTGATGAAAATAAAACAGTGATAGTTGTCTAAAAAAAGTGACAGTATTTAAAAAAATGCAGGTAATATTATATAAAATTATTTCCGAACAATTGTCAAAACAATAAATATTGAATACATACTGATTTTAAAGGTGCGTTCCCACTAGCGTTCTTACCATTCTAGTTGTAGATAAGTCGGGAAAGTCGTAAACACAAAAAATCAGAGCGTTCACATTCTGGTCTTTAAAGTTTCGTAATGACGTATTCGCATCGATTTTACGCATGCGCATTGATTCTTTGCATCTTCTGTAGGGAGGATCTCGGGCGTATACGTGAATGCAACATTTTATAAATAGAAATAACTTTTTAATCAAGTAGGTTTGCCGAAGCAAAATACTTTAATAAGAATATGTTATCTAGAAAAAAGTAAGTAACATTTTTTTTATATTTAATCACAAAGATAAATGCTAATTTTATCTTGCTGCATTATTACACAGAAGAAACATTTTAATTAAGCAGAAATGTTTATTATTCAATTTCAAATAGGTATGTAAATTCAAAGGATTTCTAAACAATGATACAATAAAATTAATTAATAATACTGGAAGAACAAGCCACAAATAAGATTTCGCTTTTCCTTGTACTACAAAGATAATGATTTGTTTACTTATTACACATTGTTCACTTATTTACGAGCTCAACTGTTGTGAAATGCATCTTCTAGGTTCTCGCGTTTAATCACAGCATTTTTGAGCGTGTTTTAATCTTTAAAGTTTAGAGCAAATAGTAATAATCACACACAATTCACAATAGTAATAATAAGTAGTCGCAATCAAACGAATTAAAATATTTGCAGTTTTTGTAGATACGTACTCTCTTAAGAACGAAAGCGTTTATTTCTTTTTGAAAATATTTTTTTTCTTTCTCTTGTATTTTAGAGCTTTTAGCAAGCTTCAAAAGTAACAGCACTTTTTATAAGTCAAATTTTTTTAAAACTTATTATGATTTGTAAAAAAAATATTTCACCATGTGGCTTGTTCTTTACCTATCAAAACACTGAATTTACAAATATTGTTCATCAATTCCAAAACTGTTGGCTTCTCTCAGGAAAGCTATTTCCCGAACTCGAGCTCTTGAATTTCTATAAACCAGCCTCCTCGTATCCCAAATAATTTCATTTTTTTCCACCTGCATAATCAACTTAAAATCGGCTTCTATTTTGCTCGGCGGCCTGCGAAGCAAGGACGTACCCAGGGGGGTGGTCCAGGGGGCCCGGACCCTCCCGAAATTTCAGTTTTTGTTAACAAAATAAGAATGATGACGTCTTTTTGTGAAAAATTCTGCCTTTTTCACCGTTTGGACCCCCTCCGAATTTTTTTTCTGGGTACGTCCTTGCTGCGAAGCTAAGTTTTGCTTTCCTATAGGCTGATAGTAGGGACATTAGGCACTGATTTGGAAAGAACTTAAATCCCAGAAACTGATTTTATCGCCGCTAACTGACGCCATAACTAAAGACGATAAGAACTTAAACGACAAAAAGTATCTAGTCTGAACGCACCTCAAGTGTGTATACATTTTTTCGCACACACACAGTTAGATAGAAGGCATAATGATAATAATCTGATACTTTTACAGATAAACACACAGCGGGCAAGCACGAGGACATTTTGTAAATGATTTATATATACGCTTAAACCCAAAGAGCGAAAAAAACGATACATCGCGGAGCGTTCAGTTTCCATGGACACAGACCGAATTTTCCGCGAAAGTGCTCTTTAAGTAGTCTTTTTTCTGAGAACGTCTTTATTCCCTTCCTGTTTATTCCGAGAAATTCCGTCCTCGCTTATTGTTATATTCCGCTCCGGTCTTAGATCGAAAAACGCTCCTAAAGGAGAAGCTCACTTTTGAAAACTGGCCCACTTTCCACTCCGACTGATCGAATTTCGCTCGTTTAGTTTAAGCGTGTATAAAGTGCTATTTATTAAAAACAAATTAACTGAAAATATATCTCACAGTTATCTCGTTTTGTATTAATTCTACAAACACACATTTTAAATCCGTGTTTAAATTTTCGTCTCGCAAGAAAAGTGGAACAAAACATACCAGAAATTTATTTTATAAATATATAATAAAACATGTATTGACTTCTCCCTCAGCCGTGTATTGAAGCAATGAAAACTTCAAGAAACTAAGAGATGCGAAATGCGTTTCTTGACAACGAGTAAAAATTGGGATATGTGTTCTATTGTTTTTTACACGCAGCCGGACGATCGCAGAGATATCTCAAATTGACTATCTCAAATTCCTCTTTTTCTGTTCTCAGTTATTGGATATGAAATTGTTCACAATTACTTACGAACTGTTTCTATAAAACACAATATATAATTGATAAGAAAAATGCTGCATAACTAAGTACCGTTAAAATGCTTTTCTTTTTCCCTAATAGCACAACTGTCACCCGTGACTAAAAAGTGACCACGCAAAACAGTGACATTAGAGTCACAATGAGTCGCTGTGACGCCGCCGTTTAGTCACGCCACAGTCCCTATGTCCGCCCACGGTGACGTCACAATGCGACCCCGCAGAGTAGTCACAACTGCGACGACGGTTGCCGCTGTGACCCTTTAGTGACGACACAGAGCGGTCGCAGTCACAGATGTGACTACAATGCGTCGTCACAGCGTAGTCGCGATCACACTGCAACTGAAATGTGCCGGTACATAGTGGTCACAATGGCGACTCCGATATCACAAAAGTGTCGCAACCGCAACCCTCGTCACGACATTACTCGTATGGGACTATTTTGAAAGACAAGCAATTATTAGTTTTCAAAGCAAATTAAGAGAAAGCGTTTGAGGTCCCTAAAATTTCGTTATAACAGTATTTTAAGTTTTGTAGGTTATTAAAATGTGGGACATTCTAGTTTAGTTATGCGTCAAACATGCTTTTTAGATTGGTTACACGAGGGCTTTCTGCCTAAGGAGTCAACTTGCCCATGTTGACTAGATAAACATAACTAGAAAATTCCAGATAATGATGAATTAAAAAATTAAAAACAAACATTTCATAATACTAATATGTATACTTACATATTAAGTCACAAAGAAGTCGAATAACTGTAACAAGATATGAATGTAGCCATAGATTGATGCAGCTAGCAACATAAAAATAGTAAAAGTAAAAATTTACCTGTAATATTTTCCCGACTGTTTAAAAAATGTAAAATCCAATTGTAAAACTTTGAAATCCACTTTCTGTATCCATAACCAGCAAGATATCACTGCAGAAGCAAATCTTATTATTATTGCTCCTAACAGAGATATCTTACTAGTCTATAGCAATAACCTTCTCGAAAGTCTGCAACAACAACCGGAAAAACTGTATCCTAAAAAGCATATTTCATAACTGGCTTCCCGCTCAACGTTTCAAGATTTGCAAAATGAAATGAAACATCAAAAGAAAAGGGTTACTATACTCAATCGACACGAAAACTCGCCAATCTTCAAATGCATAAAAAATTCATTTGTACTTCGTATAAATAATCTGAATTAATATAGCCAAATCCGCGATAACAGTTCGAATTCTTGGTGCCTTATCGTGCAACCGTGGGATATTAGTTGACCCTGGGTAGATATAGTGACCTCTTGCTTCCCGTAAGGAGGCCCGTAAAAGGGTGTGAAATAGAACATTTGATTCGAGAGTAATCGAAGCAGATTGAAAGAAATAATATGTAAATACTGGTTCATTGCTGAATTTCGAACAAAATAGCTACAGGAGCTCTAATTTGTTTTATTGTAAATTTGAGCATTAATTACCTAATTTATATTTAAAATTAAGTAATCTTTTGTTTTACCCCTGCTTTATTGAATTTAATAAAAAATGTCAATAGAAGCAAATATGTAGGCTGTTAAAATTTTTAATTTAATCTAAAATTCTCTGAAGAAAAAAAAGACTACAAGAGCTGAGCTCTCATGCAAAACCCTAACTGGTCTTCGTGTAATACTCTCTAACATATTTCTGCACCCTAATTCGGTAGATTTTAAAAGGGGCTTAACGTAGAAAAAAGTCTCCAAATATGTTTTTCAGGAAAAGTTTAGCAAAATTGTAAAAAATTAATATAAATTATAAAAATGTTAAGATTAAAATTCATAATTCTGTACAAAGTGGGGTTATATACTGTCATATACAAAGTGGAGGTTCCACTGTCTGTGTAGTAAAAATTTTATACATACTAAACCCGTTTGTATTATTTTAGTTTTTAGTACTAAAATATTTGAAGGCATAATATGAACTTCTCCCCTTACATCCCCCCCCCCTCAAAAAAAAATCTTTGCAGTGACCCTGCCTTTGGGTGCCTGGAACTTATATCCCCTAACACTTCTACACCGTATGAATGTGAAACAATATTATTTAATTAAAATAACGAAATGTTATGCCAACACTACGAAATATATACAGGCCCATTACTGCCAAATAGTGCTGGCCCGGTACATTTTGAACAGTACCACGCCGTTAACATTTTTGTGCATGTCATAGACACATGGCAGTTCGCCGTTACTAGTTATGTGCCGGCGCATATGCACTTTTCAGGCACTGGTACTCCAGTGACTTCCAAACAATGGCAATCTACCTTGCTCCCGGTATACGGCACTTCGCCAGCACGACGGGTACCCGGCCGTCATTTTGCGGGTCGTTGTGTGTTTGCTGGGTAGTTGCTCACAGGGCGTGACATGCTCAATGACGTAAACGATTACAAGAATATATGTATTTCATTATTTCCTTACACAGACTCCGGTTACAATTCTGAACTCTTGTACTTTTTGGAATAATAACTTTTTTTTTTTATAAATGATATTATTTTTAAATGAAATAATTTATTTTTAAAATTAATAACTTCAACTATAGTCCACTACTTTAAAACTATTAGTTTTAAAGTAGTAGCGACTAATATGAGATTTTATCATATTAGTCGTTATAACTTTAGCATTTGCTCATTAAATACTTGATATAAGGTATCACTCAAAATGTGATTACAAATAAGTTTGTTTGCTAAGTCGCAAAGAACAGTCACTATGACGTCACAACAACCGGCAGTCACAAATCAGTCCCGCAGTGACTTCAGAAAGCGATCACTTAGTGACCGATCACACAGTAGTCACAGGGTGACTTCACAGTGACGTCACCTGGTGACTGGTCACAAAGAACGGGTCGCAGTGACCACACAGTGGAGTCGCATCACTCACAAGTCACAATGTAACTAGTTTGTGATAGTCCTGTGACAGTTGTGACCCTCTGTGACGTTACAGAGACTGTTTTGTGACCATCTGTGCTATTAGGGTTGTTTCAGGTTATTACTGAGTAGTGCTATTCTCTTTAGTCATCTTGAAGATCGTATTTTTCAGACTTCATTACTTTTTGAACAACCTGCAATAAATAATCATTTTATACGAGTACGCTAGGATAAAGCTTAATTTTTGTATCTTATTATAAAAAACTTTAAATAAATAAAAAAATAAATTAATGTATACTTTTCATTTTATGTTTGGTATAAACAATATGTGAAATCGTTACCGTAAACATAACTGACCACTTAAATAATTCTCAGGCACCTTTTATTTTTAAATAGTGAGTAACTATAGCTGCCAGCTTTTACTCTTTTATCGGAAGATTATTTTCCATTATTAACTCAGGACTTGCTTGGAATACAAATTTTGTAATTTGAAATAGACTATCTGAAAATTGTGGTGAGTAATCTGCCGAAAAAAAGCGCAGAAGTTGTCACGAACGTAGAGTAGCGCGCGCGGTCGGTCAACACCTTCTAGATTTAGAAGGCCTAACTGAAGCTTGGACGTCGTCACTAGATCTGTCTAAATGCCGTCATCACAATTGTAGCTTCAAAGAGTAAAACTATTTAAAATTTCTGGTGGACGCAAATATTAGACAATATCTTAAAGGTAAAATTACCGACCAAATTATATGGTGGGTAAAGCACCGTATTACGGTTTCGGGTTCAATTCCCGGTGGTCGAGGTTCGATCCCCGACTGGGCGTGGATGTCACTGTGTCCCTCCCTTCATAGGAGGCAACGTTGGTCCCCCCACTAGGTACCCCCATAAAAAAGTGACCAACAACTCCGGCCTTTGTAGCGGCCAATCCCTCTAAGGCATTCTTAAGGCCCGCCATTTGAAAAAAAAAAGATAAAAATTGAAATACCTTTCTGATTCAAAATAATTCATTGTGATCTACTTCTGTATTAATATTATACAATTAGTGAAGGTCATAAACTGTCATTTGTCGTAAAATTAATTTTTCACTTCAAATCTTTAAAAAGTTTTATGAGTGAGAAAATTCACCCCAAATTTAAAATTGATAGACTTTGTGAAAGTAAAACTATGATGTTTTCATATGCGATCTAGTGATGATGTTAAAGCTTCAGTTGTAAGGCTTTCTATATCTTGAGGGCGTTGGGTCGGCTAAGTGTTAATTTGAACCATTTGAATGCAACGGCGTGCGAAAATGGTGGAATGCTTTGTCTCAAAAATGCGATGCAATGACCTCAGCGAGAGCAGGCTATCCGGCACCTCAGTACGCCATTTGTCTTGTTTCTATTATTGCAGCTGGAGTGTGTTTTTATACATATAATAAAACAAAAACGAAAAAGGAAAAGTCCAGAATATATTATCGGTTTTAAAACATATAACATTAAAACGGATAAAACTGAATTCTCTTTATATGCAATTCCAGTTAACTTTGATGAGTAAACCTTTAAAATATTCTTAAAAGCAAAGGCTTCAAATATCTACAACTAACACTCACCTAATTTGGAAACACCTTATATTTTGACCAAAAACTGTAAAATCGATAAGTTCTATTCGATAATTAATGATTTCCTGCTTTCATACTAATGTAGCGTTTCCCATTATATACCCAGCAAACATACAACTGCCCGCAAAATGACGGCCGGGTACCCGTCGTGCTGGCGAAGTGCCGTATACCGGGAGCAAGGTAGATTGCCATCGTCTGGAAGTCACTGGAGTACCAGTGCCTGAAAAGTGCATATGCGCCGGTACATAACTAGTAACGGCGAACTGCCATGTGTCTATGACATGCACAAAAATGTTAACGGTGTGGTACTGCTTAAAATGTACAGGGCCAGCACTATTTGGCAGTAATGGGACTGTATATATTTCGAAGTGTTGGCATAAAATTTCGTTATTTTAATTAAATAATATTGTTTCACATTCATACGGTGTAGAAGTGTTAGGGGATATAAGTTCCAGGCACCCAAAGGCAGGGTCACTGCAAAGATTTTTTTTTTTTTTTGAGGGGGGGGGATGTAAGGGGAGAAGTTCATATTATGCCTTCAAATATTTTAGTACTAAAAACTAAAATAATACAAACGCGTTCAGTATGTATAAAACTGTTTACTACACAGACAGTGGAACCTCCACTCTGTATATGACAGTATATAACCCCCACTTTGTACAGAATTATGAATTTTAATCTTAACATTTTTATAATTTATACTATTTTTTTTACAATTTTGCTAAACTTTTCCTGAAAAACATATTTGGAGACTTTTTTCTACGTTAAGCCCCTTTTAAAATCTACGAATTAGGGTGCAGAAATATGTTAGAGAATATTACACGAAGACCAGTCAGGGTTTTGCATGAGAGCTCAGCTCTTGTAGTCTTTTTTTCTTCAGAGAATTTTAGATTAAATTAAAAATTTTAACAGCCTACATAATTGCTTCTATTGACATTTTTTATTAAATTAAATCTAGCAGGGTAAAACAAAAGATTACTTAATTTTTAAATATAAATAGGTAATTAATGCTCGAATTTACAATAAAACAAATTAGATCTCCTATAGCTATTTTGTTCGAAATTCAGCAATGAACCAGTATTTACATATCATTTCTTTCAATCTGTTTCGATTACTTTCGAATCAAATGTTCTATTTCACACCCTTTTACGGGCCTCCTTACGGGAAGCAAGAGGTCAATATATCTACCGAGGTCAACTAATTTCTCACGGTTGCACGACGATAAGGCCCCAAGAATCGAACTGTTATCGTGGATTTGGCTATATTAATTCAGATTATTTATACGAAGTACAAATGAATTTTTTATGCATTTGAAGATTGGCGAGTTTCATTAAAACGGAAGTGGCGAGTTTTCGTGTCCATATCAGTAGAGTAACCGATTCTTTTTTCTTTTGATGTTTCATTTCGTTTCGCAAATCTTCAAACTTTCAGCGGCAAGCCAGTTATGAAATACGCTTTTTAGGATACAAAGTTTTTGCAGACTTTCAAGAAGGTTATTGCTATAGACGAGTAAGATATCTCTGTTAGGAGCAATAATAATTATAATAATATTTGCTTCTGCAGTGATATCTTGCTGGTTATGGATACAGAAAGTGGATTTCAAAGTTTTACAATTGGAATTTACATTTTTTAAACAGTCGTAAAACATTACAGGTAAATATTTACTTTCACTGTTTTTAATGTATACACAGTATGCACCGTTGACTTTAGCAACTAATTTAAAGATTAGGCGACTTTTTGAACCAAAAAACGTCATTTTCATACTATTTTCAAGTTTTGGCTACTTGTACCATATTCCAGGCGACTCCTTTGAAAATCTGGTGTTGGTTTTTGTTAACTCCCTTTTTTTTAAAGCTGCTACGGCGCTTTCAGCAAACATTCTATCTGTTTTTTTAATCGTGCTATAAAAATAAATGTATTATATGTTCTGTTATATATATATATATATATATGAAGTTTTAAATTTATCATTTTATTCAATCCTTCTTAAAGGAAGCTAAATTAAACATGTTTATTTCTTAACTACAAAATCATTCAAAAATGTTACTATTTTGGGAACTAAAATTGAGAAAATGGCTACTAAGCTGGTGACTTTTTTTAAGTCGGTGATGTTACTAATAATACTTATTTTAGTGTATAAAAGTACTTTCCTCCATAAAATTTAAATCATGCAGTATACAACAGATATAGATACAGAAAATTTCTTTTCAGAATAGCTAAGATTTAAAAAATAATTTGATCTAAACAAAATGTACAATAAAGCAAAATGTTACCCTAAAGTTATGTGTGTAATCATAGTACAATTTTATTTATTATTACTTCCTGTAAGATTTTGATTAGTACATACACACACACACACACACACATATATATATCAACCATAAAGTATTATAACTCATTTATAAAATCTCTAACTCTGAAATATTGAAATTAAACTGTTTATAAATGATTTTATGTTGGTTCTGAAATGTGTTACCGCCTCTCTCACAAAAAAAATATTTTGCGACTGCAAATTTGTAAGAAAATTGCAGTTTATGAAAACTGCACATAATTCACTAATGATAGGCGCACATAATTTGCAAACGATTAACCAACGATTTTGCTGTTTTTTATCTTTCATTTATGTAGTTTTTTTATCTTTCAAAATGTTACCCTTAAGGAATGTTTTTTTTTTTTGCGGGGTGGGGGTGGGGGTTGATGAATAAGCCCCCTACCCCGAATCCGCTACTGGCTCGTATTTTAATTATGGCAGCATTACTGTAAATAGACACTAATCCGGTACCGTGCCATTCCATTGTAGTCACTGTTAAGGTACCAGGCCAGTGCCTTTATTTTTAATAATAGCCGGCACCCGGCCGTTTCATTTTGGGCATTATAAACTTAATGGGCTAGTACCTTTATTGTGAGTAACGTCCGTCACATGCAGTATGCCGTTGCCTTCCCGGGCTTCTGGCAATGTACTTCTCGGGCGACTACTTTTAGTACGATTCAGTTACTTTTTGCAGTGCCGGGCTGGTACTGGACGTAAATGCAGAAAGGCACTGGCAAGGTACTCCGCCAGCAGGTGTGTGTTTGCTGGGTATATACTTTCAACGGGCGGGCATTTGCCGATAAGGCATTTTCCACTACAACTGCCCGAAGGTTTTGTGGCCATTTTAGTATGGGGGCATCTAGTGGACGTCCAGCGTTACCTCCTATGAAGGGACGGGCGAGTTAACATCCATGCCCTTGCCAGGATTTGAACCCGTACCCAAGGCGTGGTACAGTGGTTCTTAAGCCACTATAACACCCGGGCGGCTATTTCCCTCCCATTATACAGGTTCTGGAAAAAGTATACAGGGTGTCCCAAAAAGGTAGAAACGGGCCTTAATTCTTTATTTATTACAGATAAGTGGGCACTGTAAATTGAAAAAATGGTCAAAATAAGGTCGGAAATAAGGCTCCGTTAAGAAAAACTTCCTCTCGCTCATTTACAAAAATTAAATTTTTATTCGACCCCCGCATGAAACAATTCCCAATTAGTAAAATGCGCACCATAGACTAAAGAGGTGACGTTTAAAATTTGAGAACTATACCTTACAAATTGTCAGAGATATGAAGATAAACATACCGTTACTTAAACCACTTTTCAATGGCTCTCGTGGGGATAAAAATCACGTGGGATGATCGCATTTCAGGGGTCGTACAGAAATTACGAAAGAAAATATTTTTTTCCACTCTAGGAATAAATGTTTGCATACAAAATCATGTATAGTCCCCGATCATATTTCAATAAAGATATCTCTGCGACTTCGCATGATGAAAGGATATGGTGTGAGGGAGGTGATCTACAGTTAGTTTGATTGTTTATGGGATTACAGCCGATTATCTACACTAGGGATCTTGACCGACGGGGGGGGTTGCCCGTATTTACACTAAGAGGTGGTGTGCATTATTGAGAATTATATACTAAAAAGTGTAAAATGAGGCATGAAGATAAATATATGTTGATTTTAATCACTTTTCAAGGGCTGTCGAAGAGGGAAAATCACGCCGGATGATCGCATTCCAGAGACTGTTCAGAAATTAAGAAAGAAAGTATTTTTTTCCACTCTAGCAATAAACGCTTACGTTCAATATCATGCATAGATCGCGCTCACCTTTGTTTATTGATATCTCTGAGACGCTTTATGATGAAACACTGAAATTTCGAAGTTCACCTCAGTGTATGGGACACATTTTACTGACTGGGAATTTTAGTTTTTGTACGGGGTCGTATACAAATTAAAAAGTGTAATTTTTTAAAAATTAACGAGAGAAATTTTTTTAAACGTAATCTTTTTTCCTACTTTATTTTGAACAGTTTTTCAATTTCTATTGCCCACTCTTCTCAAATAGAAAAAGAATTAAAGCGTGCTACCACCTTTTTGGGACACCCTTTATTATGGTGCATGTATTAAATGGCCCTTTGCAATAATACAGCCCTCCTTAAAAGGACTGGCGAAAGACATCTAACGTTATTTGGGATTCAATACCGAGTCGTGCTTTTGTTAGTCACTACCTTGTAATCTGGGAAGCACACTGCCTGTTTACTGTGAGAGATATTTATGCTGTAAAGAAGAAAAAAAATCTTTAGACAGAAAGCATCTGAAGAATGCGCATGCCACTAGTATGGCTACCGTTTGGAGGGAACAAGTTTTCGCCCGTTATGCTCTATCTAGGGATTCCTATATCTGCATATTCACAAAACCCACAAGGTTGTCCGGAGGCGAGAATTCTGATTGGTCGGCCAAAGTTGGAAAGAGAAGATCTCGGCAACCCTTGATTCACATACGATATGGCATTGGCGTTGTATGTATTTGCTTTTTGCTTTGAGTCGTTGACTGTGGCCGCATTCGTAAACGCCAAACGAGTTACACCCGTGCAACGAGTTTAAAAGGGTTTGTAATCTAAGGTGTTCGTAAAGGAAACTGAGTGCATTCAGTTTACAAACTTAAGCGTTCATATACAAAACTGAGTGCGTTAGTAACTAAATAAACTGAGCAAGAAGTAGGTTCGTCCAGTTGTTTAGAGGACACATTTTCTGCACGTTGTTGTTATGAATTGGCGTCCGTAGTTACGAAAAGTATGTTTTTATGAAAGGTACTTTACGTTTGCTGAAGTTGCTAGAAACTGCAACGGAGATACATAATTTTTCAAAGGTAATCATTTTCTTGTACTTTTCATTTTAGTAAATTCAAAATGCATATTTTTAGTGTTGAAATAGATGTCGATTTAAACCGTTATTAGCGAAATTGAACGTCTCTTGCTAAATACTTCTGAAAAAATGTAAGTTTTATTTGAAATTTATAAATTTTGATCTGTACTCTTCAATTATAGCCACTCTTTCTTTTAAAAATCCCGTTGATTGTATGATGAGTATGTTTTAAAAACTCTCCTCAGCAAAAATAAGAGACATGAAATGTAAACAAACACGTCTCCTAGGCTAAGAGACTAAATAAACTGAAGTTGTTCGTAAAGGCAAACGATACTGATAGCCACTGATCGCACTAAACATACGCATTTCAGTTTTCTTACGAAAACTCGTGCACCGAGTTTGTCGTTTACGAATGCACCGTTTGAATGCGTTGTATTGGGCTTTGAGTCAGCAATGGATGAGCCACCTACACTAAAATTACCAACAGGGTATATTTATAAAGTTATAAATTTGGATGTCAATCAGACCGGCACAGTTCACCCTGATTTACGTGTTGCTGAAGTTAGAGATGAAAAGACAGCTATGGTTTGAATGCACTTTATTTTTACTTCTTTCATGTGCATTTATGACGTAATGTTTTTTCATATTTCGATGTTTCTACTTTATGCGTTTTATCTTTCCATAGAAGCGCTTTCCATAGAAGTTTATTTTTTATGCGTGTATTGTTTAGTGTAAACCACGTGGTTCCCAACTTTTTATACCCCACTGATATTTCATTACCAGTGTGTAGCACAGTGGTTACAGCCACTGTCATTGGGAGATGACTCAAGTGAAGGAACAGGGTTCTGTCCTCTCGCGGGCCGTCGGTCTAGCGGTCTGGAGTTTTGGGCGGTTTTCACCAGATGTAACGTGAATACGCGCTAGATACCCAGAAAAGTCCAAGGCATTCCCTCCCCCTCCCCTTGTGTTTGTCCTTTCTTTGACGTGGATTTATAAGCAGTTCCTTGTGACAAGCACATAAATCCGAATACATGTTCCAACAACAACATATTTTATTATATTCAAATTCTTACAATAATACAATATTTACGTACATTTGTATTATTGTAAGAATACGTACAATAACGTACGTTGTTACGTACATTTTAATAAGTTTTCCCTATATAAATTACAGGATTGGATGAATGCTTTTATAACATTTGTGAAACCAGGAAAACAGTTTGGAGAGTGGCCAGAATTCACAAATGTGCTGGTAAACGCATAATCTATAGAAAAGACTTCATATGCCAGCACAACACTGATGCATGATATCGTAAGCAAGTATCGTAAGAAAGGCGTGCGACTGGTTAAGAATGCAGATTGTCCTACAAAGATCAAACTTGTAGTGCAACAGTATGTAAATCTATTTATATTTTATTAGTACAAACAACATTGAATTAAAAGCAACATCAAGTTCAAACTTTGGAAAAAAGTTAGCATAACAGCTTACTAGATTACCTACATATAAATTTATTGAGTTATTTATTCCTTAATCCAAAGTATGTAAATTGATTGCTCTATGGTTTAAATTGAATATAAGTTAAGAACAGCATCAATGCTTGCTACGACAATGTGCCGACATGGTATATCAGGTTTCGATCCAGGAATTTTTTCTGCGGTCTCATTTTTGTGTAAACTTTTTTTTTGTGAATTTCAACACTTCTGAGTTTTCATACCAGTTTTTAATAACACACTTTTGATAAAATATCTAAAAAAACAGATTAAAAATTAGGGTAAAATGCCAATGAAGGGCTGCTTTAATCGATTGTATTTTTGTAAAGAGGCTGTATTAATCGATTGTATTTTTGTAAAGAGGCTGTATTAATCGATTATATTTTTGTAAAGGGGCTGTATTCATCGATTGTAATTTTGTGAAGGGGCTGCAAAACAGACCCAATTTTTGTCTGCATCGACCACTGTACTATATTGCTCTTAGCAGAGTAGGGCAGTATCGCTAATACATGTATTTTCACTCGTAAAATTAAATGTATTTTAAAATGCATTTTCAATGTGTTTTTTATTATAAAATGCAAAACATACATTTCGTATTCTGACATTAAACTAATTGTAACATCGCAGATTAATCAGATTGCATGTGTAAATGAAAAAAAATAAAATTACTGATTTTCACTTTTTTCCCTCTCTTGATGTAATTTATGATCTGTCCAAGAATTACACGTAGTAGTGTAACTGAATTTGTGTTAGGATCTCGAGTAATCTTTAAATTTAACAAAACAGGAAAGCGAAAGAAAAGTTTTTCATACTCCTGTTTAAAACACAAGCAATATGTTTGGTCTAGGAATATTTCCAAATTTGCACTGTAAATGAAGCCAAAAGTTGCAAGAACATTTTGAATAATGTTTATTGGATTCTTTAAGGGAATTTATGAACAATTTGGAATATGTTGCTAAGCTCTAGAAAAATAAGACTCTCGGTATTTCTGCAGTAGTATAATGGGTTATTGGTTTCTGTAGTTAAGAATAAAGCTACACGACGGCTATCTGCCTAAGGGGGCAGATGCCTTGGTTGGAGGACTTTTTAAGATGTTATAAAACATATTCGCGTTACATATGGAGTAAAACACACGGAACTCCAGACCATTACAGCGACCAGCTTCCCTTAATAGGATGGGGTGCATCAAATTTCCATTCTACATGATTTTGAAACTTCTTGTGCAATTTTTATCTAAAGTTTTCCAAATTTTGTCTGTTGATGGAAATGTAAAAGTTAAGAAACAGTGTCAGTTATGGGAGCTGAAAACTTGGTTAATATGCAAAATATTTAAATCTACGTGATAATTTTAAAACTCACTGAAAAACAAAACTTGAATTTTTTAATAGGTTATGATTTAGCTGAGTATTTTTGTTCAAACGTTCAATTGAAATTGATAAATATTATATGTAGAGGTTTATTTTACACACTGTGACTTTTGAAACTTAAAGTTTTTATAAACAATTTTGAAACAAACGAGTATTCCTTGTTCACATACTGTAATTATATAGTTTTCATTTCGTTCTGAGTATTAATGCAGTTTCTTAGAAATGGTCTGTTTAGGATCTTATTGCAAAGCAAGTAAAATTTTGAAAGGCAACGTTTTAAAAAAACAAATAGTACATTTTCTTTAACACACGTATTAAGTATTATTATGTATTCTTGTTAAAATGTATTTAAATAAAATAAACTGTAATCTTCGGTGGAAAATTTAGCTTCTTCTCAATTCAAATCCGTTAAATATGTTACATGTATTTTGAAAATATATGTATTTTATATCGAAATTCGTTTTCGGTGTATTTTACCCAAGTCTGTCTCTGAGATTCATGAGTAATAATGGTGATAAGTTGTTCAAAATGATATTTTTAAGGTTTAGAAATAAGTTTTGAAACACAAAACCTCTATTTTAAGAACAAATTAAAAATGCAGCCTTGTAATTTAAAGTTTAATAATTTTTAGTAATTGAAGCCCAGTAGTGTAATGGTTAGCTCACCGCGCTGCCGTCCCACAGGTCCGGGGTTCGAATCCTGGGCTGGGCAAGGTCGACTAAGCCTTTCATCCCTTGAGTGGGTCGATAAAATGAGGACCAAGCTTGCATGGGGATCAAACACTTGGGGCTTCGCGCCAGGCTGACTACGTGGCCGAGGCATCTGCATCCGTATCCCAGAGCCCATGGTTAGGAAAGCGCGGTTGGGCAGCGCAGGCCTAGGCCTCGCAGAGGGGCTGTTGAGCCAATGTTTGACTTATTATGTGCCAATGTATGAATTTTTAATAATTATAAAACATTAAGGCGTGTATTAGATTAATATAAAATCTTTTCGTTTTTACTTATAAGGATTATTTTTAAATATATCGGAACTTCGTCTATCTGTTGTATTCCTAATTTTGAATTATTGTAACAAAAAAGTTTTTTTTTTTTTTTAAATTAAAGAAATTTAATGCATGGCATGAAAAATTTATTTCATACCTGTATAAAACTGCAAGAGAAAGCATTATACTTTCATTATAAATATTTAAAAGGGGTTTACTTTTTACTTATCAATCTCTAAAAGTAATTTAACTTAAAATAAAACTAAAAATGACTTAATGTAAATTAATATTAAATGATTAAAACAGAAAAAAAGCATTAAACCTATGTTTGGGAAAAAAAATAATTCATCTGTCATAGGTATCTTATTCTTAAATAAATAAATAAAAAAGTATGCATTTCTTTGTGAAAATAATCTAAAATTATAGGTATATTCAGTGGCGTAGCCAGAAATTTTTCATTGGGGAGGGGTTACGACTATTTCAACTCATACATATGTATAGGTGTGTGTGATAAGGGAGTGAAGAATGCATTGCCTTACAAAATGTATAAGGCAAAAAATTCTTCATGGGGGAGGGGGGGGTTATGACCTCCCTAACCTCCCCCCCCTTGGCTACGCCACTGGGTATATTAATATATGTGTCATCGTTAAAATTTATTTACTGCTGCCAGTAGTGTACAAATAAAAAGAATATTTTAACTGTTTACATTTTAAGTAAAATTTTGTATGCACATATATGTAAAGATATTTAGTTTTTGTAAGTTATGAGCAGTAACGCTGGTCACATCCACAAAAATGGAAACTGATAAACAGTTTTCACAAAAATGGGACCCTGCAAAAAATTTCAGGGTCGACCCGAGTGATTAATTGTTAATTAATATGCTAACTTCCAATTAATTAAACTATAGTTTTTACTCTATGGTTACTCGAGATAAAAAAAATACTATGTTGTGTTCAGTTAAAATTCATCCATAAACATTAGGAACACTTTTTAAATTTCAATATTAATAGTTAGAGATTAATTTTAAAAAGCTAATCATTTTCATTTTGTCTAATTCTTTTTTCCTTCATTTAGATACTTGGTGACTGACAGTTCTATGACTATTGAAGAGGAAGTAAAAAAATTTCCGTGCTGCATAAGCGTATTTGGCGAACACAGTCACATCACTGAGAGTGCTGCTGCTCTGCGATTTCAGCCTATATCAGAGGAAACAAGAGAAGAGATGTAAAGATTATTTTATCAAGGCCATACTGCAGCGAGTGCATATAGGGCATTGGATAACTCTTATCAGCTGCAAGGGCGGATTAAAGGGGGGGGAGGGGGGACCGCCCTCCCCGAGAAAAAAGAAATTAATGTAAAATATCCTATTTTGTGTCCATAAAATGGATGTATATGCCAATCCCATGAAGAATTTTTTGGCATACAAAATGTTTATTCTTCATTGCATTATCACACACACGTATACATATATATGAGTTGTAGTATTCGTAACCCCCCCCCCCATGAAAAACTTCTGGCTCCGCCCCTGGCCCCCACCTATAAACTAAACACCCCCCTCCACGACACATTTGCATTAATCCGCCACTGATCAGCTGAGTTACAATTCTGACGATTATGAGAAGATGGTGGTAGACTCATCACTTTTCCCATCACTATCTGTGATTCAGAATTTGTTTGATGGTGAATTCAAGAGATTATATCGCTCAAGAGCCAAAAAGACTTATTCTTTCATTTAAAAGAATTTTGTGAAGAATATTGTAATAAGTCAACTGGTAAAGCTGGAGTGTTGAAGGAGGGTGAAAGCATTGCTATTGCATTGTGTACTCCCATAATGCAAAGAAAGCAGAAATGGTGCCACAAGCGAAAGAACTTATTTTAGTTGATGCTTCTGGACATATGGACACATTAAATAATAGTTTTTTTTTTTCGTGGTCCCCTGCATTGATGGTGGTGCTCCAATTGGGTGCATTGTAACAAATGTTGAAAAACAGTCCATATTTGAAGCTGGTAAGTTTTAATTAAACAAGTAGTTCTGTTATTTAATTTTTTAAAGTAGCCTCAAAAATGGTGGAATAGTTTTAAAATGAATTTTTAGGTACATTAGAAACTGAAAATCGTAACTTATAAACTAGGAAAGTTTTCATAGCTTTCTCTGAAGTTGAAGGAACATTTCTCAACATTTGTTCTTCCATTTTCTTTTGTTGGTACTTGTCTATTATAGTAATCGTTAAATATCAGTTGGCAAGCTACTGAGATATATTGCTTGAAAGTCTTGCCGAAATGTGTGCAGTCGCATGGATCATCTTGATGTGATCTTTCGTGTATGCTGGGTGAATAACAGCCAAACTCTAGATTCTGCCATTGTATTGAATCCAGAATATTTGTATTTAAAAACAAGTGGTATTGGCAAGTGTCAGAGACTGCTAATGTCTCATGTCACGATTTAAAAATAGCCTTAGATAAGATTTTTTTTTAAAACCGTACCCAATATGCTTATCAAAATTTCCAGTTTTAGTGATATATTCAGGGTTCATACGCCCTCAGGGAAACCTGGAAAACTGAGGTAATTGAAAATTAGCTCTTAAAACTCGGGGAAATCTCATGGAAAATTTAATTTTCCTGTAAAAACGTAGAAAGTCCAGCGCCAACACTGGAATTTAAATAAGTTGATCCTAATTTTTCATATTTCTTTTTATGATTAGGGATGGACGCGAGACTAAAAATAGGCGTCTCGCAAAACAGCTTAAAATCTTTGTCTCGTCTCGCAAAATCTCTATATCGTAATGTTAAAAATTTTTGTCTCGTCTCGCAAGAAATTGTCTCGCATCCATCCCCATTTATGATCTTCTTCACTCCATCCAATGGCCCACTACTTTCCGAATGACGCGTGCACATTATCGGAAATGGATATGTACAGCTGCGGAAAAAAAAAGTACCACTTGTACTTTTTTCGGCCGTCGTTCGTCGTACAGCAAAGTTAAAAATACCAATCGTTTACGATTGACGTAGACTTTAATTTGCTATGCATAAAATTGCATAAGGGGCCATCTACATATTAAAATTTGCACCAACTATTTTTTCTCAATAGCAACCCCTAGATTTCACATCATATTTCAAAAATTTAACTCATTTTAACCCCGGACACCAATTTTGAATAAATTTGGACTGAAAATGAGTGAGTTATGAGCACCCAAAATTCCCCTCCCCCTATGTTAAAATGTTTTTTCAGACTTCAATTCATATCTCATATAATATTGATAGTAAGAAGCTGATTTTTATTCGTACTATTAGAACTAAACGACCCAAACATAATTTAATGTTATCATGATTTTTAACAAATTATTAATATGAATTATGAATTATTAAATTAATATTAAAAAAAAATTATGAATAGCGACCTAGCCAAATTTCGATGGAAATAATGCAGAAAGTAATATTACATGGCTGTGCAAAATTTCAAATTTTTACGTTCAGTAGTTTAATTTATATTAAATAAAATAGGTTATTTTCATGCGTTAAGGGACCATATATAAATTTATTAGCGAACGACAGCGAAATAAAGAGCAAGTGGGACTTTTTTTTTCCGCAGCTGTACAAGATGAATCATCTACACTCATGTCCATAAATTAAGGATAATTCAGAATCACACAGAAATTGATCTCTAAAATAAAATTTTCACCTGTGGAATGATCACACACATCTTGAAGAAGAATATGCAAATTACAGGAAACCACCAGATGGCGTGGATGGTACGTCACAATGACGAGAGTGTAAGAGAGGGGTATATAAGGAATGGTGGCAAAGAAGTAAAATTGTTCACAAGCGCTGTGAAAGCCTTTCAGTGCAAAAACCGCATAGTTATGGCACAAAGGAGGAATTTGGATGATGTTTTACGTGCAGAATTATCGGACACTGGAATGTGGACGTACCCAGCTGGAAGTATCCGAGAAACTTGGAATCGCCCAGAGTGTCATCTCCAGGCTTTGGCAACGATTCCAAGATGATGGTAATGTGAGTAGACGTTACAGCACAGGTCGCCCCGAGTTACAACGCCGAATGAGGACCGCTATTGGCAGTTACTGCCAAAGAAACAGACGGAGTACAGCATCAGACCTGTCTCGTCAGCTCTCTTCAGCTACCGGTACGACAGTTTCAAGGCAGACCGTGTACAGACGCTTAGGGCACATTGGTCTATATGCTCGTAGGCCTGTCAGATGTGTTCACTTACCGCAACTCACTGTCGCCTGCGATTAACCTGGAGTAGAGAGCATGCATTGTGGACACCGCAACAGTGGTCTTGTGTGATGTTTTCGATGAGTCAGGTTTGTTTGGAGTCTGATCTCGCCGGACATTCATCTGGAGAGCGCCAGGTACCCGTTACCACCAAGAGAACACCATTGAAAGACACTGTTACGGTGGTGCAGGATGGCTCGTTTGGGGAGGAATTATTCTTGGTTCCAGAACTGACCTGCATGTTCAGAGTGTAACGATGACAGGCCACATCTATCGAGATGTCATTCTGGACACAATATGTACGTTTGTTTCGGGGCGCCGTGGGTGCTGAATTTGTGTTTATGGATGACAACGCCCGTCCTCACCGTGCAAACATTGTAGACGAATGCCTTCAATCCGGAGGATATCACCCGTATGCATTGGCCAGCATACTCACGGACTTGATCCAATAGAGCATGTGTGGGATATGCTTGGCCGACGAATTGCAGCCCGTCAAACCCCTCCCACCTGTCTACGGGAACTTCGGAGTGCATTGCTTGATGAGTGGTGTAATATTCCCAAGATCAGATTGATCATTTGATACTCAGCATGCCTAGGCGTTAGAATACGAGGTCTGTCCATTGAGAAAAACGAAGTTGATTCAGAATTAAATATGAAGACGGCCCCTTATGCAAATTAAATTAATAGTAAATTAAATTTTGGATTGGTTATTTGCAAACGAATGGTATATATAACTTTCTGTACGACGAACGACAGCGAAATAAAGAGCAAGTGGGACTTTTTTTTCCGCAGCTGTACAAGATGAATCATCTATTTTAAACCTTATTGTTACTATTAATTAAAATAGCTGTTTTTTTAATAGTTTTACATTTTCAGAACAAGGGCGGCTCCAGTAAGAAGGCCATGATCCCCATTCAAACTCTTGATTCATATACTTTATGATTTCACACATTCAGTTTGCATTTTGAACAATTTATGGACCTAAAGTCCCATGGCTCCCTTTAAAAGTTCAGCCCTGAAGCCACTCTTGTTTCAGAAGGGCCTAACCCTAAATAGGCCCCTCGTACTAAAGAATATGGAAATGTTTAGCTATAATCTAGTATACTGAGAATAGTTTAAAAGTTTATCGTGGTCTGTGAATCAGATTCGATAAATTGTATATGATAGTTGTTTGTTCTATCCTTTGGATGTTGTGCAATAACTCTTGGAGTTGGTGCTGTTTTTTTTTAAGATCATTAAAATAACATAGTTTAAAAACATTATAGAATAAATCAATTTATACCTTTACCTTTACCCCTTTTCTGTAGTCTGTAGTAAACCAAATTAAAAAAAAAATAATCCGCAGAAACTATGGAGAATCTGAAGTATTTGGTATCTCTGGCTCCTGGCGAATCTCTTCTGATTTTCATCGAAGCCAAGCTAAAAACATACACATAATAAACAAGTCACAAAGTAAATAGGAAAAATTTTTTGCTTTAATAATTCTAATAATCTGGTTTCACCAAGTTGTACATTGTTTTACTAAAAAGTTATTTTTTGATTTAATGTAGCATAACAAAAGCATGAAACTGTTATATATCTGAAATTGTTTTTCTTTATTCTCAGTCAATTTATGTCTACATTATTGCAATATTTTATTTCAGGAATAAAGCTTCTAAGAATGTTTTTCACTGATGGAAATAGTGTATGTATAAATGGGCCAGAAGTCTTCATGACAGATGGGGATTTGAAAGAAAAAACTGCTTTAAGCAACATCTCTTCATGCAGCTCATTTATAGTGTGTCAATTTCATGTCTTAAAAGCTTTCTGGGGCCGGTTGTGTTACCCCAAACATGAAATTTCACGAACTGGAAGACAAATTATCTTTTTTGCATTTAAAAGCATTGTTTATGCGTCTACTGAAGAAGATAATGATTTAAAAATGAAATATCTATTAAGTTTAGAAGCAGTTAAGTGTCCAGGAAAACTTTAACACTCTTTGGAAATGTTAGACTCTAATAGAAATGCATGGGGTGCATATAAAAGAAAATATCTGCCATTAAGGGGAAGCCATACAAATAATTATGTTAAAATAATTTTTCAAATATCAAAAGACACAATATTAATTCGGGTAAAAGCCCATTCTGTTGTTCAGTTGGTGGACTTTTTAACAATTGGCTTCGAAAATCATTTGTATCGACGATACTTAAGACTTTAGTTTGGGTCGATACAATGAGCCCAACTTGAAAAAGTTTTACTAGTAGAAAGTTCTACTGTTTCAATGGAACTAACATTTAATGATTCTAATGATGTCCCAGACAGTACATAAGCTAAATGAAGCTTGACATTACTTTGAATTTGACGTATTAATACAAGCTTGACAGTTCAAATCATTTTAAGCTTGCAGCAAGCTTGGAGATTACAAAAAAATGAGTCAGCAAATATTTTCCCTCCGAATTTAAGTCATTTGAACTGTCAAGCTTGAATACAACTTGATTACTGCTTGATTTGGAAAGCCACATCCACATAACGAATAATTTATTATCAGTCATAAATGTACTTGACCATAGAATTTTATAAAAAGATTCTATATTTCCAAATATTGAAATTCTTCAAAATAAAATACAAATATACTACAAAATTGATTTCAAAATCAGTCGTTTGTCTCGATTTTGGCCAATATTGCCCAACATGAGTGTTGCGATATTGAAAGTTTTAAAACGTGTGCTGCTTTTAAGTTTACTAATAGGGAAATAAGCATAATATAGAGTCTATAAATAACACATAACATTATTTTAATTTTGATTCATCCCATGGAAAAATAAAATATTATCGGGCAATACTAATCAATCTTGACAAAAAAAAGGCGTGACAACCATAACAGTCACTTCAAACTTTAGTCATGTTACCGCGAGTGAGACATAGCATGGTGGTTAGGACGCTGGCTTCCCACACCGTAGGTCCCGGGATCGATCCCAGGCGCGGACGCTTAACGGAAACAGATAAAAAAAATCCAGGTCTCAACGTAGAGGGAAAAATGCGTGGAAAAATAAGATATATGGGGCGCGTAAGCCGACCGGCGCCCCATGTATTTAGAACTTTTTTTTTTGAAAATTTTTTTAAGTTTGAATTAAGCTTGCTATGTCAAGCTTAATGCAAGTTGGACAAGTAGAAACTTGAACACTTGATTCAAGCTTGCATTAAGCTTACACGCTGAAATTTTCAAGTTTAATTCAAGTTTATTGACTTGATAAATCAAGCTTACTGCAAGTTTGATGCAAATTTACTGTGCTGTCTGGGGTACATATTATCAAATCTGGAGAAAAGGAATACTACGTTGACATCACTAGTAATTTTTGTACATTCTTCAGGGGTGTGTCAGGAGAATTGTGCGAACATCTCTGGTTTGCAATTAATACCCTAGGTACAAATACAGCTCTCTTTTTTTCAATTGACCAGGAGCATCATGTACACTATAGCGACAGGGAAACAGCCTCTTGAAGGTATTTTGAAACCATTAAAAGAGGTGTGAAATGATTTGCCACTAAAAGAAATGTCATGCTTAACCCATCGTTACAAGGAGAAAACTCTGCCAAATTAGATAAGCCACCAATGGCTACATGTGGCAGTGAAGATGATATACAAGAGGAAAACATTACAGAATTATATACGTCATCTGTGGTGACAAATAATGATGATATCGAGAAAGAATTAGAGACACTTTTCAACAGAATTAAAGCAGGATTAAAGGAAATTGTGCAAGTTTTTAAGCCTGCAATTCAAAAAAATGCTCTCTCATTAGAAGAAATTTGCTGCAACTGAAACAGGTCTTGTTTCTGCATTGTATAACTTTGGAAAATTCTCAGATTCCCAACCACTCTCACCAGGAGCACACATATCATGATATTATTTTGCTTCCCCTCCAATCAAAAAAACAAATACATAAACAATTTTTTGGTAACGGGCTTTAATTCTTTATCTATTAGAAATAAGTGGGCAGAGTAAATTGAAAAAATGTTCAAAAGAAGGTCTGAAATAAGACCCGGTTAAGAAAAAATTCCTCTCGATCATTTACAGAGAGTTACACCTTTAAAATTTTTACACTTCTCCCCCCCACCCCCATCAAACAATTCCCAATTAGTAAAATGTGCCCCATACACTAAAGAGGTGACATATAAAATTTGAGAATTATACCTTAAAAGTGTCAGAGATATGAAAATAAATATAACGTGACTTAGACCACTTTTCAATGGCTCTCGTAGGGAAAAGATCACGTCGTGTGATCAGGGGTCGTACAGAAAGTACGAAAGAAAATATTTCCTTCCACTCTAGGAATAAACGTTTGCATAGAAAATCATGTATAGTCCCCGATCATCTTTACATAAAGATATCTCTACGACTTCGTATGATGAAAGGATGTGACATGAGGGAAGTGATATACAGTTTGGTTGTCGGAACTTCACATCATTAGTGTATGGGGCACATTTTTCTGACCGGGAATTTTTTCATGCGGGTGTCGTATACAAATTAAAAAGTGTAATTTTTTGAAAATAACGAGAGGAAATTTTTTTAACGTTGTCTTGTTTCCTACCTTATTTTGAACAGTATTTCAATTTGTATTGCCCACTTATCTCTAATAGAAAATGAATTAAAGCGTGTTACCACCTTTTTGCGATACCCTGTATTATGGTGTATGTATTAAATGGCCCTCTGCAATAACACAGCCCTCTGTAAAAGGACTGGCGAAAGATATCTAACGTTATTCGTAATTAAACTATTAAAAAAGAACATTAAAAAGATTAAAAAGAACCTGAACTTTTTATGCAGCTTTGGTCAAAATTCGAAATTTTAGTGCTGTCATTTTCAAATTTATTTATATTGACAGCAGTTTTGAGTAGCAGCAGTTTTTTCATAGCTATTTATTGTAAGCAAATACCTTAGCCAGGTTCGGTTCGTGGTTTAGCCGCCTTTCCGACGATCAACACTGCAAGATCCTGTTTACCTGTTATAAATCAAGCTGATGTGCTGAAAAAGAAATTAAATTAATGATCAGTTATGTCGCAGCCGTATTTAAGGGAATTTCCCGTGTCATTACAGCAAACTGTTGAGCTTAGAAGCTACAATTAAAATGCCTCCACTTTCTGCGAAGCCAACTATTAAGCTTGGAGTAAATTTATTCCTTGTATGATTAATCCCGCGATAAGTAAAGAGTTATAATAGTAGTTATAGAGTTTTTTTTGTGATATAATGACATATTTGTAAACCACACAAAATACTAATAATACTGCTTGCAAAACCGTACGAGCATTTTTGTATGCGTTCAATTTATACGTATAAGGACGCCACCCAGTTGGTGTAGTGGCTTAAGAACTATTCTATCACGCCTTGGGTCAGGGTTCGAATCCCGACTTGGGTATGGATGTTAACGTGTCAGTTCCTTTTAAGGGGGGATAACGCTGGCTGCCCAGTGGGTGCCCCCATAATAAAATGGCCACATCATTCGGCCAGTTTTAGTGGACAATGCTTAATCGGCAAGTGCGCCCGCCCGTTGAAAAAAAAATGTGTGTAAGGGCAACCCCTTTAATAAAACATACTTACATTCAGGGAGAACTTCGCACTACACGCAGATACACGCACGTATATGTGCAATGAATTTCCATCTCATATATTACTTGCACGGATCAGGCGTTTGCAGTACAGATGTAAATACACGATAGTAATAAGATTCATTGTAAGTGTGAGCAATTACGTAGACGACGCCGTTAATGAAATGTATGAATGTTCAATGAAATGTGCGAACAATACTCACCGGCTATATTTCTTAGTTCTATCAAGTATTTAATTCTCATTCAGCTACTCTAGACACTTATTATTCTATACAGGGTGTCCCAAAAAGGTGGTAATACGCTTTAATTTAGTTGTGATCAGATATTTTTGCTACCTTCTTCGATTTTTGCTGATACCAGCAATAATAGATGAATTTCTGATGTCAGTTTCTTGAACACGGGATGATTTCTCTTAAAATAATTATGTATAAAGATTGAAATGTCATTCTGTTCTATTTCTTTGGAAATCGTTTCATCTTTGACGTTTGTTGTGTTCGTACGTAAATCGCACTATGAACCTTGTTTAACTTGTTAAGGATAAACTCTGGAGTATCTTAAAAAATGCGAGATATTAACATCAAAATAATTATTAACAGAAGCCAATAAATTTATTAGCTTTAATGTTAGCTATACGTGATTTAAAAATAAAACAGTTTTTAAGGAAGCATGTAAAAAATTATAAAACATTGTAGGTAATAGAAGGCCACAGTCTGCTTTTAATAATTATAGCATTTTGTATCGTGTATTAGTACTTTCACGATAAACACCTTTTATCATATGTCTTTAGGTTTTTACGAAATTGAGCACACTTAATTATTTAATTGTGAAAAATGAAGGAAGAGAAATTAAAAATAAATGTAATCGTGTATCATGATTTATGCATATAATTTAAATGCATTTATATTTAATGGCGTTCCACCATAGTTATCAGAGGACTTTTGAACAGGTTTAAAAACAAACAAGTAATGTTAAACACTCGAAAAAAATAATAATGCTTCTTTACTCAAGTTTTCTTACCCAATACACTATTAACTAATAATAATAGTAAAGCTGTATGTCTCAATCAACTCTCAGAAAAAAATCATAAGCAAAAAAATCGCCTTCAAAAATAAGCCGAGGAGTTGCCTGTGAAGGGAAATGTTTCAAAATTCCGTATGCTTAGCATTTTTTTCAGAGTGTATCGTGACTTCTATAGGTTCATTGTTTGTAACAGTTCACAGTACAGCTTGTAAAGATACATTCCAAATTTTTCCGAGTCTTTAGCACAATTAAATTTTCTAAAAAGCTGTTCAAAAGTTGCCTGATTTTCAAACAGAACAGACTTAACAACATTGATAAGGTAGTATATCAATTACAGAAGAATTGTTTTGTGAAGCACTTCAAAATGTTTTGCTCCTGCCCTGTCTTCTGCGAAAAAAAAATCTGGTCATTTTTCTGTGGCTATATAATGTTCATGAAAGATATTCGATCTCGGCCAATTTAAGGCATATTTAAGAGCCCCACTATGGCCTAGTGGATAAGACGATGAGCATGGTAGAAGGCTGAAATGTGAACGTCCAGCGTTCTTGTTTACCGCACGGCTTTCGATCTGACGGTCTAGAGTTTTGGTCGGTAATTTTAAGGGCATGCTAATCGCCATGCCCTTAAAATTAACGTGAATGCGCGTTAGAACCACAAGGCAACCTAACCCCCCTAGTAGCACAACTAGTTCAAAAAACGTTTAAATTACGTTGGAAACACGTTTTTTGACGTTAAGAAACGTGTTTTAAACGTCTTTTGGACTAATTGTGCTACTGGGGCCTAGGCAGATAGCCCTTGTGTACCTTTGCTTCAGCACAACAAACATTAAGCCATGCTTTGCTTAGAACTAGGGTATGTGCAGGATGGTTATAATTAAACTTCCCTTATGAACGAATGAATGGATTGTAACAAAATTTGGTATACGGACTATATATGGGATGCGTTCAAGGAATTTTGAAAAAGATAGTTTAAAAAATGTTCACTAGGTGGCTCTTTGCATGAAAAAACAAAAAATATTAATAATAATAATGGAAATAGCTAATTCGAAATGTTCAAATAATTTTATCACCTATTCAATGGTTTTTGAGCATTTATTAACTATTTTGGGACACTTTTTGAGCTGAATTCATAATGCAAAGCTCCACCTAGTGAAATGTTTTTGAACTAAACTTTTTAAAAATGTTGTCTAAGCGCATCTCGTGTACAGTCCATATACCAAATTTGGTGGCGATAGTCTCAATCGTTTCACCTGCAGAATGCAGTTTATAGGGTTTAATTATAATCACCCTGTAGATACGGAAAGATCGATGAATCAGGCTTAACACGCTGAAGTGAAGATGATCTTGCAGAAAATGCCGGTTCGATAGTGTCTCCACGAACATCTAAAGATAGAAACCACTCTTCCCATTCGGTTAAGTTTTCCATACTTCATCATCATCAGTTAAGTCACGGTGCAATCTTGCATACATTACTGGCAAGTTCCAACCGTGAAACATGAGCGATTTCTGGGTTTTGTGACAGTACAGAGTGAAATAATGACTGCCAATGCCCTTAAAGCACGTGTCACTTAGCTTCTATTAACCTTCTGCTGCAAGAAAAAGTTTGAATATTAAAGAGATACCATCTCGAAGAAGTTCCATCATCTTTACCATCGCCTGATTAGTTTTTCTGATAAAGCAGCGGCTGCAGAGAATAGATTTCTTTACTTTTTTTTTCCAGTAACGCACCGTCAAATCTCTAAAGGCCGTGTATCGGAGAAAGTGACACTGGATAAGGCTGTGTTTAACGACACGTGCTGACAAATCCAAGCCTTCAGCTAGTTTAAGAATTAACATTCAAGACACGATATGAAACCAGTTCATTGGGAGTGATGATATCTGTAGACACTTTCGCACGGACACTTCACCGAATGCTATTCCCACAAGGTTAAATGAAATACTTTGAATTTTTGATTCGCGTAACAATGTTGATTAATTTGTCGATCTTAAACTAATTGTTCACTAGAATTACCTTAAAAATACAAAACAAAATCTAAGTTTGTAAGCGTCTCCTCCAGGCTATTCAAGCATGTTCTTTGAATTGCCTCTGCTTTAAGTCTGAATCGGAGACATATGTGCTAAACTTGCGAGATTATTCTTTAATTTAGTATTGAATATTAGCTATTAGTTTTGGCTACAACGGAAGTATTGCAAATGCACCTTTTAAAGAGGGTAAATGGTGGACTGATATATTACAAATATCTCCAATGTATCCCGAATGTAGGGAGCTTCCACAGTTCAAAGGTTTCGATTACGAGGATAAGGCAAAAAGTATGTTCAATGTTGACAGATCACTTCTTACGCTGGGCACACTGACCTTGTCTTCGTTTATTTCATTGTTGTACTTTTTTGGTTCTCCTATAAAACTTAGATCTTCATTCCCCCATTTGTGTTTCTTATATGGCAAACAGATCATAGCCGCTTCATTAGAAATTTGCACAAAACAGGGACTACGAGCAGTGGTCCCGTTTTCGTGGCTGGAAGATGTATCAGGGGTCGCAGTCGAAAGACTTTTGGCACAACACGGGAACACTGTTTTGTCGCAACGGAGTATCTACGAATGGATTGAATAATTCAATGGTCACCCCGCTCCTTCCTCTTGTGTAACACTCGTGCGACTATTTTTGAATTTTTCAATCCATTCTTTGACACTCCATTGCGGGATGACACTGCCTCCACACTGTTCCAAAAGTCGTTTATGGATTCACCGGATAACTGCTTTTTGTTCGACTATGGTGAAAACTTCTAATGGAGCGGCCAATCTGCGGCAAATGGAGGCATTAGGATCATCGTTTCATAACAGGACCAAAACAGCAGAACAATAAAACAAACGAGAACAGAGATCAGTATGGACAACATAAGAAGAGTTATGTATGTATGTAACATGTATTTCGGATTTGTGTGCTTGGCCCGAAGCCCGTTTATAAATCGACGTCAGAAGCCATGGAAAACTCCGGTTAGGCCGACAGCCGCTCGACGGGACCCGAACCCGGGACCCTCACACTTCGGCCATCTACCATTTTCAGTGGCATAACCACTGTGCCATGGTTAGGCGAGTTATGTCAATATATTGCGGATAATTTTGACCTACCCTCGTACTTTTTTACAGACAAAAACACAAAATTCTGACTGAAAATGGAGAAGCTCTATCGAGTTTCATTGAATGAATGTCTGACATTTATATTTGATTCCCCTTCTCCAAAAAGCCTACTGAAATGAAAATTACTATCAAAATGATTTTTAAAAGAGTCGACACTTGCTTATCAGGCATTCACCACTACAAAGGCCGGAAGTGTTGGCCGTTTTACTATGGGAACACTCAGTAGGCGGCTACAGTTACCCCCATGAAGGGACGGACAAATTAACACCGAAGTCCAAGCCGGGAATCGAGCCAGGATTCAATGTGTGGTAGAATGGTTCTCTAGCCACTATACCTCCTGGGTGGCCCAGTAGCAAAACGATATTGGCGGACTATTGTCTTCTCAGTACTTATTTCATAGGTTGTTGTACAGTACTGAAACACATTCTAAACTTAAAAGATATCTTCTGTTCTAATGGCTGCGCTCAGATATAAGGCAGGGCATCGTTTTATTTTGATAAATATTTTCAATCATTACAAATGGCAAATTTTGTCTTAAAGGATCATCTTATTTAGAAGGAATCCAAGTTTTGTACGATAGAATGTTCAACTTGCAGTCCCTGGCCATATTAATGTGACCACCAAAAAACATATTTTTACTTACAAAAATGCACCATGTGAAGGAAGTGTTAATCATGAAAAAATCGACAGTGAGATTTTGATGTATTTACACGTTTTGCGGTATTCAGAACTCATTTATGCTATCTTTACGGTGAGGTATGTATGTAAATAGATGCACTGGGTGTATATAAACTCTAAGGGGTGATGGAACACATCAAGACAAACAATATTGAATAGGAAGCTAAAGGTCCTAAACGTATTCCGAAGGATATAGGCGCCATTAAAGTTTAGGGAACAAAATTTCAAATGATTATAAAAAATGAAAAATTTGGTCCATTCGTTTGCGGTTTTCGCTAAAATTATTATTTATGCCAGTATTTTCTTGAAAATAAATTTTAAAGAACGTTCAAAAAATACCGATCGTGGGTGCTTTAGACTTTGAGTAACGAACAACTATTTTTTAGCGTTATTTTTTGTATCTCATTAAATGCTTTCAAAAGCTTAGACTTAAATTTAGAACTAAAAATCTGAATCGTTTGGAGTGGTTAAGTAGCACAATGAGCTGTGTTCAGGAGTTGAAATTTGAAACACACCCTCCTGAACACTGTTCAGTTATTCTCGATCTTGGTGTCGTAGACCAACCAGGCAGCAACTACTACCCCCTTTACGTAAAATGAACGAGAGAGGGATGGAAAAATTAAAAATAAAATTTATTCATAACAGACACGATCAATTTCCGCTCAAAATACTACATAAAAAGAAACAATTTGATGTACGCACGTAGTGCGCAATATGACTGAAGGTTGACACGTGCATAAAATGGTAGACGCATGATGTTCGTGCGGAATCAAAAAAAAACTGTTCGAAAGAGAGCCCACCAGCAACAATGCAGCCCCTAGACCACTGGCGGAGGGAGTTGCGAACATTAACAAATAACCCGTGCATCTCCCGGATATCGCCTACTACGGTGGAAATCCTCGCTACCAGGACCTCGTCGGAGTCGACGGGCTTGCGTAAACAACACTCTTCATATGGCCCCAGAGGAAGTAGTCTAGGCAGGACAGGCCAGGCGAGCGTGGCATCTTCAATAGGCATCTTCGAAATAACTTAATATAGCAACTTAATATAGTTCAATAGGCAACTTAAATGGCATCTTCAAAATAGAAATTTTAATGTCTTCAACGAGGAGCTAATGAATTACAAAGCACTGAAAGAGAGCTATGTAACGGTAAAGAGAAACTTTTTAGTTGAAACCATAGCTTCGGAAATAGCGGGTGCATTTCACTATTGTTTGGTTCAAAGAATAATATATAAAAGCCTAAAAAAATCAAGAAAACTTTTTTCTTTACTCTCTATACACAGTTTTTCATATTAACTATGAATTCCTATATCATAGTAGAATTACCCAGGGAACATCAGAATTCATAGTCTAAACTTTAAGAAAGTGTAGGGTGCATTAAGTTGACTTACATTACAAAACAATTCAGGATATGAAGATAGTCTTTACACATCAATTAAGAATCACCTCAAAAGAGTCTTGAAGTGTTAGGCATATTTAAATTCGAGTATTAGTTTAACACTTATTTTAAACGAGAACAAAGAAAATTGTCGATATGTAGAAAAATCCAAGCCCTCATTTATAAGATATAGATTGAAATGAAAGTTTATAACGAGGCACGACTCCCTTCAGGTGCCACACGTACCATGGTAGAAATGTAAAATGTCCGAAATTTACTTTCATCCCAGACCAAAATGGTATGGCTTAGCAAAGCAAATTTTCCCCCCTTAGAGTGTCCAAAAGTTTGAGGAGGTTCCCCTTCCAAAGTTTACGGAGGGTAATAACCAGATTCACGATAGCAGACACAAGAATTGCTGGTAATAACCAGACTCACGATAGCAGACGCAAGAATTGCTTTGTCAAAAAAGAAAAAAAAAATGAAAAGAAAAATCTGGCCTGGATATCCCAAAATCTCTTAAGATCTATTACTATTCATCGTATAATTCACTTTTAAGCTTTGTAGGGAGCTATATCCTTTTCTTTTTTCTTTAGCGACAAAGAACTTGAAAAACACGATATTTATCTTCTCGCTAAAGAAAACACTTTTCATTTTTTTATTTTTTTTCTTTTCAAGAAGCTGTTTAAAGAAAGTGAAACTAATCTCTTGCTGCTAAACTACCCAAGCTGAATACATAATTGCGACTTATTAGAACGTGTTGGGAAAAATTAACGCGCCGGCAGAAAGTTTATGAAAAATACTGTACGGAATATTCTCACGTACCTTCTGGGAATAGATGGAGGTGTTATATAATAATGAAGCCTTCAGAACCTTTGCATTTTTAGAGGCTGCTTTGTTTTATTTTTGATTATTTATTTCATTTTAGACTGTCACTTTACTGTTCTCAACATAATTTACAGTGTTCACGAAGGGTTTTCTTTTTCATCTCGTAATATCGACGGCTCGTTTGTACGCTGAGTAAGTGGTCAGTCACCTTTCTCAATTTATGGTATTATTGCCTTTTTGCGGTGATTTTGAACAGATTGGAGATTTTTCTTAATTAAAAGTCTACACATTGCGGAGAGGAGTTTTTTTCCATAACGGAGTTTAAATACAGTGACTCCTAAATCGTGCGTATGCAGAATCTTTGAGTTTTTGTGAGAGTAGTTTTGAGTGTACCGGGCGTCACAAAAAAGTGGTAATGGACTTAAAGCTCTGCTAGCCCTTTAGTCTATGGACCAAATATGGAAGGGGACCCGTGCCTTTCCACTTCTAGAATTTATGTTTGAGCATAAAAATAAGTTTCAGGAAAAATAGGGTCAAAAGAAGAATGTATTTTATCTTCTGCTTGTTTACTCAAAAAGTGCAGCCTGGTACGAAACGGGCATGAAAATTTTCATTCTATGAGAAGTAAGAAAAAGAAGATGAAAGAAAATATTTCATGAAAGTAAATGCAACGAACTTTTTTATCATATTAAATCTACCTATAAGAAAAAACGACAATGTATGGGGCTCAGGTGATAGAAAACAAAATACGAAGATTTATGCAGTATTTTGGCCTCTTTCTATTTACGTGTCAGTGCATGAACATTGAGCTAAATAATTTTTCTTTAAGTCATCCTCTGAAAAATAGCTTACTTTCTAGAAGTTAAAAGCTGACTTGGCAGTATATTCCTTCATAAGAATTGTTATCGTTAATTTGATAACGTAGAAATATTTTTAAAAGGTTCTGATAAAATAAGTTGCTGAATTCCGTGGGGAAAAATATATGATTCAGAGAATTTTGCATTGCTGATGAATTTACTGAATTTTTTTTCCCTTCCAATTTTCTATTTTGAAAAATTTCTATTTGAGTACGCATATTAGTTTCTGACATACGTGCTTATATGTTTTAAATTTGGCTTTCCCCAGTTTTCTCCCAACTTCTGCCATAGACTACATGCCTGAAACACACATGCTAGTATTATAGAAGCTCATATATACACCCACGCTTTAACAGAAGCTCAATATTTATTGCTGTTTTATCAAAGTTAGGTTTAAAAGAAAATTAAAGAAATTTATGATAAATGTAAATTATTACATTCTTATAAAAGTGTCATTTCTTATTAGTTAACAATATAACTAAAATGCTGCAAACTAGTATATGTTAACACAGATTAAAAGACATATACGCGTACTGTCATTTTCAGATTGGGGGAACAAAAAACTTTTTTCCGTTTCCCGCACCGAATAACAAATATTTCTAACTCTCCTATCATGCCTTCTTTTTTTTATCTGCACTTCGAAACTTCTTTATGGTTCGTTGAAGTAGGAACAATAGATTGACTCCCAGATAAAACTTTCTTAGAAAGACCTTTCATTTAGAAGCTTTTAAAATCGCATTAAGCATGCAAACATCAGTTAAGCTTAGGGTATGTAATTATCATTCTCATCTTATCTGGCAAATTTTCTATCAGTAGACACCTCGTAAATACTTGGCGTTTTACCAAATTAATAACAGACAAAATCGTGTCCGAAGGATTTCGATTGTTTGGTTTATTTGAACTCTGCAGTTGTTAAGTTAAACTGTACATTAAGTTTTACTTTTGAGCGTTGAATATTTGTGTAGTGCCGGTTTATTATTTATTCACTTATTTATGTAATTTTTTGTAGATTGTTTTAAAAAATTAAAGTACTAAATGAAAATTTTTTTACAAACGAGTCTGCTGAATAATTTGAATCCAAGGAATAGAAAGTGTTTAGTTATTCTTTGTTTTCATGCTTCAAATTTTATTGTACAAAAAATTTATTTCGTGGAGCTTTAAAGTTTATATATTGCAGCAGTTTAGAGAAGTATAATAGTTATGCTGAAATTTTTTTTTTTTTTTTTTTTAGGGGTTGGCGACGGGGTGTTAAGAGTTTGCATAGAATCCATTTTCATTATTTTCCAAGTGGTAACTATCATCATCATAGTTTTCTTATTACTATTATTATTACAATCAGGGCCGGCCCAAGGGGGGGGTGAATGTAGGCGATCGCCTAAGGCCCCAAGCTTAAAGAGGCCCCGCGCCTGGGCCATATTTTTTTCTGTCACATTAGACCGAGCCTAGTAGATGGTATCGCTAAAAAAGCCGAGAAAGAAAACTATGTACTAGCAGTGCTATTAGTAACTTACATAACAGAAAAGAGGTCCTGCTCTTGTGCTTCGCTTGGGGCCCCGCAAGCCCCCCGGGCCGGCCCTGTTATAATTAAAATAGTAATTTTCAGTACAGTATTTTGAAAATACAACTTAATTACTAAATTTGATACCCTACATAATTAATAGTTATTATCTGCACACTCTCAGGGATTTAATTACGATTACTCAGTCAGGGTAGCGTACATTCATGTATCACTTCAGTGGGTTAAGGAACATTTGTCGAAACACTTAATTATCATAATTGTACTGAGTTTAACTCGAGGCTGTTCTTTGTGGAGTCAGTAACGACATGCAATAATTAAGCATGCTTTTGATAGCTCGCAGCATAAAGGCATTTCATGAAAGAATTTAATGAAAAAAAACAAAAAAAGGGACAATTAAAGGGTTAATTCAGTTTTTATTTCAAATACAGGTATGCCGTACGCATTCAAAAATAATATCCACAGACGGGGTGAGCTTCTTTTGATAGCGCATGGCCATTGTCGGCTTATGTCGGTTCTTTCTTGAAACAATGAAGAACATACCTCCTGTTATAAAAAAAAAAAAGAATCATTTTGTGAAGACTCCCTCCCATCTCTCCGAACGTGGGAAATCGTTCAATGATCAGGTTGTTGCGCCTTGGAACAACGGCCCGAAAGGATTGCCAAAACAAGAGAAGACGGTGCTTATTGTATCCCCCTTCTTGTTATTGCTGCTCGAGATGGAAGGTCCTCAGGCAGCGTTGCCCAGTGCCAACGGCCTGCTGCTCCAAGGCCAGGATTGAGGGGGTTCTAGCTCCTTTTTTATTTTCTGATAATAACGGTGTGACACATCGGTTCGATAGTAATCGTTGTAATAATGTTTGTCTTTTGTCACTAAGTTGAATCTAAAACCTCTAATTCGTATGCAGCGACTTTTTGTTGTATAGATTGCAGTTATGTTGTTTTCCGTTGTTTTTTCTTCTTCTTGTTATAGGAAGCTTTTGTGTAGTGCTCGTTTTTTTTTTTTTTTTTGGTCTTTGAAGGACGTTGGAAATACAGTTCAGATCATTTATGGTAAGAGAGTAATACTGAAAAGAGAGGAATGTATGAGTGATATAGTTTTTAGATTAATGTTTTAGAAACTGTGTTGCTAATTTATAGTAGTTCGGTAGTGGTGTTTATAGCTTTATTGCGGGTTTTAGTACATTGTAATGAACTTTTCGTAAAAGAAGTGTTTGGCAACTGGAAAAATTCGGGTCCTCTTACTTCTGTTGTATATATTGAGCGGAGAGAGAAAATTTGCGCAGTTAAAAATTTGGATATTTCAGTATTTTTCAATCGGTGCAGCTTTTTCTGAAAAGGCTGGAGATAACTTATATAAAGATTTCATCATAAGTAAAACGTCAGACTCGACCGCTGATTCCTGTGTTGCGTGTTGTATTGTGGGATTAAGGCCACTTATCTTCACGAAGGATCTAGGCCTATGGGTGGGGTGACCTCCGTGGGGGTCTTTTTAAGAGGTCCTAACCCGTATTTACGCTAAGTTTCTGAGAAAAACAAGGAAAACTCAGAACGGTTAGGTCGACGGACGCGCGATGGGACCCGAATCCGGGACCTTCACACTTCGCCCGTCTACCATTTCCAGTGACATAACCACTGTGCCATGGTGAGGCGCTGATTCTTGCGACTATTCTGTGGATAATTCTGACTTTTGTTCCAGTCCCAAGTATCATTCATTTCCGACTACAGATATAGTTATGTTTATAAGTGGAATTCCAAATGGTGCAAGAATAAAGTAAATTAAGAACTCTGTAAAATAACACACATAAATAAAAAAAATGTACCGCAAATGATCGTTTCGGGTCCTACTAAGGGTCCACCCTTCTTCAACTGCAAAACTTCTCCAGCATCCACACAGGCAGGAAAGTTGGAACGGAAAGTCAGTTCTAACTTTCTTGCAGTGAAACTTTTGTTCCACCCAAAACGATCGTTCTGAGGCATGTATATATTTTTTAAATTTATGTGTGTTATTTTGCAGAGTCCTCAGTTAATTTTGACCGTTTAGTATCAGTTTTTGAGTCTTGTTAAATGAAATATGAAATTAAAAATAAATGAGCCTAAGTGTTATTTTTTACTAATTCATACATGCATGCAATTGCTCAATTTAGAAAAAGGTTTTAAAAAAATATCGAGCTAGTTTTAAAGTAGAGTGTTTTTGTTCGAAGCTTCACCTTATCTTCACCATTTCAACCTTATAGATGAGTTTGTTTATTGTCACTACATTAAACCTGAAAAAACCTTTTTGGTGATGCTCTGAATTTCACTAATACACGACAGTAACGGTGTTTTTTACTTTTTTCAAAACAATGGACTGCGTAATATCTTAAAAACAGAATGGAACTTTTCAATAAGACTGCACATGTTGAATTAAAGCTAATTAACATGCGATATGAATCTTTCAATAGTATGAAAAACACAAAATTACTTGAAATTTACAATACCTAAGTAACACCATGCGTGAATGTAATATTCTAAATACACAATCGTTACGAGCGCTACAGTCGAAGGGTTACCCGATTTTTGCAGCACTGAAAAATCGCTCACTTAGAAGGACTAAACAGCCAATAATCGAACAGCCTCCAATGACATAGAAATATGCAAATTTAGCGAAATCATTTTTAAAATTTTAGTCATCGACTTTGCTTGTTGTACGTTTTAGAGGGAAAGTTAAAAAATTTTAGTATGCTACAAGATATTTTGTTTCCGTGGATTTTCTTCCTTCTTCGAACAAATGGTTTTGAACAAATGGTTTTGTAAAATTTAAAAAATGAAGTAAAATTATTTTGAGAGAAACTTCTTAAAACTTATTTTAAAATGAACTCGTAATTGTGAATTTTTAACTTTCAGGAAAAATATTTAAAAAGAATAAATAAGATCGCTTTGCCCGTACATAGATTAACTGAACGTTCAAAGTAATAGTTATATTCGTTAATCATATTATAGATATCAAAATTAATTTGCGGGTTAATGAACTATACTTGGCACAAAGTTAATTTATTATCATCTTACAGATAGTTAGTCAGCAGCAAGGAACTTTAATCATAGGTTCCTATAATCATGTCATCATTTATGATATAATAGGCCCTCCGGGTTTCTAATCTTGTCTTTTGTGTAGCCCTTTATATTTATGAGTTATTTATTTGATGTTTTTAGTATGTGTTGACATAGGTAAGTTTTTATTTTTATCTTAGTGTTAGGTGTTTATCTCTGTTTAAGGCAATTAAAGAAGCAGTTTAAAAGAGGAAGAGAGGTATTAATTTGAACTTCATTATAATCGTAGAAAATCGCAGCAGATATTCAGTATTGACTAAATAATATTTTGTACCATAATTTCACGCAAGTAAGCAGTTGCTTCCAAAAGATTAAAGCTAAACTTTAGTGTCTACGGGTCTTATGTCGTTAAGGTTTATAAAGGTAATTTATTATTATTCTGGAAATTGCGAGGAGATAAGGTTTTAAATTGATTTTAAGATATCATAATTATTTTTGCTGTGGATTTTATTGCAACACAAAGCAGTTCGAAAGTAATAAAATATGAGGGTTGGTTTCTTTTTTTTTTTCAAGCGTCAGGAGTGTTAAGTAAAAGATGAGAGCAAAGAAAAAAAAATGAACGTATTATGAAAAGTTATATGGTTACTTTTCAACCTAATTGACAAGAAGATTCAAGCATCTCCCGTATCAGTAGATGATTTTGGGTTCAAGGTTACAAAAATTGCTAATTCAAAGGCCGATACAGATCAACCAGTATCTCACACCGCTGTTGTTTTATTGCTCTCTATTAGGGCCGTACCCAGAAAACATTTTCGAGGGTATGGACCAAACAGTGAAAATGGCCAAAATTTTCACAAAATCACCTTGAATGTTATTTTGTTAACAAAATTTTAAATTTCGGGGGGGGGACCCCACCCCCCTGGGTACGGCTTTGCTCTCTATTGTTCAGTAACTTAGCACTGTGTGGTTTTTACCGCTTCCAGGAAGAGTTACCGCTTAGATGCCATAGATCGCAGACCAATGAGGATTTGGGAAACAAAGTTCAGGCCCATTTCGTATCACTGATAGAAATGTTTCTCAAAGAGAGTATTGAAAAGCTCGTCTACCGACAAATTCCTAAATCATCGTGTAGATGGTGTCCAAAAGTAAACATATAAGGAACTTAAGTTTGGGTAAGTGTCCTCGAATCCCTGGATCCGCCTATGATGACGATTATTTGAACTCGGAAGTAAGTATACATAAAAGAAGTAGGCATACATTGAACATCTCACGTGAAAGAACGGTCAGGCAATCGATAGTCAGAAATGAGGTGAATTCTGTACTTGGCCAACATTACCTCGAATCTGAAGATTGTTTTGGAGATTTCTAAATTCTATGGAAGCAAGTTTTAATAATTTTTACAAAAGCGGCAATCTACCACAGTTGAGAAATATTTAACTTACATTTTCTTCTTTCAAATCAGAAATAGCTCAGTTAACTATAGGTATGTATTGAGAAATTTTATATTATGATTAATTTTAGTGGAATTGAAACCAAAAGAACTTTTTAAAAGTGAAGATTATCAACATTGGACTTAATGGATAATCCTGTATTGATACTTCAGTGTCGAGCAAAGTACGTTTCATTCATCTGCATCACGTTAAATAACTATAATTGATTTCTTTTCCATTTCTTCTAAAACCATCTGGCAAATAATTTCTTCATTTGCTGAAATTTAAGAACGATTTTGCCAGTACATCTCTTCTTAACGATTTTTACAGCTATAGGGCAAAACCTTCCGTCAAAAAGTCTTCCAATTTTAAAATTATTCCTTAATCTCCCAATTTCTTTGAATTGTTTGAGAATTGTTTTATATCCTAGGCCTAGCACATCAGGTGGTATATTTTCTTATCTTTTATAGTTATATTACTGTGCAAAAAGGACCATAGCGGCTTGATTGATGGTACGCCCTGGATGGGTTGAAATCTGAATAACGCTTTATCGGGAGACGAAAAGTCTGCCCAATTACATAACTCTTCCGGAATGGAATGAAAATTTCATAAATGTGGTTCTTGCTCGTTTATATATATCTATGTTATCGACTTTCATTAAAAATTTCTGAACTGCATCCTTGTGCGCATGAAAACTCCTATGATGCCTCTGAACGATGACACTGCAACTCCCACAAAGAAAATAAGATCTTTTTTTTTTAATACATTGCTAGAAAATCCCCCTCCCCCCCCTCTTTTAAATCTACGATTGGTCTTCTTTTCTATTGCTCTTTTCTCTAGATTCAAAGCGCAAGGAAAACATTTTTCATTAAATCTCTTTTTGATGTAAATTTTATCGCTGTTAGATGGTTAATGGTGACGAGCGAAGAGGTAATAGGGATGAAGATAGTTTCTTAGATTTTTATTTATTCACCATAAGAGTGCGAAAACGTAGAAACTGGCTTGATATTGTTGCACGAAACTAAATATTTGTTCTTAAACACAAGGCAAATTACTGCACAAGGGAAATATCCTTTTCATGCTCCCATTAATAATTATTTTAAAAATTGGTTTGTTAAAAAAAAAGAAAACTTTTCAACCAGGGGAGACACTTTTTCCAATTCCTCGTATTTTCCAGATTTTACCATATGTTTTTTGGAACCTCCTGCAGAGGGTTGTAATCTTCCCTTTTTAATAAAGCTCTGAACGATGACACTGCAAGTCCCACAAATTTGGCGAAAATTAATTGCTTCGGGGTCGACTGGGAGTAAAATATTTTAAGGATCTCTTCTCTGATCACGTCAACGACTTTCTCTTCCTTTCCGCCTTGAATGGGTAAACAAAACTTAAAAACATTTGTTAAAATTGTAACCGCACTCGCGTAAAGAAACTGAAACGAAAACAGCACAAAAACTAAACTTTGCAACCTCTCAGTAAACGCATAACAGAGTAATAGAAGCAGATAATGTGAGCATAGGGAAACACAAGGTTTGCCGCCCACGAAAGGGAGCATTACTAGTCGAATGATCCTATATCTTATAAAAAAATGAAGAATGTTCTACTGTAAAACAAGAAAAGAAGTAATAGTACATCTTTCATTATCGGTGAAACTTAAGTAAGGGGCTGTACCTTGGAGTATTGTGTATTGTGTTTGATTCCAACCTGAACAAAGCCAACCTGCCTAGTGGGGTGCCTTATGAGAAGGACTTTTTAATGGGTTTAACGCAAGATTGTACCGTAGTAACCAGTGGTTAGTGCTCGAATGGGAAACGAAAGGTTCCAACATACCACTGAAGACCTCCGTGTACATGTGGTTGGTGTACGAGCACTTTAAATTGATCCTTTTGAAAAGACCCCTCGGCAGTCACTAGCATCTTCCTACAAGTACCCATAGTCACAAATCTTCTTTCTAATGAGGATTCATATTGTGGCGGGAAACTCAAGGAAGGTCGCATCTAGCTCTAAAAGATACATTTGGCTACGTCAACTCTCCTAGTCTTGCCAATCAAACAAGTTCATTAGTATCATTATGACATTACTTTCGTTGAATTCTACCTGCATGAAACGTAGACTGTGGTCTACAAACCCTACTACGGAAAGAGCTGGCGTCAACTATTTAGAAATTGCGTTTTGAAGTACCTTTTAACATATAATTTGTTTTCTTTGGCTGGTCTTAAGTAGTCCAGAAATGGGTGTTAACCCTTTGAGGCGCAACCCTTTTTTCAGCATTGGGCCATCTATCCAGCTGTTCTCGCGTTCTTCCATTTTTCAGCAGATGTCAGTGCTGTTAAAAGTAATCGTGACCATTTTTTTACGGGAAATGACGTGCTAAAAAGTAAAGAATTCTCATGGAGCTATATCTCCCGCAACTATTTCTATAGAAATCAAATCTATTCTTCGTGACTGGAAACAGTCAAAACGTCCGAGTTGGGTGTTCCCAGAGCGGGATCACTGAGCGTTAAAGGGTTAACAATTCCTTTGTTAAAGAACGCAAAAGAGTCAAACAGTCTTTTGTCTGGTGCGAATACGATGAATACTGCATTATATTTCAACTAAAGGTAAATTAAATATACCATATAAATCTTTTGCAAAATTGCGAAATTTAAAGTTACCGTCGGTGTTTATCTCATTTTTCTATGCTAATATTTTTCACTAGTAAAATACGAGCACAGAAAATGATATTTTATGTTTCTTTTGAGAGCGTAAAATGTTTGCTTTTATGTAATTATGAAAGAATTTTTTTTTTCAATTTACACCTCAATAATATATTTTTCAAAAAGTGTTCCTCGACACGTGTGTTTTATGCTCCAGAGGGCGTGTGTGTGTGTCTGAACCCTGTATAGCGCTCTCAGCGCTACTGTCTTTGTATAGCGTAGTGTATGTGACTGCAAAATAATTTAGTGCCTGAAAACATGAGTAGCGTGACAGAAAATTTGGGAGGGGGTAAGCACATAACATATTCATGAGCAATAATAGCTAAGTTTCTACGAATTTTGCAAAAGAAGCTTTAAAGTAAATGAATTTTTAAACAAAAAAAAAAGGTGGCAAGGTCTAACACATGTGAGCCTCTAACGACACGCCAAATCCTCGAAATATTTTAAAATATACATTTGGTAGTTATCAAGATTTTACGTTACACTTATGGCCATTCTTCTATTACCGAAGATAAGAACTAAATAAGATCTTTAGTTCATGTACGCCTATATGTGTACTTTTAGGGAGAGGCTATATCATTGGATCTAAAATGGGATGCATCCTGGGTTTTCAAACTTTAGAGAGAGAGCCGGAGAGAACTCCCAACTACCCCCTATATAGGCTCCCCATGCTTAGCTTTGAATTTCATATTGTAGTGACTCGATATGATACATGAGATTTTAGGTTCCTCAACAGTGACGCAGGTTACTTTAACCCCTTCCCCCCTATAAACACATAAAACGAAAACCACGTCATTTTATCCTGAAATTTCATAACATAAATTTGGCGCCCCACTTGAGCTGCGGCTTGGGACATACGCCCTTACTTAGCCTTCCCCAACAACGCCCCAGACTACAACGGATTTTTATAAATAGTTTACATTTAAATGTTATTATTTTTTGCAGAATAAACACATTTTTTATAATGCTTAAATTGGAGATTTGAATAGCTATTTAATATTCCTTGAAAGTAGTTAAATAAGATTTGAATAGTAATTTAATTTTCTTTGAGACTAGTTGTTAACTAATACACAAGATAATGCTTGATATCATACATTTTTTGATAAAAAGAGCTTTCTTCGCTGTGTTGTTCTACTTTACTCTTCGTATTTTGATCATAAAATTTAGAGATACCCAGTATCTTTCTTATCTTATGTATATTTGTTCTAATTGTTACGATTCTGCTTAACGAATTTTAAAAAAACAAAATAAACTGCAAAACCATTTATATTTTTTATCTTGAGTCAGTTAAAAATCAAATTTATGAAAACATTTTTTTACAGGGAATTTATTGCTCAGCATGTTCAATTGTATCGTAAACGAAAAAACATTCGTCTAGTAAGATTTATCAGACTTGAATTCTTCTTTTAGCTGAGTAGACAGGTTTAGACTACTTCAGAGTAAGAAAAATGGTATACTGGCTTATATTAAGCATTCAAAATGTGTTTCCTTCCTCTAGTTATCTTTCTACCAGTATAACCTGGCGTCTTTGACCTTTGCATTAGTCTGCAATATTTACAATTCGAATTTGTGATATTACTCTATAATAACTTCGTTACCATGCAATAACGTTTGTTAATTAGTAATTTTACTTCTCTTAAATTTTATGACAGTCTTACAAGATCGCTTTCACACCAGAGGGGAAAACACAGATTTAAAACGTTAATTATAAATGATTTGATTGTTTTTCTTGTCAAAAGTATCCCAATGTGAAGAGTACGACTTTCGAATAACCGATTCGTACGAATTTTGAGGAAATATGCATAAATGATATAATTACTGGTGAAACATAAGACTCAAAATACAGGCTTTCCCAAGAAATCACTCGCTAAACATTCTATTATCAGTGTACATAGTTGAAGTAATATATTTAATTAATAACTTCAGCCACCTGTTTTTTTTTTTTTTTTTTTTTTTTTTGTGTGTGTGTGTGTGCTGGGCCCCGATTTGTGGTTGCGGAGATTCTGGCTGCAAGCTCTCGGCCCGGTCTTATATTCCCTGGTATTTAGCCACCTATGACGTCATTGGAAGAGCGCTAGTCTGCAACGTAGATGGCGATGTGTTTGGGTCTCGACTCTACTGTGACAAACTCATTTGAGTATATACTTAGTTTAAAACTTACATGGAATTAATTTCAACGCTACGAATTATGTTTGTTACTTAATTGACTTATTTTTTTAACTTTAACTAAATTTATTTATTTTTACTTTAACTAAAAGCAATTTAATTCTTTAAAAAAATCTGATATATTTATTTTTATATTTTACAATAATGAATGAATGTATTACAACTTACATTCCTACCACAAACTTGGATATAGGACGATCATCGACTAGTGGCAGACGAGCGAAATAACGTCAGCCTCTCAAAGGAAAATACCCGACCCCCATTTAATGATTAGCTAGGTGAGTGCCCTCTAGCAACGCATAGCGATGAATAATGATGTAATCTACTGCTAAAGCACACATTCGCACAAACTTAATGATTACGACTCACAGCGCCATCTTATACGAAAATTTCGTTTAGATCTTTCAGAATACGTAGGTCGATGATCATCCTACATCCAAGTCCGTTATTCCTACACAATTTTATCAGAATCGGTGACTGAAAGGCCACTCCCTCTGGTTGTAAGAGCGATGAATTCGGAACAAATGGATCATTGTTCAATCACCTTTTGTCAAAGTACACAAATAGATCGCTTAACAATTGTTAGATGTTTTTACTTTGTCGCTGTAAACACAGAACTTTCGTTTTATTGCTTAACTAAACTAACCCAAATCAATGTTTATGAGCCTTCTAATTCTCAAAATATTTTAAGCAATGGTTATGTACGCTTTACCCATCTATTCCTCATAATTTGCAACTGCTTTGTGAACATGAACACATCTGCCTTTGATCATCTTATTAAAAATTCCAAAGCACGGTACAAAATAATGTTCTCTATCATATTGACTACAATAGTTCCTAGATACTTTTGTTTTCCATTAGACTGTATTAACTATTGCAGTTGACTACCTACCAAACTACTAGCTGAACTTATATCAGTAAGTGCTGACCTAACAAAGTTTTCGTGGGTTATCTAGACACACTACTATTTTGGTGAAGTGGTGGTGGGGGAGGAGGAACAATTTGACTTATTCTTAAAGATAAATTTTAATAGTTGATATTTACTCAAGCTCTTAAATAAATTTTATCTCAGTTTAGAATTATAAAGCAGCTCAGCGTCTATCCATTTTTTCCCGTTTGTACTGAAGTTCTAAACCACCCACATACGTGACCGGGAAGTAGTAGAATTTTATTTTAGAATTTTTACAAGCATTGAACACTTACGAAATTTTTCTGTGGGAACTTTGGTTCCAAGCAACCATAAGGATAAAGCCAAAATGGAATGAATTTTGTAATCTAAACAAAAGAGCTACTTTTTTAACATTCATGATTTCTTCGCATATCTGAGGTTGATATTATAGAAGTTCATGTTGCGACAAGCAGTAATAGAATATATTAAATTAATTTCATAAATCATTCTTTTTCTGAAGAAAACTACTTTTTTTCTGAATTTTTAATAGATTTTTCTACTAAAGTTACTAAAACTGTTCTTTGAAATTTCCTACGTACTCCGCACTCACCTGATTTTTTGTGTGGGTGCTTAAACCCCGGATCACCCACACAGTCAGCGCCTCTGTCAGTAATGTACTGAATTAATATTGATATAACATTTATCCCATTCCGCTAAAAGCTAGGTGAAATATTTTTTCATTAGTGTTCTCGATTTATAGAAAATTACTATTTAAAAACATGAAAATGAAGGAAATCACTGTTCTAAAATGCATGAAAATCTGGAATTATTAATCATCCAAGCGTAAACGTATTTAACAGGTGAGGATTCACGATACGAAAGCGTATATAGGTATACAAAGAGTACAACTACACCTGAAATCGAATTATAAAGTTAAAAAAGGTTTTTAACCCTTTTAAATACTTATTTGGTTCACAAATATTTAAGTTTTATATTTATAAGATTTGCTTAGCAGCTTGAACATGATCGTCAGTTAAGGGTGACGATTTAAGTTATTGTTACTTAAAAAGTATTTTTAATGTTGACAGCTCCTTAAATTTAGGTAATATCTTTTAACAGCCTCTCTCAATGAACTTGCTATTTACTCAAAACCTTTTCTTAATGAGTTTTTATGTAGTTATAAACTTGTAAAACGTCAAACGCAATGGATTGACTTGCATTGGCGTTACGGTTATTTTACATAACCTAGTGCTTCTTCTCTCTGAATTGAAAGACAGATTAGTAAACAACAATTAGCATCCATCATAGGTTAACTGGCAAAATAATTTCTCAAATAAATGGTGTAATCACGTATAATAATAAGGATTGATTTCATAGATGGGCGCACATTAGAAAATAAAACTATTCAGTTAATCGCTTCAATAACCACATCATGCAGGTATCGCGAAGCAAAGATTATGCCCATTTTTAAAAATACTTTACTCCAGGGAACACATCATATTTTTAAACTGTTTACGCATGATGCTATGTAATTCTAATTTATAAAAGAACTATTCAGAACTATTCTTTTTCAGCATTAACGTTATCGCACTCGCAATTGTTATAATCAAATTAGTTCTTCACGTGCGTTCGCTGCGTATTTGAACTGAACGTCGCAGAAATCAATTGTTGTTTGAAGTTCAACAATCCTGGAATGCTTTCATAAAAAGGCAAAACATGCCTCAGCATCACAATTTGAAAGAAGAAAAAAATATGCCCATCCTTCCAATCGAAGCTACTTAATTGTAAAAAAAGAAATGGCGAAAAAAACTTTCTCCTAATGCACGATTTGTTTACAACGAACCTGCTCAGTCTTCTTAGAAGAGTGTTGTTGCATTTGGAAGACATACTATTTTTTTTTTTAATGAAATCTTCCGTTAGTCGAATGACCTCTTGGAGCCTAGTTCTGGCGCCGTCTATCTTAGGAAAGGTATCAATTAAGCGTTACTCTGTACTACCCGAAGACATTGATAAATCGCTAAAATATATCCTGGTTTACGATCAGGGTCTATAACCTTCCGATTCGTGTAATCCAAATCGAAATGTGATTTGCAGGATTCGAGGTGAAACAATCAAATTCATCGATTTATCTTTGATTTCGGTCACGGTCCTATTACGGCTTTGTGTGGGGCCGATACCGGCATTTGCAAAATCTTTAAGGCCATTGTCTAGGTTCGTGTTTTGCTTTACTCGCTATATCGTTGGTAAGAGTCCGGTTGGAGAACTTGGCTGGAATAATGATATGAATTTATAATTTTTGATGAAAAAGCAATTCTTGTTGCTTGGAAAAATAAGACTTTTAAATAAAAATTATTTACTAGAAAAATAAAGCCTGACTTCGGCAACTGATGTCAATGTTCTTTTCAGATAGTATTTTTACCATGCCTATAGAATCGCTATTAAAGAATAGCTTGAATCGTTTTGATAAAAGTGTTGTCTTCAGAAAATTCAGTTTGATTTCGCATTCAAATAGAATTTAATGCGATCATCGTGATCATTATACAGTTTATAGTCATTTTTTCGATTGCACACGTTAAATTGGATAAATTAGTTTCACCAAATTCACTGATCATATTCATATTTTACATCTACGTTTTACTAATCAAGTATTTGCATCAGCAGTGACCTATTTTTCAAAAAGAACCAAGGAACTTCATAATCCGTATGACATGTATGTTGCATGCTGCTGATTAGAAGTCTAAAATTTAATTACCAAAAAAAAAAAAAAAAAAAACCTATATGAACAAATTCGACCAATTTCTTGAAAAAATTTAGCAGGTACTGATAAGATAGTGTCTTTTTCTTTAGTCACCCAGTCACCCAGTCGATTAAATCTTGGTTCCCACCAGAATACTAAAAGTGACGCAGCGCTGTGAGGTCAGCCCTTGGGACGGCAACACTCTCTCGATTGGACTTCTCTTGGATCATCGACGCAAAAGAGAACTGATATTCTTAAAATCTGCCGTAATTGGTTCTACATTCTCCATGTTGAAACGACCCCTTTGGAGTGCCGATCAGGGTGCAGGTCTCTTACCTGAAATTGGTTCAAACTTAAAAGGTTCATTGAGAACTGACAGCCCGCGCAGTTAGGGCTTTTTGACTACAGATGTCAGTGTCTAGCTTTTTCTCCTGATACTAGAGAGCTTCGTTACGGTTTTGACCCGGTCCGGCCTCAACAGCTTAGAGAGAGGCCCACAGTTTTAATTTGGCTTTTTAAAAGTTATTAGACATGCATGTTGTTATATAATTTCAAAAATTGAAATGCTTGACATGCAAAACTTGACATGCATTTTTTCTAACCTTTACACTTAATTAGAATATGTTTTTGTTTGAATTTCATTTTAGAGAGCCATTGAAAATTGGCAGACTTCACTTCTCTTAAGGAATGACGTTGGTCCACCTATTTTGTGCTCCCATACTAAAGAGGAAAATACTTCTGGTCTTTATAGTGGTTCAAGTCTATACGGCACGTGCGTGTCATTGAAAAAAAACAAAATCTTGGTTTTTATGAGTTCCTTATTTTACCTCATAATTACCAGAACTAACCATAACTAGTCTTACTTCTCGACTTTTATAAATTTTGATAAAATTTAGATCTGCTGGAAACGATGTAATACTTTAATAATATTACGAACTAACTATTATTAAAAAGTTTATATGCTGTGAAGAGTAATAAAAAGTTCTGATAATTCTGTATCAGAAGAAAATAGTTATGAATGTCAAAATAAAACACGTAACCTAAGCAAATAATAGTTATTTATATACCTACGATTTTAAAGGTTTATTTAACAATAAAAGATTAGAGGATTTATTCTATGTTATAGTCAAGTTGTTTTAATTAAATATAAATTATACATGGTTATCATCCTATATGCATTTAGATTATTTTAAATATTTAACTAAGCTTATTATATGTAATAATTATATAATAGATCAAGCAATATATTATTTATACAAAATAGTGAAATACCACAAGTAGGTTTATCATCAAGTACCTTGCATATTTATACATGTAATTTATGAAAAATACTACTAGGATAATGAAAAAGTTTATCGAAAAATTTACATGTAAGCAGTAATAATATATATAATGATAAGAGTAATAATAATTATGTTAGTTCTTTAGATCTGTCTCTCTCTCTCGTATATATATATATTTGAGACGTCAGATATTTCAGTAGAGTTCTAGAGTTAAGGCAGGTAAAACGGTTTATTAAACATTATCTTTAAGTTACAATATAGAGTGAAAAGAGGAGAGGGGAGACGGGTACAAAAATCAGCTTGGAATAATTAAGCAGTTCCAGTGGCAGAAGTCTCTCGATTTTCGAGGTGCGGGTGTATTTACGCTCATCATACCACGTGGGCTGGTATGACATAACTCCGCCTCTCTCTTATCTCTAATCGAACCACACATATTTATGAGCATGACCTGCATCAGGGATTACAAAGGCGTGGGGACACGTGTACACTCTAAAGAACTCAGAATCGACGGCCTGATGTCTAGCAATTAACTAAAGAATTAAAACATAGCTCCAGAGCGCGCGTGGCAAGTATGACAGGAAAGCAAAACTTACAGTGAAAGTACCGCTTGAACAATACCCAAACTAGTAAAACCCAAATTACCTTTTTATACATTACAATATCCCCCCCGGCAAAAGAAGTCTGACGAGCAATATCATTGAGGTGGCCAGTCTCTCACTTGCGAGTCAGACGTCCTTGCAACCTAATCTTAAACTGCGAACTAATCTAATTTTCAAGTTTAGACACCTTAAATTTTTCTGACTGGAATTCTGGAGTTATGTTGTACAACACTTGAGGGGCAGGATGCAGTTTCTAAAATTTGACAAAACATAATGATGCAATAGTACGAAAATCTTACAATAAACAATAAAACAATGAGTGCGCACAATTTTTTTTCAAAATATCACAAGTAAAATATTTACAACCTAGGTGGGATACAATAATACTGTACAACAATATAGTAATATAATTAAACAAAATGGAATAAACATGGCTGACATTCATTTTCTTTGGAAAATATGTATGGCTTTGGCTTGCATGGCATAAAGTGAATGGAATGAAAACAACTTGGAAAAATGGAGTTGGCAAAATGGTTGGCAAAATAGTTGGCAAAATGGTTGGCAAAATGGTTGGCAAAATGGAGTAAATATATTTAATGTAAAGGCAATGTAAAAAAAATGTAAAAAATGTGTATAGTGTGTAGAAAATTTCGAAAACCATAGCTGCTAGAAGAATTTGGCAAGGTAACACAATAAATGACAGCCTGAAAGAGGTACTGCATTTATGTGACCTAACAATTTTTTATTTCTAGCAATGGCTTATTGTGCTTTCTTAATTGGTTATTACTAGTACTTCTTAACAATCTGAGGGCGAATACTCTCCTCAGAGGTTTTATTACTAGTTAACAGTCTAGGCAAATTTAAATTTTATTACATGAAAAAAAATGTTTGCCATCATTATTCAATAAAGGAAATAATATAGGATCATTTTGTCACACAAAAATTTTACACAGTAAATATTCAAAATAAAACATCTACATTTAAGCAAACCTAATATAATGCAAGAAAAATTTTTATTTACATTGACACAATAAGTATTTGTTGTTTTCATTTAAGTTATCGTACCCGGGTGCATGAATTTGTCATAAATTTTCAAGTGACTTTTCAGTGAATAAAATGACATAATCTCAAGTAAATTAGAATTTGTGTCAAGTTGAGAGTCCCAATCGGTAAGTCATTTCAGGTAAATAATCAAATGAATCTAAACTACGTCATAGTATGCAAATAACAAAAATTCAAATTTCAAATCTTCAGGAAATATAGGTACTGCAGTAGTAATTTAAGCATTAATTTAATAATAGTAAGACCCGTATAAAACTTCAATTGAAATAAAATATATAATAACACAATTCAATTGTAAACTTACCTTAATGAAAATACTATATTAATTAAAACAAGCGCAAATATATCAATACAATTTTTTTTTCTTTCTTTTTTTTATCAACATTAAAATAGCACTTTTAAAATAACACACACAATTAATAACCATTTAAATATAATGCTCTAATGTTCACTTCAACTCTAAAAATGTAAGTCGCTTACTTCACTTAATCAGTATCCGTAAGTTGAAATCGTCATTCTTCAACGATAAACAAAACACCCACAAACAAAAAAATATCTTCTCTCCCAAGTTAAATGCAGGCAGGAGGAGTTTCGGTCAACATAAGATGTACGCACAAAAACAAAAATATTCGGCACGGAGAAAAGGGGGAAATGATTCACCAGTTGGGCACACACTTCTCCTAAGGGGAGGCCCTGTTTTGGGTGCAATCAAGGCAGTGAAATTTCGTCGATTTCCATCGGATTTTCAGAATAGCAGCGGACGTGCCGAAAAAAAAAATGAAAAACGAGGCGCAGATTTCTGGATGGTAAACACGGTACAGAAAGATGATCTCAGATAACGGAGGGCAGGCACTGCTTTAAATTACGTCTCGGCATCAGTGTCGTTAGTCGCTATGGAAAACTCAGGAGCGCAAATTTTTTCGATGGGCTTAAGGGAGGATTCGATGGGAGGTCAGGCGGTTGTAGTTTCATCAAAGCAGGGAATGAGGAAGTCCAGATATCTGCAGTCGGCGAAGAGGCAAGTCGGGTATCTCTGATCGGCAGGCAGTCGGCATAGCGCCGCGTCTCCGGCGTACTTCGCATCTTCGGGTGAGCAGTGTACCCCGTCTCCCGACTATTGAGCGTTAATTTTTTACAATTTAAAATTTTTAATTGGCACACAGGCAATCATCCTGTCGACTATTTGTGACGTCAGATATTTCAGTAAAGTTCCAGAGTTAAGGCAGGTAAAACGGTTTATTAAACAATATCTTGAAGTTACAATATAGAGTGAAAAGAGGAGAGGGAAGACGGGTACAAAAATCAGCGTGGACTAATTAAGCAGTTCCAGTAGCAGAAGTCTCTCGATTTTCGAGATGCGGGTGTATTTACGCTCATCATACCACGTGGGCTGGTATGACATAACTCCGCCTCTCTCTTATCTCTAATCGAACCACACACACGGGATTACAAAGGCGTGGGGACACGTGTACACTCTAAAGAACTCAGAATCGACGGCCTGATGTCTAGCAATTAACTAAAGAATTAAAACATAGCTCCAGAGCACGCGTGGCAAGTATGACAGGAAAGCAAAACTTACAGTGAAAGTACCGCTTGAACAAAACCCAAACTAGTAAAACCGAAATTACCTTTTTATACATTACACACACACACACACACTTATGTATAATGATGAACGAATTTTAATCAAATTTGGCGTATGGAGTACACCCCTAACAGCACAAATGGTCACAAAAGTCTCGTGACGTCACAGTGGTCACCGAGTTCCACAAATTATCGTTGTGACTGGTAGGTGACGTGACTTCACTGTACACTCACTGTGACGCTTCTTTGTGATTAGTGGCCAGGTCACTAATCACAAAGAAGTCATGATGCGACTGCTGATTCTTCTGACTCAAAGTTGACGTCACAGTGACCGTTCATGTGGTTTTTAAATCTGAATCGATTGTTACTCATATTAACGAGAAGTTTCGATAAAAATACCGAGAAAATACTATGGAATCTTGTTTTAGGAAAATTTTGAAGATTTTTGTTTGAATTACTTTAAAAGACTATAAATTATTGAATTTTTATGATTTTAAAAGTGCACTTACATGTGTAAGGTATAAAGTCTCATAAAAATATCATACTTTATGAGATTATTTTTAATTCCATTTAAAATAAGCTTATAAATTATGATGTTCAAGAAATCATTCGCTTTATTTATGAATAAATTGAAAAAAAAATACTGACTCCAGTGAAATATTATTATTATTATTATTGTTTTTCATTAAGGGAGAAAGGAAGAAACGGATTTCCAAAATTTAATTTATATCATAACTTTATTATAACATAAATTATTGAAATTTATGATTTGTATTTTACAGCACGATTATACACGATTTTAATTTCACTCTCAATAGCTTAACTCAATTTTCTTAAATCCTGTTTTCACAGATCAGACCACCGTAATATCATAAATAACCAATCCAGTACAATCAAATATTTTTGTTTAGAACAGTTCAAAGTTTCTAACAAAGTAAATTGTTATTTTTATCAATTAAAAATTAAGTCACATTAAGTATATCACATAAAATTAAATGGTAGTTACAAGAGCAGATTTATGGATTAAATAGGAAGTAGGTTTGAGAGTAGAAGTTAATAATCCACACACAAACTAAAATTAAAAAAATTATTAAAAAATGAATAAGATAAGATAATAGTACGAAAAAGAAAAAAAATGTGTGTTGTGGTTTTCATTAGTGTACATTTCCACGTATTTAGTTCAATAACCTATTATACACTGGCTATCATTAATTATGGAAAAATCATAACAATGACGATTACTCAAAAAGTTACATATAGAATTTAATGAAACTCACCCACAGTGTATAACAGATAGTAAGCTATAAAATAACATGAAAAGAAATTACCAAACACTTGTGGTATTATAGATATTGCTATATGTATGAAATCAACAAATTGGAGGTGTCCGTTCGGTATAGGAAAAGTACCTACACCATAGAATATGACCTTCCCCCACCCGTAGAAGCAGTACAGCACCAACGGCGATGTGTGATTTTGCGATCTATGAGTTCTGTTCCTAACGCATCTGAAACATGCTCAGGTCCAAGATTCAGGTCAAGTGATCGAGCTGGCCTCTCCATGCGCTGAATTGTTTGCTGCTGACAGTGGCTTAGCCAAGGGGGGAATAACCCTCACCCCCCATGAGGAATTTTTTGCCATACAAATGCATATTCTTCATTCCTTTATCTCTCACACACGTATACATATATATGAGTTGCAGTTGTCGTAATCCCCCCCCCCCCGAAGAAAAATGTCTAGCTACGCCACAGGCTTCTGAAGATAATCATTCACGATGCGAGCCCTCTGCGGTCTAGCATTGTCGTCCTAAAGCAGGAAATCATCGCCTATTGCGCACATAAGCATCAAGGATGCCACCTCTATAGGTCTGAGCATTGACGGTTCCACGTGGAAAGAAATGGAGGTCTGTGCGACCATCCAAAGAGTTCCCACCCCAAACACAGGCACTGCCTCCTGCGTATTCATCTCTTTCACGGATGGTTGATAAATGATAACGGGTTCCAGGTTCTCCCCAAATCAAATACTAAATTAACGCCTACTATCGCTTTGGAGGCTAAACCTGGACTCATCCGTAAACAGAGCAGCACTCCATTGATCAGCCGTCCAGTGAACATGTTAATGTGCCCACCTCAAACGTTCCCTTCTGTGGCATGGATAGAGAGGCACGCAAATGTCTGGTCGCCTCGCGTACACACCGCCTTCCTGAAGCCTTTTACGCACGGTTGAAGTTGACACCAACCTTCCGGTGGCTACAGCAAAGGAGGATCTGAGTTGAACCGGAGTAGCGGTTCTATTCCTTCGTGCACATAACGACAAATATCTGTCATTGGCGCTGGTCGTAACAGTTGGCCGTCCTTGGCTGAACCTCCTGGATGCCGAATCTGTCGTTAGAAATTGTTGCCAAAGTTTATAAACCACAGACGGACTGATATTTAGCCATCTGGCTATTTGTGTCTGACTTTGTCCTGCCTCTAGTCTTCCAATAGCTCTTCATCGCAATTCTGGCAAATGATGCCTGTAGGTGATTGCTACGAATTGGCCCTTCCCGATTTCTTACCTTACAGTCACAGAAAAAGTTGCAGGCTTGATCTCAAAGATGCAATTTTATGCTTCTGGTAATAAATTTATTCTAGTTGCAACGTGAGTGATTTGCATATTGCAGCTTTACTCAACAACATTTATTTGACAACATACTGACATTTCATACGGATTGGCTTATTTTTGACCGAGTAATTGCTATTTTCGTGATATTTCCTTAATTTTTGGAAACCAGTGTGGATGTTGTAAAATTCCCAGATCCGCACAAAAGGGCAGACTTGGTGTCGCCTTTCCAGACAGTTTGTTACAAAGGAACACCCCTTCAAAGAGCTGCCGAAATTGATAGCTCCAACGTCAGCGGACCTGAAGGTGCGGTCTAGCAGAGACGTACAGGTGCCAGGTACGGACCAATTGGGGATCCTTGAATCCACCCCCGTCTTTGGAGAGATCCAAAAAGATGAGGGGGGGAAGAAACCGGACAAGAAAGCCGCGGAGCAGTTGGTAGTTTTAGGGATGGACGCGAGACGCGAGAATTCTCGCATTGTCTCGCATTCTCGCATTGTCTCGCGAGACGAGACGCGAGACGAGACAGGCATTTTTTTTGCGAGACGAGACGCGAGACGAGAAAGAAAATATTTTGCGAGACGAGACGCGAGACGAGACAGAGTCTTGTCTCGCGCGAGATTTCTCGCGAGAATTCTCGCATTTTTTTCCGTCTCGCATAAATACGATCTGAAAAGCGACAATTTGCCTGAAGCCTTTAGCGTTTAACTTGCGTCTCCTTCGTTTTTGGTCCTGGTATACTATCAGCACTCTACAATACGCACAAACACGTAACATTTAAAATTAGAACAGACGAGAGATATACAAAACACCCAAAAGAGAGGATAAAGAAAGAGGCGGAAAAAAAAAGAAAACAGAGAAGAGTTGAAAGAAAAATAATAAGTAAATAGGAAAGGCGGTACAGTATGTTCAAATCTGAAAACTTTTAGACGGAGCCCGGGGCATTAAGTTTGGGGCCCCCCTTACTATCCCCTTTTTTACGCATTAAGCCCCTTTACTGAGCCCCCCTTTTTTAAGCATTTTAACCCAGTTTTGACCACTGTTGTACTCGAAAATTGCATTTCAGGTAACTGTAGTTTTTGTACTTTAATCAAATCGTATTTATCACCCCAAAAAAAATATCTCTAACTGGATATAGTGATAGGCAATTAGGTAATACCTGTATTAAAGAGGAAATTCAGTTTTTTCCCCACAATTACTATTTCAGTACATATGAATTTATAATTTAGATAATCGGGATATATATATGGGCCCCCTTTTTTCGGACTACCGCCCTCCCCCCTTGCCCTTGTGATAATCGGGTTTCGGGTATATCAGAGAGAGATTAGAAGTAGAGCAACTTGCATTCGCATTGATGCTTAGTCTGAGTAGGTTGAAATATGGTTGAATATCCTTGGTTGAAATATCCTTGTACCGATATTATCGTCAAACTTTCCCGCACGTTTCGGCGTGCGTAGGGGGGGGGGGGCGCCCACCCTGGTGACAACTTTCTAGGGGCGGTTAAATCCCTATCGTTGGCCTATTTTAAATAGATTAAAATGACATTTTTTATTCTTATATATTAATATCGGACGGAAAGAAATGCAAGCAATTTTTTTAAAACTATTTCTCTTTTCGTTTATATTATCATGTTTTCCCTTCCTTCGGCTTGCAAAACTTTTATAAATTTTTTTCCTCCCCATCATTTTATCTTGCAGTTGGGTTCCTATTCTAAAATTATCTTCGCCTGTTAGATGTCTTTTCATTTTTTTTTTTTTTTTTAAATCCACACTGGATATACATTAGGGGGATTATGGTTTAATTTTTCTGTAAGCAGGGCGAACATAACGACTGTAGTACTCTCGCTAAAAATTATTGTGGAAAAGTACAAACGGATAGTCGTCAACAAATTAACTGTTCAGTAATTTAAAATATAAACAAAAAATAAGTCGTCTATTAACCAACTGAGATACTATAATGAAATTTAAAAATGCACACACGGTAATATTATTGGAAATATTAGGCAAATAATTATAATTATCGTTAATATAATCTTGTTTTCATTAATATAAAAATTACACATATTTTAGAGACTTGAAATTGACGTTAAAGTAAATAGTAGAGATTTAATAAAGACGTACTATATCCGCTTTATTCGTAATATTGCTATTAGGTGTACCGAGAAATAATGTCATTTACAGTAAATTCAAGCAAATAAGTTCTTAATTACCACAAAGCTCTACCTAAACATAGGATTTGTATTTTTTATATTTCAACCCAAGATACGGATTTTATTTTTTTATTTTTTTTTTTTTTTTTTGAGAGAGAGTTGTCATCGATCCTTTTTAGAGAACTAATTTCAGAATGAAAATAAATTTATTTTTAGGTATTCGCGGGGGCTGTATTTTACATCAAGAATTTTATCGATATTTATTTTTTTAGAGAGGAGGGATTTGTGAAAAGAACGTTCTGGTTGCCTACCCCCCCCCCCTCCCTCTCTTCCGTTCCACAAGTTACGAATATGGATATTATATTATATATACATATGTATAGATATGCTGGACTTCCATGTGCTTTCTATCACTACAGATTGGTATGTCGATTTTTCAGCGCTTTTTCAATTATTTTGATCAGGGGCGTAGCCAGAAATTTTTCATGGGGGGGGGTTACGACTACTACAACTCATATATATGTATACGTGTGTGTGATAATAGAGTGAAGAATGTACATTTTATATGGCAAAAAATTTCTCATGGGGGGGTTATGACCCCCCTAACCCCCCCCCCCCCGTGGCTACGCCCCTGATTTTGATATCTTATTGTTTTCCTTTTTTCCTTATTTATAGTACGATAGAGCTTAAAACGTGTGGAGTGAATATCTCTTTTGATATGCCACACAACCGAAACCCTACTATTTTGTTTGTCTTTAATTATAATCTACTGGTTATGGCTCCTGACAATGGTGCCAGTGGTTATAATTCCCGTTCCATTCTCATTTGGCTGAGCCTCTATTTTTTTTTCCACTTGTGGTTTGTAATTCTTGCTTCTGCTGTTATATATTTTTTCATGCGGGGTGTTGTCATATTTGCAGAATATTTTGTGTTTTACTTATTAGTTATATATATACAGGGTGATTCTCTACTAGACTGCCGAACTTGGAGGGGCGTAGGGGGTGCAGAGACGGTTAAGAAAAACATAGTAATATATGGGCGGAAACGTCATCTTCATGTGCCTTTTAATAATACCTTTGGAAGAAGTGTTGAAGTGTGCGCCTCATTTCTTAACCAAGTTTCATAAACAATGGCTTTCCTCAGACAATTTCATAGATGTAACGAAAGAAACAATTCTGAAATAACAATTTTTATCAAGTGCAATCAGTGAAAGAGGGATTAGTTTTTGAAAAACCATAGACTTAACAACATTCGACGTCTTTTTACTTTAAAAACCGAATTTCAGTTTTTCATTTGTTGTCTTCGAAAATCTGTTTTCTTTCTTTTTTTTGTGTGAGTGTGGGGCCCCGACAAAGGGTGGGCAGTCTGCAGGCAGTCGGACACCCTGGCCAGTCCGACCCTGGTTTTGACTCTGCGTTGCGTATGCTTGTTTAGTTAATTAGCCAGATGACAAGAAAACGTGCTACAGGGCCGTCCACAAGGGTTGTGCTGTGGATGCAAGGCACCAGCGCCCCGGATTCATAGGGGCACAAAATTAGCACACATGAAAATCCACAATCCACAATCCACATCAAAATTAGCTTTATACTTCTTATCGTGTCAAAAAAGTTAAGGGGGGAATTTCAAAATATTTTATAAATCATATAATTTGACAGTTAGTATTGCTATTCTGCAGCTTCAAAAACTAAAACACCATTTAAAAAGAGTCATTTACTGGTGCTTGACAAAAAACAACTGCTGCTTTGCTTGAAAATTTCCATTCTGACTAACTTTCCAATGCCCATTATCTCTGTCATCTTCACTCAAACCTAGGGAGAAAAAGACTTTCAGTAAAAGAATGGATAAAGACGTTGTTTCTGATTCGGTTCAGGGCAGATGTCATTATCCATTTCCTGGAAAACTCGTGTGTGTGAAAGAGTATGGGCGAAAATCTCCAGTCTTGGTATATACCTCTAAAAGCGGCATTTTACACAGAACAATATCACCACCCCTTGTGGTAAAGTTCGAAAGACTGATGGGCTTTGCAGTAACAAACATGTAAAGCGATTAGTATTGTATAGTCGTTCATTTTTAAAGGATGAAACTTAATTGCTAGCACGTTTTCTCCATACATTCCAGAAAACCGTAAGTTTTCTTCACGCTTCCTTTTTACTGATAGAGGGGCGACGCATGGGGTCATCGTTAATTGTAGAAATGGGACAGTGGCTGCTTCCGAGAAAATTAGGACCACCCACACACCCTTTTTTAACAAGATGTTTTCACTGCCAATAAAGAGACCCAATAATGCCGCCCCAATAAAGAGATCAATGAAGAAAATTTACGATGTTTCAAGAGCTTGCTGTTTGCAATTTCCTTTTCAGGAAATACGATTTTCCTTATCATAAAAGAAAAGAAATAATTGCTTTTCTAAAACTTTTTAAGGGGACAAAGGGACTTTAAAATTGAAAACTATCATTTCTTAATTTTTAGTCTCAAAGTATACGTACAGTTGTTTAAAACAAAGGTTTGCATTTACATTAATACTAAAAATAAAAAATTAAATCTTTTTTTAAAAAATTATGGTAATATCTTTAAGGAAAAATGGGCCATAAATATTTTTTTCAAAATATCTCATGTGCATTCCAATTTAATAAAAAGCTGTAATTTTTTTTATAGTAAACTTGTAATGCATGTATGAACATAATTGTACATTAAATTTTCAAACAAACGTTATTTAATAGAGATATAGGAATTTAAATGTAACAGTAGGATGGAATTTGAAAAAAAAAAAAAAGCTTCATCTCACGTGAATTTATTTTTTATATAAAGCTTACCTTTTTCCAGGGGCGTAGCCAGGGGGGGGATATCCGGATATATCCCCACCCCCCGACATTTTTGGATTAGTGATGAAATTCCGTCTATTTGTACACATATAAGTTCATCTCTCCCTCCCCCCACCCAAATTTTCCTGGCTACGCGCCTGCGTTTGTCACACATAGAAATGAATGCACAGATATGTTCATACATATATTGCAAATGTATATTAAAAAAAATATGTCGCTTTTTATTAATTTTGAATGCGCATGGGATATTTTAAATAAAAAAATAGAAGACGTATTTTTTTCTGAAAAATATCAATTTTCATTTTAAAAATTATTATTATTTTTTTATTTTTAGTTTCAATATAGATGCAAACTATTATGTTAGACAACTATGATTTTGTGTGAAACAACTATACATAAGATTACAAGTAAAATTTAAAATGGAAAGTTTTGAATATTTAACGTCCCTTGTCCCCTTAAAGATCATGAAATGTTTGCTTTTACAAACAGGAACAAAAATTTTTAAAAATTACATCTCTTTTAAGAAAGATGTATATTTTTTAACACCATTATCGAGGAACATTTTCTTCAAAAAACGTTCCTCGATGCCTGCGTTCTTTGGGGGGGAGGGGGCTCAGATTTTTCCAGGGGGTCTGATCCGTCCATAGCGTCCCAGCGCTACGGCCTTGTTGCGAAGTTTGTAATTTCCTCTTCAGGCAATACGATTTTTCTTATCTCTAAGGAAAAGAAATAATTGATTTTCCAATACTCTTTAAAGAACATAAAACATAAAATGTTTGCTTTTACGTACAGAAACAAAAATTAAGAAATTTGCATCTCTTTATAAGATTTTTCAAAAAATGTTCCTGGATGACTGTGCTCTTTGGCCTGGGTGAGGTGGCTCAGATTTTTCTAGGGGGGGGGTGGCGGGGAGCTGAGCCGTCCATAGCGCCCACAGCGCAACGGCCCTGCTATTAACATCTGTGAACGTTTTATATATTTTAAAGGATTTTTCAGCGGTAAGTGGAATTTTATGACTACGGTGTTCCATACCTAAATATAAACTTAGTGGTATAAATTTAACACGTCATCTGCTTTTGCTTTACTTCGTGGGTGGATGCTGAAAGAAGCGCATATTTCAATTAGAGGTTTGTTTAAATTGTTCTGTACGATTTAAAAAAGAAATTAGATTAAAATTTTATGCTACTAATAATCACACAAGTTTTCAAAATTATTTATCTGTAAACCGTTATCTTAATGATAATACTGGTCAAAATATCCAAATTAACTTGCTCAACGAACCGGGTTATCTTATACGGCAGTTAAACAGTGACGTCATAAATTTTAAGAAATGCTTGAAAATTGTAAACTCTGCAACTCTAACGTCCTGACACAATTATAGCGATTCTAAATAGCTCCTCGAGATTACAAAGTTTGACGTTTTCAGGAAACAGAACCATGGAGGATTTATAAAATACCGCTATAGTGGATATATGGCTATTTAAATTGGCACCGCTTTGAATATGTGTCACTACGGCCCGTGGTGACAAATATTTCATCCACCACAAAACATTTCATCCACCGTGGTCCATGGTGGATGAAATGTTTTGTGGTGCTAAATACCCCAATCTTACAAAACTATGCATAAATTAAATATATATGGAGAGCTTTCTTAATAGCAACCATTATGTGAAATGATTATTCCTTATGCTAATGCTTAAATTGCAAAGAATCGCCATAGAATAAAAAGGACCTATTTGTGCCAAATAATGTTTCTTGAAATCGAGCCTTAAAAAGGAAGAAGCGAAAATAGATAGTATTAATATGCGTAATAGGTAGTATTAGTAGATTTGTAAGGATAATATGAATAAATCACAATATACCACATTAATAAATATTTCATGAAATTAAAAGTGTTCTGTTTATCCTTTTTCAAGGGTTATCTTATCACCAACTGAACGATAAGTAATTCTAATTTGCGTTAATATATCCCGCAGTAATTTCAAAAGAGGAGATTACTTAAATTAAAAAAAAAAAATCTGTTTTGCAGATAGGATTTTAGTAAAATATTCGCTTCTTCCAGTATGAAGAGCGGGTGCGCAACTATTTTAAAACAAACGGTTGTCCATTTCATGTAGTGTCTGAGGTATTTAATGCTACAACTTGAAGAGTATGATGTAGAAATAACACATTTTGAAAGTCGGGAGTTCTCTGCAAATCGCCATGCTTTTCACTTTTCTGATCGCGAATGATACTGACGTAGTTTTTTGAGTCATTATATTGCAATGATGCCAGGTTAATACTCATGACGCAAACTTTACATCAAGAGTCAAATAATTTTGCTTTTATTTTAGATTCCACATCACTGGAATTAATTGAAATTACACATGTTAGGAAAATTTTCGTTTACTACAATGCGAAGAACGGGCACGCAGCTAGTAAATAAATAAAAATAAATACTATATTTTCGGTGGGACATTATATGTACGGATTAAAGCTGAATTTCTTTTACTTCAAATGCCGATATATGCTGATATAGTTATTAATATATCTACTTATGTGGCTATATGTAAGTAATTGTTATTATTAATATTAATTTTCAATAAAATCCCAATAATAAGTTAGTAAAAAATGGTAACGAAATCGCAGTCCTTAATTTTGCGAGACTCGCGAGACGTCTCGCGTCTCGCGCGAGACGAGACAGCAATTTCTTTGCGAGACGCGAGACGAGACACAGTGTTTGCGAGACGAGGCGAGACGCGAGACGAGACAGAGGTTTACCATTGCGAGACGAGACGAGACAGCCCCGATTCTCGTCTCGCACGTCTCGCGTCCATCCCTAGGTAGTTTGGAGCGAGAGCTGAAGAGGTGAGGTTCTAGAGAGAGATCCTCCGCCGAAACTTTTTGAAGTCCGATCGAAGGACTGTAGGGCGCTGCACTGTAAACTGTTTTTTGCAAGTTCGGTTGTGGACTGAAGGGATCTGCCCGTGTGAAAGGACTAGTCATCTATTAATATGTCCAACGAACTCTTATTTACTTGTATATAGCAGCATATTTAATCAAGATTGTTTTAAATTGTAAATAAATAAATGATTATCCTGTAAACGGAACTTAGCTGTAATTCTCAAACGCTACCATTCCACACCCAAGACGTTACAATGTTAATATAGGGCATATTACTTCGAATATCTAATAAGCAGTTTTATATTTGTAGTGAGCAATATCGAATACAATTAAGAATACAATTACATATTATTATTATTATTATTATTATTATTATTATTATTATTTAATTAACACTTCACGAATCTTTTTTGTCACACTTGATGCTCGTAGACATGGTCTAGTAAAAAGTAAAATAAATATTGAATGATTTATTTCATGTTATATATTTACGATTTTGCTAATTACCTAAATATATATAGTGTCCCTAAAACACTAACCTAGGCTTTTATCTCTTAAATACTGATCATAGACATGTACAATATATTTCAAAGTTACGTAAAAAAGGTACAGAATTTAGTGATATTGATTTAAAAAATTTTCGGAGATTATAATCTAAATAATTACAAAATTTAACTTTTCATATAGTCTTTGTACAAAGATTCCCAATTAGTAAAATATACCCCCATACATTGGGTGATGTACAAAAAGCATATCATCATAAAATGATTTAGAGATATGAAAATAAATATATGTTGACTTGAGCCAATTTTCAATGAGTCTTAAAGAGAAAAAAAGCACATCAAAGATCACATTTCATTGGCTGTACGTAAATTAGGAAGGAAAATAATGCTTGCATAAGTACACAATACTTTAGTGATTATTGGTATTGTATAGCCCATTGCTACCTTTGTTTAGACATATCTTTGAGCTTTCTATGATGAAAGACTGAAATTTTGGTACTTCACCTAATTAATGAATGGATCACAATTTACTAATTTGGAAAATTTTTGTAATGGCCGTACATAAATTTAAATTTTGTATTTATTTAGATTCAATTTCCTGAGAACATTTTAATTGATAGTATAAAATTCGGTACCTTTTTAGGTGTTTTTAGAGCACTCTGTATATATACTCTAACACACAATCAAGTTTGTTCAACATTATGACTGAACTTCGGATTTTTCACTGATACAAGCACACAGCCAGAAAAAAAAATTTTGAGAGTGCCCAAAAGGTGGAAGAGATGGAATTTCTCACAAAAAAGCTTGGCTATCGACATCGAATTGAGAAAAAATCCAAATTTTAGAATGGGTCCAGGTCCCTGGCGCGAACCCTTTAGTTACCTCCTCCCGCATTTATCAACAGTTAATACTTTCAATGTCGTATCAAAGTGAATTCTAAAGCACTTTTCTGTTATGATTGTATTTATACATTCATACCACCACATTTTTTATTGCCACCTTACATTAGAATTTAGATTTATAAAAATACGCACAATATTAAACCGTTTTTGCACAACGAATGCAACGAAATGTTAATTGTGATTTATTTATTTTTTTACCAGGAGTTGACAGCTCACGTCACTGAATGTGCCGTTTAGAGCTACGTACGTCCTTCCCGGGGTTTCCCGTCATGAATTTGATCTCCACCAGAAGGTGAGGGAACTTCTGAATATTGGCACCCCTCCGAAACTGGTAGCGACTGCCGAGAGGAATTTCGAAACCACGGATTTAACGTGCACGTACACCGCATGTACACGGTGATTTTTAATGGTACGCCAGTATCGAACCCGCAACCTTCCGGTTACGAGTCCCACACCTTAACCACTGGGCTACCACGAACTCCACCAATTGGGATTGTAAGTTTTTTAAGTATTGCTGTTCGATTTTTAGAATTAGGCTAGTCTTTTCTTACTCACAATGTAAGTACATCTGTTTTGATTTGCCTTGACAATACCTCACCCCCCCATACATTTAATAATTAAATTTAAAGAAAGTTCCATGCATTTAAGGTTAAACAAAGGATTGTAAACTATAAAATTGGAAATGTAGCCTCGAATGGCCTTGGAATTCCATATAAAAAAATTGATCAAGTCAAAATTAAATCAAACCTTATTTAAAAGTTAATGTTTTGAGGTATCAGTTGAAAGTTAGAACTTAACTTTTGGCAAAGTTTAAAAGAACATTAGAATAGAAAAACAACTTCAGAATTTTGTCCATTTTTAGTACAGTCGAAGGATTAACGTGACACATTCGAACACAGATATTCAGAATTTCAAGTGCAAGGCCATTTTTGGATGAATTTGAAAGTTGGGGAAAATTTTAACTCGCAATGTATTGCCCTTTTTCTTTATTCGTTTATGAATCAAAGTAATGGAATAAAGTTCGGAAATCTACCAAAACTTAATGAAATACAAAGAGCTGAAATATTTTAAATTGATAAGCAAATTCAATTTGCCTAGACCTGAAAGAAAAACTTTTGATTGTTGCTTCTGCATTTTTCATCTGAAAAAATATAAATCTTTATCAAATAGAAAACATAATATAGCTAGAAAAGTCATTTCAACACAATAGCAACGCATTTTGCTGTTTAATATATTAAAGCAATATAAATTCGTTACTCTAAAAAAAAAAAAAATGTAGAATTCAAAAGAATTTTCGTAAAAGAAGAATGCGAAATTAGTACTTTTACTCGAATATCATTAAGAAAAGGCATTGTATTGTTTCGCCGTTTCCGATTTTCAACTGAAAAGGATGATTGAAAAACTTTACTTTTTTTATGCGCATTGTCTTGCAGAAACGAGCTTGTACGTTCGTTGAACTCGAGAATTAAACTATTTAAAAGTGCTAAATAAAGGATGGAGAAAAGAAGGAAAAAAGAAAAAAGAAGGTTCAATGCCTTTTCGTTTATTTGCATCAATGAAATGTATATTTAAAGTATAGAATTAAAAGTAAATTGTTTTTAAATGATATTTTTTCATAGGCTATATTTTCCAACATTAGTTGGCGAGATTAGATTTGATTTGTGACCAAGGTAAAGGTAAACGAGGGCTATCTGCCTAGGGGGGAATGTCTTGGGCGGCGGTCTTTTTCAGCTGTTCGTACGCGAATTCACGTAGCATATGGAGAAAACCTCTCCAAACTCCAGACCGTTAGATCGTCAGCCGTGCGGCAGTCCCGAACCTTCAAACTTCGGCCATCCACCATGCTCTTATCCGCTCGGCCATGATCAGGTGGTTGCCAAGATTTATACATATTAAAAATTTTATTAAATGCATTTGGAAACAAGATATTAGCTTTTATCTGCTAATTTGAAAATTTTGTTATTATTTTCAGTTCCGAAAAGGTCCGAACAGCTTACTAACAGTAAAAAGTAAGAATTTTTAAAAGTTAGCTAGTTCCACTTTTCATGTCACGATGGTTTTGATTATGCTTGCTGTCGTTTTGGGAAAGGAAATTTTAACATGCTGATAATACGGGTGTCTACTGAAGTCCAGTTCCCCAACCCTAACCTCAACTTTCAAACAGAGACAACTACTATTTTATGAATGAAGTTTTGGAGCTGTGCGTGGTGTCTTATGCGTTACATGATGAAACGGGTTACAGAGTCACCTGGCTACAAAAAAGTTAGCTTTTTTATCTCGAAAGAGATGTGAAAAAAGGCCAATTATAAACTTGTGGAGCATAATTGATTTAAACTGGAAGGCAGCACATTTTTACTTTCCGAACATGTACCATGTATTTATTACTTTCCGAATATGTACCATGTAAGAAAAGTATTGTAATCATGAAAAAATTCGAATTCGAGATTTTGGTGTATTTACACGTTTTGGGGTCTTCTGAATTCATTTATGCTATTTTTACGAGATGTATGTATGTATGTGTGTATGTGTGTGTGTGTGTGTGTGTGTGTGTGTGTGTGTGTGTGTGATGTGTGTTTGTGTGTATGGGAGTGAACACGATAGCTCCTGAACGGGGCATGCGATTGAGCTCAAATTGGGTATATATGTTATAAACCACCGTCGCAAGACCGGTATTGATTTTGGTGTGTATAGGACTTATATAGTTTTTCTACAGGGCTACGACAAAGATTTCTTTTACATTATGGCCTATAGGGAGAAATTCTTGAAAATGCGCTAGCGTTTAAACGGTACTTCCGATTGAGCTCAAAAAGTGTATATATGTTATAAACCACCGTCGCAAGACCTGTATTGATTTTGTGTATAGGACTTATAGTTTTTCTACAGGGCTATGACAAAGATTTCTTTTACATTATGGCCTATGGGGGGAAATTCTAGAAAGTGCGCTAGCGTTTAAACGGTGCATTCGATTGAGCTCAAATTGGGTATACATGTTATAAACCACCATCGCAAGACCGGTATTGATTTTGGTGTGTATACGACTTATAGTTTTTCTACAGGGCTACGACAAAGATTTCTTTTACATTATGGCCTACGGGGAGAAATTCTTGAAAGTGCGCTAGCGTTTAAACGGTACATTCCATTGAGCTTAAATTTGGTAGATATATTTGAATTATTCATCGATTAAAATTTATTTAAATGCTTGGTAATGAACTTAATCGTAAGTGTTCGGAAAGTCGAGTGGAGTCACTCCAGATTTTTTATTTTATTATTATTATTTTTTTTTTTTCGATAAAACTTTCCATTCTAAAGTTAAAAATTTTGCCAAGCATGTAAAGCTTGCGGAGATACGCAACTGATAAATCTAAAATTAATCTTACTTTTTCTTTGGATTTGGACATTTTTAATGGCCGAATTCTAATGGCAATGCCAGAAAATTTTGCTATAGGTAAAAAAAACAGACATTATCGATTAATTGTTGGTATTTCACAAATAATTTTCAATAATTGTAAACCTTCAAGAACTGCCCCTATAAATAGCTTGGCAGTACGCACATTCCACGAATACTAAGCAGTTTTTAAGTATTAAAAAATAAATCTTTAGGGTATTAAGAATTTTTATACAGACTAGTTGTCTGCCAGTGGTCGAAATTCGACCATAAAGCATTAATTATTTTTTAATTTGAGTGTGAATAAAGTTCTTCAGTCAAAGAATATGTCTCACCATTCCATATATACTGGAACCTACTAAAGTGATCTCCTTGGCTAACAGGCTATCTGTCTTTAGGGACCACTTTTGTACAATTTCACTTTACAACCACCACACTTCCCTGTGAAGACGGTGTTTTCGTAAAAACTCTATCATATTTTGCTAAATAGAAAGACAGCTCCTGCGAATGAGTCATAGGGTTATCTCCCTCTACCGACCTTGGATTTCACGCATTCAGTTTGCATTTTGAACAGTTTAAGCTAATCTAAAAAGTCTAGTGGCTCCCACCAAAAATTGAACCTGGCTAAAGGCCCATTATGTTTGGAGTTATAAAATCTTAAAAAGTCGAATGATTCAAGTCTACTTGCTGAGACGTACCTATGACCATGTATGAATACTTGCTGCCTCAATAAATTTGCCCTTTATTCGAATGATTGTCCTTGAGATTTATTTACTATCATCGCAAATGCAGGTATATTTGGAAATTGAGTTCTTTGTAAGGATAGGGTAAAATAGTACCAGAATATTTTATAAGTGGAATTAAAATTCTGTTATTGCCTGCGGTTCTAGTTCAAACTTCGCAATCAATAGCATTATGATGTATAAACTTGATGCGCATTCCTGCTCCATGGACTAATGCTTCCTTTGTATTTAAGTTTCTTATCAGTATAATGATGCAATTTACTAACTTATGTGGTGGCAAACCATGGTATTTTTCTGTTAGCCAGGTGCAAATCCCGCCAGCTGTTTTTTTCTGGGAAACGTTTAAAGACTACTTCTGAAACACTGTCCTTTCCCCCAAAAAAGGCGGAAATTTTAATCTATATACAAAATAGTATTTAGGTACAGAATTAAATAAATACAAAAATATCAATATACTAAAAAGAAATTTGTATGTGTATTGGTTACATAATGGGGAATTTCTGAAAACGTGTGGAATTGAATAAAGATACGAAATTAAATTAAACTTCCAAGATATGGAAAGGGATAAACAACTATCTACTGGAAATCGCTTTAGGTTTGTAAGAATTTCGCGCAGATCACGATTATTTGGCAATTTTTCCCTTGCTCCCGGCTAACCAAAAAGAAAAGGAAAAAGAAAACCAAGCCACTCACAGTCAAAGAATTTAAAAACTCTACTGGATATTTATTGATTTCACTGTCATCAAAGCAAATTATTTAAGCAAATTTTAACATTCCCACAAACAATTCCATACGAACTTTAACTGTGCTGAATTTCACGGTCATCCGTTCGCGCAGTGCGCTGCAAAAGGGGCACTAAGGTTTTGCTTAGCGTATGCATAGATTCCGGTAAAATGCCCCCATTTTTTGAAAATAAGATAGGTTTAATCAATTGACATTAAACGAATTATGGTGGATCCTTGCAAATATGCTCTTTCCAGAAATACTTTATAGCCATATTTTTCACTTGAATTAGCAGTGAAAAGATTTTGGGATATCTATTCATTGACTGCTACTTAATGATATGTAGACCTAAATATTAAACCAAAAGTAATAAAAAAATATACATGTATTATTGATTCATTGATTATTTTGATTGCTTAAATTTCAATAATTATAAATAGTCAAGATTTTCTCATGTAAGTACACTGATGTAAGAAATTGAGAGAATTTGCAAACTTGGTCGATTATCTCTAGAACTACTGGACTGGTTTTAAGGAAATTTGATATGTACATACATCGATACAATACAAAACAAATAACCATTCAATAATTGTAATACACACGCATGATCCTGCGTAATACATGTTGGAGTCGGAAGATATGAAACAGCGGTAGCAGAATAAACACAAAAATGGGTTAATAGATGTTTTAATAGGGGGTGTGGTCCCCTCTTACAAACATAAAGGTCTCGCAGCGTGATTTCATACTTGAAATAAGGCAGCTTATCATTTCCTATGGCAATTGGTCCCACTCTTCAGCAACGCGGTATTCATTCACTGGAGTGTTCTCGGAGAGAGGTTGCGAGTTGCAACTGCCCTCCTCAGAGCGTCCCAGACATGCTCTATAGGGTTAAGGTCTGGAGATCTGGCTGGCCAATCCATCCGCCGAATATCCCCACACTCAAGAAATTCGTTGACCACAAGAGATCTATGTGGCCTCGCATTATCATCCATTAAAATGGACTCAGGGCCAACTGCACCCCTGAAAAGGCGAACATAGGGCTCCAAGACTTCATCCCTATACCTCACACCAGTCACAGTGCCTCTTTGAAAGACATGGAGAGGTGTGCGGCCATCCAACAGGATGCCTGCCCAGACCATTAAACCTCCTCTGCCATTATGGTCGATTTCGCGGACATTGGACGGTAGGTAGCGGGTCCTGGTTCTTTCCACATGAACTTACGACGAGAATCGGTGTTTAGGCTGAACCAGGACTCATCAGTGAAGAGAAAGGTTGCCCATTGATCCATACTCCAATCTCTATGCTCTCTGCACCATGCTAAACGGATTCTTCTGTTCGTAGAAGTGAACGGAAAACAAACAGCAGGTCTTCTTGCAAATAACCCTCTCTCATGAAGTCTTTTGAAAACAATCACCCTTGATACACGGGTTCCTGTGGCTGAGAAGCTGTACTCCTGTTACGCCTCGCTATAATGGACAAATGGCGATCTTTTCTGCCTGTCGTGGCTCTTGGACGACCTTGCCCAGGCTTTCTCTCGATGGATCCGGTATCCTGGAACTGTTTCCATAAGTTACACACGACGCTGGGCGTTAAATTGAACTCTCTACAAATCTGGACTTGAAATTAATCTGTTTCTAGCCTCCCCACAATTTGCCACTCTATTCCATCATCTAAACGTTGGTGGCTACTCATTTTTACTGTTACAATTTGAAATCGACCGATTCCTGCAAAATAACACCAAGAAATTCGCCGAGGTGTGCTAGCGAACGAATTGCGTCTTAACTTACGCGCGCTTATAAAGCCTGCTTCTCTGCTGGCTTCACCTACACACACGTGTGCGCTTACGTATTTGACGTACAAGATTTGCATTTTTGTCTAGAAGCAGTGGCTTTACATCCAGTTCTGCTCTTTTCATGAAATTCGATAAAATATGCAAATTCTCTTAATTTATTTCACCAGTGTAGATTTGTAAAGCGCACAAAACTCTCATAAACTGACCCCTTACTAAGCGTTTATTAAGTGGAAGCTTTACTTAAGCATACTTTACTGAGAGGAAATCTATTTCTTACGGGTTCTTTCGTAAGTAGAAGTTCTCTTTAAACAGACGTTTTACTATTCACTGACGTTTTACTAAGTGAAAGATCTTCCTATTTCGACAAAACCTGTCTTAAACGGGAATATTTTCTAGTCTCTGGTTCCATTATCTAGTTTAAAATGCACTTACTTGTCACATAACTTTAGCAGAAACATGTTTCGATCCCTTTCCATTTCGTTTAAAACAAGTTTTACTTTATATTTTAGCGACGATTAAAAAAGAATGAAAAATTAGAAGGAAGGCTGCATCTGGCATATTTAATGTACTTTCTTTACATTTGGGCTTATTAAATCCTTTGGACAGTATTCTTACGGATTCTTTCTAACACATCAACTGCAGATCAACAAACACTAGCATTTGCAAACTTTCCAAGTACTCCTGGATCATAAAAAGCAAATTTTCAAAGCAGCGTGAAATGTTATTATACACAGTCAATTTATCTCGTGATTAACAAAATGAGCTATGAGCAATTTGGTTCAAGTCCCTATAACAGGATGCAAGAATATAATTTGAATAACTAAAGTAACATTTTACTAAAGATTACTTAGGCATGGTTAGATGAGTAATCATGATCACGATCTACCTTACTATTCTCCTTTCACTGACGGTTTAATAGTCTTTCAGTTTCGTCACGAACATGTTTGATTTCAATGTAGCGAAACTAAGGGGGTATTAGGGCATTATATCTCGAAGTGGATTGAATTTTATCCCACGTTTAGCTATAATAGACTGAACGCGTGTCGGTAGACCTCTATAATTAAACATCTTCCACGTAAAAGACATTGCTTTTTTTAAAGTAATGTATATACATACACTAATTTAATCAATATAGCCATTTAAAAAAAAATTGAACAATTCTTCAAAATATATCTTTATTATTGTGGGGATGCCTGATTGATTTCGTGATCAAGCATAATGAGATTTGTTTCTTTTACAGCTTCGTGATTTCATGTATCAATGGTATAAGCAAATGAAGTGTGCAGAAAGACTGCTTCTTTAATTGAGACGATCAATTTACTAAACTATTCTAGTGTTTATTACACGAAATTATGGGCTGTAGCTATAATATGCTGTAATTTTTGCCTATTTTACCAAGCAGCTGAGGAGTATTTTAAATTTATCTACTTAATTATTGTTTTTCAGAGAATAACATGATGCATTTTACATCTCAAGAATCAATATTATGTTGGAATTTTGTATCTCTGTTAAGTTGGTTATGTGAGGTCAGAACATGGAAGTGAAATTTTATGCTCTCTGGTTTGCAAAAAGTTTCGATCTCCAGTATGACCTGCTTATACATTAATGATGGCTGAATTGATTCGAACCAAACTCATATTAATTTATTTCTATAAGGTTTGTAGCAGAAGGTCAACTATTCATTACAAAAACGGCTTCTTGAAATTTTAAAATGAGCATCTCAAAGATTTCCTATAAATAATGAAAACGTTAGAATTTGTCTCAAATTCATGATAATATTTATACGTGGTAAGAATTATAAAAAAAATTTGTAATATTACATAAAAACACAAGCTTTGTTCAACAGCAGCTCAAACAAGCCCTATGTGTGTATAAATATATGTTAAAGTGTTTCAAACCTAGTTCCTTGTAAATAAAGAACTATAATTCAGAATCAGAAGGAGAATACAAAAATGCAAAGATATATATACAAAACATAATAAAGATATATATATATACAAAGATATATATACAAAACATACAATATGCCAAGATTATAGTCTTAATAGTTCTTTACACATCAATATTTATGTTTGAAAAAATGATTTTAATTTCAAAACAATAACACTGCCACATTGGTTTTCTAATTTGCATCATTTTTTATTAATATCATGTTAAGGCAGATGAGGCAGAGATTAAGGCAGAGTTTTTTAGTTTATGCAATAGTATTTACTTATTAAATTATCATCTGTACCTTTTCTCAGCCAAACTTTTTTATAATAATGCTTTCCCATTAAATTTTATTAAATTTTACATAAAACGTCTTAACTAATAGTCTAAACCCATAGAGATAATTTACTTGTTTTATGCATTTGCGTTTTTATTTACACATTAGCTGTAGATTGCTGACTGATACTTGGAAGCCAAAGCTTACTACTGTTTTTACAGTATTTAGGAGCTTCTAGGTGGATGATGGCAACAGTGCTTCTGGGTACGGATTGGTCTGTTAAATCGCCCACCTTTCAGGATATATGAAATGAGTTTTCATGTCCTGAGTTCGTGGTGTCTGCCTTTTTCACCGTTTGGAACCCCTCCGAAATTTTTTTCTGGGTACGTCCCTGCGTGGATTTGAAACAATACATATTTATATTATTATATATAATGCACATATGTATATGTCCAACGATAACGACAACATATTTCATTTTTTATCATATTATGACTGATTGTTGTTAATTTCTTTTTTATTCAAATTAATATTTTTTTGTTTGAAATGCTGGGTGAATTCATCAGAAAACGCTCAAAAGTTCTTTGGAAGCCCCGTAAAGTTACTGCATCTGTATGAGGGTTGCGTCTCTCTCTTCGGAGTTATTAGTAGACCACCTAGAGTGCAAACAACAGCTGTAAATAATTGGTGAACAGTTTATCATAAATTTTACGGATGAGTCGGTATAAAAAAAACGAAGTGTAGTACTTTAATTGACATTGATAGATAGATAAAGAAAGCTCAAATTTCTTTTTGCATTTTCACATGAAAACGGCAGTGTTCTTATTATCTGTCTTCATTCAGCTTCATAAATTAGCTACGTGACTATTACTATCATCACTTTCAAAAAAGGGTTACAGGCCTTCTAAATAGAAACCATTTAAATGCGCTTAGGCATTTAAAGAGCTAGCAGCAAATGTGATAAGCATTTTGATGAGGGAAGTTTTAATAGCAACTTCGATGTTGGCAAAATTCGAGTTAAAATGTCTGTAAGCAAGAATAGTGTCTGAAGAACATAATTATATTTATATAAATGAAATTATTTTGCGTGATAAATCAAATTTATATTTTTGTTTACTTGAATCCCCCCCCGTTAAACTGACGTAAAAAAAAAAAAATTGTAAAGATTGGCACGTTGCGAAAAAATAAAAATAAATGCATAAAGGATGTTTAATATCAAACACACACGATGGTATAAGATGTGCCGATCAGTTGGTTATTAGACGTATAATAGGAAGAATCAGATTCATTTACTAGCTAATGTGAGATCTGTGTGTTGTGCGTTTGTGCAGCTTGTGGTCTTTAAATGCGTGAGGTTAACAGCTCTACTGGAGGTGAAAAGCTACATTATAGTTAATTTCTTCAAGCTTGAACTAAGTTATGGAAAATCAATCGTCCAGTTATATTTAAGGATTGAAAAGGGACCTCAAACTGATGCTGTTCAAAAGCATTTATGGACTCATGACCGAAAATAATAAATGTATATGACAACAGTTAAAAATAGTATGAGTATTGGAATAAAGTCTCACACCATGTTGTTTTGAACTGCTTGCATGCATCCAATATTTTCTTTGTATATAAAATAGTTGACACATCATGACAATAATGAATATTGAAAAGAATCTAATTTCACAGGTTGCCAATCAATTTCTTCGACATATCTTCTTGAGCAGAAATAAGTGACAGTTTTTTTTTAGTATATGGTAATTTTGTAGCGATGTAGATTTTCTTTTGATTTGACTAATTATTAATTCAAGAGAAGTAATTGATATTGAGTCTGTATTCGAAGAATTCTTTACCTCTGGAAGATATATTAGTCTACTTTTCGAACAAATATTTGTCAATAAAGATAAGAGATAAAAACAGGACATGATGAAGTCCATCCGTTAAATATCGGACATTGACTTTTCAGAGAAAGGTGTGTTTAGTTGTTTAGAAATCGGATTAATGCAGAAATTTGACGTTAGGTCGATACGCATCTAATTGCCTAATTATGGTTTCTGTTTTACCGGTGGCAGCCGTACTACTACCAATTTAGATAAACAACAGGATTTTCCATCGTGCATGAAAGTGAGGTTCCCAAGCGAAAGGAACGTCAAGAATGCTTTAGATGAAGACTTGCTTGGCGGGAAAAAGAGATTGCTTGAGCTTTCTTGCAGACTAGTCTTAGTATCTAATGATAGAACGTGGCTTCCATGCTAATGAACTGTTAGTGTGTCGTTTCTGTATCGACCCTTTGCTGACCTCCTGAAGGTCAGCTGAAGGCCGAACGTGCATTGGAGATAGCTGGTTGCGTGCCTCCTTGTTTAGATCTTTTATGTAAGAAGTTTATGACGTCAGGTTATTATATTATAGACTACCTGCCTTTCTCTCATTCTTTATTGGCATTTTCAGAAACACGAAATGTCAGGTTGTGATGCATCAGCTTTAGTTTGGCCTTTTCGAGCAATTTTATAACCAGTAACACTATGAGCTTAAGCTATTATCATTTATCAAAGTAAGAGTCAATGACTTGCACTCAAGAGATTAATCCACTTAGAAAAATTAATATTTTTAAAAATACTTTACAGTTTTTTCTGTTTACACTGCATCATTAAACACATGATTGTTTGAACACTTTTTTTTTTTTTTCAAAGTGTGCCAAAACCGATCGCACTTGTGTTGGTGATCCCCAAAATTTAATATTTCAAACAAATATCGAATTTTACCCTAGCTAAATATCCTCTTTAATTTAGATTTTTAGGGAAAAAACATTCTTTTTATGGTACGAAAAATGAAAAAAAAAATATTTGTGGAAACAGTTACATAAAAGAATGAATCAGAAAGCACCATTACTAGTGATAAGAATTCGTTGAGCGAATTAAAACTGGAAAATGCCCTGGATTTAAAAATTCCGGAAAAGAAATCATAATCTTTAGAGCATGATTTTAAAAAGTATTTGAGAAACCTGTGTTCTGTATGGTTTTTAAGTCTAGTCTAAACTGAAGAAAGAGTACATGATGCAGTATTGTGCCGACTTCTATGATCTGTTACTAACTCTAACTTGTTGTTGAGTTCAGATACTTTACTAAAATGTGATCACATAAGAAAATATTCCTCTGCTTTGTTACCCGCACATAAGTCTATGGAATTGAGTAATTATTTGTTTTAGACAGAAATATGCCGGATTTTTAAATTACATAGATTTAAAAGAAAATAGAACAAAATATAGATGACTAGCTTTAAAGGATGTTTACTATCATTGGCGTAAAGTTAAAATAGCTATAACTTTTTCGGGCTCCAGTCCCACACTCGAGAAAAATTTTCTTTTAAAACCTGCTGATAACTTTTACTGAACCTGACCTTTAATGATACATTCATTTATAGATATGTGTGAGACTGGCAAAACAGCGTCAGATAATTCTGAAAACTCTACTCTTACGTTTACCAAGAAAATGCTATCTAATTTCATTATATAACACTAAGGATTTTTGATCAATAGATGCGAGTAGTAAATAATTTTATTACTGATAGGTAACTATATTCCACTATTATCAAAAGATTCTGTAACGCTGAAATCAAAGAGATTACAAGTAAGTATGCCACTTAACACTATACTTTAAAAATTAGCGCCAAAAGAAATGAAGAGGTTAATTGGAGAACCAAATGGAGCAACGCAATGAAATAGTAACACAAAGTTAATATGTGATTGATAAGCGAAGCTCAGATTTTAAAATAAGATTTATACATGAATTAATATTTATGGATAAGTATCATCCACGGGACTAAAGTTCGCAAAACAGTTCCAATTTTTCCAGCAAAAGAACTTGTCGCCTCTGCTAAGGGGCTGTAAATATCGCCACAAGTTAATTTTTCAAATTTTATTTGAATACTGCGATGAGTTCTGTAAGAAAATCTTATGCTCGATATATGAATTATGATACTTTTTTCAACAAAATGAAGCAAGAAAGACAAATAGGTCACATGCATGGATTAGGATGCGCTTTCTAACGTAATGGAGCAAGTAAGACGAATAGGGTTCACTCATGGATTATGATGCAGTTTCCAAAATAATGAAATAAGACAAATAGAACCTACAGGTGGATAAAGGGACTTTTTAATGTATAGTGCTTTAGTGCAAGTTTAAAATTAAAAGCGTTTCTTCTTTTTCTTTCTTTTTAAGTATAAACTTTTCAAAAATCAGTTCAAACTTCTGTGAAATACCTCTATTGTATTAATATCTAATCAGTGATTATTCATCGTAAACGTTCAGAAAAATGTAATTAAAGGATTCAGTATCAGATGAATATATATATTGTAAGATGATCGAATTTAGCTTAGTTAATCGAATTTATATGTACATATGCGTATTAATGTAGGTATAATTAAAAAAATACGTTAATTGATATTGGGCAAAGTACATGAGAAGCACACATATATATATAGTACTCAAACGAGAGAAAATAATAAAAGTAAAATAAATACCTGAAATCACAAGCCTTGTTAAACAACCGCTTGATAATGAAACAAGTGTAATCAATGATTAGAATACTATTTTAGTGTCAATCTAACAAACAGCTTTGGCTGCAGCATGTTCTAAGTATGATAATTTTAACTATGATTATTCTACATAATCAATAATTTAGATATTCAACGAGAGATGTTTATGCGTTGTTTGAACCGTAGACTGCTTCCGTGAATTTTTTCTTTTTTTTTGACTCTAGAAAAAATCAGGTGTCACTAAGACGACATCAAGACTGCAAACAGTTTAGAGCTTGAAATTTTCCGTAAATTCACATTTCATGACATAATCGTCTTTCTTTTCACGAATGAATACATTGTTATAAATTAAGCACATTAATTGTTCGAATAACGGATAAAATCACTGAAATCGAATCATACATGAATTTTACACATGTCTCTTTCTTTATAATTTAATTCTCTTCTTTGAAATTATGTTTGTATTTGAAAGATGTTAAATACTTTCATTTTATTCCTCTTTGTTTGCTACTAGCTTAATTAGATAATAAAGAACTGTCCCTTTAAAACAGTCCAGACGAACATGCACAGAGTGAAAGTTCTGTTTGCGGCCAAATTTTGGGAAGAAATGTGAATTATAAAGTGTTCAACATGGTAGAAGGAATATTTAAAAACTCTCAATCATAAATTTTACTTCAGTGGAATTGCCGAACTCACCTTGAACACAAAATCTTAAACTTAGATGCCGAAAATTGAAGGTAGTGATTTACCAATCGTATAAACAAACCAAAATAATGTCAGATGGTACAAAAACGTGGCTGACGAGATACACAGGTTGCGGTGCTATCATTTTGGTCACACTCTCTTGCACTGAAGATTCATGTGTAGACGCCTGCACCGCGCAGAAATTCGCGACGGCGCAAAACGACCCCAGGAACCCGGCGGTGGAGGCGCGCCGCGGCGTGGGAAATTAAAAAACAGCATAATGAAAATGGGTGTATGCATACATATATACATATCATTGGTGCATATATATAGTGAAGAGATTTCTAAAACTTTAAATAACTAATTGATACCAAAATTTACGTTGCAGAAGTAAACTATTAATTCTTCTATTAAAATTCGTAACATTTTAAATTTTATTTTTCTTTCTGGAAGAAACGTCCCTTTTGTTGATAGTTTATATTAAACTTTTCTCTAAAATTATGACGCTGATGGGTACAATCGGCGCGTCGGCGTAGTAACCGGCGGCGGTGGCGTGGTATAAGTGTCCGGCGGCCTCGGCGTGGAGCGGCGGCGAAGACCTCTGGTTATGTGACATGGGGGTGCGGCCAACTTGCACTGGCTATCTCGGACTAATATGGCCACACCTCCTGGGTCACATGACTATTTGGGTGCAAAGGGGTACGGCCAAAATGTCAGCACCGTAGCCTGTCCATTTCGTCAGCCACGCTACAGAAAGCTGTTCTTCCATTTGATGGTCATTAGTGCAGTGAATACTTTACTACATAAGCTGTACTAGAAAAAGTGAAGGGGATAAAACCAGTGTCCTACAAAGTAGACAAAAGAATGTTACACAAGCATGGTTTGAAAGAGAAAATCATTCAAGGTAGGAAGAACCCGTAGAATTGACTTAGCTGCTTGCCTAAATGAATAACATCTTTCAAGGCATATCTCAACCACAGCCAAGAAGTTAACTAGTAGAGTGTGTCAGTTTTACCCAGGAAGAAAAAAGAAAAGGCAGTAAGCAGCATGCGGATATTTTAATCCATGCGTTGAAACTTTTCACATTAAAAGAAGAGTTTCACAGTTCACATTATGTATTTTTTACACTGATTACCATAACATGTTGTACTATGAACTGTCTTCATTTCATAACTAAATCCCTTAATTAATATTTTAAAGACAAATTTAAAATATCAATCCATTTTTTAGCCCAACTAATTTAAAATCTCGCTCTTGGAGTGATTTCTGCTTGAGGAAAGGCAAAATTTTGAGAAAAATTATTTCACGACTGAAAGGGTGAAAAGTCTCGTGAATTTAAACACAAAATTTATTAATATTCAGAAAGTTCAATTTGAGGTATATTTTTTAAATTTACACCATTGCAAGGACTTGAGCTAAATATTTTAAAAACTCAAATTATTATGTTATATTTGATATATATATATGCAGATTATATATTCTGAACCGTTTTGGTGTATCCTACCCCTTCTAAAAGTTTGTAAAACTAATTTCGAATCACCCTGTAGATACATATACTCGTACATAGAGAATGCTCCAAACATTGCCCTGGGCTTTATTCTGTAAATCAGCGTTTCTAAACCTGTAGGGCGCGCCCCCCAAGGGGGGCTCAGAGCGTGTGCAGGGGGGGGGCGAGAAAAACCAAAGAGCAAGTAGTGATGCATGTTTTTAAAAAATCATCTCATTTATTCTCATTATTACTCAAAAATATATCCATTTTCGCTTAAAATGTTCATTCAAACTTTACTGATAACATTATTTTGTAGAAAATTCGACTAAATGTTCATTTTTGAAGATTAAAAAACTGAATGTATGTTAAAAAAGTGAGGGGGGGGGCGCCACCGTAAGTTAGCCTTTGTTGGGGGGGCGCAACGTTAAAAGGTCAGAAGTACCTTCAGAAAGTTAGAGAATTCTATGAAATCCATTAAAAATTTAAGGGAAATTCAATTCGGATGAATAAAAAAATTAAAATTTTTATACCGGCCCCGTTAAAAAGAATCCCGTTTGTAAAATATGCAATATACATTAATTAATATGTATATTGCATATACATTAATTGCAATATACATTATACATATTGCAATATGCACATTAATTAGGTGGTGTACAAAATTTCATCCTTTTATTAAAATAAAAAAGTTCCAGGGGTATGTTTAAACGCAGTTGGTGAGAGGTTATACATAACTTTGAATGTAAAAATTTAAAGTATAGTTATTGCTTTTTTGCCTAATTTGTGTATGACCCCTGAAGCGGTATTATTCGATGTGATTTTTTTTTCCCTTCGCAGAGCCATTGCTAAGTGGTTTATCGCTGACACTTTTAAGGATAAAGGGCTCAAATTTTGTAAATCAATTTTACTTTTGTATGGGGCACATTTTACTGATAAGGAATGTTTTTGTACGGAGACCTTATAAAATTTTAAATTTTGATTATTTAGATTTAATTTCCTGAAGATATTATTATAATCCATAGCATAAAATTTTATACATTTTTGTGTAACTTTGTAACTTTTATACGTGTCTATGATCAATAGTCAAGGAATAAAAGTCGATGTCAATGTTTTTGGGACACCCTGTACATAAACAGACCTAGGATTTTTCTACTAAAATATTGATCTTAGACATATACAATCAATTACAAAGTTACAAAAGGTACAAAGTTACATGCTAAAGGTGTGAATTTTAATAACTGGGGATATTTTTGTACGGGGCCGTATAAAAGTTTAAATTTTGTATTTATTTAGATGTAATCGCCTGAAAAATTTAATCGATACTTAAAATTCTGTACCGTTTTTTACGTACTTTTGTAACTCACTATTCATGGAAACTATAAGGAATAAAAGACTCGGGCAGTGCTTTTGGGACACTCTTTATATATATAATATATTGCCATCGGAAATAAAAATACTTTTAGATGTTATGATTAGGATATTGTAAAAATAACTTAAATCGATAATGTAGCTTCTTTTAGCTTGTTGATTGGTCAGTTTTATAGTACTTTTTGCTGATTTTGAATTATACTGTTGTGTTGTACAGTTTTGTAGTTGACTAAGGTTTTTTTTTTAATGAGCATCTTTAACAGTTGATTGAGCCATTCAAACCAATTCAAAATTAAGTGAAAATAATAACAGTGCTTATCCGGTTCTCAAAATTAAGACAGATAATCTAACCACAACCTATTACACGGCTGTAATCAACTCGATCCAAACCAACCACTATATTATCATACTGTAGATATTCATTGATACAACATGAATAAATATGCATGCATTTATCACTGAGAAACCTGTATCTTGGAGAGCTTTCACCTCACTGACACATTATCAAAATAACATTTCACTTTCTCCCAAAGTACCCTTCAGGTCATGCTGTATCATAATAAAAACAAACCTGCGTGGGAAATTCCAATTACTTTGTCCCACCTTATCTACGGTCCAAAATGGAATTCCTCTTCCCTTTTTTTTGACGGAATCAGAAATCGTTCGAATTTTTAAAAGATCTGTTCATTGTTACCTGTTTCGGTTTAAATCATCAAGAGTCCATAGGACTGAGGTGAACTCTTGCCATTTATTTGATTCTAATTTTTTTTTAAAGCTAAGGGGCTGTTCTGTTCTAATATTCTCTACACGAACAGAAAATCTTCGTCGTTTGTTCGTACCCAGGAATTTACGACCACATTGAAAGTAATCTTTCACCTCTTTTGACCCTCACGGCAAGACATAAAAATACATGGAATGCCATCACTGACGCCAACTGTAGCCCACTCTGGACAAATGCTTCTCGTCTAGATGTTTTTCTGTCATTTTTGACTAAGGTATTACATGTGGAAGATGCAATTTTTTATAATTGGGAGCCTGGAGATATTGTTTAGAAATTCACTTCTAGTATAATTAAAGAAAAAGAACTGGTTTCGTCACGTTAGCTCTGTTTTCTGAGAAAAAATAACTATTATGTTGTTTACACGGAAACAAATTATAACGCAAAGGTTTTTTTTATACCATACCGTAGCTAAGGGTACGAATAATGAACGATGAAAATTACGCTTTAGCATAATGAATATTCTTGTAAGAATAATTTGAAATGCTGGAGCTTGCCATCAGTTGATTGTTATTTACTACTGCGGATCTTATTAAATCAATGCAATTCTTATTCCTTTTATCTCATTCTATAATAATGACTACAAATCCCTCTTAAAAATGTTTTGCTTTGACAGATCGTTAGTAACAATGAGGTATGTTTGCGGATTTTAATTGACAGTGACAAGCAGAGGAAGAAACTAAAACATATGGAATTACCAGTCTGTTTAACTTATTGAATTCTGCACTCATATTTAGATTCTGTGTGCGGAAATAAGCAGATCGATCCATCTTAATTATGCAATGGATGAAACTATTAACGATTATTTTAGGAGTTTTTTGATAAACTAAACGCATCAGAGCTGGTAAGTCAGCAAAATGGGCTTCGGGCATTTTGCCCTCGCAGTTATGCTTATTTTGTATGAAACGAAAGGCATCCAAATCCCAAGATAGGTAAGAGATGGTAGCTGCTTTCTTACAAGAATATTGTTCGTTGAAACATGAGAAATGTCATTTAATGCTGTCGTCCTTTAAAAGGCTTTTATTATGGTCAAAGTGGAAGTATAAAATTCTTCCTTTCATGATCAAATCCAGCAATCGATGATCTTTCAACAATCCAGAAATGTAAATCTACCCATGAAGCAAACATGTTTGCAGTGACGTTGTCGCGACGTCACATTTCGTCAATTTGTTGACATCACAAATGCGAGCGAACTGCTTTTATATAACCTGCTATTTTAAATTTAAAAAAAAAAAAAAAAACCTCTTGTGGAATGGAATAGAAGGTTGGTTGGAAACTCTCGAAATGCTAGCGGGTCTATAGTATGCGAAAGGATTAATCGGGCTATGCCAAAATCTCCAAGATAAAGAAAGCCTAAGAACAGATGCCTTTACGTCATCACTATGTCTACTAAGATTACATCATCACAGTTTTATTTTCACAAAGTAAAACTATTTAAAATTTCCAGTAAATGCTACAAATTTTAGAAAATATTTTAAGATAAAAATTAAAATGTCTTTCTAATAAAAAATAATTTATCATGATCCATTTCTGCATCATATTATATAGTTAGTTAACAGTTTAGTTTGCCATTTGCCGTAAAATTGCATTGCAATTTTGCTATATTTCAATGTGAAGTTGAAAATTTATTTGTTTGGATTAATTTTAAGAAAACAACATTACTTTACCATAGATTACGGAATATAATTAACCACTTTTTATAAACAGTAATTTTTTTGAATAATTTTCCAAAATAGTTATCAGGCCAGGCCTTAAACCCTGAAATTTTGCTATATTTTAAGCAGAAAATTACCGTTCACAAAAAGTTGTTAATTATATTCCGTAATACTTGGCACCCATGCTTTACGGTACACCTAATAGCTAAAAAGATTATCCAACTCTTTTTTACCATGAGTGATTATCTAACTATTAATATTTGTGTACTGTATTACAGTTTCTATTAGACCTACGTAACATATCTTGAGATTAAATAGAGAGTTATTCGCTGAAAGCTATTGATTTACTTCCTCTTCCAAACGTAAGTTAATTATTAATTACTCTCACTTGAAACCAAGCTTTCTCTGGAAACCAACTGGGAAGAAATCCGTTTCCTGACGCCTCAATCGCGTTTCTAATGTGGGCAATGTTTAATCAGCCGCAAAATCGTCTGCGTTCGAGAAAGTAGATCATTCTGCTACAGAATCAGCAAGAAATTCTCAGCGGGTGTTCTACGAAGTTGTGTCAGTTGGCTAGTAGTCTGTGAAGGGCGAAAATGCTTTCGTGTCTGGCATCGAAACGGCTTTCTTGCAGACAACTCCGCGGGATCTGTATTCTTTCATTTTCGTAATAATCCCCGTCGAAAAGGTCACAAATAAAATAAACTAATTTAGGAGCTTGAACAGTAGATATTAAAATAATGGGCGTCTCACAGCCTTGGTAACCTTTGGTGGAACAGGTCGTTCACTTCGGTAGAATTTTCGCTTTTGTAAATATCCAGTAACTCTATTTATTTCCTACCGTTGAAGAAAACTTAAAATCATCAAGAGAGTATTTTTAAACCACCTTAGTGAAGAGATTTATTCTAAAAATGACTAGATATGATAAACTGACCTTACGGAAGATAATCAAGCTAAGAAGATTTTTACTATTAATATAAAGGTTAATTCATATTTATTTTTAGTAAAAGAAATGATAAAACAGTGCCTTGAATATTTTTATACTTCTACCAAAGAATTTCTCTGTGATCTATTAATATATTGAATCAGTATCACTCAGTGGAGTAGCCAGAAATTTTTCATGGGGGAGGGATTACGTCTACTGCAACTCACATATAGGTATACGTGTGTGTGATAAAGGAGTCAAGATATACATTTTGTACGACGAAAAATTCCTATGGGGGTTGTGACCCTTCTATTCTCCCCCCCCCGGTTGGTTACGCCACTGGTATTACTTAAGGGCTACGTTTTCGAAGAAAAATCTTATCTTGAAGTAAAGGCATACCAGCCTAATCGTGTGGGATTTTTGAATGTTTCTCGGAAGGGATGGGGGGAGGGGGATATGTAACTTCTTTGAGTAGAGGTGTACCAACTGTTTTGTCTGATGGTCAGATTTAGCTTGGTTAAATTGTGGCCTGCCAAGACTTTTGCTGCTGCAACTTGATGAATCATCAAGGGTTAAAAAAAGGATGTTTTTTTCAATTCTTTTTTAGTTATACTTTTTTTATATCTGAGCGGAAACATTTTGAGAAAATACGGGCTGATGCAGAAACAATTAGGTTTGTTCTCACACTAATAAGCGAAGACAAAAAAATAATTGTTTCCATTCCAAATACAGTATGGATGGTTCACAAATTCAAAATGGTGGTCAGGTCATACTTTGAACTAAATATTACAAAATCTGTTAGTATTATTTAGTTCCATCCATAATATTAACATTCGTGTTGATAAAAGAACCGTAGTCCAGAAAGTTTAGTATTGATATTTTATGTACTAAGCTTCATGAATATTTTAAAAATGTTCGTAACATTTTGATAATTAATGAAATTTTAAACCAAAATATTGTATTCAGGAATTTTTTTCCCCTAACTCATATTAATTTTGCACTCGTCTATGTTTAACTTTCGCTTGGTTAGTGTAAAAGATTTTGTATATTAGATTACCGAAAAGTGATATGTTTTTTCTACATCAGCATTAATATTGACGTAAGGAGAACGTTACTATTCGGCCCCTTTAATAGAACGCACACACATATAAAAATAGCGTAATAAATTTTTGGGTGTCCGTTCTCACTCTCCAGTCTATACGAAGGTTTTTTTTTTGTTTTTTTGGCAACGGAAGAAGAGTGGACATTTCGTACCACTCGAAACGTACCTATCGCATTATTTTTATGTATGTGCGTTCTATACAAGTTATACATATTTAATTTGATACCAAAACCATATATTTTGAATGATTTATTGTTTTCTTGAATAGTTTCGGAAAATGCGAAAGTAGCGCGTCTGGAAGGGAAAGTTATATGTTCCATTATAATAAATTTCCATTGTCTTGCTTTTATAAAAATTTAACTTTCAGGACAAGCATTTGTGCCTAATAAAACTTCTATACAGGCTTATAGTAGATCTGTTTCACTTCCAACTAAACTGCGGCGAGGGGTGCGGGAGGGAGCGGCACTCTGGTCATTTCTGTGAGCGGGTCTTCTCTTATAAAGATAATGCACCCCTACCCTTGATGTTTCCTTCTCCTATTCTTTATAAATAAAAATTAAATTTCACAGAAGGGGTTAACAGCATCTCCTAGTTACCTCAATCTTTCTATTCCAAGTATGGAATGAATGACGAAATTCCGTTGCATGGAAATTGGTAAGTTTTATTGAGAATAGAAAATGCAAGAAGAATATTTCGTGTAGAGACAAGTCATTGATATTTTCGATTTTTGCTCTAACTATCCAAGCAGTGTTCCTGTGTTTAGATTTTAAAGTTAAATCAATCATTTTTTTTTTTGAGTATTTAATGAAGAACGAAAATATTATGAAGCCAACGCTCATCGAAATTTGATATTTTTAGGTTATTTATTTTTTCTCGCTTAAGATAGATTTGAGTGTATTGCAATAGTTTAGTTTTGTTGACTCTAACTCAAAGTGCTTGATCAACTACAGCTAGAATTTAGTTGCATTTCTTCTTAACTGCTGCATTCATGTTTTACTTTTTCATTACATTTGTTTCCCTGAAAAAGTTAACTCATAAAAATAACACAAAAAACTGGAAGTATTTGAGAGCTTATTAGAGTTGCCCATTGCTTCGGAATGTAACTAACCACTTTTCTAAAACAGTAATTTTTGGCTTAAATTATGCCTAAATCTCAAGCTAAGTGTCTTGCTGTTTATCATTTCGAAAAAATATTTCAGAAATTACTGTGTTCAGAAAGTGGTTAATCATATTCCGGAGTAGTTCGCAACTCTACTTATAGACTAGGGAATATTTTTTAGATCAAATTTTCAGCTGTGTCATGAAAAAAAGCAAAATAGTTTTTGAAAGTTGTTTTCTACTATACAAATAAGCAGAAAAGAAACATATCAGGTTTCTAATATTTAAAACTAATTTTTATTACGATATATCAAACAGCAAGAAGAAAAGAAGCATGCCAGCATTAAGAATCGAATTAGATACGTCTAAAGTGATTTATTTAAAAAAAAAACACACTAACATTTTAAAACAGCAAATAACTATTAAATGTGATGCGATATTTACATAGCCGGAGTTTCTATAGGTTTTATTGCACTGTTGATTCTCATGTTCAACACATGAAAATTTTAATACCTAAAAGGAATCATTAAATACCTGCTACTTTCATCGTTTTAAAAAGGGAAAATGATTTATTTTTAAAATTTATTCATAGTTAAAATATCGTGCACATTACGAATTCATTTTGAAATCGGAGTTGAGTCTTGACAATAAGTATTTACTTAGAGAAAATACTGATTATTCTATGTTTTTCCCATAGGTGCCAAGATTACGGAATATAATTAACCACTTTTTGTAAACAGTAATTTTTTTAAATAATTTTCCAAAATAGTTACCAGGCCAGGCCTTAAACTCTGAAATTTTGCTATATTTTAAGCAAAAAATTACCGTTCACAAAAAGTGGTTAATTATATTCCGTAATACTTGGCACCTATGTTTTTTCCTACTACATTTCTTACAAGAGAACTCTATAACATTGAGTAAAGGAATTTCTGCGTTATGGTAATATATCACATGAGTATACTATGTGCAAAATGCTAAAGATGCAATACACTAATACATTGTACAGGTACTCCTTTCTTGTTTTTCCTGTCCTGTTTCTTCTTCTCTTTTTTACCCAGTTCGGCATGATTTTGCAGAGGTGAGAGTACTTAGACATATTTGATTTAATTTTATTCCTGCTAGTTTCTTTTGCATTTTATATACAGTGTGTCCAGTTCTAACGGTGCCCAATGCCTATTTCCTAAACCGCTAGTCAGAGACACACAGCTCCAATTGCAAAAATGCTTTAAATTGTAAAATATTACATCAGAAACAATCAAAGTCAATAAATCAATTCCTATAAAAACTAAGAAATTTTAATTTTTATAGGAAATAGCCGTTGGGCACCTTTAGCACTGGACGCCCTGTATAAGTTAAACGAAGCACTGGTCAAATCGTGGCATTGGTGGTAACGTTCTTGACCTGTACTCTCGCATGCGCGGGCTCGAATCGTTTGCTTTGCAAACACTTCTTCTCCTTTATGTTTTTATACATCAATACTTATAAGTAATTCATTTATTAGATAAGTATATTAACAATAATTTGTTTATTTACTCATTCACTTATTTTTCATTAATTATTGATTTTCCGCCATATTATTTCTGATTTGTTTGGCTAAATTTTTGTTATTCCACGTCTAATATTTTGATAATTTTCTTTTTACTGTAACTTCATTTTTTAATTAGTAGTCTAAAAATATTAGTCTTGGAAGAGTAGAAATTTAATTCTACTAAGTAATGAAAAAGTATTAAACAAATCAGTAATTAATAAAAATATCAACGAATGAATAAATAAAAGAATAATTTATTTACTTTTTCAATAAAGGAATTAAATATAAGTATCGATTCATTTAAAAATAGAAAAAAAAAAACGCTTGCGCAGCAAAAGATTCGAACCCGTGCATGGAAGAATACGAGCAGAGTTTTACTTCTCAGGCGAAGGCTTACACGAGGAGCTTTGTGTAATATATCTATTTAAATAAAATTAGACTTTTTTCTACACATTACTTGGAATTCACAAAATTTGCGATTTCTATTCGCTTGAAACCTCTGGCAACCCAGTACGATCACGGGAAAAAAAAAGGTTTGTTTTTCTGTCGTTCTGTCAGTGATTGATGCTTTATTTAATCGCTCATCACGTAAAAATGACTGAATCGAATGAAATTAAATTTAGTGACATAATAGATGGTCACTCCACTTAAACTATAGGTTTCAAATTGTAAAGAAAAATGATTAGATTTTGAGATGCTGAGAAATTTTTTTCCAACTGCGTCAACATTTCTTCACGCAGTTCGTAATAACGATTACAGTGAATGAGATGAAATTTGGTGACATGATAGGTGATCACTCAACTTCACTCAGGAGTGGAATTTTTGGAATTTTTGATAAATATGCTAAAATTTTGTATTAAATAATCCAAAATGTGTAAATATTTTTTGGTCTATCACGTATAAACCACTGAAGCGAATGAAATAAAATTTAGTATCATAGGTATGACATAGACTATAGGCGTCAAAGTACTCCAAAATTTTTTATAGAATTTGAGATTTTGTGAAAATTGAAAAAATGTTTCTTCCATTCCTGAGAAACGGCAGTGCAGTAGAATGGAATTTTTAATTATGTTAGGTGACAAGTTTATTTAAACTATAGATGCCAAAACTGTTTTAAATACTTCAGTTTTTGAGGACACATGGGACAACTCGGCCAGTAAAATGAGGCTCTTTTTGAAAAAGATTTAACATCGTGTACTTTATTTGAAAATAAATGTAGAAATGTAACTTTTTGTCCCTAGATATGAAATAAAAAGAAATAAAATTAAAAATAATTTACTACAAAACTTTAAAAATCCTAAAAGTTAAAGAAAGAATTTTTTTTTTTTAAATTCAACAATTTTTCACTTAGATCTCTAATTTTAGGTATTTTTAAAGAAACAAGTTAGTTAAATAATTTTGGAAAGTGTCAACTGTTTACCTGAAATCAATGGCGTAGCCAGAAATTTTTCATGGGTGGGGGTACGACTACTGCAACTCACATATATGTATACGTGTGTATGTGATGAGAGTGAAGAACATATTATTTTGAAGAACGCTAAAAAAATATACTGTTTACAAAAAGTGGTTGATTATATTCCGTAGAAGTTGGCATCTATGCCTTTACATAAATGTTTTGCATTATAATTATTTGCTGTCAATTCACAAGCTCGCAGTGGTGAAATTTTATTGAAAAAAGCATTTCCACACACCCACATATCTACGTTTATAAAAAACATCAGCTATTCTACAGACACAATTCATTATTAAATTTCTGCAATAAGACTAGCACAAAACTAAAAATAAAATTCGCCTAAATACTCTCACCTCTGGAGAATCAAAATTAAACCGCACAGAAAAGCAAAAAGAAGCAACACATAAAAAACAAAAGTCAGACAGATTACCTCATGAAATACGATGGCGATAAGGGATCGATGGCGATAAGCAATGAAGATCTGTAAATTCAGGGTCTTATCAAAATTAAGCTATCTGTTAGGCATTTCTGATATTTGGAGAATGATGTATGAAATGATTCGGATGTTTCAGGTATCTAGACACTATTTCATTTTTTTTTTCATATTCTTGTCTGTATACTGCCTTGTTGTTCAATAAATCAAACATTAAATTTCGAAGACTGGTAGTAAAACTCGTTATAAACACACTGATGTTTGTTGCTTTTACAGCAGTAGTTTAACAAGGATCTATAAATTTTATATTCGGCACGTATGAGAAGACAGATGTACATTATGTATCACACTCTGTAAAGTTGTTTGCGGTTTCTATAATTGAACATTTATTTCATTTGTAAAACATATTATGTGCCATTAATAAAATAGTTCTTGCGTCTTCTTTAGAGAATATGTCTTGAAAATTCATTACTTTCAGGCAAAGAATGATTGATTAATCTCAAATATACGAACTACACAGGCGAGGTTTCTCTGAGTTAGATCTTGGAATGCTATCGACTTCCACGTAATTAAATTCACCCACAGTCTCGTCTCAGACAGCACTAAAACTTATATTACCTTCAAGTTCACTTCAAGTACAAATTTCATCTGCTGAATAGCCATCGGCCTCAAGTTCAACAGAAGTCAGAATTGGGTGTTCAAGTTTGTTTTCCTCTTTGTTTCTTAAATATCGATATTCTATATAATCAGGTGGTCGAATATATGTTACTACACAGTAAAAAAATTCAGAAACGTTACATACTTATAGCGGAAAGGTTTCCGAAAGTATAGCGTAACCTACCGATGCTCTACTCGAACTCACGATTTCAGAAACATAACCCATATTTCGGGGTAAAGTATTTACGGGGGAGAGGAAATCTTTATTTGGGACTTCGCGCGCATGCGCCAAGTGCCAAGAGACGGATAAGAGTGAACGCGTTTTACCTAATAGCACAGATGGTCACAAAAGAGTCGCTGTGACGTCACAGAGGGTCACAATTGTCACAGGACTGTCACATTGCAACTTCTTGCACAGCCCGATTATGACCAACAGGGGCCCCGGACATTGATGAATTTGGGGTCCCCATCTATAAAATTTGTTTTCTTTTTCATAATATTTTGACATATAAAAGAATATTTCAGAACAACATTTGAAACTGGGGGCCCTGGGCCAAGTCCCGATTTGCCCATGCGATAATAAGGGTCTGGTAACTTGTGAGTGATGTAACTTCACTGTGTGGTCACTGTGAAGTTTATTTGTGACCAGTCACCAGGTGACGTCGCCGGATGAATACTTAAATAAAACGGACGAATACTTAAATAAAACAGCACATTATGTCCTGAAAATAATTTATGTGGAAGAAAAAAGATTTAAGAATTTTAATTTATATTTATTAATTATGGTATTTTCTCTCCATTTACAAAATACTTCAAAAAAATTTTAAGTTTCCAAAACAAGCCGTACCACAAATAACTTTTGCAGCAGTCAGTTTACTTTTAAAGCTATTTTCAACTGGAAAACCGCAGCGTCGTGGTATCGTGCTTTCTTCCGAATGCATGCGTGGGTCCAGCGTTCGACTCTGGCTCTGGTCGCTAGTCCTACACCGCTCCTTCCGACAGAGTTTGGTACAACAGAGATTAAGATACTCGAAACGCTTCTTCTAGTGCATGTTACTTTTTTCTGAAAAACTCGGAAAGGTTACTCGTTAATTCGGAAACCTTTCCAAAATACTCGGAAACCTTTGCGAAATACACGGAGAGGTTACTCAATATTTTACCAAAATATACAGAAACGTTACCCATCTTTTCCAGAAACCTTACCTAAAATGCAGTAAAATAGGTAAATATGTTTCCGACATATGCAGAAACGTTTCCGCAATTTTGAACTACAAGAGCTGCCCCATTTTTTGGGGTAACGTTTCCGAATTTTTTTTACCGTGTAGTTTGGAACCCGCTAGACTTGCATCGTTTTGGACAACTAGTATTCATCATAATATCGATCTATAAACATAATCTGTATTTCTGAGAAATTGCTTCCCTTCCACTGTTACAATATTAGCATGTTCAGATTAACATTATGTACAGCTGCGGAAGAAAAACGCCCACTTGCTCATTATTTGGCCGTCGTTCGTCGTACAGCAAAGTTACATATACCATTCGTTTGCAAATAACGCATACTTTAATTTGCTATTAATTTAATTTGCATAAGGGGGCGTCTTCATATTTAATTCTGCATCAACTTCGTTTTTCTCAATGGCAATACTCTATTCTGACTTTATTAAATGAAAGAAATCCTTTAAATCACCCTAAATATTATTTTTCACCAATTTTCTACGATAATTTCCGGAGATATTGCCAATTCTTTTTTTGCGCGATTTTAAGGGACTTTCTGCAAATTGAAAAACGCTGTTTGTAGATTCCGAATTTTTAGCCTTTCGTTAATTTCGCTCATGACAGTTAAAAGAAATAAATATTATTTACATGGAAAATGCTGTTTCTAGTTTTTTGTACTGGGAATATCAAGGGTAGAAATTAGAATCTTTAGTCAGTGGTCCAAACGAGCCATGACTCCAAAAAGTTCCTTGGTCCATGATTTAAAGAAAAAATACAAATTGACTGCCGAAATTTTTAAAATCTTCCTAATTTTTAAATTGTTATTGGGTATTTGAAGATTCTCTCAGGTGAAATGTTGCGAGGTGTGAGATACTTGTTCTCTGCTCTTCTGACTAAAAGCATGAATGTTACTCAGCTAGTGTCGAACTTGAAGAATGGTTTCAAGATTTAAAATGTATTTGTTTGAATTTAACGTAGGGAGATCGGGGTTAGTTGTGCCAGGGGCAAGTTGTGACATCGAGCTTCCAGACTGAGCCGATAGGTTGCAGCACCTGTCGCGTCACGTGAGTGAACAGGTTGATTGTCTCAGTGTGCTGTGAATGTTTGTTTTGTTTGTTTGAATTGAGAATTTGTTCTTGAGGTTTCTGACTGCATCTCGAATATGGTCTTATACCCCTGAATATCCGTTTTGACATTTATTAGTTCCATATAACATTTATTAATAACAAAGAGCACAACAGAAGTACAAACACAGAAGAAGGGGGTGGAAATGACAACCATGGGTTAACGGGATTCGAACCCGAGACCTCACCGCTCGCAGGCGGCTGGCAGTAAGTGATGGGTGCGCAAACCCACACAGCCATGAGATCCCCCGCTGTGAATGTTTCAAAGTTTAGCGATGTTTTGTTTTCGAGATAAAAATATTTATCGTATTTTGTATTACAAAAGTAAACTTTGTGACCTACGATGGAATCATCCTTCCCATTAGGGATACTGAGCTATGTAAACTGCTCTAACATTTTTTGATTGGTTGTGTTTTGAGCTGTTATTCTGTGCATTTCATTTGTTGTTCATTCGAACATTTCGGAAACTAATGAATGAAGTTCAAAATGGCGTAAGGCGGGGCTAGTTGTGACGAAGCCTTGGGGGCACATTGTGACATTGCCACTGCTTACCCCTTCATAATTTTTAATTAAAGTTTGTATGTTTCAGGAAAAATGGTACGAAATTACTAAAGGCGTACTGTAAGAGTTAAAGCAACTTTAGAACATTATAAAAGGGCTGCAATAGAAGTAAATTCCGCAAGGAGCAGTTTAAGAAAAGCCCAAAAACTGTTCAATGTAAATCGGGTGTCCCATTGTAGATATATTAATAAAAATAAGAGTATTAATACGGAAGGAAATATTGAGCACTGTGTCGATCTACGACATACCCTGTATTGTCAAAATAGCCCTTCATAGTGCTGCCACTAGAAAAATATTCAAGTAGCATTTCGTTCAAGTGGAATTTGAGAATTGAATGGGAAAATTTTTACAGATGAAGACTTCCTATGCTCCTCATAAATACAGTGCTATTAAAAACATAAGTGTTTTAATCGTGTTAAGAACGTTAGAAATGAATAAATTTCTCATTACTGATTTTAAAATTCCCATTTAATTGCATTTCTTACATAATTTGTATATGTTACAATGGATCTGTATGTGTCACAATGTGCCCCAAGCATGTCGCTACTAGCCCCGCTACGGGGCAAGTTGTGACAAATTTCGAGGTTACGCAGAATTCATTTTATGTTATGAAAAACGTTAATAATGTTAATGATAGTTTTATAAATATGTTATACAAGATTTACTCTAACGTGTGATACACTGAATGGTTTACTTCAGTTCAAATCCTGCCGATAATATCAAAAATATCGAAAATGTCACTACTAGCCCCGGTCTCCCCTAAAAAACGCAATTACTTTTTTGTCGACACAATATTATCACTGTATTTGTTATTTCACTTTCTTCATTTAATATTATCGTCTGTAGTGTGCAATATTTCATAAGACTTTTGGCGGTATTTTAATTCATATTCAGAGGAAAATGTAGACAGAAAAATGTGATTTTGAACGTTTGCTGAATGTTTGATAAAGTATGAAGTCCAAATACCTGATGTTTCAGATATTATAAAAAGTGAAATTCATGCCTTTAACCCATTTATGCCTAGTGTCCCTTTTTTGGGACGGCATTTTCGCTATTAGTCGAAAACGTTATTTATTTTTCCTAGCCTTTATTCATGAGTATTGAGCCTCAACTCTACAAAATATTTTAACATGACCAAGCAGGATGTTGATATTTCGATTTTTATGCATAGTGATTTTAAAAGAAATCTTTCCTTGTTCAAGAATTTGACATCAGAAATTTATCTATTATTTCTGTTATCAGTAAAAATCGAAGAAAGTCGCAAAAATATGCAGGCACAAATGGGTTAATGTTGAGGATGTTAATTTTTCAGAAATAGGACGTTGTCCTGGAAGACATACATCTACTGTATCTAATTCTATACATGGAAAATGTTTCATTTGAGGGGAAATAGTAGCGGACGGACAATAGACGATTATAGAATCACCATCAAACTGTACAAACATCCAATTTATTTGCTTCAAAATTTGCTATTTTTTAATGCTGCCAACTTTTACTATTTTTGTGCAAAAGAAATCTAATTTACGTTTATTTTACGCAATTTTCAAAAAATTGTCACTCACTATATATACGGTCCCTTAACTCATGAAAACAACAAATTTTATTTAATATAAGTTAAACTACTGAACTTTAAAATTTAAAATTTTGCACAGCCATGTAATATTACTTTCTGCATCTATTTCCATCGAAATTTTCAATCGCCCGAATAAAGTACAAGTGGGCGTTTTTCTTTCCACAGCTGTTCATTATTCTTTGTTCATGTTAAAATAAAGAGACGACAGTGGAACCCCGATCTATCGTTCCCGCATTCGTCGTTTTCCCGTATTGATCGTTTTATTTCTATGGTCCCTGCACAAACTGTATTCAAATAACGTTAACAAAACCCGTATGTATCGTTCGTCAAAAATTCGCTTTCCCGCGTTGTAAAATGTTTCTTCTGACCGAAATGAAATTGAAGATCAACTGGATCAATTGGCTTACAAATCGAATTACTTCCTGGTATGATATCTTGGGTTGATGATGGTATAGATGAAGAGTTCTTACATCTAGCAGGGATGTGTATGGTATGAAATGTAGTGATTATATTTCCATTGATTTAGAAGTAGCAACGTGCGGTATCCTAAGAATGGAAGAAATGTGACGCAAAAAATGAAAATAATTGCGAAGAAGCTGAGAATAATATTCATGCCGATGAGACTGAGCCAACACTAGTGCCTAGTTTATCCTACTCAATAACAGTATTTGAAATTGTATGACTTTTACAAACAAACATGAATACACATAAAAAGACAAAACAAAAATATTGAAAATATTGAACATTTTGTTTAATTAAAAGATTAATGAAAAACCCAGTGTAAAATTACTGATTTTTTTAAAAATAAGTATCACTTAATTTCTACACAACTTCAGTTTGTTTCTTTTACAGTTTGGTAACAAATTTAGTATTTTTGATATACTGTATACATTGTGTGTATTCATAAATATTGTTTTCTTCGTATTTGACTTTAACGAAGTTTTAATCCTATATGATTTGACTTTAACCCGCTTTCGTCGTTTTCCCGCATGCATCGTTTTTTATTACGCACCCCTTGAAAAACGATAGATCGAGGTTCTACTGTATCGTGTTCCTTTAAATTGCTTGCTAATAGTCTTAATTTGAACCGTATTGAGTGTTGTTGGTTCTTGGTGAAGAATACAATCTCTAGAAAAGCTACTACATGCAAAAAAGTTCTTCAGGACCTTTTGCGACAATTAAATAAGTAATTTTTGATATGAACAGAAGGTATGTTTCTTTCATTGCAGGAAGGGGTAGAGTCACGAAGCACTCTGAGAAAGTATTACTGCAGAAAGGATTGATATTCTTTTGTATTTCCTTTTTCATCGAGCGCTAAAGATATTTGTTGTTGTTGGGTTACGGCCAATTATCTACATGTGGGATCTAGGTCGAGGGTAAATGCCCTCCATGGAGGTCTTTATAAGGGATCCTAACCGGCATTTGCGTTAAATTTGGGAGAAAACAACGGAAAACTCCGAACGGTTAGGTCGGCGGACGGGAACTGGGTTTCAACGAAGCACCTTCCGTCTCCCAGTTGAGAGCGCTATAGATAGAAATCCATGTTGGTCATACTTTGTTTCATTCAAGTCTAATTTTTTAGTTTAATTTCACTCATTTCTAACTTTATGTAAGGAAAAATTCCACCAATATGAAAGAAAATCTAGGATGATATGCTTTCGTTGGCCACCGAATTATAAATGTGTTTCTTAATGCAAAATGTTGGCGTAGTGTAGCGTTAATGGAACGAAGAATGTACATTGCAGTCGCTCAGAGGATTAAGCAGTGTGGAAAAAGGTAACAAAATTGCTACTTTACACGTCTGTTTTATAAATAGATTTGGAGCGAAGAAAGCTTATATAAATAAATACAAATTTAACAAGTATCTGATTATTCTACGAACCGAAAGTATTAAGTGTTACGTTAAATCCTATATGATGTTCTAAATGCTGTTAAATTTGTCATGATTTTGAAATCTTAAGTACAAGATCCTGACACGAGACCATTTTATATAGTGAGGATTGCGTTGCATTTTAATGGCTTGGAACAATAACTTTGTAATAGGTAGCTGTGCTTCTAAGGCTTCGAATGGGCGTGGAAATTGGCATTGATTCATGAGCAAATAAGCACCTGCTGTATCTTATCTCGTGAAATTAAATGTGCATTTTCGTGGTATTAACTTTAATGTGTCGATTCTTATCGCAAAAAGCAACCCTTATATAGGCCACTTAAAAGGAAATTGATTGTTTAGTAAAAACGACTTACTGATTCTCTCTTGTTATCAAAGTATACTGAAAACAATGTTTAGTTGAATCAACAAAGTTATCCGGTTGAAATGGCTCCAACAAACCTTTTTTGAACAAAGGTATAATAAATATGATAAAACAAAATAATTTTGTTAAAATTGTTTGGTTATTAAAAAAAAAATGATGATTTTTCCGAACAATTTAGTTAAAATTACTAACAAATGCGTCGTTTATTTAACCAAGTTATTTGTTTAATTCAGCGGTTCTCAACCTTTTAACGTCGCCACCCCCTTCGCATTTTTCAGCATACATTCAGTTTTTCTATCTTTAACAATGAACATTTAGTCAAATTTTCTACAAAATAATGTTATCAGTAAAGTTTGAATGAACATTTTAAGCGAAAATGGATATATTTTTGAGTAAAAATGAGAATAAGATGATTTTTTTAATAACGTGCAACACTTCTTGCTCTTTGGTTTTTCTTGCGCCCCCTTGCAAACGCTCTGTGCCCCCCTTGAGGGCCGCGCCCCACAGGTTGAGAAACGCTGGTTAAATTGGTTAATTTGGTTAAAATCAATCAAATTAGTAGGTTGAATTAGCAAAATGTCTTTGTTAACTGGTGCGTTGATGGCTCGAGTAGCAAAATTATTTTATTGAATAAACATAATTATTTTGTTAATTTTATTATGATATTTTGTTGAACCTACCAAACAGTCAGTTGAAAATTTCAGAAGTAATTCTAATTAATTTATCTAACCATAAAAAAATAGGTAACTTGCTGCTGTTGATCGCTAAATTGCTGGAAGAGCATTTGGAGGCACCTGATTGTGGTTTACTTATATAGCGATCACTAAATTTAATTTGTGTGAAAAAAAATAACACTTGCCACTGATGACAAAAATCGTTTTCGTGCTATCTTCTTTTATTGGATTTCTTATTGCAGTTTTATTTGAACTATTAATTGCATTTCTAATAAAATGATATTCATGCGATTCAATATTGCAAAAATCCAAACCAGGAATTTTGTACCAATGGACTGATCTAAAACGTATCTTTGGTTTTTATGTAGCGCTACTACGTAAATTTTTTTCTTTATCGATAACATTTTCAGTACTAGAAGAGTCATTTTTAAGAACAGAAAGAGCACACACACATACACACACACACACACATCTATTAAATATAAAACTGTCTCATTAGCTCTAAAATATCCAGAATGGATACAATCTTTTGTATTAGATATACCGTAAAGTAACATCATTTTTTCGTATGTCAGTATTTTGCCTAGCCAAAACTACTGAAGCTAACAACAATAAATTTGGTACCTAGATTGGAAAACATTTTTCAAAATTCTTAACATAAGGAGGATAGGAGCCAAAACGTTCTTTTAACATATTCAGCGTGATATCAAAGGAGAAAAGAGGTATCCATAAAATTCTTGCTGTAAAATACAACACTCACGAATATCTAAAAATCGATTTCAGAACATTTTGATTATAATCCTCCACGGAGGGTAGACGGGTAAAAAGGGGCAGGATGGCCGTTTTTCTTGAAAGAAAAAAAATCATCTGTAAAATTCTTGCTTAAAATTTAACAAATATGAGTCCTATGCTTAAAAACACCTCATTTGTAATTCAGTACTTTGAATTTCGTGTAAAAAATGTTGAATTTCGTGTAAAAAAAGGACATACTTTCAGGTACACTGCAAAATTCCATACAAATGTTACCGCCATCAAAAACTCACCACCTACAGCACTTTGCTCGACTCGCAGTTCTCTATGAGCAGGGCTTCAGTAATTATGTACGCGACTACAAAATGCAAAGAAAAGCATAGTTTAACCCCTTAAAAGTGACTTACTCTTCAGTAAAATGTATCGGAAATTGAACTTCTGTTCTCTCATTGAAAAAGTTTCTCTCTTTGTGAGTATTTCTTTTTAAACAGTTCTGTACCTCAGAACCAGATTAATGTAAGTTACACTAGACTAACTTTTCAGGAAGGCACCAAAACTGTAAGAAATGAACTCTAGGTCTGGTTGAAGAGCTAATAATTGAATCAGTCAGCAAAAAATTATTGACATTATTAAATTTGTATATACCTAACCCATTCATAGGTATTTCGTTTAGAATCAACGCTTTAACCTGAAAATTGTAGTATACGGACTTACTTTCGTCTGATTCTGGGGTACAGAGTTGCAGGACGCAATTCGTTCTATCTCTACTTATTATAAAAGAAGATGTCTGTGTGTGTGTCTGTCTGTCTGTCGACGGCGTTACGGACAAAGGGCTACACGTAGAAACATCAAAATTGGTACTCATTAAGTTCTAAACATGAAGTTGTGCACCTCCAAGCGGTTTTTTCAAAATTCGACCTAGAATTTTTTTAATTTTATGTTTTATGCGATTTTTGGCATTTTTTCTCACCTAATTCATTAAAACGGCGGTAATTACGCTTGCAGTAAAATGGCATTTATGTCATCGGATAGATGAGAAAATTTTTTCTTTTAAAAACAATTTGTTATGAATATGTAGTATAATTTGCAGATTTTTAGGAATCTTTTATTTAAAGATGACATTGGACAAAAATTTTCGTAAAATAATTTCAAAAATGTCACATCTTGAATTCTATCCGTCATAATTTTTTGATATTTTGGCAAATGATAAAACAGAAATTTCGCCCTCTTTTAAAATGAAAACTAAAAGATTATAAAAATTAGGCGATTTTTTACGAATTTTAATGTAACATAATGTTTAGAATTTAATAGCACCAACTCTGAGAGCTTACATTAATAAATCATGGTACGAGAATTTATGTTGGTTGTTGCCACAGAATTAAATACACTGCTGGCCACCCAAATTGCAACACCAAGAAAAACAAGAGATATCACAACAAAATTTATTGTGTAGATAACATGTTGACCAAGTAACAAATGATTAAATTTACAGCATTCTATGAAGCGTGGTTCCTGCCAAAATCAGTACCCAGAGTAGCCGCCGTTGTTGGAGATCACAGCTGCCACACGCCTCGGCATTGATTCAAAGAGACTTTGAATGTGTTCTTGGGGTACAGCAGACCAAGCAGCTTCCACACGTTGCCAAAGTTGATCTGGTGTGACAGCTGGGGATGAACTCTGGGTCAGTCGTTGAGCAACCATGGACCACATGTTTTCTATCGGCGAAAGATCCGGAGAGCGCGCCGGCCAGGGAAGCAATTCAATCTGGTGATTGACGAAGAACCCTTGGACAATGCGTGCCACGTGTGGCCGTGCATTATCCTGCTGAAATATGGCTGTTGGCAAGCCCTGAAGGTAAGAAAGGACAACTGGCTCCAACACCTCGGAGATGTAGCGCTGGCTGGTTAAAGTACCGGCAATGCGTACTAGAGGAGTGCGAGAGAGATATCCGATACCGCCCCATACCATAATACCCGGTGCAGGACCAGTGTGACGGTGCATAATGCAGCTGTTCAGCATCCTCTCTCCACGGTGTCTCCAGACTCGAATCCGACCGTCGTGGTGTTGCATACAGAAGCGTGACTCGTCAGTAAAGAGAATTTCATTCCATTCTGTCGTCCACATCCTTCTTTCATCGCACCATTGGCGGCGGAGACGTCTGTGGTTCCGCGTCAGAGGTAGACAAAGCAACGGACGTCTTGCGGACAGACCATTCTGCTGTAAACGACGTCGAATGGTACGCGCAGACACTGGATGATGCGTTACAGACTGAATCTGCTGTGATATGGTTCGTGATGTGACTGAGCGGTCCGTCACTGCCATGCGTACAATCTGCCTGTCATCACGTGACGTGGTGCACTGAGGTCGATGCGGTCGATCACGTCTGTCCGTCGTACCCTCCTGCACCCAACGATCACATATCCGCATCACAGTTGTTTGGTTTCGTCCAATACGACGACCGATTTCCCTGAAAGATAACCCACAATCTCGGTATGCCACTATCCTTCCTCTGTCAAACTCGGATACTTGATCAAAAGATGATCGTTGTTTCCTAAGAGGCATAATTTATCGTTTTTTTGAAAAAAAAGCAAGAAAAACACAATTGCTGTACTTGAAACCGTCGAAATCTCCAAGCCTTAAATAGCGCTTTGAGGTGGCGCCACAGGCGCGCTTGATGTGCGTCTGCGCTGAAATTCTAATCATTTGCATATCTCACCTCAGCTAATGCATGTTGTAAATTTCATATTATTTGCATGCTTCCTTCAGTGTGTTGCATTTACGATGGCCAGCAGTGTATATATGGAGAGCTTCCTTAATGGCAACCATTATGTGAAATGATTATTGTTTTGCTAATGCGTAAATAGCAGAGAATCCCCATAGAATAAAAAGGTCCAATTGGTGCCAAATAATCTAAGCTGTTTCTTTTAATCGAGCCTTGAAGAGGGAGAAGCGCAGGCAGATAGTATTAATATGCGTAATAGGTAGTATTAGTAGATTTGTAATGATAATATGAATAAATCACGATATACCACGTTAATAAATATTTCATGAAATTAAAAGTGTTCTGTTTATCCTTTTCAACGGTTGTCTTACAACCAAGTGAACGATAAGTAATTCTAATTTGCGTTGATATATCCCGCAGTAATTTCAACAGAGGAGATTACTTGAACTTTTTTTAATTGAAATTCTGTTTTGTCACATGCAGATATGATTTTAGTAAAATATTTGCTTCTTCCCGCATGAAGAGCGGGTGCGTAGCTATTCTAAAATAAACGGTTGTCCATTTCATGTAGTGTCTGAGGTATTTAATGCTACAGCTTGAACCTAAAAAACAGTATGATGTAAAAATAAGACATTTTGAAAGTCAGGAGTTCTCTGCAAACCGTTAGGCTTTTCATTTTTTTGATCGCGAATGACACTGACGTAATTTTTTGAGCCATTATATTGCAATGATGCCAGGTTGGTACTCATGACGCAACTTTGCGTCAAGAGTCAAATAATTTTGATTTTTTTTTTGGTTCCACATCACTGGAATTAAATCGAATTACACATATAAGGAAAATTTTCGTTTCCTACCGGGCGAAGAACGGGCACAGAGCTAATCTTTCTATAAAAAGAATTTGTATTTGGTTCCTAAGAACTTAAAATTATACTAATTTGAGTTTTGTGAACTGGATTCTATGACATTGGTGAGAATTCAATCATTATAATACAGCAAAATATAAGAATAAAAAAACTCAAGTTTTAATAGTTAGCAATATATCATTTTAACTGTTTGTGACAGTAATCAGTTTTGGGTTAAATTTGTATATTCAATTTTTCCTAGTAATAAATAAATCTTATATTCCTTCAGTGCTCATTTGGCTTGTTTGCTTAAAATAAAAGGAAGTGGAATTTCGTTAATCAAGGTTGTTGACCAGTAACTTGATATGGAACCTATTGGCCTAAGTAGTTTGCGCAGAGATGCCGAAAGCTAAACATAGATTAAATCTCTCAGTTATGAACAATCCGAAACAGTTCTTTATTTAAATGTCTTCAAGTTAATCAATAACATGTTTTGGTAATAAGTTACGTTGTAACCAAAACAAATTCATCAAATTTTTTTCTTGTGGAAAATTGAACTGACTTTGTTTACATCAACAACATGCAAATTGGAAGAAAAATAGATCTTCTGCCTTGGTTCATTTTGCTTCCTGTTTCAAATTAATATTTCTTTGATGATTTTAGCAAAGGAAGTTAAATTTAATAAACGCACCAGTGAGAACTGATTCATTCATCATACTTTTGAAGATGCTTGACATCTGTATTCTTGTAATAAGCTAATGACACGGCTGGAGCAAATGATAATGAAACAATTCACAGCTTGATTTTATTACTCAACCAGTTTCTGAAAGTAAAAGTTGAACGAAGAATACATCCAATCAATGTCTTTTCTTTTAATACATTAATATTCCGTAAATTTTATTTTTACGAACGTCAAAACATTAAAGTTGACATTTCATATTGTTCGTTTGAAGATTTTTTTCAGAACGATATTGCATTTCTTCAATGACTATTTAGTAATTAGTTTTTTTGCTCCTTGGAAATAGCCTTTAGTAAGTAAAAAGCTGCAGAAAGTAAAAGTTCTGTCATGCTGAATTGGCCTGTCGGTACCTCTTGAAAAGAGTGAGCTTGTCTTGTGTCATAAAAAGCTATTATATTTATGTCTTATGAAATGAAAAAAAAATCGATCGTCACTGTACATTTCAAAATAAATTAATAGCTTATAGCAGCGGTTTTCCAACTTCTCATTAATGTGTTCATACCGAAATCAAATTTTTAACATTTCAGAACAACCATTAATTATTTTATCTCCCATTTTTACTCAGCATTCCTGGTAAATTATGATTTTGTTACAGAGATCGAAAGTGGTAGAACAACATACCTTAAAAATGGTCCCACTTTCATTTATATGCAACAACGTCATCACCGCGAGACTTGTCTCTATACTGGCAATTACAAAACAAATAGATCAGGAAATGCCCATCTTAGTGACTACACTAGGAGGAATTTTGGTGGGCGAAATCCTTCTGTGAATATCAGTAACCCTCTGCACTTAGGTAATTCTGAAACTGCCCGAATTTTAATGATGTGCGCGGTTTCTAAGACTAATGATACGTATGCAATTTAATCATTGATCGTCCAAATAATCTAAATCCATGGTAAATCAATATTATTTAGCAAGGCTTCTGTTTGAAGGTTTCCGATCAGACTTTCAGACCGATTCCTTGCTAAATCATCGATCAGGAGGATTTGAAGGGTCCGACATCCCTAAACCTGGCAAAACACCAAAGTGTACACGTGGCTAAAATGTGTGCTAAATATGTGGGGCCAAAAGTTGTCTCGACGGTTGTTTGCTCTTTTTCAAAGAAATAGATGTTACGATTCCCACTTTCGTCTGAGCATGGTGTAACATATGCGGCATCTACAAGAGAACGCATAAAGTTCTAAATGTCAAACGTCGTGTGTGCCAGTAAAAAAATGAGCATAAATGTCTTTCATAATATTCTAATTGATATTATTCATGGATACGAAATTCAACAAAAATATGAAATAAAGAATAATTTCCTCATTATATATTTAAAGATAGTGAGAAAAACCATAAAAGAAAAAATAAATTTATATGAAAAACTACTCAAGCGTTAAAGAAAGATAATTAGTTAACATCCCTTAAAATACTCTATAATGTACGTGTCGCTATTATTGGATCCTTTAAAATATACTAAGTAACTAACCATCAACTAAGGTTAAGCTTCTACACTTTTACCAATTTTTAGAAGTTTCTAAAAGTGAGACGATAAAACATTTTTATACAAACGTATTGAGTTCTATATCAATTTGTTCATAAACAAAAAAAATCTTCTACTTTGTGAGAAAAAAAAATGACACTTTAAAAAATCGTGACACATACCACACTAAAATCATCATATACGAAGACTGAAGTTGTATGATATACAAATCAAACTATTATGAAACTACATATATGTAATCTAAATAAGAAATAGAAAATAAAAATCGTTTTAGTAACCGAAAGTTATTGCCTTAAGCTATACTATTTGTTACTCTTTTTATTACGTTTTTTGTTTATTGCTGAGGGCGGTTCTCATTTTCTCGTACAAATTACATTTCAGGATTTTTTAGTGTCCATTCACTGATCCTTGTCCAAGATACCGGACTTTAGTGGATACTAGATAGAAATTACATTAAGCACGTGAAACGTTAAAAAAATCTACTTTGAAATAACTTTATTTTGCATACCATTACCTAAGAACTTTTGATATTAGTTTTGTCGGAGGGAGGGGCATTTTGCGGACATGATAACATATTGGATCAGGACCTACAATTTATTCAACCGGAGGTGCATTTACAACCAATTTAAAACTTGACAAATACTCGTCAACTGGATATGATTTCGCAGATGATTCGAAAATGTAATTTTGGGACTCCAAAATTTTTCTTCTTTTCGTTGCTAACACTCGAATCCTTAATCGTAAACGCTCGCCGCGCTTTATTTATAACTTGAAGTCTACTTTTAATATATTGTAATACAGAAAAACCTCATTTAATGGCCACCTCTGAACAACAAGAATCTCCGAAAACCAGCCACATGCGAATTATACCAGACCAACACCTTCTAGATATAAAAAGCCTTACAACAGAAGCCTTGACGTCATCACTAGATCTTCTTATATGGCGTATCGCAGTTTTATTTTGAAAAAGTAAAACTATTTAAAATCTCTGGTGGATGCTACAAATATTAGACACATCTGAAGTTAAAGATAACAATTAAAATACCTTTCTCATAAAAAATAATTCATTATGATCTATTTCTGTATGATATTACAAAATTAGTGATGGTTAAAAATTGCCATTTGCCGTAAAATGACTTTTTCTATCTTAAATTATTAAAATATTGTATGCGTGAGACAATTCACCGCAAATTTAAAACTTTACTTTGTGAAATGAAAACTGTGATGACGTCATAGAGAAGATCTTGTGATGACGTCAAAGCTTCATTTGTCAGGATTTCTGCATCTAGAAGGTGTTGATCAGACGTGCTCTTTAGGATTAACATTGCAGGTAACCTCCGAACAACGTTCGCTCTCGGCATCGCAAAACAATTTTAACAGCCACCCAAAATGTGCTTTTTTCAATATTTTATCAACTTAAATGTGCTTTTCAATTTTTTTTCAAACCAAAGTGTGAACAATGTAAATTTATTTGCCACAACCACTAGATACAAGTACTACTATCGAAATATATTTCAATGTTCTTAGAAAACATTGGGTGATACGAAAAATTGTCCTATCTTTTTTTTTGCCTAATTTCAAAGGACAGCTTTTTCTTATGTGGAAAAGGAAAGAGTCGTCCAATGGTGTGCTTTACTATTTTTTAAGTAACCCACTGCACAAAATTAAAAGTAGCCGCTTAAAAATTTGCGTAATGTAATATTAATAGTTAGTACTCAATTCTCGGTTAAAAATATTCAGTAAAAAATAATTGATTGACTGTTTGTAAACTTATTATTCATTTTCATATAATACCTACAGTAAAAACTCTTTAAATCAAGGGTCTTAGGATACATGATTTCTGCTTGCTCCATGCCATAAAATATTGCAATGCAGTTTCATGCGATAAAATTTTATAATTGTATCAATATAAAGATTAATCACTACTGTATCACATTTTTATCTTTCAACTTTTAGATTTATTAACAACGAACTGCAAATCAGCTAACTTCCTCGTGTATTTCAGACGAATAAATGAACTCAAACGAATAAAATGACTTGGAATTATGTTGGCCTCGATCAAACAGAAGAGGTCTGTACAAAATTTTAGGGGAGATAATGTACACTACAAGAATTAAGAACTGCATAGGAAACCATGAACGCAAACGTCATTTTAACCCTTTAAGAACCAAGTGTTTTGGGTTATTTTTTAACAGATGTGGGCGTGGCTTTTAAATGCTGAATTTTTAACCGAGAATTTTTATGTGCTAATGGATACATGAAAGGAATAAGGTATGATAATAATGCTACTTCAAATCGATGTATTTGGCGCACCTATTATAAGAATATTATGCATTTATAAAATATTTAAAAAAAAGCAAAGTAGGCAGAGTTACAAGTAACAAAAAAACTATGGTATTTTTATTGCAATACTGTCTTTTCAAAATAAGAAGGTGACTATACTTATCAAGAGGAAGATATTTACTACGGAACCTATGGTCGGATTACACAATGAGTAGCAGAAAAATGTAGTGTAAGATGGCAAAATGGAATTGCAAACTGTGAAAAGAGAGAGAAGTAATGAAACTTATGTTGATAAACGCATTTATTGTCATCTAAAAAGACTCAATGTAGCTGCTCAAAGTTGCAACCAAGTGCGACATTTCACAGTTCACATTAGCAATTGAGTGATTGGTGAATTTCTCAAAGGGTCCTGGTGTCGCGTTGATATTATCTGCCGCCACAACGATTCTCGCTGTGAAATCTTCGGTGCTGCCTACAGGCGACTCGTATACCAAGGATTTCATGTCCTCAAAAAAAAAAAAAAAAAAAGAAAAAAAAAAAAAAACGAGAGGATTGAGATTTGGTGAGCGTGCAGGCCAAGCCACAGGTCCTACCACGTCTAATCCATCGAGTAGGATACGTGTCATCTAGACAGAGCCGGGCATATGGGTTCGGGATCCGTCATGCTTGAACGCCATTTGTGTCTGTGTGATGCATGGAACTGGCTACAAAAACTAGGCAGAACTCTTTCCAGGAGCACAATGTACGTTTCACCTGTCAAACGATCTGGCAAAAGATAAGGCCAACCAGGCGATCACCAAAGATACCTGCCCACATGTTAACAGGAAATCTCTCTTAGTCTTGGTATTTACGTGAGGCGATTAAGTGAGGATTGCTGAAATCATAAACGTGTTCATTTTGAGTGTTGAAAGTACCTTTCCTCGTAAACGAAGCCTCATCCGTACATTTTTTTTTCTAATGGCGGGTACTTGCCTTATAGGCATTGGCCCCTACCAAGACAAGAATTACTGTCCTCTGTATTATGGAGGAACCCAATAGGTGGACCAGCGTTACTTCCTATGAAAGGACGAACGAAATTACATTAGGAATCGACCGATACCCGATAGTTTTTTTACAAGGGACTGTATACATATTATAATACAAAATTTAATATATCACAGCTACCAAAGATTTTCCACCACTAACGCTTACATAGCAATTTATGCTTAAAATAAGGCCAAATCTCTAGTGCACGTTTTTTAAATTGTGGTGGAAAGATCCCGAAAGTTTCGAGAAAGTTGGCAATTATGTTATATAGACCACGTTTCCCATCACTTGCATTTAAAGAAATTTTTTCTGTGTCTGCATTTTTCCAAATGTAAGTGACAGGAAATTACATTCCATGTAAAATTCTATTTTCTATGTTGATATGTATATAGCCCTTTGTAAAAAAGTATCGGGTATCGGTCGATCCCTAAACATTTTACCTCTACTAATAGAGATGTCGATATCCGGAATATAATTAACCACTTTTGAAAACAGTAAGTTTTTAAATAAAGTGGGGTTTTAAAATAAGTGCGCTGTTTATCAGTTAATAAATACTTTATTAAGTGATAAACAGCCCACAACTTCGAAATTTCGACATAACGTAAGCCAAAATTTAATGTTTAAAAAATGTAGTTAATTATATTTCGGAGCAGTTGGCAACTCTACTACTAGTCAAGACCATTCAAGATGGAATTCAGAGAACAATGTTTAAAAATACCATATAAGCTTACGGAAAGTGTGTTAAAAAAAACACGGCTCTTATGTGAGGTACTGCTTTCCACATTTAAACGAATTACCTGCCCCGTTTTATTTTCGAATTAGAAAAACAATTAATGGAATTAATAATGCACTATACATTCACTCAAGATTGTTATTAATATTGTGTGACCCCGCTTACACACACACACAGAGAGAAAAAAAAACGAACAGGCTTGCATAACTTACGATAGTTAATTAACTTCTTTTTCATGCTTCACATGAATGACAATGAAATCAACATGAAAGATAAGAGTAAACATAATGGCATTGTTGTACTTGTTGATTGACGAACGATATCGATGCTATTCAATACCTCTTACATATAGAAAGCCTAACAACTCCAGCTTTGACGACATCATTAGGCCTACGAAAGTGCCGTTAGCACAGTTTTCATTTCACAAAGTAAAACTGTCTAAAATAATTGGTGAATGCTAAAAATATTAGAAAATATCTTAAATTAAACATTAGAATTAAAATACCTTTCTCGTACGAAATTATTCGTTCTGATCTATTTCCTTGTCATATTATCTAACTAGCTGCGTACCAATGACGTGCCCAGGGGGGTGGTCCAGGGGTCCAGACCCCCTCCGAAATTTCAGTTTTTGTAAACAAAATAATAATTATGAAGTTTTGTTGTATAAAATTCTGCCTTTTCCACCGTTTGGACCCCCTCCGAAATTTTTGGACCCACACAGAAATTTTTTTCTGAGTACGTCCCTGCTGCGTACCCGTTCTCCGCACGGTAGGGAACGAAACTTTTTCTTACATCTATAATTCGAATTGATTCCAGTAATTTGGAATCTCAAAATAAGCAAACTGATTTGACTCTTGGTGTAAAGTTACTCATTGGTTATTCGTAAAGTTAGTATAAGTACTAACCTGAGACCATTGTTAATATAATACACAAAAACTATGTCGGTGTCATTCGCGATCAGAAAAAGAAAAGCGTGACGGTTTGCAGCGAAAATTCCTAACTTTCAAAATATCTCATTTTTACATCATACTGTTTTTTAGGTTCAAGCTGTAGCATTAAATACCTCAGACACTACATGAAATGGACAAACGCTTTATTTTATAGTTACATAGTTGTGTACCCGCTGTTCGCAAGGGAAGAAGAGAACATTTTCCCAAAATGTGATCATAACTACTTGTGACAAAACAGAATCTCCAAGAAAAAAAAAGTTCTGTTACAGTCTTTTCGGTTGAAACTACAGCGGGATATATTAACGCGAAGTAGAATTACTTAATGTTTAGTTAGCTGTGATGTAAGATGGTTGTTGAAAAAGGAACAGAACACTTAGTTTCACGAAATATTTATTAATGCGGTATATTGTGCTTTGATCAATATTGCCCTAGCATATATACTAACTATTACTTATACTATCTTTTACTGATACCACCCAGACAGCACAGCAAACTTGCACCAAACTTGCAGCAAGCTTGATTTATCAAGTCAATAAGCTTGAATTAAGCTTAAAATTTCAAGCGTGTAAGCTTAATGCAAGCTTAAATCAAGTGTTCTAGTTTACACTTGCCCAGCTTGCATTAAGCTTGACATTTCAAGCTTGAATCAAGCTTGACATAGAAAGCTTAATTTCAAGCTTAAAACATTTTCCTAAAAAAAAAAATTCCTAAATACACGGTGCGCCGGTCGGCGAACTCGCCCCACATATTTTACTTTGTCGCGCATTTTCCCCTCTACGCTGAAATTTCAATTTAATTTAATCTGTTTCCATCAAGTGTCCGTGGCTAGAATAGAACCCGGGACCTTTCGGTTCGTAGGCGAGCGCGCTATCCATTCAGCTACTAAGCTTCGGGCAGTTATGACTAAAGTTTGAAGTGAATTATCAAGCCGTTTTCTGTCCAGATTGATAAGTGGGCGATACGTTATTTGATTTTTTTTTATTTTTTCATGGGATGCATCAAAATTAGAATAATGTTATGTGTGATTTAGAGACTCTACTAATAGGGAAATAAACATTATATAAACTTAAGAGCAGCACACGTTTTAAAACTTTCGCAACACTCATGAGCAATACTGCTGGCCAAAATCGAGACAAACGACTGATTTTGAAATCAATTTCGTAGTATAATTGTATTTTATTTTGAAGAATTTCCATATTTGGAAATATAGAATCTTTTTTTTTAATTCTATGGTGAACCACCACCCATAAAGTGAAGTATATTAACTAACTAAATTGTGTTAATTATATTAAAATTTATTTTTAGGGCTAATTAATTAGTTAATGGAATTACTAATGTTAATTAAATGTAAATAAAACTAAAACTCCCCTCGTGTTACACTTCACAGGGGCTTATCCAATTCATTCCTTCCCCTTGCGTGTTCTAATGTCCAGGTTTTGTGCGTAATAAACAGAGCCCGATCAAGACAATTGTGGGCCCTGGGCAGAAGAAAAAATTTGGGCCCTTGCAATAACCCCCCCCCACCCTGAAAAAAAAAGATTATGATCGGTTCATACTGTTCATACTTTATAATTAAAAAAATTATTTAACTTCTAAATATTTCTTTTTTATCCTTTGTAATTTTATTTTAAAACTACAAAAGTCTAAGATGTAAGATTTTTGGGCCCTAAAATCTGTAGGCCCTGGGCAGTTGCCCCGTTTGCCCTGCCGGTAATATGGCAATGGTAATAAAATAAAAAAATATTTTAGGAACTTTCAGCAAATTTGAGAAACGCTAGAATATTAGTGTCCATTCTCTTTCACAGATAGCGCCATCACTGCACACTGCAAGCTAAAATCAAGCTAAAGTCAAGCTTGTATTAATACGTCACATTCAAGGAAATGTCTGGATTGATTTAAGCTTATCTGGAAATGTCAAGATTGATTTAAGCTATCTGTGCTATCTGGGCAATACAAGATATTTTCGTTTTTCAATCGTTAATGTGTAATTTAAAGAAACGGCTTAGATATTTGCCACGAATGTAGTCTTTTATTCTTTGGTGACTTTTATAATTTACGCATCAGTATAAACGATAATCATTTCACTTTATGGTTGGCACTAAAACAGCTCTCCATGCATTTGTATGCATAATTCTTGTCAGATTGGCGTATTATTGGCGCTTGTAATCGCTGTATCCACCTGGCTATTTGGCCCTCTGGATTCTTGAAATTTAGAAGCCAGGTTAAAGAGGCATGGTCCGTTCGGAGCAGGAACTTTCGGCCGTACAGGTAATGATGGAAGTGCTCCACGGCTTTAATGATAGCAAGAAGTTCCTTTCTCGTAACACAATAGTTACGTTCTGCCTTTGAAAGGCATTTGCTCCAGTAAGCAATGACGTGTTCTTGACCATCTATCTCCTGGGACAAAACTGCTCCAACACTCTCCTTAGTTGCGTCTGTGTCCAAGATAAATGGCTTGTCAGGGTGAGGATACGACAGGATCGGCGAAGATGTTAAAGCCGTCTTCAGTTCGTTTCATGCGTCCTCACATTCCTCAGTCCATAGAAATTTCTGTCCAGTCTCGGTCAATTTGTGAAGAAGTCTTGCAATTTGAGAAAAGCCCTTCACGAATTTTCGATAGTAAGTACACAGACCGAGAAAATTTCTTAAGTCATGGATATTCTCGGGACGACTCCAGTTCTGGATTGCGGACGTCTTTTCGGGATCGGTCCGGACTCCGCGGGCGGATATTATGTGCCCGAGGTAACGTACTTCCCGACGGAACAAGTTGCACTTAGATGGACTCAGTTTCAAGTTCGCCTCCTTTAATTTCTGCAGCACCTTTCGGATGTTCTCTAGATGCTCTTCGAAAGTCCTTCCGACGATGATGATATCGTCCAAATAAACGAGACATGCTTCGTAGGAAAGTCCTCTCAACACTGTCTCCATTAGACGCTCGAAAGTAGCCGGTGCGTTGCAGAGTCCAAAAGGCATAACTTTGAACTGACACAATCCTTGTCCCGCAGTGAACGCAGTCTTTTCACGGTCATCGGGATGGATTTCTACTTGCCAGTAGCCACTCTTGAGATCCAGAGTGGAGAACCATTCGTTTCCCGATAAAGTGTCCAATGTGTCGTCTATCCTGGGAAGAGGGTAGCTGTCTTTCTTGGTAATGTCATTCAGACGTCTATAGTCAACGCAGAACCGGGTGGAACCATCTTTCTTTCGGACCAAAACAATCGGCGAGGCCCACGGACTAGTCGATGGCTCGATGACGTCATCACGCTGCATCTCCTCTAAAAGTCTGCTCACCTCTTCTTGCTTAGCAAACGGCAGCCGCCTAGGATGTTGCTTGATAGGAGAATGGCTGCTTGTGTCTATTCTATGTTGCGTTAACCTCGTACGGCCAAAGTCACCGGAAGTACGAGAGAAGAGGTCTTCAAATTCAGCTATTACTTTCTCTGCAGCGCTTCTCTGTTCTGCCGTTAACTCCACGTCTTGTAATAATTCCTTCGTCAGGCACTCGGAAGATTTAGCTGTCGTTTGGTTGATGTTCTTATTAATGCAGGTAACAGGAGTGCATGTCGCCAACACTTCATTTTTCTTTATCACCTTCGATTTGTCCGTCACATTTACTACTCTAACTGGAATTTCTGTTCTCGACAAGTCCACAAGTGTTGCTCCCACAAGTACTCCTCTGATGGAATCACTATTGCTTGGGTGTTCGATTAATCCAAAACGGAATTTATTGCTTTCTTTTACTGTTCCAGAAATTATTGAATCAGTTCTGGGAGGTAGAGTGATATCAGTCTGGGCTATTATTTGCTGAACTGGCAAAACAGTTTCATTTCTAATATCGAACGCAGCTATTTCTTCTGAATCTGAACGAAGCTCATTATTCTTAAAGTCCAAATTAAATTTGTGTGATTTTAAAAAGTCCAGTCCGAGAATAAAAGAGTCTGTAATATTGGCGACATATACCACATGGTCGTATCTGGCATTCCCAAACGTGATTTCTACTTGCGCTTTTCCGCCCACTTCGATCTTGTCACCTGTCACAGTCTGGAGGGTCAGCGAGGGCGGAGTCCAGATAATCTTCAAATTTAATTTCTTGGCCAGATCCGTCCTTATGATGGTTACGTTCGCTCCAGTATCAATCACCATGTGGCATGGGGAACCATTAACATATCCCAGTACGGAGAGTCCATTACTGCCGCCATTCACTGATGAAATCTGCAAGACTTTTAGGTGGGGCTCTTGACTATCTGGCAACCTCCGCCCCGACACATGGCCACCTCCTAGTTTCCCTCTTTCATGATCTTAGAGTTCTCTTGCTGGTCATGAGACTTTCGACCACAATGCTTTTGTACATGACCTTCGACGCCACACTTCCAGCATTTCACTTTCTTTGGGCCATCTCTCGTTCTATCGGATCTTAATTTTCGTTCTATGAGATCTTCAATTCTCTTCAACCTGTTCTCGACGCTCTCCGTGTCTTTGTCAGCTCCCTCTTGGACCGTGACAGCTCTAACAGCATGCCGATCTTTCCTGACGGCCCGCTGCGCTGCTTCTAGCTTCATTGCGAAGACGAGAGCAGATTTCAAATCCTGATAATCTTCCAACATAAGTGACTTTTGGGTTTCTGGATCACGGATGGCTTCAATAAAATGACGCACCGCCATTTCTTCTCGGACATTATCAAGGTGGTCCATGTAAGCTAGATGACAAAGCCTATCTATGTCCGAAGCCAGCTCTTGAAGGGTCTCGCCAGATCTCTGCATCCTTGACTTAAGTTGGATTCTACTATATTCTTTCTGGCACTTCTCTCCGAATTTCATCTCCAAGGCACTGGCAAGGGCGTCAAAATCTCCTATCTTCGTCGCTCCGATAGTTTGCAATACATTAATTGCATCTCCGCTAAGGGAAGTGGACAGTTGATTAGCTTTCTCGGACTCGCTCCAACCATTGGCTCTGGCGACGATTGAAAATTGGGTCTTGTAAGCCTCCCAGGGAGTCTTTCCGTCATAAGGCGTTAGTTTCACTGCTGGGTGGCGTGACGACAACCTGATGTTTTCTGGTACCTTTCCCAGCTTTACTAAACTGTCCAGTTTTTCTTCTAGCTTGTGATCGAACTTTTCCTCAATCCTTTCCTCGCATCTCGCTTGACTTTCTTCCAGGAGTGATACTCTTTTCTCTAATTCCCGGTTTTCATCTCTTCGTGAGCGGTTTTTAACTCATCTAATACGGTTTTCATCTGTTCTTGTGCGGCTTTCATCTCGTCTTGTCCGGCTTTCATCTCGTCTTGTCCGGCTTTCATTTCTTGCATCATATTCATGAGCTTTTGAATTCTATAAATAGCCGACGCAGGAGGTACAAGAGGTTTCCAGAAAAGTCAATTTCTCGAGGGTTCTACATAAAGCGTGAATTTTGATTACGTCATAGAAGAGAAATGTTAGGTTGTTATGCGTTTTTAATGCAGGAAAAACAACTTCCAGGCCCCATTGGGAAAATCGCGCCAAATGACCAAAAAGTCGCCAAGCTTGGCGACTTTTGGCGAAATATCGCCAAATTTGGCGCCAAAAATAAGTCCTCAAAATTGCAGAGATCTAAGCTCTAGGACTAATATTTCTCGAGTTTTCGAGAAATCCCATATATTTGAATGGGAAACCGAAACCTCCGTATCTCCGGTTCTAATTGGCCGATTTTGATGCAACAAAAAGCAAAATTTATCTATTTGAAGCGTAGAATACGAATTTTAAACCATTTTAAGCCCCAGAGCAGCGGGTTGCCCCGAAAATTCGTAACATTGCCCCATTCCCAAGGACTGCACGTCCCGGGAAGTACAATCCCCAGTTTGGAGGTAACACAAATATCTACAGTGTCCAACCTTTAACCAAATCTTAACAACATAATTTTCAGCAAATAATCAGCAAATGCACTCTAATTAATAAATAATAGACATAATGAACAATTACACTAATAAGCAATAAATGTAATAAACAAATACACATTAATAAAAACTAATATTTTACAAATATGTACACTAAACATGGCGTAAGTAGTGAGAGAAAGAGAGTTGAAGAAAGAGGAAGAGAAGAGAAAGACTGGAAAGGAATGAGAGATGAACGAAAAGAGGAATTACGCCATAGTGACCAAGGTCTGAGCTAATTACAACCGCGGTAGATGGCTAGCCGATCGTAATGTACAACTCTTGGCTTCGAGTTTGGTGACTTACGAATCCGTACGATGACGTCATTCAGCCGGTTTAGAACTGTGTAAGGACCGTCCCACGGCGATTGCAGCTTGGGAGACAGGCCTTTCCGTCGAGTAGGATTCCATAGCCAAACTTTGTCACCTGCGTTGAACTCGTGTCCCGTAGCCTTCGTGTCGTAGCGAGTCTTCATCTTTTCCGTGTTCAGGTTGATCCGCTCCCGAGCAAAATGATGTACATCTTCAAACCGTGCCCGAAGGTTTTCCACGTACTCCTCTGGCGATAAAGGCTCATCTGGAGGGCGGCCGAACACTACATCGACGGGAAGACGAAGATCTCTGCCGAACAGCATCTGGGAAGGTGTGAAGCCGGTAGTCTCGTGGACGGCACTCCTATAGGCCAACAGGAAGAGGGGGAGTTTCTTGTCCCAATCCTCTTGATTCCTAGATACCAGGAGCGAGAGGTTGTTCAAAATTGTGCGATTGAACCTCTCCACCATGCCGTCGGATTGCGGGTGTAAAGGCGTCGTCTGTGTTTTGTCTATTCCGAGAAGTTGACAAAGTCCTTTAAAGACTGCAGAGGTAAAGTTCGTTCCTTGGTCGGAGTGAAGTTGCAGAGGTTTTCCATATCTGGAAATCCATTCTTGCACCAATACCTCTGCTACGGTCGTAGCTTCTTGATCGGGAATAGGAAACGCTTCGGGCCATTTAGAGAAGTAGTCAATGACAACTAGGATGTATTTGTTGCCATCCGAAGTTCGCGGAAGAGGTCCCAGGATGTCGAGGGCAATCCTCTCAAAAGGCGCTCCTACATTATAAGGATGTAGTCTTCCACGGCTTCGTTTCTTCGGGCCTTTACGGGCGGCACAGGCGTCACAAGCTTGACACCATTTTTCGACGTCGCCTCGAGCCCTAACCCAGTAGAAGCGCTCGCGAACTTTCTGCAGGGTCTTCATTACGCCAAAATGGCCTCCAGTTAAGCCATTATGAAGTTCTTCTAGAACCTTCGGAATCCTCGAACGAGGGAGTACTAACTGCCATCGGAGCATCTTGCCGTCGTCCGACTCCCATTTACGATACAGGACTCCATTCCTCAGGCGAAGTGAATCCCATAAAGCCCAGTACTGTTTTGTTGCCGGACTGTAAGATGATATTTCTTGCCAACTGGGCTTAGCGCTGGATTTTTCCATAAATTCCACAATAGGTTTGATGTCGCTGTCTGCTAATTGGTCCGCCCGAACATTTTCGTCACTCCAGGGATCTTGGGATGATGTCGATGATGAAACTTGGCGGACAACGGGATGTTTCAGATGGTAATTTTTCTCTGCCCTGGAGCAATAGCGACAGCTGTCTATACAGGGCCTTCTTGACAAAGCATCTGCATTTCCATGAGATGCCCCTTTCCGATGACGTATCTCGATGTCATATTCTTGTAATCGCTGTATCCACCTCGCTATTTGGCCCTCTGGATTCTTGAAATTTAGAAGCCAGGTTAAAGAGGCATGGTCCGTTCGGAGCAGGAACTTTCGGCCGTACAGGTAATGATGGAAGTGCTCCACGGCTTTAATGATAGCAAGAAGTTCCTTTCTCGTAACACAATAGTTACGTTCTGCCTTTGAAAGGCATTTGCTCCAGTAAGCAATGACGTGTTCTTGGCCATCTATCTCCTGGGACAAAACTGCTCCAACACTCTCCTTACTTGCGTCTGTGTCCAGGATAAATGGCTTGTCAGGGTGAGGATACGACAGGATCGGCGAAGATGTTAAAGCCGTCTTCAGTTCGTTTCATGCGTCCTCACATTCCTCAGTCCATAGAAATTTCTGTCCAGTCTCGGTCAATTTGTGAAGAAGTCTTGCAATTTGAGAAAAGCCCTTCACGAATTTTCGATAGTAAGTACACAGACCGAGGAAACTTCTTAAGTCATGGATATTCTCGGGACGACTCCAGTTCTGGACTGCAGACGTCTTTTCGGGATCGGTCCGGACTCCGCGGGCGGATATTATGTGCCCGAGGTAACGTACTACCCGACGGAACAAGTTGCACTTAGATGGACTCAGTTTCAAGTTCGCCTCCTTTAATTTCTGCAGCACCTTTCGGATGTTCTCTAGATGCTCTTCGAAAGTCCTTCCGACGATGATGATATCGTCCAAATAAACGAGACATGCTTCGTAGGAAAGTCCTCTCAACACTGTCTCCATTAGACGCTCGAAAGTAGCCGGTGCGTTGCAGAGTCCAAAAGGCATAACTTTGAACTGACACAATCCTTGTCCCGCAGTGAACGCAGTCTTTTCACGGTCATCGGGATGGATTTCTACTTGCCAGTAGCCACTCTTGAGATCCAGAGTGGAGAACCATTCATTTCCCGATAAAGTGTCCAATGTGTCGTCTATCCTGGGAAGAGGGTAGCTGTCTTTCTTGGTAATGTCATTCAGACGTCTATAGTCAACGCAGAACCGGGTGGAACCATCTTTCTTTCGGACCAAAACAATCGGCGAGGCCCACGGACTAGTCGATGGCTCGATGACGTCATCACGCTGCATCTCCTCTAAAAGTCTGATCACCTCTTCTTGCTTAGCAAACGGCAGCCTAGGATGTTGCTTGATAGGAGAATGGCTGCTTGTGTCTATTCTATGTTGCGTTAACCTCGTACGGCCAAAGTCACCGGAAGTACGAGAGAAGAGGTCTTCAAATTCAGCTATTACTTTCTCTGCAGCGCTTCTCTGTTCTGCCGTTAACTCCACGTCTTGTAATAATTCCTTCGTCAGGCACTCGGAAGATTTAGCTGTCGTTTGGTTGATGTTCTTATTAATGCAGGTAACAGGAGTGCATGTCGCCAACACTTCATTTTTCTTTATCACCTTCGACTTGTCCGTCACATTTACTACTCTAACTGGAATTTCTGTTCTCGACAAGTCCACAAGTGTTGCTCCCACAAGTACTCCTCTGATGGAATCACTATTGCTTGGGTGTTCGATTAATCCAAAACGGAATTTATTGCTTTCTTTTACTGTTCCAGAAATTATTGAATCAGTTCTGGGAGGTAGAGTGATATCAGTCTGGGCTATTATTTGCTGAACTGGCAAAACAGTTTCATTTCTAATATCGAACGCAGCTATTTCTTCTGAATCTGAACGAAGCTCATTATTCTTAAAGTCCAAATTAAATTTGTGTGATTTTAAAAAGTCCAGTCCGAGAATAAAAGAGTCTGTAATATTGGCGACATATACCACATGGTCGTATCTGGGATTCCCAAACGTGATTTCTACTTGCGCTTTTCCGCCCACTTCGATCTTGTCACCTGTCACAGTCTGGAGGGTCAGCGAGGGCGGAGTCCAGATAATCTTCAAATTTAATTTCTTGGCCAGATCCGTCCTTATGATGGTTACGTTCGCTCCAGTATCAATCACCATGTGGCATGGGGAACCATTAACATATCCCAGTACGAAGAGTCCATTACTGCCGCCATTCACTGATGAAATCTGCAAGACTTTTAGGTGGGGCTCTTGACTATCTGGCAACCTCCGCCCCGACAGATGGCCACCTCCTAGTTTCCCTCTTTCATGATCTTAGAGTTCTCTTGCTGGTCATGAGACTTTCGACCACAATGCTTTTGTACATGACCTTCGACGCCACACTTCCAGCATTTCACTTTCTTTCGGCCATCTCTCGTTCTATCGGATCTTAATTTTCGTTCTATGAGATCTTCAATTCTCTTCAACCTGTTCTCGACGCTCTCCGTGTCTTTGTCAGCTCCCTCTTGGACCGTGACAGCTCTAACAGCATGCCAATCTTTCCTGACGGCCCGCTGAGCTGCTTCTAGCTTCATTGCGAAGACGAGAGCAGATTTCAAATCCTGATAATCTTCCAACATAAGTGACTTTTGGGTTTCTGGATCACGGATGGCTTCAATAAAATGACGCACCGCCATTTCTTCTCGGACATTATCAAGGTGGTCCATGTAAGCTAGATGACAAAGACTATCTATGTCCGAAGCCAGCTTTTGAAGGGTCTCGCCAGATCTCTGCATCCTTGACTTAAGTTGGATTCTACTATATTCTTTCTGGCACTTCTCTCCGAATTTCATCTCCAAGGCACTGGCAAGGGCGTCAAAATCTCCTATCTTCGTCGCTCCGATAGTTTGCAATACATTAATTGCATCTCCGCTAAAGGAAGCGGACATTGATTAGCTTTCTCGGACTCGCTCCAACCATTGGCTCTGGCGACGATTGAAAATTGGGTCTTGTAAGCCTCCCAGGGAGTCTTTCCGTCATAAGGCGTTAGTTTCACTGCTGGGTGGCGTGACGACAACCTGATGTTTTCTGGTACCTTTCCCAGCTTTACTAAACTGTTCAGTTTTTCTTCTAGCTTGTGATCGATCTTTTCCTCAATCCTTTCCTCGCATCTCGCTTGACTTTCTTCCAGGAGTGATACTCTTTTCTCTACTTCCTCTAACCCGGTTTTCATCTCTTCGTGAGCGGTTTTTAACTCATCTAATCCGGTTTTCATCTGTTCTTGTGCGGCTTTCATCTCGTCTTGTCCGGCTTTCGTCTCGTCTTGTTCGGCTTTCATCTGTTCTTGTGCGGCTTTCATCTCGTCTTGTCCGGCTTTCATCTCGTCTTGTCCGGCTTTCATCTCGTCTTGTCCGGCTTTCATTTCTTGCATCATATTCATGAGCTTTTGAAGTTGTTCTTCCATTTTTTGTCTAGTCAAAACCATAAACTGGAAAATTAAAGTCTTTCTTTAGAACCCCGATTCTGACACCAAATGTTGCGTAATTACTCTGCTACTCCTGGGGTTCGTCGTTCTAAAGTCCAGTTGGTGTAAAAAGTTCAAGTAAAAAGTAACTTGTCAGGATGGAACACAAACTTTATTTCTTCTAGAACTTCGTAGAACAATCAGCTGCAGACAATTCACAAGCACAATCTAGCAGTAACGTGCTTTTAACAATCCGCTTGGATCAGAAGCTCTCACAAATGCTGTATTTCTCACACAAAATAAGTCACTTTTACAGGCTAAAATTCCGTGGAAATATTCAAGGGATATAGTACACTATCCCTTAAGACACAGCAATGAAGAATTTACACACAGCACTTTAAAAACAGCTTCACAAAGCAAGCTAAAACACAGCTTCTATAGCACTATCAGTTCACACAAAACAAGCGTATTGAGAGCTCTTCACACATTGAATGTTCAACTCGCACTGACTCTTCGGGGCGATGCACGCTTCTATAAATAGCCGACGCAGGAGGTACAAGAGGTTTCCAGAAAAGTCAATTTCTCGAGGGTTCTACATAAAGCGTGAATTTTGATTACGTCATAGAAGAGAAATGTTAGGTTATTATGCGTTTTTAATGCAGGAAAAACAACTTCCAGGCCCCATTGGGAAAATCGCGCCAAATGACCAAAAAGTCGCCAAGCTTGGCGACTTTTGGCGAAATATCGCCAAATTTGGCGCCAAAAATAAGTCCTCAAAAGTGCAGAGATCTAAGCTCTAGGACTAATATTTCTCGAGTTTTCTAGAAATCCCATATATTTGAATGGGAAACCGAAACCTCCGTATCTCCGGTTCTAATTGGCCGATTTTGATGCAACAAAAAGCAAAATTTATCTATTTGAAGCGTAGATTACGAATTTTAAACCATTTTAAGCCCCAGAGCAGCGGGTTGCCCCGAAAATTCGTAACAGTATTACGCAAGAAAAATCGCTAAAAATCGGACAAAACATAAAATAAAACATTTTCTAATTCGAATTTCGAAAAAATCGCTTCTAGGTGTGTCGAGACCCGTCTTGGAGAATTTCCGTACAAAATTTTGTAGGTCTACGATCACCCGTTTTGGAGCTACGCGAGACACAGACAGACAGACAGACAAACGGAATGGATTGGTCACAGTTAAAAACAGCTATTTGCCTTAAAATTTTATTTTTTAATCCCAAGTTATTAAAATATTGCTATTCATCAGTAAATTCAAAAGAAATTTTTAATAGTTTTATTTTGTGTAAAAAAAAAAAAAAAAACACTTTTACAAGTAGGCCAAATGATGACGTCAAACCTTGATGACGTAGGAGTTGTAAGACTTTCTATATCTAGGAAGTGTTGTCAAAAATTCTAATGCACTCACGGCAATCTCATAAGAACAAGGAAATATTTAACAGGATGAACAAGGTGCACGTAGTAGCGTAGACTAAGTTTTGTCATTCCGTTCCGATGATAGAGGCTTCCAATAAAGAAGCCGTCCTTTCATGATCTTCAGTTTGCCAATAACGCAGAAGACTCCGTAAATCGAAAACTTATCTCTTAAACTTAAGACAACTGAACTATATTTGTGGTTGCTTAAGTTTAAACAGTACATGATAATAACAGATTAAATCAATCACAGGTTCTAAAAAAAAGTTTTAGCAGCTGTCAAATTATTAGGTTGTAACGAAAGTTTTCCGCCACTGCAAGTATTGCCTGCACAAGCAGTTGGCGTTGGTGTCTTTGCCAATATTTTGCGAAACGATTTTTGTTATTTGAAAGAAAAAGACTTGTTTTAGAGCACTGTGTTGTGAAATCTGTAAAAAAATATCGTTATGATTAAGTATAAGGTGTCTGAAATGGAACTATCACGCTACCAGATTGAACCATCATTTACTCTTAATTATTCTGTTGCAAAAAGTCAGCTACAGAATGACATCGAATCATGTGTACAGCTTAAGGTACTAGTGTTGTATCATATGACACTGTAAAAGTTTGGTACCGAAATTTCAAAAATGAGGTCTAGGACATTAAAGAAGCCGAGCGCTCTGGCCGGCCTAATGAAGCTGATGAGGCCAGGCTACGACAATCTGTGGAAGAAGATAAAATATTCATCCACTGGAGAGCCAGCTAAAAGAGTTAGACTTTAGTGCCATGTCCATTAGTCGCGCTAAGTATCGCATAAACTTGATATATAAGGTCAATAGCTGGGTACCGCGAGAGCTGACTCAAGCAAATATGGCGGAAAACTTTCGTTACAACCTGATATTATATATTATAGTGTGGATGAACATTGAAAAATAAACCTATGAATACCGAACATATAAAATATAAGTTCTCGCAATCTATACCCTCAAAGTATACAACTGTAGATTTAAAGATTCTGGCAACTCATTCCCAGATATATAAAATGAAAAACATATTAATTATTCATTAAAACTTTTATTGATTCTAGATGCTACAAAGAATGCAATTTAAGTTTACATCTACAGTTCCAAACATTTTTAATGTTCTCGATAATACTTGTAATACCACTAAGACACTTTTATACCAGATATATAAGAGAAGTGCACGTTGAGCGTTGACTAAAACTTTTATTAATTCTAAATGCTGCAAAGACTTTTTCTGCACACTCATTTCAAGCATAATCTGGTTAATATGTTCTAATTTTCTAAACTATTTGGAACACGTATTACACGTATTATGGAAAAGCTTTCATTTTTGAAACACGAAAGTGCAATATTGCTGTATTTCCAGTTTTCTATACCTTAACATTAAAATCTCTATTAGACATGTTTGTAGCAAAAATAACAATTTCTAGGGATCCACCGATACCATATTTTAGCCGATACCTGATAATTTTATACAAAGGGCTGAATACATAACAACATAGAAAATTGAATTTTACATGGAACCTAATTTCCTGTCACTTGCATTCGGAAAAATGTAGACCCAGAGAAAAATTTCTCCAAATGCAACTGATGGGAAACATAGTCTATATAAAATAACTGCCAACTAACCCGAAACTTTCGGGAGTGTTTCACCACAATTTTAAAGAACTTGCACTAGAAATTTAGCCTTGTTTTAAGTACGAATTGCTATGTAAGCATTAGTGGTGGAAAATCTTTGGTAGCTGTGATAGGTTAAATTTTGTATTATAATATGTATACAGTCCCTTGTAAAAAAGTATCGGGTATCGGTTGAAATCTGGTCGATCCCAAAATTACATCCAAGCCATCGCCGGTAATAGCAATCCGGACCTGTAGTGTGGTAGAGTGGCTTTCTAATCACTACACAATGAGAATTGTTCGTTATCACTTGCAGCATCCTCCTCACAAAATCTAGGCGGCGTGGGTAATCATCATCATTTAGCCAATGAATTCTCTGCAAGTGGAAAGGTTGAACGTCTTCCTCACGTAGAATACGGTACACCGTAACGGGAAACACAGATATTTCGATTGCCATTGCTCGATTACTTGTGGAAGGAGTCCTTTAAATCTGTCCAATACGTATTCTTCTGTTTCTGGCTTCCGCACATTTCGCGAATGTCCCATACCTGTATTGGAGATAGCTAACGAGCTGGTATCCAGCTATCTTCTATCTACACTTGCAGAGGTCTGATGGGATGGAAGGCGAAGGTTTGGAAATCGTTCATGATACAACCTTCGAGCATCCGTCCATTTCCTTGTGGTAGACCATACATTAGATAAATGTCCGCCAATTCTTCGTAGGTATAGTTCGTTACAGGTGCAACGAATGCGGTCCGGAAAAGGATAAAGCGCTATTTAGACCGTACAATTTTATTAACGTATATGTACCTGAATTTCAGAAACCTCTTAATTACTTTTAGCGTTTTGTACTTTGATTATATAGTGCTTTTTTGTGTGCCTCAGTGCAAACGCAGATTTTAACTAAATAAAAGTTTTGTCCTAAAATTACTAAATTCTTTCTACATTTCGTCAGCAATACCATGCACCTCGGTTTAAACTTTGCAGCATTTGGATTTGAATTTTTTCTGGTACAAGTGTTTTTTTGTGCAAAAGCTATTTCTCTTTAAATATTTGCGGTCTATGAACATTAGTGACGTTGATATCGTGCGAGTACGATTTTTCTGTAGTCCCATCTGATAATTTACTGAGTAGAACGATAATATAGGCTCCAAGTAGGTATGTTTCGTCTTGATTAGTATAATCACTCTTCTTATTTTATAAAGACCGTATTGCAATACAAATACCCAATAGTTATTTGGTTACTTGTAACCCCGTATATTTTTATATTTTACAATTTCAATTAATTTGATTTTATATGATTTCTGGTTGTTAAATTGGCTTATGTTTATTCATAGCTGCGAACTATTCGGTAATATAATTAACCACTATTTTTAAACAGGGATTTTTGCCTTAAAACGGAGCAAAACTTTCGAATTCGGAAAGTGAGACGGCTACTATTTAGAGTAAATACTTTTAAAAAAGCTGTTACTGGAAATTGGTTCTTTTTTTTTGCCGGAGTAGTCGGCAGGTACACCACCTTCTAGATATAGAAGACCTGAGAACAGAAGCTTTTACGTCAGCTGTAGGTCTTCTAAGATGACGTCATCACAGTTTTCCTTTCACAAAGTAAAACTATTTAAAATTTCTGGTGAATGATTAAAATTTTAGAAAATATCTTAAGTTAAAGATAAAAATTAAAAGACTTTTCTGATAAAAAATCATTTATTATGATCTATTTCTATATCATATTATATAATCAGCAATAATTAGAATTTCCTATTTGTCGAAAAATTAAATTTTCTATCTTAAATCATTAAAATATTTTATGCGGGAGTATATTCACCACAAAATTTGAATAGTTTAACTTTGTTAAAATAAATGTGTGATGACGTCATTTTAGTGGACCTAGTGCTGACGTAAAAGGTTCTGTTTTCAGACCTTCTATATCTAGGAGGTGGTGGCAGGTATGTTCATTTAACATAATCTGTCTGCTTTGAAATAGACGATACATAACGAAAACATTGCGATGAGTACATGATCCATGTAAATTTATTGTGTATACAATTGCTGAATCAAATGTTTTTAAATGACCCGAAAAAGAAATCTGAAAGACCATTTAAATTTGTATTTCAGTTAAAGGCGAACAGATGGCACGCTCGGCGGGTTGTAGACTATCTGAAATATTGGGGGATGAACGGAGTAGAAAAAGTAGGTCACTTTTTTTCACTGTTAATTCCTCCTCCTTCCCCCTCTATCTACATGGTTTGCGGCCATGGTTTCCTATCCAATTCTTTATCCTTGCGTTGTGCACTATCTCTACTGAAATTTTGTACAGACCTATAGAAACAGATCAAATCATCCAATTAACAAAAATCGAAATTTCGTAGGAGGATTGGAAGTAAGGCGTCCTTGACCCCTCCTTGTCTAAATATATATACTAGCCACCTCCGGTGACCAGTTGGTTCGCCATTTTAATAAATCATGTTCGGGGAGAATCCCGTTTCTCACCGGCTTCCTTAGCACTGAAATCTCAGATTCTGAATGGAATTTAAAATTAAGATGGTTACGAACAGGGATGGCCCTCGGGTAAATGGCGTCCCCTGCTAACGCAAAAAGACGCCCTCTTTTATGCTCTACTTATTGTTTGAATTAGAAATGACGCCCATAACGAGAGAAAATCTTTATCCAAGCCGGCGCCCCGAAGCGATGCTTACCTTGCTTACCCTGTCGGGCCAACCCCTAGTTACAAAATTAAGATGGTTTAGTGATAAAAACCTACAAAAGGTACAAATTATTTTCGTTCTATATTAATTCTAAAGAGCTTCTGGATATATTGACCGTCATAAAAAAAAGAGGAAAGGAGAAAAAAAAAGGAAGAAAATCTGAAACACTTTCAGATTTTAAATATGCACTAAAGTGCTATATATTGAAAGCGTATCATAATCCATGCGTCTTTCCTATTTTCTTTCCTTATTCCGTTATGTTGAAAAGTGTATCATTATTCATGAGTGCGATTAAACAAAATTAAAATTGATTTTTCTAACTTCTCCTTTTTCTGGATGTAATGCAATAGAAATAGAATGGGAAAAAGCTGAGCGGAAAAATGCACAATTCGAACTGAATGAAAGTTTCAAAAATTTATTCAGGTGTATTCTTTATCCAAGTCAGGCGTAGCAGACGATAAAAAAGCATTTTATCATCATTTAACAATGATAGAGCATCAGTCATGTGATACTTTGGGTTTCTAACAAATGTATATTAAATGCTGCAGATGTACATTTTAAAAAAGGTTGTTTTTTTTTTTGCACCCCGTGAAAAAATGCATGCTGATGGTTTTGTTACGTGACTCATTCGATTAAGATTTCATAACATAAAATAAAACCGTCGAACAGTTATTTCAAATTCGTCTGCGGAAAAGGAAATATGATGTTTTATTTATTAAAAACTGCGTGTTCTATAAGTTAGCGCATCTGTCGACGGCTTTTTAAAATAAAAACTCAATTGTATACATACATACATATATATATGCTTCTTTTTCTTTGGATAAAAGATAGTTTTTTTTTGTATATTATAGGAACAATGTTTTTTTTTTGCGAGATAAAAGTATCCTCTTTGTTAATCGAGAACTTTAACTGTCTTTATTACAAATTTCATCCAAATTCATCAAACCCTTTCAGCGTATAAAAGTAACAAACATACGTACAAACATTGATATTTATAAGTTAGTAGAAGTGAGGAGATCTTAGCTCTTTTGCTAAGCCACATTACTGAAATCCAGCTATTTTTGTCTTATAATAATCTTCTGAGTATGTCCCCTAATGAGCGTCTCGGAGATTATAAATTTCCTTTTATTTCTGTTTTTAATTATGGCTTCAGGTGTTTTTGGTTTTTACCACGTGTTTGGCCTACTGTTTTTGCTGCTAATAGTCAGTATTGTTAATGAGATGTAATTGTAAGGATGAGTCATATTTTGCCTATTATACATACCTATACATATTTTGCTTATACCTATTTTGCTTATTATATATACATCGAAGAGCCATTACATTATGATCACCTACTCAATAACACATTGCGCCTCCTTTGGCCTTCAAAAAAGCTTCAACTCCCCCGGGCATGGATGCCACGAGTTCTTGTTTGATACTGGAGACAGGTGTTCCAAATATTTAAGCAGCTGCCACACAAAGTCGAGATATTGGAACACCGTGGTGTTTGAGCTCTGAGCTGCCAGGGAGAGGGGAGCAGCTGTTCTCCTAGAAGACGACGCACCCTGGCACGACCGTCGACGTGATGAAAGAGAAACCGGAATTCATCCTACCAGGCAACTCTCTTCTGCATATCCTCTTCTCAATGTTCCCGTGCCCACTGTATGCGTACAGTAACTCTTGGTAAGCAGAGGCACACGAGCGGGACGTCTGCTCTGCAGTCCCATATCCAACAGTATCCGCTGAATTGTGTGTACCGAAACACTTCGACCAGCATTGTACTCGGCTGTCAGCTGAGCCATGTCTGCCGCCAATTTTGCTGTACTAGGCGGGAGAGTCTCCGACGTCCTCTTTCTTTAAGGGTGTATGTCGAAGAAAAAAACCCTCTTTTTTTAGCCTTGGCACACGAATTGAAATAAAGTAATAGCACTATGGTCTCCAAAAAATTCCAGATGGTTCTTCATAAGCTGCTTTACACACTGCAATAAGCGAAAAAGCTGTGGCTTTTGTGAAATTTCCAGAAAAAATTCTTAAAAATGGATCTGAGCTGCAAGATTTTTCGAAGAGTGACACGTTTTGCGAAAATTTCCGAAAAAAGTTTTGCAACTGATACAGATTTATCGTTTATTTCAGTATGTAGTAACAGCTTGTAAAGAGACAGTTTCAAAATTTTGAAGTGCCTGGCATAATTAGTTTATTTCAACTTATGTACCAAAATCACATGATTTTTTCGAACAACACCGTTAATGATGCGTGGACGCCCAACACACATCTTGGTGTCTATTGCTGGTTTCATCGTCATTAATCCACTTTTATAAATATTAACAACGACAGATCATGAACAACCGGCAAGTCGTGCAATTTCGGAAATACTCGTTTATCTGCGGGCCATTACGTTCTGCCCTCTATCAAATTCGCTTAGATCAATAGCCTTTCCCATCACGCACAAACGTAAGTGCAAGAATGATTCCTTACCTTTTCCAGCAACAGTTACCATTCTCCCTTAATTATGTGCTCTCCATACCATCCAGACGAGTTCATTGAAAAATGTGCGGGTGGTCATAATCTAATGGCTCTTCGGTGTATATTAGGGTAGACCGAAAAAAAAATAGTTTTTGTAATCACTATTCCAATAATGCTGAAATATCTCTCTCTGCGTCCAATAAAAACGTTGTAAAATATTATTGTGATTGGATATCTTCTGCCTCCGCATCGGACATGAAATTTAGGAATTTGCATAAAAATTGACACTTTTTACTGGGCGTAAAAATCATAATTATTTTTCATTGTTGTTATTCTAAAATGGCGAAAAATGAGCTTACTGAGTTTAATAAGGTATGCCTGAATTATTCTTCCCATAAAATAATATCTTCTTTGCATCGCCCTTGAATATTGCAATGATATATGCCTGAAATATTGCAATTTTTAAAGAAAAATTGCTTTTCATGTATTATAGAAAGGCAATGAAACATATAAAATAGAGAGTACAAACACTCATTATTCACGAATTATTATATAAAAAAATATTTGATTGAAAATTACTAAGCAATTGCTAATTACCACAGTGTTATTTTTTTCGTAAAAGGCGAAGCCCACTAGCGCTACTTTACCATGGAAGGAATGCCTCGGACGGAAGACATTTCCTCCCACATAACAATACAATTGCTGTACAATACAATACCACAACAATATAATACAATATTTTGTAAATATGTGGTAACTATAAAATGTTGTATTATACCGATGTGAAAAGCGTGCTTCTTGCACTTAATCTGCAGGAAGAGGCAAAAAAAAAAAATAAATAAATAAAAAAAAATAAAATATTTGTGATCAAGACAGGCATAATTGGTCGAGAAAAAAATGCGGATATGATGTTGTCTATAACTTTAAGCCTTGACCCATACAATTCTGTAGGTGATCTACATCCTCTGAAAAAGTACTCGAATGTAAGTCGTATTTCCAAGTTGATTTCATGTATAAAATACTACTCTTCATAAGAAATGAATCATTTATAAAATAATAATTTCTTTCATTTCTTTTCATTTGTGTATTATTAAAAACATTAATTAGTTATTCGCAAAACTATAATAGGAAATTTATCTTACACTCAATATTTTTTTGTGCGAGTAAAGCAAAAAACAAACAAACAAACAAAAAAAAGTTCAGACCCTGAAACGTTGAAGTCCGACTTCGCCAACTTTTGACAGATTCTTCTGTCACTAATTTCATACACCGTTCAACAATGCGTGTGACATGGAAAGTAAACGAAGTCCTAGTTTAGGTGTCTTAGTTTGGATTTTTCTCGTCTGCAGAAATGTAACGTGGGATTGTGGAGAAGTAAGAGTTACTGATAATAACAGATTTTTTACATCTGTGTAACTAGTTTTCATGATGCAACTTGCAGGAAGATAAGCAATGTGTAGTCGTTTGTTAGTCAGCTTACACAGCAAGATATTCTAACTGTGCGAAAATCACTAATTTTGATATACTGTTTAATCCATTAACGAGGTTTTTGAAATCTAGAGGTAATATCTAAATCTAGAAATTGTATTCCATTTGTGCTTAGCCAACACCTCCTAGATATTGAAAGCCTTACCACAGCTACGTCACCGAGCTTTGACGTCATCATTTGGCCTACTTTTAAAAGTTTGATTGTGATAAAATAAATAAATTAAAAATTTCTGGTGAATTTACCCATGATTGGCAATATTTTAATAACTTGAGATAAAAATTATAATTTTACGACAAATGTCAGTTTTTAACCATAACTAATTAGGTAATGTGATAAGGAAATAGATCATACTGAATATTTTTGTATGAGAAAGATATTTTAATTTTAATGTTTAATATGAGATATTTTCTAATGTTTGTAGTATTTACCAGAAATTTTTAATTTATTTATTTTATCACAATCAAACTTTTAAATGTAGGCCAAATGATGACGTCAAAGCTCGGTGACGTAGCTGTGGTAAGGCTTTCTATATCTAGGAGGTTTTGGCTTAGCTCCATTCCTCAGCGAATGATTAGAATTTGTTTTAAAGTGTTTTGTTAAATAAACTTTTATGACAAATTCGGAGATTTGTTCAACTTCAATGCGTGGGAGAACAAATATATAGGGTGAGAACTCGTAGTAATTCCCAAAATCTACCAGAAAAGTTTCCAAAAATAAACCAGTCAATGCAATAATGGTAAAAGATAAAGCTATGTAGCTCACGAAAATAATTACCCAGTCGAACTGCTTGATGTATTTTCTAATACGTAGTTCTTATCTTTGCTTAAATAACACTTTGTCACTAACTTGCCTTCAGTAACTTCAAAAAAGGTCCCAAACAACGTTTCACTTATAAGGCGTAAATTTTCAGTATTGCATAAATGTGTTTTTTCGCCGTTTGTTGATCGAAATATTTCAAACAAATGACATACAGTTTGTTTATTAAAATGAAGGAGACATACAGTCCACTGCAAAAGCCTACCAAAGTTTCAATTTCCAAATTCTGAATGATATCTCATTTCCATGAGGTATTAACATATATGACTTTACAGTCAATTGTTAGTAGTTCAGAAATATTTTTTCAAAATCCTTCAAAATATTTGGTTAAGCTCTAAGAGATCCGCTGCTTTGTGCATGCTGCCTTTGATTTCCTGTTGAAAGCTTTAGCATAGCTGCCAACCTTCCCGATTTCTTCCGGAGATTTCCCACCACTAATTTTTACCTAGCATTTCGCACGTAAAGGAATGTCAAAAATTTAGTGATAAATAAAACTGTTTGAAAATAGCGGTGGGAAATCTCCCGAAGAAATCGGGAAGGTTGGCAGTTATGCTTTAGTGGTAATGACTTATTTGAAACCTTTCCAAATGGCTACGGCATGATTAAATCTGTTCTAGTGCTTTATGCGCAAAGACTCAATAGCACACATGATGAAACAGTACATATACGTAATATCAGTTGCCCAACGTCACTTAACAGTACTAAAAATGAAATTCCAACAGCGATCAACAGCTGAATAAACTAAACTCTCCCATTTTTCTTCTGTACTGATCCCAAAGCGCCATTGTGGCATTTCACGAAAAAGTGCATTCTCGTCGAGAATTGCAACATTTTAAGTAGGATGCGACGGCAGAAGATATTATTTGATCGGAAAAAATAATTTAGGCATAGATTATTAAACCCAGTGCGTTCATTGCCCGCACTATTAGAATAACAATAGAGAAAAATAATTATGTTTTTTACGCCGAGTAAAAAGTGTCTATTTTTATCCAAATTCCGAAAATTCAACTCCGATGTGGAGGCAGAAGATATTATCGAATCACAATAATATTTTACACCGTTTTTATTGAAGCCAAATCGAACCATTTCCGCACTATTAGAATAGTGATTTCAAAAAAAAAAATTTTTTTCGCCCTTTCCTTGAGTAGATACATATGAAGACCATACACCCATGATATGTATATGTATACATACATATATATATATATATATATATATATATATATATATATATATATATATATATATATATATATATATATATATATACAGGGTTGATGCTAACAAAATGTAAAACAAGATCCTGAATACCCAATCAATTTTGCTTTCTTATGAAAATTCCTTCATCAGCTTCGTCGAAAAATTTGGAAAAAATGAAACTCTAGAAAATCATCAGGGACCATCAGTTTTGTCCTGTTTTGAGTGATTCACACACACACACACATATATATATAGAGAGATAGATAGATAGATAGATAGATAGGTGATTCTCAAAAAACATATGTATATGGAAATTGATCTATGACTAACACTTAGTTTAATACGTAATCAATACAGATTAATAAGCAAAATTAATTGAAAAGGTGTTGTATGTGACCATTTTTCTATCTTCCCATTTCTGTTTTTTAAAGTAAAACACGGGATATTAAAAGTAATGTTGACTTAGTAACGAACATCTTTTTCTGAATAATATCTGTTTGTGTGATATATACATTAAATTTTCCATTTGCACTCAAGTACTTTTGTTTGCGTGAGAAGAAACTGATAAAGAGTTCCTGGTTAAATATTTTGTTTGTGTGAATTCACATGTTTAGAACACGGTGGACACCACGTCGCAAGTTTAATTCCCCACTCACTTCACAATGCTGTGCATACCACGTTAGATAGGATGTGAGTCAAACATGCTGCCCGCTAAGTGATGATTCGGCGATTTTGATTACTTACTACCTGACCTGAACGCCAGGATTTCTTGATAATTAAGATATATACTTAACTAGAAGAAGTGTGTTGCAGCCTTTGGCGTCTATGAAAGAAAAATTAACTTGTTAAAATTTCTGGTTTCTAAAATTTCCTGATTATGTTATTGAAATAAGCTCCCTTTTTTTTAACACGCTTTTATTAGTTTCACCTGTATGTTTGTTTGTTTGTAACCGACTAAAATTCCCCCCTATCTGTGGTCTCTTAATATGGAACCAATTCTAGATGAGAGACCTAGCACCTGGATCGGCATCACTAGAAGTAATACAAATAAGTTATACAAGTTAAATTTTATTCATTTGAATTTCATGCGTATAATATAATTCGTTAGTCTGCCTTTTACACCATCACAGCTTAACTGAAGAAATTAAAGGGATCCTATAATTAATTTCCACTCAAGTACTTTTTCGACGCATGTATAGGAATCGAAAAAAATTGTAAATAAGTATTTTCGTTACGATGGCACATTTTTGGAAGTTTTGAAAGTAAATAAATCCGGCCTTTCTAGTAGTTAGTTGGGAGCATTTCGAAAAAACCCATGATGCACTTAGGGCGAAAAGGTTTCGTTTAGGCGTTCTTATACAGTCAGTTTTGAAATCTAAGCCGGTTGATCATTGTTCTCAAAGTCAACTGAGGGCAGTTAGCTGAAAAACTAAATCAACTGAGACAGGAACCAGTTGATTAAATTTTCGATTCTTTGTATACAGTTCCACCGTAGGCTTTCTTATAAACAATAGCAACACCTAAGAAAACGAAGCTAAATAAACTGAAGCTGTTCTTAAACTCGAAAGAAATTAGGACTCTAATCACATAGTTTCAGTTTTTGCCAAGTTTTGCACAAAACTAGAGGAAAGAGTTGATGAATTTAGGAATAAAAGGAGCGATGCAGCTGATTTGTTCTAGCTTTGTTCGTTTTAGACGCGTATACAAACTGGACATAAACAACATATCCACGGAACTGGATATAGGAAGATCATTGACTAGCAGCAGACGAGCGAAGAAGCGTCAGCCTCTCAAAAGAAAATACTTGGCCCACTTTTAATGCTTAGCTCACAAGCGCCCTCTGGCGACGCATAGCCACGAACCATGCTGCAATATACTACTTACGCATACATGTGCACAGCATGAACTTAATGATAACGACTCACAGCGCTATCTTACAGGAAAATTCCGTTCAGCTGTAATACAGTACGTCGATCATCGTCGTACATCCGAGTCCGTGAACCTAACTAATTACTCCTACTGTGCAACAGCAGTACCCGGTGCTCGCAGTTTTGCCTTTCTGTTGTTTTTTATTTTTATTGAACTAACACTGTATGTTTGGATTAAAACTTATAATGCAATTTTCACTAGCTTCTCAATCTTCATCTGAGCTGAAATTTTTCAAATCAATGTATCTTATCTGACATCTAATTGTGTTATGGAAATAAGTTGACTAAGCTAGAAATGTTAAAAATTTGAATGTAATGCATCCAGAATAATTCATTTGACTAATTTTAGTTTAGAAGAAATAAGAGTAATCTTCATTTACAACCAGAGGCTTCCTTTTCTGCAGAAAATAATATGTCTGTAAAACATACTAAATCGAACTTACATTCTGCTAGATTTGAAGGGTGTAAAAATACAAATTTCAGCATATATTTTCATGCGCACTAATTCTTATCTTGTTTACTCAATGTACTTCTCTACCTTTCGGTATTTGCTTTCAATTTATTTTGCGATTCAAATTAAAACAGGCACTCGGGGTAGAAGGGAGAACTAAATTTATACCGAATTTCCGGTAAATATTACCAGCATTGGAATTTTTTTTATTCCAATATAAAAAAGGCATTTTTTTAGTTATGAAAATTATTTGTATGCATATCTCAATTACATTGCATAATTATTGATATTTAAAAATTACTCGAGTAAATTTGCCAAAATTTATGGAAATATATTTTAAATATTAATGCCAGTTACAATGCTGTTCTCTATATGTGACATCATAGTATCTACATGAGATTTGGCTTCCGAAACCCACTTCCCAGAATGGTAATGTTGTTAAAATATCCACAATGTTTTTTCACTACCTGCACAGAAAATTTCACTAGTGGCAGATGATACAGTGGCCGCCGCTTAATTGGATCACTGGTTAATTGAATCAGCCGCTTTATCGAATAAAATCCCGGAAAACGGAACGGGTCATTATCTTCAAAGCCTCAATTAAAGCCGCCGCTTTTTCGAATCAGCCGCTTTATTGAATCAAAAATCAATGGCTCGAACGTGATTCAACTAAGCGGCGGCCACTGTATCCATTTTCAGTGCGCAAGGTGTTTTTAATACAAATGAAAAAAAAACTACTTTACTTCGCCGCCAAGTAGAGTAGTGACTAAAGAACCATTTTATCACGCCTTGCATACGGGTTCGATTCCCAGCTTAGGCGTTAACTCGTCCTTCCCTTCATAGGGGGTAACGTCAACACTTCCTATATATAGAAAGCCTTGCAACTCCTACGTCACCAAGCTTTGACGTCATCACAGTTTTAATTTCATAAACTAAAACTACTTAAAACTTCTGACGAATGCTACAAATATTAGAAAATATCTTAAATTAAACATTAAAATTAAAATACCGTTATCATACAAAATTATTCATTATGATCTATTTCCTTATTGTATGATCTAATCAGTCATGATTAAAAACAGCCGTTTGTCGTGAAATTATATTTTTTATCTCAAATTATTAAAATATTGATATTCATGGGTAAATTCACCAGAAAATTTTAGCAGTTTTATTTTATGAAAGTAAAACTTTTAAATGCAGGTCTAACGGTGACGTCAAAGCTTGGTGACGTAGGAGTTGTGTGGCTTTCTATATCTAGGAGGCGGTTGTAACATTGGTCGCCCATTGGGTGCGCATCTAAAAAAAATGGGCAACGCATAGCTGCCAACTTCTATGGAATATAATTAACCACTTTTTCTAAAGAATGGCTTTCGGCTTAGAATATAGCACAATTTCGGACTTCAGCGTGCGAGCTGATTGACAATTTGAAAAAAATGTTTAATAAAATTTACTGTTTACAAAAAGTGGTTAATTATATTCCGTAAAAGTTGGCAGCTATGCCAATACCTTCAGGACCTTGTAATGGCGAATGTCTAAGAGGAAAGTGCTCGCCCGTTATTGTTATTATTTTTTAATTCTTTTGCCTTCAGAAGCGATATCTGTGGAAATTCCACGAATCTTCCTCAATTTTTCAATCATTCCTAAGCTACAAAATAATAAAAAGAATTCTCATCAGAACTTTTCTGAACACGAAGGAAAATGCTTTGTTGACTTCAGCAAAACTTTGTTGAAGTCTTTAGCACTATTTTACCTAATTGAATATGCTAAAATATTTTTTCAAAAATTATTGAAAAAAATAGCAACCGAAATGTTACAGAATCGGGAAAATTATTCCATTAAAATAGGGCTAACGATATGTTGCTTATTTCAACATAATTTTTTTAGTGCATAACAGATTTATTCCTGTGTGCAGACTGTCTATAACAGCAATCGCATAAAAAATCCCTAAATACGGACTTCTTTCACCCGATTTTTCTAAAATAAACAAATAAAGCCTAATTATTTATTTTTGAAACTCTCCTATATCGCAAAATCAAAACAAATTTCTAGCTATAAAAGAAAAAAGTCCGCTAGTATTTACATAAGAATTTTATTTCCAGTTTGTAGACTATGTGGAAACGCGGGTGCATAAACTATTAATGAATCTACTGTTTAACATGTTACTACATCGTTCTTCAAGCTGTAATTGCCTAGGTAAATCCTGTTCTTGCCAATTCCTGCATCATTTGCATGCCATCTAAAACTGTAACTGCATTCTTTACAACTTCAAAACGCTATTGAACCCGAATTTATTGCTTTTAAAGCTTAGAATACTAAATCATTATTTGCTATTAAAATTCATTCTTCTCAGCGGAATGATCAATAAAATGGCAGTAAAATTGGTCTTACAATTTTATTACCCCGCATGTACCTGAATTTCAGAAACCTCATAATTATTTTTGTTCTTTTGTGTTTCAATTATTAATTTTTTGTCTCAGTGCAAACGGAGATTTTAATTACTAAAAATTGTGTCTTAAAATTATTAAATTATTCTTCCTGCAGTTCTTCAGTAATACTTTCAACCTTGGTTTTAATGCAAGGCAGGCGAAATGAGTTGTTAAACATGCTACACTGCAGAAAAATCTCAGATTTTAAGGAATATGCTATACCAGTACCACGGTCTGCCAAAAAATTTGTTTCAACACTAATCTCCTTCTTTTATACAGAGTGTGACATTTAAAAGCACGTTATAAGTTCAGTTGAGTCTTCGTTTTTAAAATATAGTTAAATTAAACCTGGCTGTTTGAAGTGTATTGTGTTAACCGTGGTTGACGAGACATACAAGCTACGGTTCTGACATTTTAGCCACACCCCTTTGCACCCAAAGAATCATGTGACCAAGAGGGCGTAACCATTTTAGTCTGAGATAACCATTATCAGATAGTCACACCCCCTAGGCCACATGACCCTTCGAGAGCAAAAGAGGTGTCATCAAAATGTCAGCACCGCAGCCTGTGTATCTCGTCAGCCACGTGCGTTAACTAATTTGAGTGGCTGACCAGATATTCGGGCTAAGGCACTGATATTTTGGACACCCTTTTGCATCCAAAAACTCAAGTGACTAAAGAGGTGTGACCATCTTAGTCCAGGCTAACTATGTGGTCCCCTCCGGTGCAAAGAGGTGTGACTAAAGTGTCAACTCCACAGCCTGTATATCCACTGCCACCTAGATACAGAAAGCCTGAGCGCTGATGCTTCGACGTCATCATTAGGCCTTAATAATGACGTCACCACACTTTCATTCTCATAAAGTAAAACTATTTCAGATTTCCGGTGAATGCTACAAATATTAAAAAGTATCTTAGGTGAAAGATAAAAATTAAAATACGTTCGTGACACAAAACAATTCATTGTGATTTACTCCCTTATTACATTATATAATTATTTACAGATAAAAACTGCTCTTTTTTGTAATATTAATTTTTCTATGTCAATTCATCAAAATGTTGTTATGAGAGAGCAAATTCACCAGAAATTTCGAATAGTTTTACTTTATGAAACTTAATCTGTGATGACGTCACATTTAGAAGGCCAGTTCATGACGTAGAGGCTTGGTGACGTAGCAGCGGTTAGGCTTTCTATGTCTAGGAGGCAGTGGTATATCTCGTCAGTCACGACTAATTTGATCCTTTTACGCAGCCATGTCGCGTAAAAGGAATAAATCTATTTTTAGAAGATCGTCTTGGATTTTAAAAACTGTATGAGCATTAGTGTGTGTAGGGCTTATTGTTTTCGTGCAGGGCTATGAAAAAGAAATTCTTATACATTAAGACCTATAGGCGCAAATTCCTGAAAATTTGCTAGCGTCTGTATGGTGCATTCAGTTGAGCTCAAATTAGGTGCGCATATTATAGGTCATTGACCTTACATACTTTATAGATTTTGTCGTGTATAAAACTGAATATTTACAGGGCAAGAAAAAAGTATAGTAATACACTGCGGCCTATACCCTGAAATGCTGTGAAGTACATTAGATTCTGAATACTGCATTCGATTGAAATTTATTCAATCCCTTGATAAAGATCAAGTGTTCGGAAAGTCGAATGGAGTCACTCCAGAGTTTTTAAAAAGTAATTTAAAAATTATTCGCAAACCGACATAAAACATAAATTTACTATAATATTACAATGCAAAACGTGGCCATAATTTCATGAAATTTCTAAGAAATAATTTCAAATGTGGGGATTAAAAAAGTTATAAAATAATCTTATACTGGTCTTTCAAAAACTTGAATGGCATTTAATACTTTTGGCGTCATTATTGTTACTATGTTTTATTAAGTTATCAAGTATGATGTGTTCACGGAAATAATGGGTTCTAGGACATGCTAATTTATAGCATTCAATTTTAACAAAATTGTTAACATCAGTTAGAGTCACGATTACTGGAACTTTTGACTCCTGAACCTGCAGATCTTTTTATGTGTTAAACACTCATATAATTAGATTTTTGCGTGTTTAGTCATTAGTTATTAGATGTATTTGCGTGCTTAAGATCATTCAGGTATATAATCGGCTTATCTATTATTCCCAATGACAAGTGGGCAGGCTTTTTCTTAACTAATGCTTACTAACTGTCAACACAAACTCATCATCTTTAATATATCTTAATTAAAACTGCCTACTTTCTTGTCGTGAGTTTTCGTTTAATTTTTAGACTTTCCGTTTCGAAAATGGGTTATTGCGCTCTCCAGACACACTAAAGTGAGTTATTTAAAATACGAAATGAATGGAATTTACTTGTTAGCATATTCGAAAATGGAATTTTGAATTTAAAGATGATTGTATCCAATCTGCACTGAATTGGGTTTCATCATTTTCGAATGTTAACAATTAAGCAGTAACGGTAAAATCGCTTTGTACTACTCGATGACCTAGTGGTGGTGTACCAGTTAATTGTGGTTTGATTTCTTCAGTTTAGACGATTGTTATGAAGTAATGTACCCTAAAGCACAGATGCTAACTACTACGGAATACAACTAACCACTTTTTGTAAACAGTATTTTTTTTTAGTATCTTTTCAAAATAGTAACCAGCTTACGTTTGCAGTGCAAAATTACTGCTATATTTTAAGTCAATAATTATTGTAATAAAAAGTGGTTAATTAATTCCTTGGTAGTTGACAGCTTTGATTAAAGTGACTGTCCTGATGCATTTGTCTCTTCACAACCTGAAAGAAATTGCTCTTTAAATACTAACTGACAAGCCAGTGTAAGAGAGTAATGTTCTTACATATTTTTTAGAGCCATAGCTCGTGGTTCAAATACAAAAATTAAGGGATAGTAACTTCTTTCAGGTGTTTCTGACATAAAGTGTCTAATATAGACATTACGTTAACTTAATACAAAATATATAAATAGATTAATTAATTAAAAAATTAGAAATAGATAAATATTAATAAAAAGCTGTAATGCGGCTAATTTTTATCAATTTAAAACTGTATTTTTGAAAGAAGTAAAATGCATTTCTTATGGTTAGACTGAGGAGTGACCATTTATTTTTTATGCCATTGTTTCATTGTTTACTAACGTTAGTCTGAAGTGTCCGAAAATATTTAAAAGAGTTATTATCTTGCAGCATCTCAATTGTTATTCAGTAGGGATCGACCGATACCCGGTACTTTTTTATAAGGGACTGTATACATATTATAATACAAAATTTAACATATCACAGCTACCAAAGATTTGCCACCACCAATGCTTACATAGATATTTATGCTTAAAACAAGGCAAAATTATTTCTAGTGCAAGTTGTTTAAAATTGTGGTGGAAAACTCCCGAAAATTTCGGGAAAGTTGGCAGGTATGTTATATACACCACGTTTCCCATCGCTTGCATTTGGAGAAACTTTTCTCTGGGTCTACATTTTTCCGAATGTAAGTGACAGGAAATTAGGTTCCATGTAAAATACAATCTTCTATGTTTATATGTATACAGCCCTTTGTAAAAAAGTATAGGGTATCGGTCGATCCCTAAACATTTTACCTCTACTAATAGACATGTCGAAATCCTCATGTCGAAATTAACCACTTTTGCAAACAGTAAGTTTTTAAATACTTTATTAAGTGATAAACAGCCCACAACTTCAGCCTCGAAATTTCGACATAACGTAAGCCAAAATTTACTGTTTAAAAACAGTAGTTAATTACATTCCGGAGCAGTTGGCATCTCTACTACTAGTGAAGACAATTCAAGATGAAATTGAGAAAATATTTTAAAATTCCATATAAGCTTACGGAAAGTGTGTTAAAAAAAACACGACTGAGTACAGTGGGAAAGGCTCTTATGCGAGGTACTGCTTTCCACATTTAAACTAAATACATGTCCCGTTTGCGTGAAAACAAACACTCATAGATACAGAGCACTGGCGCTTTACGCGCCAACGCCTTGGCAAAAAGCGATCGCCGCCGTGGAAAAACCGATCTGGATATGTGACGCACGTTTGGCTGGATCAGATATCTTGGCTTTGTTTTCGTATTGATCGTTTTCGTTACGTTTTATGCGATAATGGATAATTTTTGTGTTTAAATAGAGTAAATAAATATAAATAATAATGAAATATAAAGAATTAATTATGCAGTGCTTTTTCATATAATTAAAGAATTAGCTACATATAGCTTTTATTTAAGATTATTTCATTTGTGTCTGCAGTATTTGTTAAAAGAAACTCTTTTGTAACTAAAAAATCATTGTTAATAGTTTGATTATTCGGTCCATTAATAAAACATTTTTAATAGTTTTTTTTTTAATTTTTTTTAAATTTTTTTTTTTTTTAGTTTTATGTATAATTCAAATGAATTATACATAAAACTAACATATAACATGCATAGCATTATACATGCATATAACCTTAGTTTTATGTATAATTCAAATGAATTATACATAAAACTAGCATATAACATGCACATATAAATATTGAGGGGAGTGAGAGAATACAAAAGTATGGTATAAACACTTCACAGTAGAATCTTGTTTATCCAAAGTAATTGGGACCGACTGCTTTTGGATAATCAAAAATGCCACAATTTTGATACTATGCACAACTCCGTAGGTTATTTTTTATTGTGATTAAAAGTAATTTATAAAAAGTTAAGTTAAGCAGAACAGAGAAATAAGAATAAGTTAGTACACTTTTAGTATGATATTTAGTTATGGTAAGTTTAAATTTTCAAATGACTTTTACATTGAAGAGGTAGTTTTACAAAGGTATGAAGTAAGACAAATGGCGAAATATGTATTTCTTCTGGTTACCCCCTGAATAAATCCCAGAAAGAGCTAAGAGTGCACAAAGATAGAAAACATGTATTTATAAACTATACAAATATTAGCAACAAAAGTGTGTTTTATGAGATTTCAAAATAAAAAAATTGTAGCTATATATCAGACCAACGCTCACATGCCAGATATTTAAAGACCGTATAAATTAAACGTTTTAAGAAAAAGTCATTGTTAAAAAAACAAAAATAATAATTATAAACAAGAATATCCAAGCTTCATCACAGGTAGAATGCATCAGTTCTACTAAATTAATAAATATATACACAAAACATGTTTTTTTACAGCATAAACATATTTAAATTAGCAGGATTTACAAACTGAGATACAACAAAGGCACAGCTATTGTTAAGAGAATGAAATACCTATTAATAAAAAATGAAAATATATAGTTTCAACTGATCCTTCAAAACATTTTAGGTTCCATATATACTCCTCGCGCGTGCATCATTATTTCATTTTCATTCATTTATTAAGCAGTTTTAGTCATAGGTATTTGAAAATTAAAATGCGTAATATCAAGCTTCAATAACGTTCTCCACTGAGAGAAATTCATTTCAATAACTTATTCTGCATTATATTTTTAAATCCGCAAAAAATATCCGTTTTTTAAAGCTTCTATGCTGTTCATACAGGCGAAGACTATCATCTTTCTCCCTGGCTTCCTGTCTAAGGAGGTTACTGTACAATTTCCCCGCTGCCTGTAGAAACAGGTTTATCCTTCCCTCCACAGCACAGCGCGTGTCTTGGCGCCAAATGCTCTGTATCCATTAGTGTTTGTTTACACGCGTCCCGTTTTCTTTTCAAATTCCAAAAACAATTAACGCAATTAATAATGTATTATACATCCACTCAAGAATGTTATTAATATTATGTGCCCCGCTTACACACACATACAGAAAAAAAAAACGAACAGGCTTGCATAACTTACGACAGTTAATTAACTTTTTTTTCATGCTTCACATGAATGAGAATGAAATCAACATGAAAGAGAAGGGTAAACATAACGGCATTGTTGATTGACGAACGATTTCGATGCTATTCAACACCGCCTACATATAGAAAACCTAACAACTCCAGCTTTGACGACATCATAAGGCCGACGAAATTGCCGTTAACACAGTTTTCATTTCACAAAGTAAATCTGTCTAAACTAATTGGTGAATGCTACAAATATTAGAAAACATCTTAAATTAAACATTAGAATTAAAATACCTTTCTCGTACGAAATTATTCGTTCTGATCTATTTCCTTGTCATATTATCTAATTAGTCACAGCTACAAACTGCCATTTGCCTTACAATTTTATTTTTTAATCCCAAGTTATTAAAATATTGCTACTCATGAGTAAATTAAAAAAAACAATTTTAATAGTTTTATTTTGTGTAAAAAAAAAACTAAAAAAAACAACTTTTACAAGTAGGCCGAATGATGACGTCAAACCTTGATGACGTACGAGTTGTAAGGCTTTCAATATCTAGGAAGTGTTGTCAAAACCCGATGCACTCACGGTAATATCACAAGAACATGGAAATAGTTAACAGGATGAACTAGGTGCCCGTAGACTAGGCTTTCTAAAGTCCGTTGCGATGATAGAGGCTTCCAATAAAGAAGCCGTCCTTTCATGATCTATCGACCGCCGGCTGCCAGCAGACTTCGCAGGCCGAAAACTTATCTCTTAAACTTAAGACAACTGAACTATATTTGTGGTTGCTCAAGTTTAAACAGTACATGATAATAACAGATTAAATCAATCACAGGTTTTTTAAAAAAGTTTTAGCAGCTGCAAATTATTATACATTATAGTGTCGATGAACATTGAAAAATAAACCTATGAATGCCAAACACATAAAATATAAGTTCTCGCAATCCCTCAAAGAATACAACTGTAGATTTAAAGATTCTGGCAACTCATTCCCAGATATATAAAATGAAAAACATAGTAATTATTCATTAAAACTTTTATTGATTCTAAATGCTACAAAGAATGCAATTTAAGTTTACATCTGCAGTTCCAAACATTTTTTTAATATTCTCGATAATACTTGTAATACCACTAAGACACTTTTATACCAGAGATATAAGAGAAATGCACGTTGAGCAATCACTGAACATTTTATTAATTCTAAATGTAGCAAAGACTTTTTCTGCACACTCATTTCAAGCATAATCTAGGAAATATATTCTAATTTTCTAAACTATTTGGAACACGTATTATGGAAAAGCTTTCATTTTTGAAACACGAAGGTGCAATATTGCTGTGTTTTCAGTTTTCTATACCTTAACATTAAAATATCTATTAGACAGGTTTGTAGCAAAAATAATAATTTCTAGGGATCGACCGATACCATATTTTAACCGATACTCGATACTTTTTTACAAAGGGCTGTATACATATCAACATAGAAAATTGGATTTTACATGGAATCCAACTTCCTGTCACTTACACCCGGAAAAATGTAGACTCACAGAAAAATTTCTCCAAATGCAAGTGATGGGAAACGTAGTCTATATGACATAACTGCCAACTTTCCCCAAACTTTCGGGAGTTTTCCACCACAATCTTAAATAACTTGCGCTACAAATTTAGCCTTATTCTAAACACAAATTGCTATGTAATAATTAGTGGTGGAAAATCTTTGGTAGCTATGATATGTTGAAATTTGTATTATAATATGTATACAGTCCCTTGTAAAAAGTATCGGGTATCGGTTGAAATCTGGTATCGGTCGATCCCTATTATTCAGTAATCCTAACTAATGCAAATTGAAAGGACACCCATTAAAAATAATAAACAAATAAAAAATAATACGTTTTCACCATCCAAGGAACGAATAAATTATCCGGCCAGTAATTTCACGTTTTCTATTTTAAGTCAGAAGATTCCCCTACCTTAGGTTCTGCTGTAAAGATATGAGCATATGCTTCAATACGTTTCTCTCTGTCCTTCACCATGAGTTTGCTACAAATTTGTCTAGAGGCATACATGCCAGCATGCACGAAATATAATTAACCACTTTTTGTAAATCGTAATTTTTAAAATATTTATTTCGGAACCGTAACTACGTGGCGCAGCTGAATGACAAATTTTGACTTTTTCTAACCCAAAAATTGCTGATTTGAAGCAGAGGTTAGTTATATTCCGTGCAACTTGGCAGCTGTGCTGAAGACCTTCAAGTCAGTGGCGGCTCTTCCATTTGAGCACGTGAACCCCTAGAGAAGAAACTAAAGAATAAACATATTAACAGATTAAATTTAAAAAATATATATTAAGTACACTTCTATATTTTTGTGAATTTAAAACGCGAGTTTTACTCTCCCCCCCCCACTATAATTAAACGCGTTTATTATAGCTAACACACTGCATCGTAGGTTACTAAAGCATAGTCTTTCGTCGCTAGCACGTGTGATCGACCAGAGTGGCCCTTTCAACCGGTCTCTGAGGAAAGACGCCGAGAGAGTGAGAGAGAGTTGCGGAGAAAGCGAGGCGCTTTCGTTCGCACAATTTTATCGTGCTCAGAGCAGATTTTTTGGCCGTTATCTCCTCTGGATTTTCTCTTGGCCTGTTGTGTTCGGATAGTTAATCCATTTTTTTTTCATATTCTTATTATTTTCTTAATTTTTATGATTTTTCACTACAGTATTTTTTACGAAGTAGTGTAAATAATTAAGATAGGAGTCCAATAATTGTTTCGGAACTACAGCAATGACATTTTTCAATGTCATCCTTTGAAAAAAAAAATCAAGACAATATTTTTGCTGAAACTTATCTTAGCGACGAAATGTAAGATCAAAGATGACTTGTTTTCTTTCAGTTGCGTGCATTGTTTTCCTTTAACTGCTGGAAATGCAAATCTATTTTAACTTGTAAGGTGCGTCGTATCTGCATATTTAATTTTCGAAATCAATTTTGTGGACCTCCATTTAAGTAACCCACGAGCCGCCACTGCTTTCAGTGAGGTTAATAGGGGTAATATTAATTTAAGTAACATATTCATTGACTGCTCTCCCCTGTCATGCAACCAACATACGCAGAACGAACGATTTTGAGCCAAAAAATATTTCCTACAATCCATTCATCTTTGAAATACTGTCGGTCATGCTTTTGCATAATATGAGACTTCGTATATTTTGTATAAAACAATATGCAGCATTCATAAGAGTTGTTTGTTGTTCGAATAATCGCTTGAGCCGTTGTAGTTAATTCCGTGTTTTCACTCTACATCCTTATCATGCTTTCACTGCAGCAATGGGATTTTCTATCATTTAAAAGCTATTCACCTGCAGTATGCTTCCGTCAATGATCTTTTTTCGCGGCACTTAACTGATAATATTGTTCAGCCGCTACGGTTCAGTGTATTCTAGAAATGACTTGAAAACATAAAAATATAAAGTTACAGAGCATGTTTCGGAAGGAAGACGATGGCTCTGACGATTTTCAAGGCAAAAACAGGGACATCGGTTAAGTTCGTTATCCTTAGGATATCCAAAATATGACGGGGTTCGATGTCAATGCATCAGAGCAGTTTGATTAGTAATTTGAACTATGGATTTCTTTCATTTTGAAAGTTTAAATAGATACAAATCAAGAATGCAAATGAATGCTTTTCGGAATTTCGGTTTTGAACAAAGAAAATAATACTGTCAAAATAATGGGTAATTTTGTGACATATTACATTAGAAAACAGAGGCAAAAAATTGTAAAAATAAAAGAATAATTTTAAATATAATAATAATAATATGTTAACAAACAAATAGAATAATGTTATATCATAATTGCGAAATGTGTGCATAAATTATATAAACTTACATATAATATTGATATTTGAGGGGATTTATTGTAATATGCGTCATTGTAGTTTACATTGATCTATCAAAACGAGCTTTAAAATTAAATACCAAAAAGAAAAGAATCAATTAAAAATAGAAGAATTTAGAGGTTCTTGATTTGCAGAATATCTGAGAGTATTAAATCATCTGTTTCAATTTACCTTTTCATCCAAAAGTGTTTCACTCTTTTCAAATTGGACTTCTGGAGCACTTATGGTGTCTTATAGACTATTTTATTTTTTACACACACTTTTTAAGTATTTTTAGTTTTCTTTTTTGCACTTTCTTTTATTTAGTAACATTTTGTTTATCTATTTTATTTTTACTCTTAAATCCTTTTTTTCCTAACGTGAATAACACTATTCAAACATTATAAAAATGTAGAGACATTGACGAAGGATTTCCTTAGTAGGCGCCTATGATCGATCAGCAGTGGTGACCGCAAATTCTTGCACAACAAGCACTAAAAGCTCCTTACGACTACTAGATGATCTTTAAAACATCATTCCTGTATCATTAGCAATTAGTTAAATCTATCTCAGACAAGAATTGTGAGGTTCTCGACTTGCAAATTGTTTGCGAGCTTGGGATCATACGTTCCAATTTCCCATTACACCCAAAAGTGTTTCTCTCTTTTCGAATTGGACATCTGGGGAATTTAAGGTATTTTAAAGACTATTTTATTCTTAAAACTCTCTTATTAAGTATTCTAAATCTTGTGCACTTTCTTGGATTTAGAAATATTTCGTTTACCTTTTCTTTTTTCTTTTTCTCTTAATTAGTTTTTTACTATTCGTTTGGGAGTACCGCTATTATAAAACATTATAGCGCATATTAAATCATCACCCCTTTCTTAAGATGTTACAACTGTAAAGCCACTGACAAACGATTCCCTAGGTAGGGCGTGACCTTCGAGAGGAAGGCCTGCTAGCTTATGATTGCACTCATGTGATGTAGACTGACTGGCTGACGAAGCGGAAGCCGCCTTATCTCTCTCCAGTATGTGAAGTGAGGATCATGTGGTGCCAAGTCTCGAGGTAGGGCCATACGTTGTAGGCGGGTAGGCGTATGGAAAATTTTGTAAATTCGCATGGAACAATTAAGATTCTGGTTGTTGATCACCATTGTATCACGTTTATTATTGATTAAATTTAGCATAAAAACATCAGTAATCATAAAAAGTACGAGGAGCCCAAAGATCTGCGGAGAAACTGTGCGGCCAGAGTTTGTGGACTTCAGTCTGAATTAATTAAATATCTACCGCAAACACTTGTTGTTAAATAGTTTTTGCATAGTAGTCTTACTTACGATAACGCTAACATTCAGTATCAGAAATCAACACAGCGCATGCGTTGGTATATAGCTTACTGAATTTTAGCTGCTCAGAATGAGAATTTTTTCATACCGATCAACTAAAATTTGATATGTTTTTCCTCCCGATGTAAGGCGAATACGCGTTATAGAACCTCTCAAGGACTCCGTCTAAGGCATCTCCTCCCTAATCTGATAGTGCTCATGTAGCTTCGCCTTAACACAACAGTAACAACAAATTGAGCAGGTGCTATCGTTGCACTGCCTTTAGGGGATAGGAATTGGTTACTCTTTATACCGCTAACAGAACACATTTTTTAGCGGTACAATCTAGGGATCGACCGATACGAGATTTCAACCAATACCCGATACTTTTTTACAAGGGACTGTATACATATTATAATACAAAATTTAACATATCACAGCAACCAAAGATTTTCCATCACGAATGCTTTCATAGCAATTTATGCTAAAAATAAGGCCAAATCTCTAGTGCAAGTTGTTTAAAATTGTGGTGGAAAACTCCCGAAAGTTTCGGGAAAGTTGGCAGTTATGTTATATAGACCACGTTTGGCAGTTGGAGACATTTTTCTCTCTGAATACATTTTTCCGAATGTAAAGTGACAGGAAATTAGGTACATGTAAAATTCAATTTTCTATGTTATTATGTATACGGCCCTTTGTAAAAAAGTATCGGGTATCGGTCGATCCCTAAACATTTTACCTCTACTAATAGAGATGTCGATATCCGGAATATAATTAACCACTTTTGCAAACAGTAAGTTTTAAAATACTTTATTAAGTGATAAACAGCCCACACCTTCAGCTTCGTAATTTCGACATAACGTAAATCAAAATATTCTGTATGAAAAAAGTAGTTAATTATATTCCGGAGCAGTTGGCAACTCTTATACTAGTCAAGACCATTCAAGATGGAATTTAGAGAACAATATTTAAAAATTTCATATAAGCTAACGGAAAGTGTGTTAAAAAAAAAAAACACACGACTGAGTACAGTGGGAAAGGCTCTTATGCGAGGAACTGCTTTCCACATTTAAACCAAATACATGTCCCGTTTTCTTTTCGAATTCCAAACACAATTAATGCAATTAATAATGTATTATACATTCACTCAAGATTGTTATTAATATTGTGTGACCCCGCTTACACACACAGAAAAATAAACGAACAGGCTTGCATAACTTACGTTAATTAATTTGCTTCTTTTTCATGCTTCACATGAATGAGAATGAAATCAACATGAAAGATAAGAGTAAACATAATGGCACTGTTGTAATTGTTGATTGACAAACGATTTCGATGCTATTCAACGCCTCCTACATATAGAAAGCCTAGCAATTCCAGCTTTGACGACATCATTAGGCCTACGAAAATGCCGCTAACACAGTTTTCATTTCACAAAGTAAAACTGTCTAAAATAATTGGTGAATGCTACAGATATTAGAAAATATTTTAAATTAAACATTAGAATTAAAATACATTTCTCGTACGAAATTATTCGTTCTGATCTATTTCCTTGTCATATTATCTAATTAGTCACAGTTAAAAACTGCCATTTGCCTTAAAATTTTATTTTTAATCCCAAGTTATTAAAATATTTCTATTCATGAGTAAATTAAAAAAAAATAATAGTTTTATTTTGTGTAAAAAAAAAAGCTTTTACAAGTAGCCCGAATGATGACGTCAAACCTTGATGACGTAGGAGTTGTAAGGCTTTCTATATCTAGGAAGTGTTGTCAAAACCCAATGCACTCACGGTAATCTCAGAAGAACATGGAAATAGTTAACTGGATGGTCTAGGCGCCCGTAGTAGCGTAGACTAAGTTTTGTCATTCCGTTGCGATGATAGAGGCTTCCATTAAGAAGCCGTCCTTTCATGATCTCGACTGCGGTCGATCGCATAGCATTTCGCAGTGTCAAAAACTTATTTTTTAAACTTAAGACAACTGAACTATATTTGTGGTTGCTTAAGTTTAAACAGTACATGATAATAGATTAAATCAATCACAGGTTTTTAAAAAAATTTTAGCAGCCGTCAAATTATTATATATTATAGTGTCGATGAACATTGAAAAATAAACCTATGAATGCCAAACACATAAAATATAAGTTCTCGCAATCTATACCCTCAAAGAATACAACTGTAGATTTAAAGATTCTGGCAACTCATTCCCAGATACATAAAATGAGAAAAATAGTAATTATTCATTAAAACTTTTATTGATTCTAAATGCTACAAAGAATGCAATTTAAGTTTACATCTACAGTTCCAAACATTTTTTTCATATTCTCGATAATACTTGTAATACCACTAAGACACTTTTATACCAGAGTTTTAAGAAAAATGCACGTTGAGCATTCATTAAAACTTTTATTAATTCTAAATGCTGCAAAGACTTTTTCTGCACACTCTTTTCAAGCATAATCTGCGAAATATGTTCTAATTTTCAAAACTATTTAGACCACATATTGTGGAAAAGCTTTCATTTTTGAAACAAGAAGGTGCAATATTGCTGTATTTCCAGTTTTCTATACCTTAACATTAAAATCTCTATTAGACATGTTTCTAGCAAAAATAATAATTTCTAGGGATCGACCGATACCCGATACATTTTTACAAAGGGCTGTATACATATCAACATAGAAAATTGTATTTTACATGGAACCTAACTTCCTGCCACTTGCATTTGGAAAAATGTAGACCCACAGAAAAATTTCTCCAAATGAAACTGGTGGTAAACTTAGTTTATATAAAGTAACTGCCAACTTTCCCGAAACTTTCGGGAATTTTCTACCACAATTTTGAACAACTTGCACTAGAAATTTAGCCTTATTATAAGCACAAATTGCTATGTAAAAATTAGTGGTGGAAAATCTTTGGTAGCTGCGATATGTTAAAATTTGTATTATAATATGTATACAGTCCCTTGTAAAAAAGTATCGGCTATCGGTTGAAATCTGGTATCGGTCGATCCCTAGTACAATCCGATACAAATAAAGTACAAACGATTGACACAGTTTAAAATTTCCACTGGGATCAAGCTGCCGTGCCGTTTAAACAGCCCAGTCCCGCTAGATGAGTCATTTACTCTGCATCGTTACCAAAAACGTTTCCAGTTCAATCTGTTTTAAGTAAAGTAAAAATAGTTGGCATAGTTTAATCTTCTAGATCGGGTTGTGATTGAGCTCAAGCACACCAATTTGCTAATCCCTCTCTCTTTCTTGTGGAACATGATCCAAGGCATTTCGGTAACGCACTCCAGTACAACTTTTACTACCACTAGCAAAACGTACCAGACAGGAAAATTAGCATAATATCCAGTTTGCTAAACATTTTTCAATTTACCAATTCCCGCAAAAGATTTTGCAAGGAATAACCATAAAAGAGAGCTTTTAAATGTTTTTTTTTTTTTTTTTTAAAGAATTCCTCGCATGAATGCAGCTCTTGAAACCACTCATTGATCTAATAAAGGTAGGTAAGAAATATGGATCATTGCCTTCTTGTTATGAATGAGTTCCTATGAATGAATGAATAGTTCTGCTATGCAGCGAAGCATGTTACTACTACACTCGTGAAATACCATTCATTTCTCATTTTTTACAATTACTTGCAAAATCAATGTGAATAGTATTTTATTTGAAGAAAGTCCTAAAATTATGTGCTCTGAAATCTTTTTCGCCAAATCATTTCATCGTTGAAATACTAATTGTAATGTTTACTTTTCGCTTATGTCATTATCTTACTCCATATTATTCTTATGAAAAAAAACTGAGAAAGAACTAATAATACTTGATCTTACCAAAAAGTATCAAAATTGATGCCATTGCACAGTGACCGGACTTTGTAAAGCGATGAGAGAGAGGATTTGTTATGTAAAAAATGTAAATGAAGGGCAGAAACACAAAATATCAAAGTATGTCATGGTGAAGGATGAAATTCCCACCTCGCATATGCTTTTCAGAGTATAGAGATAATTTAGTTTGCCCCATTAGGCACAATTCATTTTACTTTGTTCTTTAATAAATTATTGCTAACTCGTAAAACAAAAGCTGTTCAAATTCTACCGAGGAAGGATTTCATAGGGAGGTCTTTGTCATCTGCTTATGGAATACAAAATCTAGAAAATTCTCATCAGAAAACCTGAGAATGTGGAATGAATTGTTGTTATCGTCACTCTGTCCAATCGCTTTTTTAAGGCAATGTCTATCCCATGCACACCATGGGGATCGCCAGAAGTCGACAAAATGGGAAACAAGCCGGTTACCCCCGAGCTCCACGGTCACACTAAAACTAATTACACCGACTGACTGCAGGCCCTGTCCACAGCGTAAGAAAAATTTTACAACCACAAATTTTTAAATGAGTAAATGAAAATTAAATTATGAAATTCTGCAATGCGCAACTACGTCGGTCGACTTCGCTGAGAAATCAGGTAGCGTTTTTTGTGGCAAACATATAAATGGTGTTAGTTAAAGTAAGATGTACCAACACGTCCAAGATATAGAAAGCCTTACAACTGATACGTCATCAGTAGGCCTTCAAGAATGACGGTATCACAATTTAATTCTCCTAAATTAAAACACTTTAAAATTTCTGGTGAATTTACTCACGCACCGCAGCATTTTATTGATTTGAGATAGGGAATTTAACCCATTTGTGCCTGGATATTTTTGCGACTTTCTTCGATTTTTTACTGATAACAGAAATAATAGATAAATTTCTGATGTCAACTTCTTGACCAAGGGATGATTTCTTTTAAAATCATTATGCATAAAAATCGAAATATCAACATCCTACTTGGTCATGTTAAAATATTTTGTAGAGTTGAGACTCAATACTCATGAACAAAGGCTAGGAAAAATAAATAACGTTTTCGATTAATAGCGAAAATGCCGTATTATGGAAAACCTTTCATTTTTGAAACACGAAGGTGCAATATTGCTATATTTCTAGTTTTCTATACCTTAACATTAAAATCTCTATTAGAAATGTTTGTAGCAAAAATAATAATTTTATTTTGTATCACACAGGTATTTTAATTTTTATCTTGAACTTAAGATGTATTCTAATATTTATAGCATTCACCAGAAAATTTAAAGAGTTTTAGTATATGAAAATAAACCTGTGATGACGTCACTGCTTGAAGGCCCAGTGATGACGTCAAAGCTTCAGTTGTTCGGCTTTCTAAATGTAGGAGGTGTTGGATGTACGCGCGAGTGTATAAATTTCTCTTAATTTTTATTTCATGATTATGTACGAGAGCATGGTCCGATCAAAGAGATCCCATGGAAGTCGGCAGCACTGGACGAGGGGGTACACTTCACACCCCTCCCCCCTGTATTTGTGTATGCTCCTTTTAATTTTGTGCATTTGGTTACTTAAAAAATAGGAAAACATACCGCTGGACGACTATTTCTTTTTCAATGTAACGAAAAGCTGTACTTTGAAATTAGAAGAAAAAAGCCATACCTCGCCTAAAATTTTGTACAGACTCTTTAAAAACATCTTATATAGCGTATATAGATAGGACGTTTCTAAAGGGCCTGTATCCACAAGCGTTGAAATGAAGGTTTAATTTTATGTATGTATATATATAGATATATATATATATATATATATATATTAGGGTGTCCCAAAAAAATGAAAGTCGTTATTTTTTTTCGCATACCCTCTTATTTTTTTCCTTTTATGTCAAAACAATTGTAAACAAAATTTCATGTAATTTAAACAACGGCAACCCGTGCCGACTTGCATCTGAACGCGTTAGTCAGTACATGTGTATGCTTAAACAAGCGAACGCTGAAGACGCGTGTCTGTAGCGGAGCGCCCTCCACCTACAAATGGTAAAAATAAAACAAAACGGAAAAAGACATTCTTTGGTAGGCTTCGATAGTGACAACGGGCTATTCGTGAAACGTATCAGTATTAAAGTAATTAAAAAACTTTGTAAAAAACACACAAAAGAAGTAAAAGGAAAAAGGATACGCGTTACGTTCAAAATGTTCCCTGTGTTCTTTACGTCGAAGAGCTTGGACTGATGAAGTTCAAAACATTTTTTGAACGTAACGCGTATCCTTTTTCCTTTTACTTCTTTTGTGTGTTTTTTACAAAGTTTTTTAATTACTTTATCGTCTAACACCAGTATTTTGAGTGTTTTTTCAGTCGTATCAGTATTAGTTTACACAGGACAGCGTACGTCTACGTATGAATGTGCGAATGTGCTTATTCTAATCTGTTTTGTTAATAAATGTTTGTATAGTTTTTAATCAGCGAACAGAGCATGGCAGTGAAATGACGTAGTTCTAAAAAAAGGATATTTTTTTATTAGGGAACATAAAGCATAAAATAAAAGGTTCAAAACTTCCGTCGAATGGGCAAGTTCTCTCGATTTTGTTTTACAATATTCGGGAAGTGTTTTACAATATTCGACAATTTAACTGTTAATGAAAGTGCAAATCTCGCTATTCGCTAATGTACTATCTTTTGGGAAAAGGCACCCATACCTACAAAATCGTTGCCGAATTGTGTAAGGAAGCTTGTAAATATGAATGAAGTTTGGAGAGACTTACAAATAAATTCAAAAAAATCACAAGGCGTATTCAAGCGGCGACAACAAGAATTTTAAGTAATTTAGACAATTTGTCCGATATTGCACATGCTGATGCACTTAAATTAATTACAATAGAGGAAGATAGGATGTTCTTGCAGCGTCAAAGAAAGCCGGGCCGGCCCGGTCATTTAGGAGGAGTGGACAAAAAACTGGCCAAAAAGAGGAAAGGGCACGACTTCGAACTGTCAAAGAAGACAATCGGCGAATCAAATATCTTCGACATCATTGCAAGACGATTCCTCTTCGAATTCTAATGAAAATAGGGATTTAGAAGATTTTCCAACACCAGTCGAAAGCTCAGAACCTGGGACAAGTAAATCTGTAATGAGGAAAGATTTCATTACTCCAAAGTTAGTTGCTGCATTAGACAGGTATCAGTTAAGTATACGAGATTCTGTGTTTATTCTTGAAGCTACTATTGGTGCACTTGGACTTAACATTGACGAATTTCCAATAGGTAAGTCTTCAATTCAAAGAATCAGAACAGAAACACGGAAGGAACGCACAAAAAACATAAAAACGGAAGGAACACGTAGAAAACATAAAAATTGATTTCCAAAACGAAGTACTGGATGTAGTGACCTTACATTGGGACGGCAAACTATTACCTGCTTTGAGTGCTTTAAAATTTAAAGGAGAACGTTTGCCCATAGTTATTTCATATAAACTCAAAGAACACACATTGCTGTGCCAAAACTGGAAAATTCTGCAGGCAAAGAACAGGCGCAGGCTATTTGGCAGGCGGTCTTAGATTGGAATCTCCAAGAAAAAGTCTAAATTCTCTGTTTTGATACTACAGCTTTGAATACAGGTCGTTTTAATGGCGCTTGCGCGCTTCTACAGCAAAAATTTGATAGGAAAATGCATTTTTTCGCTTGCAGTCATCATGTATCGAACTGAGGCTGTATTCGAAATGAAAATTAAACAAGTGACAACAAGTCTCGATATCCCTTTTCTATAAAAAGTTCAAAGAGAATTGGAAGAACATCGATACCGCTAAAATGCAATGCTATAGAGATACAGTGGAATCGTTCCTAACTGTATCCGAACATGAAAATTTGCTTGTTTTACCGGGCTGAACTTAAAACTGATATGGCCAGAGAAGACTATCGGGACTTGATTGAACTTTCTATCGTATTTTTAGCTGGAGATGCAGAAAAAAAAAAAAAAGTCAGACCTCCGGGGGCCATGCTCAAAGCTAGATGGATGGCCCGAGCGATTTACTCCCTAAAACTATCGTTATTTAGTTCTCAGATTAAATTAAACACAAAGGATGGGGAAGCATTGTTAGACGTCTGCTTGTTTACCGTAACAATGTACGTTAAATCATGGCTTCAATACATTTTGGCAGTTAAAGCACCAACAAAGGTTTGTGCTTTTTGAAATCTTTGGAATCTTACGAAAATGTGGATGAAAATATCCCGAAAGCTGCTTTACTAAAATTTCTCCAGCATTTATAGTATTTGACTGATGAAATAGCAATATTAACACTATTTGATGGTGATGTGGACAAAGAAACAAAATTTAAAATGGTGGCAAATCTACATAGAGAAAATTTCTCGGCCCATGAGAAGAAATACATTCCATCGAAGGACAAACTTCGTGTTCCATTGTATGGTGAGTCTGATATATTGATTGTGTAGTTTTTATTTAGTTATTTATATATATCACGCAATTGATACCTGTTATTTTAATTTATTTTTCACAGAAAAAAGCATCGATGATTTTATATCTGTCTGTATTCGAAGATATAAAATCGGTGTTCGTCATTATTTCCTAGACTCAAAATTGATGACAGTTTTTTCAATGAGAGTCCCTCTTCGTGGAATAATAACGCTACGTTTCTAGATGCTAAAAAAACAATATCAATGCTTAGAGAAGTGAACGATACAGCTGAAAAAGTGGTAAAAATGATGCAGGACTTTTATGGTTTAATAACGGTTTAGGAGGAGCAAAGACAATTTTTGCTACGCTGTGTACAAGAACACACGAAAATCTATCCGGATTGTAAAAAACAAACGTTGAAATTAAAGTATGTATCATGTTTCTTTTACTATAATATGCTTCTTTTGCTATAATATAAATATTTGCTTTGACTAAAATGGTATCTTACGCTGTCATGCATTTCACAATCTTTCCGTAGTATTCTCCATACAAGATTTTACGTTCAACTTTGACCTAAAGTCGGCACGGGATACCGTTATCGTATTGCAATAATACTTTGTATTTATGTTACTGAGATGAAATAGAAAAAAAATAGAGGGTATGCGTATTCGATTTCGAAAAAAAAAATTTTTCCATTGCATCTTGGGACACCCTAATATATATATATAATATACACACACACACACACACACACACACACATATATATATATATAAATATATATATACATACTCCAGACATACTCTATCGGACTCCGAGAGGACTTGTGGAACCACGGATTTAACACCCACATGCATTTCACTTACACGGTGGTCTTTCGTGGTAAGTCGAAATCTAACCCATAACCTTTTGGTTTCGAGTCCAACACCTTAACCCCTCTAGGCTACTACGACCCAAGTCAGATACTTTGACAGAGGATGAGCAGGATACATAGAAGTGCAAATTATCAGCAATTATTAGACTTCCTCTTTCAGTCAGCAGAGCTTCGTAAAATATTTCAAACAGCCATTCAGCTGCGAATGGTACTTTCAGCCTCTGTAAGTAATTCCCGTGCTAAAACTCGCGTTAAACCAACACCCTCTAGATCTATAAAGCCTTACCACTGAAGTTTTGACGACATCACAAGGCATTGTCATCGTCACAGTTTTACTTTCACAAAGTATATCTATTTTTAATTTGTGGTGAATTTTCTCTCTCATAAAACTTTTTACTGATGTGACATAAAAAAATTAATTTTATGACAAATGACAATTTATGACCAGCACTAATTGTATAATATAATGCAGAAGTAGATCACAATGAATTATTTTGTATCAGAAAGGTATTTTAATTTTCATCTTTAATTTAAGATATTTTCCAATATTTGTAGCATCTACCAGAAATTTCAAATAGTTTACTTTTTGAAGACACAGCTGTGATGCCGTCAAAACTTCAGCAGCTAGGTCTTCTACATATGGAAGGTGTTGGTATAACTGATACATCAGGTGCCCGTAAGTAAACCCTTGCATTCCCTTTCTCGAGAATAGAGTAATTTCTTTTTCTTCCTGCTGCCTAATGCTTTCACTTTTCCCTTTATACTTCCCTTTCTTGAAAAGGCCTTTCGTCCGGCATCTCGTCATTGTATATCGTCCGTTTCGTAACAATTTGGCGCGCTGCAGAGAGTTTCTGGCATTCCGCGAAAAAAAAAAAAGGAAGAAAGAAAGAAAAGGAAAAAAAATCTTAATTTATTCCCGCTGAGCACTAAGTTCATGAAGTTCGCAATGGACAAGAGAAGAGGCCCCAAAGAGTGGAGATGTAACACCCCCTTGAGGCAGGCAGTCTCTCCATCCAGTGCTTCACTTGGAAAACTCAGCGAAGCGGAGAAGTGACGATGACCCCTCATCGTGGCTTCGGGGCAAGGCAGAGAGCATAAGAAAAGATAATGGCCGGTGTCACGTTCGTCCGAAACTGGTGAAAAGGAGTGCCACAGAAAGATACTCACATTCGGAACTATTGAGCCAATTTTCATCGTGTTCAGCGATGGCTAGCTTTCCCCCCAGAGGGCGTCAACCCTGGAAGGGGTGAATTTTCGGTTATCAAGAGCCGACAGAGTTTCGGAGGGGGCGTAGTGGTTCGCATGCTTTCAGTGAGGAGAGGGGGATCAAAAATTTACATTAAGGAAGGTGTATGGGGTAAGATCTTATATATTCTTACTCGTGAAACAGAAAATTACTTCTATACTATCATATTTGGATCACAGAATATTTAATAGACAAACCAGAAAGAACAGAAGCCAACTGCTACGGAATTTAATTAACCCCTTTTTTTGAACAGTATGATTTTTTTAGCGTACTTTGAAAACAGTAGCCACCTCTCGCACGCTGTGCAAGAATTTTGCTGTATTTTAAGCCGAAAGTTATTGTTGGAAAAAGTGATTAATTATACTCCGTAGTAGTTGGCAGCTATGGGAATGAAATGCCGGTTGTTTTTTTTTTTTTTTTCGTAAAATACGAACAATTACATTGATTAGCAAACTTCCAGTTATAAGAAAAGGTTGTTCCTAAATATCGGAACATTCATATTTGTTACATTTTAAACGAGAATTCCGTGTACCAAATTTGAGCCTTTCATCATACAACGTCGCAGAGATATCTTTATCGGGGACTGTACATGATTTTGAATATAAACGTTTGTTGCTAGAGTGGGGAAAAAAAAGATTTCCTTTCGTAATTTCTGCACTACGCCTGAAATGCGATCACTCAACGTAATTTTTTCCCCTTCGAGAGCCATTGAAAAGTGGTTTAAGTCTATGTATATTTATCTTCATATCTCTGACACTTCTTAAGATATACTTCTCAAATTTTGCATGTCACTTCATTAGTGTATGGGGAACATTTTACTAAATGGGAATTGTTTTGTACGGGGTCGTATACAAATTTAAAAAGTGTAGCTTTTTGAAAACCAATGAGAGGATTTTTTTCTTAATAGAATCTTATTTCCGACATTATTTTTAACGCTGATCACTTATCTCTAATAGATAAAGAATTAAAGTCTGTTTCCACCTTTTTGGTACACCCTGTATTTATATATATGTATATACATGTATACTACGGAATACAATTTACCACTTTTTGTAAACACTATGCCCCCTCCCCTCAAAAAAATAGTAACCAGCGCTTGCGTGTAGTAGAAATGTTGTGCTAAATTTTAAGTCGAAAATTATTGTTTAATAAAGTGGTTAATTATATTCCGTAATAGTTGGCAGCTATGTATTACAGAGCATTCCGAGGAACCTAGCAACCATAGAAGCGAGAACTGTGGAGAGAGAACAAACTTATATTAATGTATTTCTGTATTAGTATAAAGAGGCAAAACGCTAGGGTACTGAAGTCATGTTTTCGTTTTCTATTGGCATTTCTTTTGTTTAACAGTACATAAAATATTATTTTAATTAAAAGCACAAGGGGCAACTTCTGTTAAGAAAAGACTGAACACGGGAGTGCTTTTAAACAGTTGCAGATCCAGGGGAGGGGTTAAGGGGCTTTAGCCCCATCTTGAAAAATACATTGCTGTAAGCGAACATTTTGGCTAGGTAAACGAAACTTTTTAAAAATATATCCCTTCCCAATGAATTACATGGCTTAAGGTAATATTTTGGTTCATTGTACATTTTGTTTAGGTGAAATTAGGTGTTTTCTAAAATTAGCCCTTCCTAAAAATTTTCTGTATGTTGCATAGGATTTGCCTTTTTATATATCTGCATATTTATATTTATATTTTATATATCTGGGATACATATGCCTGCCTAATATAAATAAAATTACAAATTTAAATGATCTTTATACGTCCTATGAAAGATGATACATTCATTTTGCACATCACCCTAATAAATTTTGACTATGCGTCACGTCACTTACACCGATCAGTATTAAAAAAAAATCCGTTTCCGCTTATTAGAATTTCTGAACAAGATTTTTCTATGCTAGATAAAAATCAAAATTAAGTGATTAAAGCCTGCCGTTATATATTCTCGATTTCAACAAAACCCACTGCATAATGAGGGAAAAAAGCCGAAACAACAATTAATTAAGATGGAACACCTTCGCTAAACACTCCTGAAATGTTAACAAATTAACCGCCGTTGAAGGTAATTAGTTGCCGTGATTGCGTGAGGAGCATTAGCATTCGCCAGAATTGCATTTGTCTTTCAAGTTAGAAAACGAAGAAAACTTGGATCTATTGTTCTTCGTTCTGTATTCATTCTAGGAAAATGAGGACTTACTTTACTGTATAATTTATACATTTACACATATTGCATTCAATTATTTATTTGACAATCTATCAGGTCCACTCAAGGCACGATAAATAGATGCCTGGAGGTGATAGTTCACTTGGGAAACAAAATCTTCATGGACTTTAAATTTCTGACACATCTGAGTTACTAACGCTTCGAAATACAAATAACGGCTTTTTCTTTTAAATAGTAATTTTTGGCTTAAATTATAAAAACATTTCAGGATTAAATGAGCAGATAGATGCCATTGCGAAAAAAAGTTTAAAAAAAGTGGTTGATTAAATTCCAGAGTAGTTCGCAACTCTGTAAATGGTTTTAAGGAATAATAGATTTGATATCCTACAAAATGCATATCTCAAAAGGAGTTCTGATTTCTAGAGTCTAACGAGATAAATACAGGTGCTCGAGAACTGTTGGACACTTTACAACGCTAAATGGAAAAAATAAACATATGTACGAACCAGGTTTTTGAATGATGGCCGACTTACAAAAGGGCTAGATTTTCGTTTCATATAATTTTTACCAAAAATATCTTATACATGCAGCTAGGTGCCATGGACTTTTGCAGGAGATTCAGAAGAGCGTGTACACGCTCTTCTGAATGACTCTATAGAGCGCTATAGAGCGCTTTCTATAACATGTCATGGTCGTATACGTAAAATACCCTGTTGGGCTGTTGTGACAAACAAAAGGAAAAGATTTTCAAGTTTGAACTTGAAATTAAAAGAAAATCAAATTATTTCCTCTTATTTAATCTTCCCAAAAAATCCTCTTCGATGGAATCTAAAATAAGAGTATAATAATACTGTTGCAATGTGTATTCAAACGTCAAAACATATGTACAAGATTTTTTCATATATGTATTTTCGAAATGAGACTTACACGTTAAACTCCGAAATTTCGCTATAGTTTAGCCAAGAATTATTGTTTAAATAAATGCTTAATTATATTCTGGTGCAGTTGACTACTCCGTAGATGCATTTTGTTTGTCACATTTATATCTGCCCAATACTACGGAATATAATTAACCACATCGCGCAGATATTTTACTGTATATGAAACCAGGGCGCGAAATTAGCGGTCGTTAGTCGTATTTTGCAACTGTAATTTTTGTTTTGACGACCGAGATTTAAGAACCAGTCGTCATTTTTGACGCCTAACATTTTGCCCGATACAGGCGACTAAAAAGCGACTATTTTGGCATCGGCCGACTCCGGCGACTTTTTAAACAAAAATACCGCGAAAACCGAATATTTTGCGATTTCTGGGGACTTTTTTTATTGTCTAGACGACTATTTTTCAAAATGTGCTGAAAAAATATAAATGTAAATTTCCGTGAAAAAAACTTTTGCTTTCGTAAGCACCGCCACGTGGCAGAAAGAGAACGATCCTCTGCAAACACTCTTCTATGTGGTTGAAAAACGCGCGGAAGACCACTTTCTTGTCTTCCGCGGATGTGCAATAATTTAAATCGCACTTTTTGTAACGTAAACAAATAGAGGAACTTAAAGAAATTTAGCCATAATTTTTTAACTCTATATTAATGAAGTTGATCGGGGGAAACTACGAGCTCGCGTTCGCCATATTGGATTCTTTCTGCAAATGTGTGTTTTAGCGGTAGCTCGGCTCGTATGGCACGGCGGTGTGGGTAGATGCTATGATAATACTTGATATCAATATTGATGAACGCGCGAGATCCTTTTAAATAAGGCAGTGTAAAAGTTATTTGGATTAGTTAATATTAATTAATTAAATATAATTGTTTACCGCGGGAGAGTACAGGTTTACGGTCCGGACGCCATCTTGGATTTTATTTGCCGCGGCGCGTTGCAGCACCGCAACAACGGCTGGTTAAGTGTAGCAGTTCCTGACTGAAAACGACACATGGATTGATTGCAATTAATTAATGCAATTTCGGGAAAAAACGAAAGAAGATTTATTTATTTGTGTGTGTGTGTGTGTGCGTGCGGGGGGGGGGGTGACATTAGCAAAACGTCTGGATTTTGGAAAAATCTAAATTTCGGACTTCCAGCCTAAATTACGATAATTCAAATAAAAATATTATTTGAATAAACAATGTTATTTGATGGTTTAAACTTTATAAACTTTATCTTTTTAAAATAAAACTCTTAATGTAAATAAATAAAAAGATAATGTAAATTTAAAAAAACTTAAATTGAATTAGTTATTTGAAAATATTTTAAAAAAATCTTTTTATTTAAATATAAAATTTTAATAACTAAGATAAAGTTCAATTTGTATTAAAATATGTTTTAAGTAATTTAATTAAAAATAATTTTTGGTAAGATAAAATAGCTATGTAAAATAATAAATATACTTCTTGGTGACATTGAAAGCCTTCATAGACCCTCTCCCAACTTCAGTTCAACCCACTGAGAATACAAATACATATTTCCACAATTTTAACATGTACTAACTGTACAGTGGTAGTTGATCAGGTGACATTTTGAAGCTAGTACACGTATACTGCATAAGTTTATCTACCATAGGCATTGTAGTTGTATAGCAACAATTTATAGAATACTTCTAAATTAAAACTAAAGACCATGTTCTTGTAAAGGTGGAAAGCTATAAAAATTGATTTTATATTTACTTACTATTTATTACTATCTTAATTTTAATAGTCCTGATCTTTATTATTACTGTAATTACTGTTCTTTATTATTACTGTAATCATTAATCCTACCTGTTTATAGTTTATGCATATAAACAAAACAAAGGTTTTCGAAACTGCACCTGAACGAGACAGTTTGGCAACCGGGAAAAAAAAGTTAGGTGCCATTGACGCCTAACTTTTTGCTCCCAATTTCTCACTCTGTTTGAAACCGAAAATTCTTGTCTACAAAAATGGTTAATTATAGTCTGTAGTAGTTGCCAGATATGGTCCTAATAAACGAAGAATGGTCGAATTTTATGCTGGAACGAAATATTTTAAGACCCCCCCCCCCAAAAAAAAAAGCTTATTACTTGTAGTCACTGCATGATTTAACTACGACGAAACCTTACACAGTTCCTATTTAAGTGAAATATGACCAGACCATGCAGCGTGCTCTCAGGTTCCTATCAGGCAGTTCCGTCTCAGGCGTGCTGTTCCTATCCGATGTCAAGCATGGTACTGAAGCTGTCATGTCACAGTACACTCAAATGTACGGAGAACAGCCATGCATATTTAAAGTTTAGTATAATATTTTTTCTCAAAGATTACACGCAAAAACCATCTCTTTCGCTTTTCGAGTAAATTTATCCGGTATTTAGAATACACCGCTGCTACCTTACGGAATAGAATTACCCACTTTTGGTAAAAGCGGAATATATTTTAATCACTTCCCAACCCAAGCAAGGTAATGCGAGTAACCGTGTACACTTATATATTCTAAGTGAAAAATAACTGTTTAAAAAAAGTGGTCAATTATATTCCGTAAAGGTTGGCAGCTATGCTAACGGTATTATAATTTTTTACAGCAATTATCTTTCATTTGATATAGAAAAATAAAGCAGTTATGTATGAAATTTTATAACAAATATAAACTCATTCTTTAGATACAACAGCTTTGTCATTAAGAATTGGTTTGAATTTATATTAAAAATACTATTTTCTCGTACGCCTAATATTATGGATGTTATATTGTTATGAATTTAAAGATGTAGAGAATTTTATTGCGTCTAATATATTAGTAAAATTTCTTCATAGTCAGAATATAATGAATTACTATTTGGAATTTATACGTTCTCATGAGTACAGAATATATTTTTGCTTGCAGCTTTAACAAGAATTCTTATATCGAGATTAAGAGATTTAGTTTATTTTCTAATTTAAATATTGACGAGCACCTTACATATAAACAACAATGTTATGAGTATAACAAAAACATCTTTGAAAATCTGGAATTATTAATCTTGTTTTCTCTACACTCTAGTAGATTAAGATAATTTGTCAAGTTCAGGAAAGAATTAACGTATCAACTAGAGATATTTTTCTTTAATTTCATATACTTTCTGAGGGCAATATTATAGGCATGCATGCCTCAGTCCGTCGAACCCGCGGGTAATAAAGTGTTTACGAGATAACTATGTGAGATACAGATGTATTAATCATCTGGACGTGTTTCTCTAATCCCTAATTCGACATGTTGAGTTTTGTGTTATCTGTCTGTGAATAATATTCCATTTATTGAATTTATAAAATATTTGAGGGGGGGGTGTAAAAATATTCAAATCACATTTAAATGTTCAAAGAAAGCTGTTTACAGGGTTCCTAAAGATATAGCGACAATTTTTTCGGGAAAGTAGAACACATTATGAGGATTCGGAATCACACGGCAATGTGAGGGGGGGGGGGAGGTCAAAAAGCGCCATTTTCATGCACTGGTTAATAAAGTGTGAGGGACATTTCCTGCCATACTTTGCCAAAATTTAATTATTTTTTCAGTACAATAAAACAGTGAACTAATGTTGCTTGGCATAAATAAATGCTGAAATTATCAGAGAATAATCCATTTCTTATAAACCTTGATAAGCTCAGTTGACTAACTCTTGAACACATTTTGAGGTTCAAGATGTGTTCAACTGGTTAACCGGTGATAATTAACCGATATTTATTAGCCATTCACAACAACTTGACCCGATATTGCTATGTGAGTCTGAATTATTGCTAAAATTTTGTGATACCCTGTACAAATAAAAACATAGGTGCCAAGTACTACGGAATATAATTAACCACTTTTTCTGAACGGTAATTTTCTGTTTAAAATATAGCAAAATTTCAACGTTCAAGGCTTGGCCTGGTAACTATTTTGAATAATTACTCAAAAAAATTACTGTTTACAAAAAAGTGGTTAATTTTATTCCGTAATCTTGGCACCTATGTAAAAACATAATTTTTACATGAATTATTTTAAAAAAAGTATCAAATACATTTAGTTTGCATTAAAGAAATGTCTTTAAATGTAGTGACCCTGAATTAACTGCAGAATTCCTTTCTCTTCAGTGTCCTTTAAACTTGCGGAAGGGACGAGCTGGGACTGACCGAAATTTGTGTTTTAAACGGGTACCTACGCGTTGCGTTTATTTTTAAAAAATGCTTAAAAATTATACTCTTAACAAAAAGGGGTTAATTATATTCATTTGGTAGCTATGTTCCTAATAATAATGTAAACTCTAATCATTAAGATATTTAAAAATGCAAGAATAATCAATGAATTTTAATTAGGAAAAAACAAAATTCTTGCTGCTTTCATGGCTTTTTTAGATTATAAATATTTTTCTATCTATTTTATTTTTATAATTATAGCTCATTTTATGTGTACCGGGTGATTCAAAATAGATGCTCAAACGATTATCGTTCAAGCTTTAAGTGATCGAAACATGCTTTTAGTTATAAAAGTTCGTCAAATAAAGAGTAATTTTCAGATACGGCAAGTTTTTTACTAAGAGCTACATGTATATTAAAATGCAAACTTTAATTTTTATACAGTCTCTCCTTTTCTACCATGTGTATTTGGGAAAATGTTACTCTTTGTCTAGGAAAGCGAATAAAATTAAAATTAAAATAAATTAAAAACCCATGTCTCTAGAACAGTTACCAAGATATCGCATATTAACAAGTTTAGCATTTGTTGTCGCTTAGTATTTGTTGCCAAATACTAAGCGAATGTCTCAATACTGAGAAAAATAAAATTCCTTTACAACTGACATTAATATGTATTAGTAGTCATTCGACAGCTACATCTGAATCCTGGAAATCCTATTTCAGCTAGAATTTTCTTATAATGCATGTTTAGCAGTTCCTAGTGAAAGTTAACCTGCGCCATTACTTTGTTATAGTCTATTAGACTTCGAAATTATTTCTCTAGAAGCCTGACGTACTTAGAGCATGACCTCCTCCTATTAAAGACTAAGTTATTGATAATTTCATAACAGTTTAATCTTGTATAAAAGATTTGGACTTATTTTAAGCATAAATTACTAGGTATAAATTAGTGGTGGGAAATCTCCCGAAAAAATAGGGAGAGTTGGCAGCTATGCTACCAGTTCACGTAAAGTTGTGCCTGTTAATTTCACGAGTTTCATTTTTCAACAAAGGGATCATCATTTAACCATTATATTAACTTTAACTCATAGTTGGTCCCCTAAAGTAAAGATTTTTTTTTGAATGAACACGGACACCAACGCAGTAGATAAGTCGCCACTTTTAATATTAAATATTTCGCTGACTATTTCACCTAGACATGGGATTTTTAAATTGATTTTCTGAGACATAGATCAACTTTTACTAAATTTAAATGGTAGGAAATGAGTTACACTATAAAAGTTAAATTTTGTATTTCAAAATGTATACATCCCTTAGTAAAAAAATCGCCATATCTGAAAGGTACTTCTTATTTGACGAACTTTTCTAATTCAAAGTATGATTCGACCATTTACGATTTAAAAGATAATCGCTTTAAAATCTATTTTGAATCACCCGGTATAGATAGTATGAAGAAATCCTGAACATTTTAAACTATTATGCTAAAGCATTCTAAAGATATGTTGCGCGGTATGCCAAAATTTGCTATTTTGATAAATAAGCATTGAATGATAAAATTTTGAATTGATAAACTTCAAATAGATAAATTTTATCTCATGAAATAAATGCCCTGCGATTGAAACTTTGGTTATCAAATTGTTTATAATACAATAAGCAATCATAAGATTAAAAAGAAAAAAATCGGTTTTTTGGCCGAATTTTAGTGAGCTATACCTCTAATTAGAATCCACCCATAAAGCATAGCTATCAATATCTAAAGAATGTAACAAACCACTTTTTTTAGGCAGTGCTATTTTTGAATAGTTTTTCGAAGGTAGAGCCAGCGCGTATGTGAAACCCTAAAATTATGTTCTTTCTGTCTAAACTTGCTGTTTACGAAAAGTGGGTGCGTACGGAGCCAACCGTCCAACGTAGCCAAAAATCAAGTATCGGGCCTTTTTAACAATAATGAAAAGGCATAGTTAGCAACTACAAAAGTATGAAATTAGATAAATTCGAATATGTACAGACATGCGAACGGCTGCAACGCACAGCTGGCAGCAAGTACGGATTCTATCTAACTAACCACTTTTTATAAACAGTAATTTTTTAATATTTCCAAAGAACACTGCCCCGTGTCCCGCGTAAGTCAGGATTTTTGCTACTCTAACGCGAAAATTAATGTTTACCAGAAGTGGTTGATTATGTTCCGTATATGGTGGCTGCTACGATAGTATTGTTACAAGTTTTCGGGGCAACCCGCTGTTCTGGGACTTAAAATAGTTCAAAATTCGTATTCTACGCTTCAAATACACTGCTCAAAACAATTAAAGGATATTGCGGTTTTAGCTGGATCTTGTGGCTAGGAAACTTTTTAGCTGATTGATACATGGTCGACAGACGTAGTAGGTTATATGAAAATAAATTACACATGTTTGGCAAAAAAAAAATGCATTTTATTGCGCATTTGTGTAGAAAAGGAAAAAAACACAATTTCTGCATATGAGAAAAAAAAAGAATAAGAAAAGGTGTTTTCTTCAAAGGAAATCATTTTCAGTAGGGGGTATGGTTTCCACGGACGGCCAGCAACGTTGAAAACTTTCGAGGCATGGAGTCAATGAGGCTATTAATCACGAGTTGGGGTATTCTGTCCCACTCTTCCAGAAGAGCTCTTTCCAGTTCTTGGAGAGTTTGTGGGGATGGTTGGCGGCCAGCAACTCGTCTTCCTAGAGCGTCCCAAACGTGCTCTATTGGATTCATGTCTGGAGAACACGCTGGCCATTCCATTCGTACGATTCCTTCCTCCAAATTGGAAATCCTCCACCAGGTTAGCACGATGTGGCCTGCAGTTATCGTCCATTAAAATGAAGTCATCTCCGATTGCTGCAGCGTAAGGGACTACAATAGGTCTGAGGATCTCATCCCTATATCGGCGACCAGTCAGAGGTCCATCTCGAATGATGTAGAGGTCTGTGCGCCCGTCAATGGAGATGCCACCATACACCAACACTCCCCCACCGCCAAAGCTGACACTTTCGTTCATGAACGCAGGATTATTCATACTGCCACGGTCCCTCCAGATGAAAATACGCCTATTATCAGGATGAACAGAAAAGCGGGACTCGTCAGAAAAGAGAACCTTTCTCCATTCATTTCTCCTCCAGTTCAAATGCTCTGTTGCCAACTCCCTGCGGTCGCGACGATGCCTTGATGTTAGTATAACACATACAATCGGTCGGCGAGCATACAGACCTACACCATGGAGCCGGTTTCGGACAGTCTGAGTTGAAACCTTGGTGCCAGTAACCGAGCAAAAGTGTTGTTGGAAAAGAGTAGCGTTCATATTCCGGTGTCTCCGAGCCGTTAACACTAAATAACGATCTTCATTGGGCGTTGTTGCCCGTCTACGACCTTGCCCTGGTCTTCGGCCTGAAGTTCCAGTTGCCAAAAACCGGTTCCAGATCCTGGAAATCACACTTTGTGACACTCCAATGGCTTGCGCTACTTCGGCTTGAGTTTGGCCCCCCTTCTAACCTACCGACAACTCTCCAAGCTTTTGAATCGGTTAAATGACTTCCCTGAGACATCGTACTCATCGAAAGAAAGCAGTCACCGAATGCCGATCATCCTTGTCTTCATTGTCTTTTATTCAGTTCAAAGTCCAATTTCATTCGCTGCCGCGACGTTTTTGACGTCGAACTCAAAATTAGCATACTCTACAGTTTGAAAATCAGAAAAATTTGCATTTGTGATTCTCTTCTTCCATTTCCGGCAAAAAAAATTTCGCTTATATCTTTATTTTATATAAAACTTACAATATCCTTTAATTGTTTTGGGCAGTGTAGATAAATTTTGCTTTTTGTTGCATCAAAATCAGTCAACTAGAACCGGAGGTACGGAGGATTTGGTTTCCCCATTGTTTTTCTATGGCAGTTCTAGAAATCTCGAGAAATATTGGTCCTAGGCCTTCGATAACTTCACTTTTGGGGACTTATTTTTGGAGCCAAATTTGGCGATATTTCGCCAAAAGTCACCAAGCGTGGCGACATTTTGTTCATTTGGCGCGATTTTCCCAATGGTGCCTGAAAGTTGCTTTCCTGCATTAAAAACGCATAATAAGCTAATATTTCTCTTCTATGACATAATCAAAATTCCCGCCTTCTGTGGAATCTTCGTGAAATAGACTTTTCTGGAGGCTTCTTGTACCTTTTGTGTCGGCTATAAATAGAAGCGCTTTTGAAGCTCCAGTTCAGTATCAGTTGAGCACCCAGTGTGTGAATAGAGCTCTCTCTGTGAGTACGCTTGCTTCGCTCTGTGATAGAAACGGTGTTTCGCGCTTGTTTTCGAAGCTGTTTTTAAAGTGCTGTGTGTAAATTCTTCACTGTTGAGTCTTGAGGGATTGTTAGTATTATCCCTCGTATATTTCCACTGAATTTTACATGTGGAAGTGTTTTATTTTGTGTGAGAATTACAGCATTTGTGAGAGCTTCAGATCTAAGCGGACTATTAATAGCTCATTACTGTTTGATTGTGCTTGTGAATTTTGTACAGCTGACTATTCTACTAAGTTCTAGAAGCAATAAAGTTGTGTTCCATCCTGACAAGTGGACTTTTTACTAGAACTTTCTACACCAACTTGTCTTTAGAACGACAAACCCCGGAAACAAGCAGAGAGGTTTCTGCAACAATATAATCAAAACGACAGTAAGTATTGGCGTATACTGTCTGTTGAACTTAAAAAAAGAAGTACGACGCTAGTTTGCTTTTGATGTATGTTGGAAAATTCATATCTCAAAGTCAACATACGCAAATAGTTACAAACAAGTTCTGTCTTTCACTTCAAGTATGAAATTCGCTGTAGCAGACAATTTTGTAGATAGTGTAAAGCTATCAATCTAAAGCACCTCAGCTACTGCAATCACGCAAGAACTTCTTGTAATCAGCTTTTACACCTAAACCGAGAAAATTTATTGCCACCTTTAACTCGGTTTCTTTTATTTACAGGAGTGGCAACAAGGTGCGCCAAACAGTCTTGGGACTACTTCTGTGTGACGAAGAAATGTAGAACAGTTTTTAGTGCGATTTGTTGTATCATGTTAACACGCTTGACAGTAAGAAGGCGATACTGCATTCGTGAAGAGATTAAAAAATTTATTCTTAGAACGCAAAGAATATGATTTTTTTTATCACTATCATTTTTACTCACTGTCCATCGTAGGTTTTGTTATTTTATCTCTTTTTCACTTTTTCTGAGTATTGCATGTTGAGATATGAGAATTTTAAAGACATCGGATTTGTATCTTATTTAATGATTTAACACTGAAAATATATTACGAGTTTATTAGCCATCCCTATTGTTAAATGCAAAATGAAACTATATTATTGATACTCTTCTTATATAAATATAATCTATAAAATATATAAATATAACATCATATCATTACTATATATATATTTCAAATATTAATATAATATATGATTTTTTAAAATTTTATTTTCTTAACTAGGAAAAGTATCCACTGCTAATTCAATTGCTTACTAAGAAGGTAAAAATATCATATAAAGCTTTGAAATGGCTGTTGGTTTTCTTTAACTAACTTTTACATGCAATATAAAAATACTAAAAATATATTTAATCTCTATATGATATGATCCCTATATGGAACCAGCTGATCCTTATAGAGAGTTGGGTGTAACTGGGATAATCAGACCCGTTTACGCCTGCCTATATGTATATGAATGTGCATAATATAAACACACTCTTAAGCGATTGACAGCCTACAGAGTGTTTCAATTTGCTTGATCAAAAGGACATTTTTTTAAACTATAAGCAATCGCATCACCTTTTCGTGCGTTGTGCGATTATTTTTATGCTGCGTAAAGATTAGATCAGCGCCTTCCGTACATAGAAAGCCTTACAACTCCTTCGTCACCAAGCTCTGACATTATCACCAGGCCTGCATTTAATAGTTTTATTTTCAAGAAATAAAACTGTTAAAAATTTCTGGTGAATGCTACAAATATTAGAAAATATCTTAAATTGAACATTAAAATTAAAATACCTTTCTTATACAAAATTATTCATTGTGATCTATTTCCTTATCATATTTTCTAATTAGTCATGGCTAAAAACTGCCATTTGTCGTAAAGTTATATTTTTTTATCTCAAAGTATTAAAATATTGCCATTCATGGGTAAATTCACCAGAAATTTTTAATAGTTTTATTTTGCGAAAATAAAACTTTTAAGCATAGGCCCAGCGATGACGCCAAAGCTTAGTGCCGTAGGCGTTGTAAGGCTTTCTATATCTGGGAGGCGTTGGTTAGATGCTTTAAAAGTAGAAAAAGTAAGTTTTTATGGTTGACTTATTTACAAAAAGTTCTGGCCATAATATTTAGTGGGATGCGAAAGATTCAAAAAGGAACTCTATATATATACTGGGTATCCCAAAAATGACTGATGGATTTTGAAAGTCAATAAAAAAAAGACGGAATGCGATATATATGTATCGTTTGCAGCCTTATGCTTAGAAATCAGGGAATTTTATCCACCAAATTTCAAATTTAGTTAATATTTCTACCAAGAGAAGTCGCTGCAGGCGATCTCTAACTATAACGAAGTATTTCAGCTCGCCATTCCGTAGTTCGTCGTCAAGCTGATAGCGTGTGCTGTTGAGATTGCAAGTCCGCTCTACCAAAATGGTTTTTTCCGTTGAACAGCGGGTATTTATCGTGTTGGAGTTCCACCGCCTGGAACACAGTTTTGTTCAAACGAAGCTCAGTTTCGAAAGAAAATTTCACGTGAGAAACGGACCGTCAGACAATGCGATAAGGACTCTATTCCAGAAATTCGAACGAACGGGAAGCGTGAATGATGACCGTATTGGAAATGTTGGCCGGCCACGCCTTTCAGTTACAGAGTCGAATGCTGAAGCCGTACAGCAGGTTATCCAACAGCGGCCCCGGACTTCCGTACGCCATGTTGCATCTTGTACTGGACTCCGAAGAATGAGCACTCACCGTCTCATGCGCCACAGCCTTCCCATGTTCCCGTTCAAAATCCAGACTCACCAACCCCTCAGTCCAAATGCCATTAATGCACGCTATAATTTCGCGCTGCAACTAAATGCTGCAACTTGTGGATGACGGTAAACTCGATGTTGACAATATATGGCTCTCAGATGAAGCGTTTTTTCACCTCGATGGCTATGTCATCAAGCAGAACTCGCGAATTTGGGATAGCGAAAATCCTCATATTGCTGAACCTTCATCTATGCATTCACCAAAAATAATGGTATGGACTGCGGTTTCCTCCGAAGGAATAATAGGGCCATTTTTTTCCAGAGCAACCAATAAATGCTGTACGATATCTTGGGATTCTGGAAGAATTTGTGGGGATTCATACTGCTTTGGAGGCCTGTTCGAATGCCTCCTGGTTCATGCAAGATGGTGCTCGTCCACATCGAGTGTCTTCAGTATTTGATTTCTTGAACGAACATTTCAGTGAGTGGGTAATTGCTTTGAATTACGACATCCATACAGAAAGTGGCATAGCATGGCCTCTTTATTCGCCAGACTTGACGCCCTGCGACTTTTTTTTTTGGGGGGGGGCGGTTCCTGAAAGATTTGGTATACCGCCAAACTCCACAAACAATTGCGGAGCTGAAGTAGCACTTCTGTACTGCATGTGAGATAATTCCAAGTGACATGTTTGAACGGATGTCTGGAGACTTTAGCTTCAGACTGCGCCATGTTGTTGCAACAAATGGGGTTACATTGAAAATGTCATTGTTTAGTTTTTTGCAACAGTCCTTGCAAAATTTTCATATCGGTTTTTATTTTTTCATAGTTTTCAGTGTGAGTGAAAATGTTAAGTAAATTTGAAATTTGGTGGGATAAAATTCCCTGATTTCCTAAGCATAAGGCCGCAAACGATACATATCTATCGCATTCCGTCTTCTTTTTTTATTGAATTTTAAAATCCATCAGCCATTTTTGGGACACCCGGTATATATATATCTATATATCTATATATATATATATATATATATATATATATATATAGGAAATTTTATTTATTTGTTTTTTGCCGCTTAAATTCGATTCAAATTCCCCCAATTACAGTTTCTGCGGTAATTAAATACAATATCATGATATTAAAATATTAAAAGCGTAGATAAGAAAATGACGTCACAACTGCTTGAAGTCTTACAAGAAGACAAATACCAGTAGAAATACAGGGTGGCCGTAAAAAGTTTGCCGATATATGGACCTCTAGGGGTCGGTTCTTCAAACCGATGGAGATAAAATTTCAGAGATAGTTAGTCATAGGTATGGGCTCGAGATTCTGTGAACGGCAACAAAGTGGCACTCTCTGTTACGGTTTTAGGTACAGAAACGTGAAATTTTCGAATGGCAACACGTATTTTTTTCCTTCGCATAATGCTCAGCACATACTTAATTAACGTTTGGAATGTTACGCGTATCCCAAACAATGGACGCGTTATGCGCGAACAAAAGCAGCTGTGTGAATGGCCAATAAAAACACAATAGAGGCACACGGAGGAAATTCGCATATGGCAAAATCAAGATACCAATCACACACAACGTTTAACAGATATTCAGCGTAAAAACGGTAAAAGCAGAATGGGAATGATTGGTTCTTCTGTCGGGAGTTTGCACATAAGGACGCGATAGAAGCGGAACTTCAGCTGTTTTCCGTATGTGCATAACGGTTTTTTAGGCTGAATATCCGGCGAATGCCGTTGTGTGATTGGTATCTTGCTTCTGCCATATGCAAAATTCCTGCCTGTGCCCCCATCGTGTTTACATTGGCCGTTCGCAGGCCTGTTTTTGTGCACGGATAACGCGTCCATTTTTTTGTGATGCACGTACCGTTATAACGCTCTATAGGGTTTTAGCATTCGCTGATCATTTTGCGACGAAAAAAATAGGTGTTGCCATTCGAAAACTTCGAGTTTCTATACCTATAACCGAAAAAGTGAGCTCTACTTGTTTGCCTTTATCGCCGTTCGCATAATCTCGAGCCCATTCCGCTGAATAACTATAGCTGAAATTTCATCTCGATCGATTGAGAAGACCGGCTCCTAGAGGTCCATATACCGGCTAAGTTTTTTTATGGCCACCCAGTACACTGGAAACATCTTTGGTTCATTTTATTTATATCTTCATAATTTAAGAATTTACATCTTCGTAATTTATGGAAAGAAGGCGATACTGAGCTTATTAACTTTAACTTTGAATTCTACCGGAGACATTTTCTGCGTAAAAAATGGCTAAGCAATAATTAGTTTTTACAGCCAAGGTTTTCTACCAAGCATTTTTTCTTTTTGCATAGTTTTGAACAAAATTTCAACAGTAGATTTGCAAAATGTGTACTATAAGAAAAGATTATCAAGGGCACAGAGAAAGCGGCTTGATTTACCACTTTCTTTGACATGCCAAATTTAGTTTAAAATGGAGCATTAGAATTAGCTTATAAATTGAAAATGTTTGAAACAGTATGCGAAACTATTGATCGATTGAGAAAGTGGAATAAACAGAAATATTAGGTAGTACCGTAACATATATACCAGTTGTAGTCAAAGTGAAAAACCGGTAAGTACAATTTGAGATGAATATTAAAAGTTAGATGATAAAAAAAAGATATAAAAAAAAGCTTTTCAATGATAGAATAAGTCTATGCTCAGATGATAGCAACATATTTTATTAATTACACAAATGAATTAAAAAAACAAATAAATATTACTAGAATTTCAAATATTAATAATAGGTAGACAATAAAGCAAGAATTAAACTAGAAGAAAGAAAAAAGAATGAAAATTACATGCAGGCAATGACACTAAGAAAATGTTTTACATGTTTTCTCTTTTAATTATATCCATTAGAAAATAAAAGCAAATTGTAATTTGTTCCCGGTTTTATTTTCTTTGTCTTGTGGTCTCACTTCAGCATTTTATTTTACATCAAATTAATGTCCATTCTGTGGCAAAATTCGTGCCTATCAATGTATATAACCTCATACTAGAGCATCTAGTCAATGTTTGTAATTAAATTATTACTACCAACAAAAAAAAACGTTATTTCATCTGAATTATTTATAGACAAGATAGAAAAAAGTGAATAGAATATGATTTAATCCGTTAATAACAATCATTAGAAATATTCGTGACAAGAATACTGCTGAGGTGGCATAATTTAATCAATACATAAAATTAATGCTACATCATTTCTAGTGAGTTGAAATAGTTTGAACAGTTTCTGTTAAACTTCTTTTAATGTAACGAATAAATTAGCAATCAAAAATGCATTTGAAAAATTATAAGGTCTACAACTCCAAACCGACTAATCAAATTCTCTAGTAGTAAATGTTTTCGGCCCTTATCATTGTCTGGAAAAGTTTTCGCATTAATAAAGTGATATAATTACTCAACGAATTCTATTGTTTGTTTATTTATTTTTAGCATGCCGAGATATGGGGTAATAAAAAACGCTTTATTTGCAAAGGGTGTAATTTTATAAATGCGTTTTATTAAGAAGAAATTTCAGCAAATGCACATAGGCGGATTTAAAAAAAAAATTCAAAACCCATAGATGGATTTAAACTTATAAAAAGCTAAAGAAATCGAAAAAAATGATAAAAATTTCGATAATAATTGTTTTGAGTCATCTGTTAAATCATCCTCAACACCCAAAAAAATTTTTACTTTGCCAACAAGATGTTAAAAATTTTTATTATTATCTTCTGAATTACAGTCTCTATAATAATCAATTAATTATCGACGACATAAGAAGACATTCTCAGAAGGTGAACCTAAAAATAAATTTAAAAAATATTTTCGTTATTTTAAATTTTTGTTGTTAATTATCTAATAATGAGGAGAGTAGCAAACATTACGACTACAATTAATATAGACATTAAGCTACGACGAGGAACTTTATTATTATCTTTATAACATTGTCCGATTCTAATGAATTTATAACATTATACCTTAAAAAGTCGATCGTTACATGGAATTTAACTGAGATTTGTTTTATTTTGGTTTTTGCAAAAAAACTAAAGAAAATAATAACTGAATTTTAAATACACAAATATATACCACCAGGTTCACAGTCCATTATAATAAAAGTTACATCAAATAATTATTAAACACGAAAAATTTTCTTTTTAATAACTTCAAATTTTAACAGCAACCAGTTGTTATTTAGGAAACGGCAAACTTTTCAGTAGTGGATGACCGTTAAAACCATGGAGGCAACACGAGAGAGCAAAGCGGCTAAAAAGGTGTGCCGAGTATGCTTCCGCGGATGTGACCAAAACGCATGAGCACGATGCATGTGTTTCGGTCATATGCGTGGTACGCGTGCGTATTACGCGTTTGACCTTATGTCTGATGCTGCGCGGAGGAACACATTTCGTCCTCACTCCGGTGCATTACGAAAACATCGGCTGCTCTCTCCAGTTGTCTCCATTATTAAAACATTTGATTCAAATGTTATGCAGGCTGTCATTGGATTCAAGAAGCCAATTAGAATCGAAAAAATAAGTAACGTGACTGCCATAGCTTACTGCGTATATTGGAGTTTGGACCACGAATATTCAAAAATCCGCCTGTGTGAGATGTAGGAATTCTACAGTATTTAAGTAATAAAGTGGTGGGATTCTGTATTTCATTTCACTGCTTGAAGAGAGGAAAGAAAACAAATGATTTTATAAAATCCTGCAAGTGCGAATGGAAACGTTTAGAAGTATGAATCTAATTTAAGCATAAAAAACTCAAAATGTTCCTTCGATGTTTTATTGGTAAATTTTCTTTGTGGCGTTACAGATTCTCACTATCAGAACAGAGTGCTTTTATATTATATATTTATTTTTTCTCCAGAAAACAATGTCACATCAGGTGATCGATATACTATTACAGGTAAATTATTTTTAGGTGTGTATTTACGCTACTATTGGAATAACACTTCCCCAACATTTATTTTTACACAGGGTGTCCCAGAAAGGTGGTAACACGGTTTAATTCTTTAGCTATTAAAAATAAGTGGCCAGTGTAAATTGAAAAAATGTTCAAAATGAGGTTGGAAAAGACGCTAAGGAAAAAAATATCTTGTTAATTTTTAAAAAGTTACAGTTTTTAAATTCGTATTCGACCCCCGTACAAAAAAATCCTAGTAAGAAAAATGTGCCCCATACACTAATGAGGTGATGTGCAAACTTTTAGCAACGCTTCAGGGATATCTTTAAACAAAGATGATCAGGGACTATACATGATTCCGAAGTTACCGAGTTTTTTTCAAAAGAGTGTAGGATCCACAAATCGGAAGGAGTCAAGGAATACTTTGACACACTTTTAGAAAATCTTATCCTTTAATCATAAAACAGACGTCTGAAAATTCACAAATACTCTTTTTTGGGATGGAGGGGACTCGACATGATTAGAAAGTGAGCGGAAAGCTATCTATTTAGAACAATCTACTCCAATAGAACATGCAGTCATGATGTAAGCTGATTTAAATGATTGAAAATTTTATTCAAAACCATAAAATTTGGTACCTTTATTAATGTAACTTTCTAATTTATTGTATTAGTCCGTGAACAATATTTTAGAAATAAAAGCCTAGGCGAATGTTTTTAGGGCACCCTGTAGAGATAGGTTCAGGCTCATTTTTTAAGCCCCGAGCACGAGCGACATTATATAGGTCGGAATCCGAGCCCGAGCCAGAAATTTCAGCTAATAGATAAATGAAAGTCAATGATTTCATTGATAAAGTATCCTTAATTTTGCCGTTTGTGCAAATTAGACAAATATAATAGCAAACTCTGAATCCACTTTCTAATTCTTTATTTTCAAGTTTATCTAATAATAATAATTAATTGATTTTTAACATGAATCATTTTTTAAAAAATGTTTATAAGTTATGTAGTATGTAAATATGCATAAGTAAATATGTTCAATAAAGGAGAAATATCTCACGATCCGAGAGAGGCCGAACACAATCGTGAATTTCAGAGCCCTATTGCGGTTCGGGCCCGGGCTCGGTCTGAGCCCGTCTCATCTATAGCACCCGTATATATATATATATATATATATATATATATATATATATATATATATATAATATATATATATAACTAATAAGTAAAACACAGAACATACTACAAATAAGACACATCTCGCATAAAAATATAACAACTATTAGCAAGAATTAGAAACCAGATTTTGAAGCCATATAAAGTGCAAGAATTATTGTGATAATATAATAGTACGGAAATTATAACCACTGTCACCATCGTCAGGGGCCACAAACAGTGGATTATAATTTAGAGCAAACCAAATAGTAGGGTTTCGGTTGTGTGGCATATCAGAAGAGATATTAACTCCACACATCTGGGCCCTACCCTACTATATAAAGGAAAGAAGAAATCAAAAAGATAACAAAAATTAGAAATAGGAATTATAATTTTACATACCAGACCTTGAGCACATGGAAATCTCATTTGAACAAGTGATATGTGTTGCCAATGCTAAGAATTGTAAAAAGTGAAAAATGGTGTTGCCACTAAATAAAAGTGTAAAAGTGGAAAGAAGAAAGTATAGGAGTTGCCAAATACTAAAAGGTAATATTATTAAATTTTAAGAATATCCAGGTATATTAATATAATAAATATATATTGAATAATAATAAATTAAAATGATTGAATAAAATAAATAGTATAGCAAAATTAAATATAACATATTGCTTAAAAAATATAATGATTATTATTATTGACAAAGTATGTATAATAAGTTATTGTATGACAGAAGATTAATCTAGTAAATAAGAAAAAAGTAAAAAATAATGTTTAGGACAGAATAATCACAATTTAAGAATCCCGTTTTTTTTTTTTTTTTTTTTTTTTTTTTTTTTTTTTTTTTTTTTTAAATCCCTCCAGATATATATATGCATGCATATACACATCCAAATTGTTTTTAAACATATTACTTTTTTTTTTAATGAGAAAAACTTCCTCCTCCCGACCCAACCATCCAATTACAACCTTAAAACCAAAACATCACCCAACCTCCTGTAAATTAACAAAGACATTAGACACATTATTATCAAGAATTGTATATAATAGATTTTAGGAACTTAGTGGGATAGTTGTATTGTCTAGCTGACAGAAATAGAGATTTAAAATTGGGGACTTTAAAATCTTCAGAACATAGAAACTTGATTCTACAGCAGTGATTATAGATGATATTGCGAAATTCAGATTTATGTAAGCAGGAGGAAAAATGAGTAAAGCTATTTACTTTAAAGCTAAAATCTTTACGCTTATCATAGATATTGAAACTAAGGCTATTTCTAGGAGTGATGGAGATACTTAGATCTAGAAAACTAACAGAATTGTTAAGCATTTCATTTTTAATTAATTCCAGAGCAGATGGATATTTTATGGGGAAGATAATATTATTATTTGTAGTGTTTACAAATAAGATATCATCTATATATCGTTTAAGAATGATGTGTATTAGTATATTCTTTTTCATAGTAATATAAATAAAGATCAGCAAGGTAACTAGATGCTGAACCACCTTGTGGTATACCATGATTTTGTAGATATATTTTATTGTTATGTAGAATAAAATTATTATAGATAGTAAATTTAGAAGGACAACTGAAATAAGTTACATCAACATGGGAAGGGAGCTGAATATTGTTAACACAAGTTTCAAATAATTCATTAATTACATTGTAAAGGTCGTCAAGAGGAATATTGATAGATCATTAAAATCATAGGTATATAAAGAGGTAATATTACTAATAGTACATATTGTATTGCGTAGATCATAACTATTTCCTATAGAGATAGAGTAATCATTACGTTTTATATAATACTCATGCATAACAGACAGTATCTTTAATAGAAGTTTACTTGCTACATTGCTATGTGTATTACATCCTATTGTAACAGTTCGAAACTTTAAAGGCGATTTATGGAATTTAGGGATTAGTACAATATAAGGATAGTTTAGATTATTATGTTGTAGGTTGAGAAGTTTATAGAAAGTCAGAATTTTTTTGTTACAAACTACAGTAGACAAATTAGTAGAGGAATAGATACTGTTTTTTACAATTGTAGAGGCTAACAAGCTATGATATAACTGTTTACAAATAAAAGCATAATTATTGGATGATTTATCTACATTATTATGAAATACTGCTTTATAAAGTCTATTTGAGTATGAAATTGACTATTGACAGGAGAACTATATTTTACATATTTAGCAATATTTTGCTTAAAGATTGAAAGTACTTTTACTTTCCAGGTAGTGAAGGCTTCAAAAGGAGTGTTGTATTTTAAGGCAGTATTATATATGTAAAAATCTAAATCATATGTGAATTGTGTTACAATGCCATATATATATATATATATATACGTACATTGTACAGGGTGAATCTAAAGTCTTGGACAAAACTTTAAGAGGTGATAGAGCACATAATAAGGAATCCGAATCACATAGCAATGTGGGGTCGGCAACAGCGTCTTCATTTAGCTGTTAATAATCACTTTGGAAAAAGTGCTGAAATAACAGTACACATTCCGACCATTGTTCGTCAGAAACTAATGTATTTTTCTCCGAAAACAGAAGACTAAAATTCATAGTTTCAAAATTCTATTTTATTTCACGGATGAAATTTTTGGAGACGAGCCTATTGTTTATGAAACTTGGTTAAGAAATTAGACAAACACTTCAATACTTTTCACAAGTGATTACCAGGTAAGTGAAAACTGCGTTTTTGACCCCACATTGCTGTGTGTTTCTGATTCCTTATTATGTGCCCTATCATCCCTTAAAGATTTGCCCAATAGCTTACATTCACCCTGTATACACGTAGAGTAGTGAAAAATGCAAAATCTGTGAGAGATTCCCCTGTGCTTAATATCATGCGATGCCACCGGTAAGCAGTAATTTTTGTCTGAGATACTAGATCTTGATCAAAATCTGATCTTTGATAAAAAATGTACATAAAAATATACTGCTTACAAAAAAGTGGTTAATTATATGACCGGAACTTTTGAAGCTATGGAGGGATCATTTCATTGAGCTTGAATTGACTAGCTTAATTTTACATTGGCGATTGACAGTTTTTTTTTTTCCATCTGAGTTTTTTTACGCAGCAAAATGTCACTGATACAGCTATGATTGTTATTATTTTTTTATTTATTCAGTTCACGCAGATTCGAAACACGAAGTTTATACTTCGTAATCAGGTGGTTAAGAAACGATTGTTAATGATGCCCTTGACTTCTCTGCAACCTTTCAAACAGTTATGCATGAATAAGACACCTCAAATGGTATCCATCAGTCTTCATCAATCTGACCTACCAGTGAGTAGGACATCTTTAACTCCCTTACTTGCAGAAGGAAATTTTCTTAACTAATTGTGGCAAGTGCATATTTTTCTACTGCTTCACTACTATGCATAGTTTCTTCCCTGAGGCTTTGGTAGCCCAGTAGCTAGACCACTTATCGAAGATCGATTTGCAACTGTTACATTTATTAGGTTGTGACGAAAGTTTCTCGCCACCGCAAGCATCGTCAGCACACAGTTCGCGTTGGCGTATTTGCTCATATTTTGTCAAACGATTTTTGGCATTTGAAAGAAAGAGGCTTACTTTATAACACTGTGTTGTGAAATCTGTAAAAAATATAGTTATCATTAAGTATAAGGTGTCCCAAATGGAACTATCACTCTAGAGGATTAGAACCATCATTTACTTCCACTTGTGTTGCAAAAAGTCAGCTACATAATATCAACAGATTATGAGTACAGCTTTAAGTACTATTGTTGTATCACGTGACACTGTGCGGGTTTGGTACCGAAAGTTCAAAAAAGTTATCTAAGGAGTTAGAAGTTAGTTTTTCAGGCAGATATGGCGGAAAACTTTCGTTACAACCTGATAAAACCAAAGCGCACATGCGATGTATACGCATTCTAAAATCGCAGTTCCTGAAATTCTCCAGGCAATTTTTATAACACAAATGTTTATTAATTGGAATAAAGCATTCAAAATATTTTCAATATGAATTCGCATTATTGTGATGAAGTAATGGCGCTCCATATTTTCAGTATCGAGTAAATATTGGCAGTAGAACTATTTCCAATATGTACTCAACGTTCAGCAAATGCTTAAGAAATGGGGATATTCTTTCTTTGCTATACCAAACAAAATATTTTTTTTTTCCAAGACCTTATTAGTAAGTCAGCTGAAATTTATTCAAAGAGTCCTGGAATTGTTAGTGTTATATAAAAATATTTTTCAAGTTCAATTTTACCTAGAACTTCAAATATTTCTGAACCTTTCGGCACCGATTCTAAATATTTATCATAAACAGAACAGCAGATGCTACTCAGAGTTTTCATGCAGAAAAGTAAAATTATATTTTTAAAAACTTTTACATTTTATCCAATTGTTAATCAGTTTTTCCCCCCGTGATGTTACAAACATTCTTTCTTCACTGATAATGTGGTATCAATGTTTATACAATGAATAAATTCGGTTTAAAAATAAATTCTGAAAATTTATAGTTAGACATAAAAAATATAAAAATCACTGTTTTAAAATTCAGTTTTCCAAACTTTCAAAGTAGAGAATAATAACTTTTTTTGCATATTAATAAGCATATTAATTAATTTTATGAAACCTGCATTCACATACGGAATGTAATTAATCACTTTTTGAAAACAATAATTTTCGTCTTAAAACGCAACAAATTTACTGTGTTCGGTGTCTGAGCTGCCTAGCCTTCTGAAAAAATGTTCGAAAATAAGCTTCTTACAAAAAACAATTAATTAGATGGCGTAGAGGTTGAAAACTTTGTTTTAAATTTGCTGCAAATTTTGAATGCATAAATATATTTGAATTTGGATTATTTACTAAATAGCAGAATGCTGAATTTATAATAATCTTAAAATTAAAAAATATTCATGAAAAATTGATTAAATGTAACATAATTTCCTTAAACATTTTACTATATGCTATACTGCATTTTTTATTATAAATAATTAGTGAACTACTATTACTATTTTGAAAGTAATAAGCAAGACTGTGAAGTCAAAATACACATACACTTGGTTTTCATTCCAGCCTAAGCCCTTCTAAACCCCATTCATAAGCAAAACTAGCATGCATTTTTCTATACCCGATAAGAATAATTCTAGAATACATTTATTGCTTCATAATTCAATACATGTATAGAGATCTCACATGCCAAAATGCAAGTATTTTGTTGGAATGTAACCCTTGAAGCTCATACCTTACAGAACCAAAAGATATTCGTTATACACTTCTCATCCAGTGAGGCATGATGTCAGATGTCACAATTTGCTTTCCTTTTTCTCACTTAGTGAGGCGAGATGTCAGGTGTCACATTCACAGCAAGCACACCCTAAATATCATTTTGAAATCATAGTGACGTATGAAAAAGGAAAGTTCCATAAACAATTTAGATGTAATGATACTTATTTCTAGAAGACACTAGTGAATGACAGGCATTTCGATTAGCATTTGTCGGCTGATACCAGAGCATGGTTGAAAATATTTAACTGTTTTTTATTAGTTAATGAAAGTGATCCGAAGTGTATTGTTTTAAGGAAATAGTTTTAACATGTTTTGAGATCCACTGAAGAATATTCTTTGCATTATTTCACACTTTTTGGGGATAAAACCGTAGATTATCCCGTGGGAGTTTGATCTAGCGCGTTATACTACAACCTTCTGAAGGCTCTCAAACTCAGTACGTTTAGACTACCGATATTAAGGCTAAATAGATTAACATCCCGTGAAATTGTATCAGGTTGAACATGAATATGGCAGGTCTTTCTTGCATACAAAAAAGCAAGATTCGAAGCAGAATTATAGCGTATGAAAAGGAAGGGTATGCTAACGATTAATTTATAGGTTGGCTGTATTTTATGAAAAAAGATTCTCCTTTAAACTGATTTTTTCCAAATATACCGAGATTGCACTATATTTATACCAGCTAAACCACATATATTTATAATCCTTAATCTTTGCCGAATGTGTGTTATTTGTTTATAAACGACCTTTGTTACAATTTTTTTTTTATGTGACTAAAGGAATTCCTTAAAACTTTTTGTTATTATTAGGTTCAATAAGCATAGAGCACGTGAAGTTTCACTGATGATTCAGGATAATATGCAAGTTCCACGCGTCGAAAAACATGCGTCTGAAGTAACAGACAGATGTCTGTAAAATCACAAATTTGATCATATTTTAGAAGTTTTTTTTTTTTTTTTTTTTTACTAAATCATAATATTCAGTTTAAAAATTTCAGTCGTGCTATGAAAAAATGCTGCGGTCATTACTCCAAAAAAATCGAACGTCTTGCAGAACATAATTTTTTTTTTCATTTCATTGTAAAAGGAAATTTTAACAATAAAAAATTCAAAATAATATTTTCAAGGGACAAGCAATATTAATAATTTCAAACACATAGATCATGATGTACTTTATAACCAAAATAACTTGTGTTGTTCGTATTCATCTAACAGCATGCGCTTTACCATCTAATTTCCTATAGAAGATTTTACAGAAAATACTTTTAAAAAAAAGTAAAATACACTGTAGCTAAATTAAAAATACAAGCTACTATTTCTATTTTCAATTTTTTGTCTTTAAATGCCTTAAAGAAATAGCCTACATACCTGAAAACATAAAAATTACCATAAAAAGTTACTGCTACAGTAACTATTAATTATTCGTTACTTAGCTAAACAACCAGATTGAGTTACTTATCTCTTGTCATAAAAAACAGACCCATTCACTAACTTGTAAAATATGACTGTTAAACATGTATGTTAAAGTCATTTTAATCATCACTAAACCCTACAATTTCTTTGTGCACGAACCTCTTCACTACAGCCGTAAAGTGATATTGCTTTTTTAATGCACATCCTCCAATGTCAAGAGCATTAGTTATAAAAGGAATGAAAGATCTGAAATTACGGACGCAATGATTGATAGATCCCCACATTAGTGGCTATCTGCATATTCATTTTCGGATCAAGCATATCATTTTCATTTCGAAATCATGTCATAATGATCTATTCGATAAAGCTTTACTCCTCTTGAGATATTGCCTGTCGAAAGCCATAACACAATAAATGCATCGACTGCGGCTGGCATTATTATTTAGAAATCTCGCAGTGAATTAGGGTTTTGTTTTCTAATTGTTGGAACCCCTGGATGCTAATAAATTACTGAATTATTCTTTTGATTGTGCATGTGAATAGACATAAAAAAGTGTGTATAACCTGATCCCGGAACTTTCGTCATATATATATATTTGTTGGTAATATAATTTGATTAGTTGCATGATTGCGCATGTTGATTGAAGAGAGATAAAATTCATTAGTATAATATGATTTAGTCATTATATCAGCGCAAATATTTCAGATGGATTTAGGTGAATTAATCACGATATTATTTTCCCCAAAGGTTACTAAACTCGGAAGACACAAGAACAAATATGTTGAGGAGTGCCTTAAATTTATGCATAGGAGTACTCGAATAGAGATAGATAGCAGTAAGATCTGATAGAACAATATTCATATTATCTATTTTAGGCATGTAGCATGACTAATTTTACGCATTCTTTAAAAATATAAATTTAATTAGTTTAGGTTTCAGAATTCTTTTAAGAAATTGAAACTTGTTCGAGATTACCTTTTAAAATTGGACATTTATTAGCTTTTAACGCTCTGAGCCAGTATTTTCCAACTACTGATCCGAATTTTCCGCTGCTGAGCGAAACAATAAATTTTGCTTGAAAATAATAATCAACAAAAATTGTATTTGTATAATATTTGATTCAATAAATGAAATACCTTTTAATAAATTGTCTATATTTTTGGTTGACAATTTCGCGAAACTCTGCACGTTGTATGGACGAAGTGCTAAGCATTGAAGAAGCTGTGCGTATTTGAGCATAGAAATTCCTGTGAGTTCGAAGAAAAATCTGCCAGTACGAGAATCCTTGACCGAACAAGCCTTTTTGTGACCCAGGAAAGAAAAAGATCTCAAAAAAGGAGTTGCCTTTATTGTTGTATGCTTATTACATTACAGCTCAACTTGATCAGGTCGTTAGTGAATGAAACCTTTTTAGCTCAATCGTCCAACATCTTGATCCCCAATTCCCTTCAAGAGCTCAGCGAGAACGATATTATCAAAGTTTTAAATATGTAATTTTTTTAGAACTAAATTAGTATTCAGGTTACAAAATCGAAATTCACTCTATTTTCAAATTTCCCGGCAACATTTTAAAAGATCGTTGAAAAAATCAAAATTACATACGATGCTCCAACAAACCTAATTTGAAGAACATTTTCTGAACTGTCCTGTGATAAAAGAATTGATTTTGTGGGATGAAAATTCAGATTGCGAGAACATAAACAAGGCAATATATGGTAGACAGGCAAAAGAAGATTAAATAGCTAAAAAGTAATAATCTTATTCATTTTTTTCAACAGTAGATGTCTGTTGTGCTCTTTACTCAGTGTACAGAATATTTTCAGCTTCGACGAACGGTGTATACGACGTTTTAGTGAACGTATAAACAAAGAAACAAGCATACTCAAAGCGCTTTTATATCTGTAAAATATACATATGTTTTGACTCATCTAGGTTTAAAAAAATCATGCACTTTAAATTTAATCGAAGTTCAGGGTCACTATCATGCAATCAGAATCTGAAAATACAAATCAGAAATTTATATGACATATGTATATAGTGGTTAAAACCACATAAACTTCGAATCTAGTCTTGTTCAAACGTATATCTGGATCACGAAATTAAAAAATACAAAATTTTGTAGTTTTAAAAATGCATTCAGAGTAAATGGCGTACGATTATTTTTTTCTATTGCTGTGTGTTACATCGAAGCAGAATATCTAATGAGCTTTCAGTTCAGCCTGATGAAAATAAACTGACAGTTTTCTGAAAAGTGAAAAAAAATTCAGTTAAAACTTTTATCAAAATTATTTGAAAACAGTTGTTGAATTGAAAAAACACAGTATAATAAGATTAAAATAGGTGTATACATTTTTGTTACACCTACGATTAAATACATGCCAAGAGTCATTTTATGCATTTACAGAGTAGACGCAGTGGGAAAATAATAGAATTTTATGATAACATTCTAAAGAAACGCACTATTTTGTTAAGAACACATTAATTGATAAATGCATTCACCTTCACTTCCTTCGTTTTTAACCAGCATTTAAATTTTCTTCCACGGTTACCCACTCTTCCACTTTAGACGGTTCTGTCCACTAATTTTGCTAGGCGATCTAAGCCAAATAACTACAAATTTTCAATGTACAATAAAAACGTTTAAAAATTGTGGTGGAAAGTCTTGCGATAAAATTGGAAGTTTGCAGCTATGTGAAAATAGTACGATGGTAAAAGCAACCACTTTTTGTAAAAAGTAATTTTTTAAAGTATGTTTTTTACGGGAGTAACCGCCACGCTTGTTTGAGCTTAAAATTTTGCTATATTCTAAGCCAAAAATTATTCATTTAAGCAAGAGTTTTTTGTAATCTGGGATAGTTCGCTGCTGTGTTTACTCCATGAGTAAAATGTTGAATAATTTAATGCACATTAGGGTGGAGGGAAAAAGTCGCAGTTTATATAATCAAAACGTAATAGTGCGGGAAAGTTGCCATTGGTAATAACAAATAAATCTGCAAAATATTACTAGTCGATTAATATTTTTTGCAGCTGAAAGGGGGTAGAAGTTCCAAAAAATCGTAAAAAATATGGATTTTACAATATATACATATGTATGTATATGTACATAAATTATTCAATCATAGTAGTGCATTTTCTAATAGAAGATAACAGTTCGAGTAGAATGTTATTAAGCGCCAGTTTAACTTCATTACGGAGAGATTATATCTTTTTCTGCTGCAAGAGAGCCAAAATTTCGAAAAAATGGACAAAATCTCCGTTTTTTTTACTTATTTTCGCAGTGTTTATGCTACAATGTCTAGAATTAAATGAACTTATATTACATCTAATAGTAAGTATAAATGTTCAAACTTATTTTTATTAGACTGTAAATTAAAAAGGAATTTACTCATTCTCCATGTTCACAGGTGTTACTATTGCAAGAGACAGAATTTAGTGCTCCAGAAATCACAAAGATGATAAAATAAATTAACGAAAGATTTTATTAACTGAAACACTAAGATTTTGAAAGAAAGCGGGCCAAATAAACTTGAAATGAAGTAGAAATATTCAATCTTAATAAATTTTATATTGTGAGTTAGTTTCGAATGAAGTCATTGTTCCTCCAGAGGCTAAAGTTTATCTTATCTAACACTTTCTCCGTTCTGGTCCACAAACTTAAGAAGCTGCTTCGGTAACTAGTTTGACGCATCTTTCGACAGACTGCGTGTGGCATGGAATCTTATAACAGCCGAAATCTTTAATAGAGCTTTCCGTACTTACAAATTTTGCGAGATCGTCAATAGAAAGAGAAACCGTTATCGGACGGTTCGTAAGTTCACATTCTTGCCAATCGATTAAGTCGATATAATTTTCATCATCCGTTTATGTCTGGAATGGCAAACTGTCGAACAGGATTATTCATGCTCACAGAACTTCTTGATTTGGAAAATCTTCTAGCTGTTGATACAAAAGTTTTGTTAACTGAAGAATTATCTGTTTGAAATTACTCAAACTGTTTCAACAGGTGAGCGTTCCGTTGACCTGAAACCCCAGATCAATGACCCACGAAAGGTGTATCACTGCTGCTAGTTGAATTTGAGATACTACATAGGAACAAATGGACCATCTTCTGAAATTGTCATTCTACCTGAATTCATCGTGAAAGTGTACTGCATTGGTTAGTTCACAATTAAAAAGAATCCATGATGTTTCCTTGGTTCTCGAAATCTGTGGACTAAAATCAAGAATTTCCGTTGCTTATTAAAGTATCAACGGAACACAATAGATCTTGTAATTTCAAAAAACGCCTACTTTGCAAATCATAAAAATATCCTTATTAGAATGTTGGCAGCTAAAAAAACAGAACGTCCGGATACTATTCATAAAGAGAATTCTCAAAGCAAGAAGTTCTGTGAACACGAATGATCCTGTTCAACAGTTTGTCATTCTAGACATAAATTTTCATACTGAAAATTAAACAGGGTGTTTCAGTACAGCGTTTACATACTTTCATGAGAGATAGAGTATACCAAGACGGTTCAGAATCACATAGCAATGCGCTGTCGGAAACGTCATCTTCGTGTACCTGTTAATAATCACTTTGAAAGTAGTGTTGAAGTGTGCGTCTAATGTCTTAACCAAGTTTTATAAAGAATGGGCTTTTCTCCGACATTTTTATCAATGTAATCAATGTTCTCTATCTCTCCTGATAATATGAAAACGCTGTACTGAAACACCCTGTATAGACTTAAACGGCTGGCAAGAATATTGACTTATAGAGACTCCGATAACGGTTTCTATTTCTACTGACGATCTCGCAAATTTGGAGAGTATGGAAAGCTCTATTCAAGATTTCTGCTGTCATAAGTTTCCATGCCACACTCAGTCTGTCGAAAGATGAGTGAAACAAGTTACAGAAGTAGCTTCTAAAGTTTGTGGACCAGAACGGAGAGAGGTTTACATGAGATCAACTTAGCTTCTCGAGGAGTACTGGCATGATTTGAAACCAAATCACAACATAAAATTCATTAAATTTAAATATTTCTACTTAATTTTATGTTTTTTTAGAGCTTTCTTGAAGTTTGATGTGCTCCAGTTAATAAAATTTAATTTATTGTATCATTTTTGTGATTGTGCTGCATTAAATTCTGCCACTTCAATAGTTGCACATGTGAATATGGAAAATGGGTAAGTGACTTTTCCAATTCCCAGTCTAACTCAAGTGATTTTGAAAAATAACGACATTCATAAGCTATTACTAGATATAATATACAAGTTTATTTAATTCTAGACATAGTTCTATTAACGTAATAAAAATTTAGAAAAGAACCGAAAATTGACATTTTGTCCAATTTTTCGAAATTTTGGCTCCCTTGCAGCAGAAAAATATATGATTTCTCCATAACGAAATTTTACTGGGGCTTACTAACATACTACACGAGCTGTTATGTTCATTTACAAAACGCTTTACTATGTTTGGATAATTTATATATTTTTTGTAAAAATCGTGTTTTTTATGGGCTTTTTTGGATTTTTAACCTCTTTGCTGCGGCAAGAAAATATTAACCGATCAATTAATCGGTTTTCAACTGATAAATCAAATTAGTTTAATATTTTGCAAATTTATTTGTTATTACCAATGGCAACTTTCCCGTGCTATTACGTTTCGATAACACAAATTCCGGTTTTTTCGTTCCACCCTAATATACATAGTAATATACATTGGATTAGATGCTACGGGGTATAAAAGGAAGCAATTTCAAAGTTGAAGAAATTAAAATGTACAAAAATTTCTATTTATTAAACGCACATTAAAAATAGAAAATGCTTCTTTCTCTAATTATGTGTTACTTTAACGCTAAACTTCTTTATGAATTTTCAATACATTTTGAAAATATCGACTGCATTTTCGAAAGTGTAAAACTTTAAAAAGTTTACAGATAATATCCTTAGAAAATTATATTGAAAAAACTTTATCCTTTTCGAAAAGACATTTAAATCAATAAGTTTCATCTAATATGTTGATCGCACAAGTGCCAAGTATTACGGAATATAATTAACCACTTTTTGAAACAGTAAATTCTTTGAATATTTTTCAAAAACAGTATCACCTCCCTCTTTCAACGCAGTAATTTTGCAATATTTTAAACGGATAATTACTGTTCATAAAAAATGGTTAATTATATTCCGTAATACTTGGCACCTATGTGATTGTAGCATGACTTCATGTTTTTATAGTAATAAATAACAGCAAATTACGTTGAGTTCTAGAATGTGTATACATAACGTACGAGGCAAAATGAATTTCGAAAAATATGTATCCTGCTTTAAAGTGAATATTTTTAAGTACGTTGTACTAAAAGTTAAATGAAACGTCTTTTTCACGGTAAATAGACGATATTAGTGAAAATATTTTACAAGATTTTTTATAATGAATAGGTTAAAAACACCCTGCTTTTTGGTTTCACTGCTTTGCATAATCAATGGTATCCGAAAGATTTTTAGTTTAAACGATAGTATAAAATCAATTTTTTTATACTTTACATTATACACTGGCATCCAAAAGTTAAGGAACAGCCGGTTTTTTGTGCCTAATTTGCAAATGAATGAATGTAGAAAGACCAAATTTCGATGATACGTGGACAAAATAGTTATGTATTGACTGCCTGCAACATAGAAGTTTACATAAGAATAAAGCAAAAATGATTTACCTGGAAAAAGTAACATCACAGTTTTATGTGGTAAAATGTCATATAAACATAACAAAAACGAGTTTTAATAAGGGATATATATGCCCACCCCTAGCTTCAATGCATTGGCGATATCGGCTTTTCATACTGTCAATTAAATTGTCGGTTATCGAAATGGGAAGCGAAAACCAGACCTGGAATAAGATTTGTTCTAGCTCTCTTAAAGACCTTGGAGGTTGGCTTAAAGAAGGAACATGTCTCCAAAAATAGTCCCAAACATGCTCTATCGGATTCAGGTCAGGATATATAGAGCTGGCCACTCCATTAGCTCTAAATCAAGATCATCAAGATATTCCATAACAACGACAGCTCTGTGAGGTCGTGCATTATCATAAATCAGAATTAAATCATTGCGAATTGTACCGGCATACAGGCGGACATATGGATCAAGAATCTCATTCTGAATATATAATTAACAACCTTTGTAAACAGAAATTTTCGTTTTAAAGAATAGAAACAATTTTGAGTTCAACACGCGGTCTGGTTATTGTTTTGAAAAAATGGTGCTTGGTTATATTCTGGAATGTTTACAGCTATGCTACAATCCGTTCCATTGAAGCTGCATTTCTTACTTATGAATTTAAGTATAGTATCCTGAGAAATTTTATAAAATCTATTGATAACACATATATTAAACCATTTGAAAAGAATTGTTAAGTTAATAAAAAGAGTATTTTATAATTTAAAACGTTTATGCGTTTAGTAGTATGTACCCAAATAGATTAAGTCAACATGAGAGTTATTAGGTATCTTTACAGAGTAGGAACAGTGGTCATGTACCACTGTGTCTACTCTGTAAAGTACAGTATTAGGTGAATATTTTATAGAAATACCCTATTTATGAAAAGAAAATATAATTTAAAAATTCATCAAGTATAGCGTGATCTTGCTGTACATTATTCTTTCTAAAAGGCATTTTTAATCAGTGCTCAAATACTCTATCATATGACTGAAATTCAGCACACTAGAAATATACTTATTCAATTAACTATCTGCGAAGGCCAGCATTGCTGGGGTGTATTACAAGTGCTGAAGCATAACTCGCATATAAAAATGTCATTTGATGTCCGCTTGTCTATCCCCGTTAATCTAATCAGTAGTCCTGTTCTTTGCACAAGAATGAAGCTCTTTTTCCCCAGCCACTAAAGCATGTAATAAATACTAATTTTAACATATATTTGTCAACACATATAATCTAATTTTTCAAGTACTGTATGTTTCACAAGTTTAAAAAAAAAGTTCGGGTAATCCCTTCTCTTAAGCTAACCCGGGATATGTGAGCGTAGGATTAATTATTGTTCAGTTAGTTGTAAGGCACGCATTGCAATATGAGAATATAACAAACCCTTTTATTTTAATACACAAAAATATTTATTAACACCATATATTGTGCTTTAGTCGATATTATCGTAACACATTTTCTGAGAAACCTTTCTATTTTTAAAAACTCACAATATAATGTTGCCGTTACGTAACTAAAATTATGAAAAGATCATACTTGTGACTAAAAATAAAAACAATTCATACAAAATCTGAAAGGCTCAATTTAAATATTTAAATCTTCCATGGTTCGACGGAAGAAAATAGTTTATTTCCTTTAGTCTCGTGAAAACTGTTATCAGTAGGAGCTATTGAAAATGGCGGAAATAGATATTATTTTGAAACATGACGTAAATTTCGTAACAAAGTTTATTATTTTTGCGCAAATTTTTACGTGGCTGACGAGATATACAAGCTGTGGTACTGACATTTTAGCAGCCCCCTTTGCAACCGAAAAGTCATGTGAAAAATGGGATGTATGTGACCATCTTAATCCGAGACAGGCATATTAATACGGTCACACCCCGTAGATCACATGACTCTTCCAGTGAAAAAGGATGTCACCAAAATATCATCGCCATAGCTTGTGTGTCTCGTGCCATGATTTTTAATTTACAGCGTTACTCTTTTGACTGCCGTAAAAGAAATCCCATTTAGTTTACTTTGGTACATAGTGTCACTTTTGAAGCGCCGTAATACTGTAATATAGTGCTGTAAAAGTAACAAAAATATTAATACCCGTATGTATTCGTTACTGTAAACTCACAACTTGTTACTAAGTTTTCGTTACTCGTTACTTTCATTACTAGTTCGAATGCGAGAAGCATGTCTTACAGCCAGGTGCGTATCTAGAAGAGGGGAGGTGACTTCAGCCCTCTATTCCTAAATCTGACCCTTTACTTAGCTTACAATGTGATATTTATTTACAATTGATACTTTGTTAGCAATTTGATACACACACACACACCCTCTTGAAATAAAATTCTGGCTACGCCACTGTACGTAGCATTACGTACGATTACGAATGTTTAAAATACTACATGCAATTACATTATTTTTTTTTGTTTAAAAATAAATGAAAATATCATACATTGTGTTTTGACTTTACGTGTGAGAGTTGTATTTAGAGCTTATTTTCTCTGATTAATAGATGTTTTTATACAAATGTATTTTTTTATACAATGTTAAACTATCCGAATAACGCAGATAGCGCCCATAGAAATCTTCCAAAAACATGCTATTCCCCCCTCCATAGTCTCCCTCCCCTTTTTTATTTCTGAATGCTGGATTAACCTGTTCATTCTCATCATAAAAAGTATAACGGAAAGCCTGTGCCTAGTGTTGCTTCTGAGGGCGGATTCTTGAAAGATGGGGGTCAAGTGGCTCCCCCTCCCCTTTAGACGTCAACATTCCCAGACAGCACAGCAAACTTGCATTAAACTTGCAGCAAGCTTGATTTATCAAGTCAATAAACTTGAATTAAGCTTGAAAATTTCAAGCGTGTAAGCTTAATGCAAGCTTGAATCAAGTGTTCAAGTTTATTTGCCATATTTGCATTAAGCTTGACATAGCAAGCTTAATTTCAAGCTTAAAAAATTTCAAAAAAAAAAATCCTAAAAACACGGGGCGCCCATCGGCGAACTCGCCCCACATATTGTATTTTTCCACGCATTTTCTCCTCTATGCTGAAATTTCAAGTTATTTTAATCTGTTTCCATCAAGCGTCCGCGATAGAACTCGTGACCTAAGGGTTGGGAGGCCAACGTGCTAACCATTCGGCCAATCTGCCTCGCGCAAGTATGACTAAAATTTGAAGTGACTTTTACGGTTGCCACGCCATTTTTTGGCGAGATTGATCAGTATTCGCCGATGCCGATCTGTTTCTTTTATTTTTCCATGGGATGAATCAAAATTAAAATAATGTTATGTGTGATTTATAGACTCTACTAATAGGGAAATAAGCATAATATAAACTTAAAAGCAGCACACGTTTTAAAACTTTCAATATCGCGACACTCATGTTGGGCAATACTGCCCAAAATCGAGACAAACGACTGATTTTGAAATCAATTTCGTAGTATAATTGTATTTTATTTTGAAGAATTTCCATATTTGGAAATATACAAACTTTTTTTTTAATTCTATGGTCAAGTACATTTATGACCGATGATAAATTATTTGTTATGTGGATGTGGCTTTCTAAATCAAGCAGTAATCAAATTGTATTCAATCTTGAATGTTCAAATGACTTCTCCAAGCTTGCTGCAAGCTTAAAATGAATTGAACTGACAAGCTTGTATTAATACGTCAAATTAAAAAAAATGTCAAGCTTGATTTAAGCTTATGTGCTGTCTGGGATTTAAAAACATACTGAACTTTTTTTTAATTATTTTAATACCAGTGGCGTACGCACGGGTGTGCATAGAAATCCCGGGTCCCCCCTCGAAATTTTTGTTTAAAGCGAAACGATAACTTTAGCAAAATATGTTTTAAGTTTACATGCCTAGTATTTTTTTTCCAAATAATATTTTAAATAATAAAAATGCGTGAATTCGTTTACTTTATAAAAATATTTTTTTAAGGCGTATTTAAACAACTTGTTATTTATTACTCATATTTCGGTTCTAGCTCAAACATTTCAAAAAATAAGTTCTTAATCCTTCCGAACCACCCTGAAAAATAATCCTGATTACATCACTATTTAGTACTAAAATGTCAGAAAGCACGAGCACCCTCTTACTAACGTGCCTCTATTCTTATAGATATTGCCGTACAATTGCAAGAACACCCTCTTTCTCCCTCCACCCCCCCCCCAAAAAAAAAAAGAAAAATCTGATATTTTCTTCCACGCATAACATACTACATACCGTATATCCCCATATTGAATAAAACAGGCGCCATGTCTAATCCCAAATCATAATAGAGCAGCAGATACTGTATTTATCTGATATTGCTTCATCAGTAACGAAAACAAAACATACGGGTCTTTCAAACCTCATCAAAACGAGACCATTCGGCACATGCGAAATGCAACCTCCCTTACTAGTCAGCAACCAATAGCGAAATATATTGCTACTGCTCCTCAAGTACCTCAAATACCGGGACTAATTTTCCCCTTCAAACCGCGATCCGATATCCAGTAACAAATAACAGAAGATATTAGTACTCGATTTCCGGAACTCATTTTCCCCCTTCAAAGCTCGCCTGGCAGTCTGTATTCGAAGTTTGAAGCTGGTCGATCCGAATGCAGTAACTTCTGATATTCTAAAGTAGCAATTCGTTACTTCGAGTCAGAGTGATTATTCGCATCTCAGTAACGAATACATACGGTTTGCTACAGCTCTACTATTACGTAACTTACCGCGGCACGCTGCGGGGAAATAAAAGGACCGTTTACAAAAAACATAAGACGGTTATGGTGGAACGCAATTCTACGTAAAAAATTGTTTAGTCCATATGGAGTTCGAAGAACAGCCAGTCTTCTTATATATTACTAGCTCAAGTACCCGTCCTCGACGGGTTAGTGAATGAAAATTTCCAAAAAGCAAGAACTTTCGTCAGCATTGTAGGAGTACACAGAATGGATGTAGTATGTTGCCAAAGTAAAGAAAGCGAAGTTATAATTTTCATGTATTGTTAAAATATTACAGGTTAGAGACTAACTAAGTAATATCATTTCATTCGCTTTAGTCGTAATTATGTGATGCGCGAACGAATATTGACGCATATTGAAATAATTTTCGCAAAATCTCAAAATTTAATCAACGTTTTTGAAAAATTTGAAGCCTAGAATTTAAGTTGAGTGACAACCTATCATGTCACCCAAATTCGTTTCATTCCCTGCAGTCTTTATTTCGTGATGCTGGAACAAATTTTCAGCATTTTAAAACGATTTTCGAAAAATCTTAAAATGTAAGCAAAATATTTTTAAAATTCAACACCTATAAATTAAGATTAGCAACTACCTATCATATCTCCAAATTTCGTATTAGTCGTTATTACGTGATGTTTGAAGAAATATAAACGTATTTTGAGAGAATTTTCACAAAATCCCAAAATCTAATAAAATTGTTTAAAAAATTGGACTCCTATAGTTTATGTTGAGCAACCATCTATCGTGTGACCAAATTTCATATCATTCGCTTTACTCGTTATTACGTAATACGGGAACAAAGATTCACTCAGTTTTAAACGATTTTCACAAAATCTCGAAATCTGATGGATTTTTTTAATTAGATGCTTATAGTTTAACGTGAGTGACCACCTTTCATTTCACCAAATATCATTTTTTCACCTTTGCAGTTATTACGTGATGTGCGAACACAAATTTACGCAGTTTGAAATGATTTTCGCAAAATTTCAAAATCTAATCAAGATTTTTTTTTAATTCGAAGCCTATGTTTTAAGTTAAGTGACCACCTATCATGACACCCAATTTCATATCATTCGCTTCAGTCGTTCTTACGTGATGCTTGAACACAAATTTACGCAGTTTGAAACGATTTTCGCGAAATCTGAAAATCTAATCAGGATTTTTTAAAAATTCGACGCCTGTGTTTTAAGTTGAGTGACCACCTATCATGACACCCAATTTCATATCATTCGCTTCAGTCGTTTTTACGTGATGCTTGAACACAAATTTACGCAGTTTGAAAGGATTTTCGCAAAATCTGAAAATCTAATCAAGATTTTTTAAAATTTCGACGCCTATGTTTTAAGTTGAGTGACCACCTATCATGTCACCCAATTTCATATCATTCGCTTCAGTCGTTTTTGCGTGATGCTTGAACACAAATTTACGCAGTTTGAAACGATTTTCGCGAAATCTGAAAATCTAATCAAGATTTTTTAAAAATTCGACACCTATGTTTTAAGTTGAGTGACCACCTATCATGACACCAAATTTCATATCATTCGCTTCAGTCGTTTTTACGTGATGCTTAAACAAAAAAAAAGCGTCACGGACAGAATGACAGAATGACAGAATGACAGACAGACAAACTTTTTTTTGAGGGTCGCATCGGATTCCCGGGTGCTTGAAACGGATAGAAATCACAAAATTTTTGAATTCCAAGAAATGTACAGACAAAAGTCTAATTTTATTTATATAGATTGTACTTTTTTTTTTTTTCAGTGCCCCTTCTCTCTTTGGAAGCCCATTGTCCTCTAGTCCTCTAGTCCAGTATTTCCAAACTTTCAAGTGACTGACGAGATATACAGGTCTCACTGGTTTTACCCGAAAAGTCGTGTGATAGAGGGGGAGCCATACTTATCGGAGAGAGCCATACTAAGGTGGTCGCACCCCTGCGTCATGTGATTCTTCGAGTGCAAAAGGCTGTGACCAAAATGTCAGTGCCGCAGCCTGTATAGTATGCAGTGTATACCTCGTCACTCAAGCAAGTGACCCTTGATGACGTCATTTTCGGCGTTATGATCAGATCAAAGTCACTGTCACGCTCTCAGTGAATTTTGAAATGTAAATGTGGGTTACGGTCAATTATGTACTCTAGGGATCTAACCCGGGGGTGGGGTTGCCCTTCGTGGGGGACTTTCTAAGGGGTCCTAACTCGTATTTACGCGAAGTTTCGGAGAAAACCACAGAAAACTCCAAACGGTTAAGTCGGCGGGCGCGACCTGGTTTCGAACCAGGCACCTTCCGTCTCACAGTTCAAAGCGCTGGCGCTATGCCACTGGTGGATTTTTTCAATGAATTAAAAAAAAAAAAAAAAAAAAAAAAAAAAAAAACAGTTGAACAAAAATTCTTTGCTTCGGTTTCAGATCAAAAAATAAATAAATCAACATAAAAACAATTATGAGGCTTTCACTCAAATTCCAAAGCTCTGTCTAATTTACATTTTCAATCTCCAGGCACGTGCTTAAAGATTTACTGCAGCTAGGTTTAGAATGTAAGGAGTCATAAAAAGGTCATTGATTGAACATTCGCAGAAAACAATTCGAAATATCCTTCAACTTTTGCTTCGGCTAGGATACGAAGCTACTTTCATACTTGGATTTTGACCCCTTCTCTGAAAGTTTAAATTACTAATTTTGAGCACTTTTAAAAATATATATAATAAAACACCTTAAACAATAGCTGCACATCTGCGCCGAACTCTGAATACGAGAAGGCAGTTAAAAAATAAATAAATAAATAAATGAGATATCATTTAAAACTAAAGGAGTCAATTTACCATTTCCTCAGAAATGAAATTTGGAAAAACTAATTAAAATAGCCAGTTCGAAAGTTTTTCAGTGCGTTGAACCTAGAAAGCATGCGAACGTTAATATTTTTTCAAAACTGAACAATTGTAATTTATTTTTGCGGTTTTGAAGTAATATTGATAGTAACACTGACATTCTTTCGAGGTCAAACACGTTTGCATACTTTATTTCGAAACTGAATTTCGGTCATTAACCTCAGAAAATTCTTTAATGTAAAGAAAAGGTGAGTGAATCTTGGTTTCTATTTTCTTCAGACTGCTGAAGATTCTTTTTTAACCCTTTGAGGCGCAACCCTTTCCCAATGCTGAAAAAAGGGCAACCGTTGCCATCGCTCGACTTAACTACCAGCAAGATGGCGGACGATCGAAACGTTCATCGCGTGCCGCAGATCTAGAGACCCCTTTTTGACGACAGCTGGCTGTGCGTGGGCACAGCCAGCTGCGTCAAAAAAGGATCTCTAGATCTGCGGCACGCGATGAACGTTTCGATCGTCCGCCATCTTGTGGTAGTTAAGTCGAGAGATGGCAACGGCTGCTCTTTTTCAGCATTGGGCAATCGATCCAGCTGTTTTCGTATTCTTCCATTTTCCAGCAGATGCCAGTGCTGTTAAAAATAATCGTGACCATTTTTTGACGGGAAAGGACGTGCTAAAAAGTAAAGGATTCTCGTGGAGCTATGTCACCCGCAACTATTTTTATAGAAATCAAATCTATTGTTCGTGACTGGAAACGGTTAAAACGTCAGAGTTTGGTGATCCCAGAGCGGGAACACTGAGCGTGAAAGGGTTAAAGCACTGGAGTGCTATTTCGTTTACTCCGGGTTTTTCTGTCGATATAAATTTGTGGACTGAATTTTGTGGACCGATTTGCATCAACACCTTTGCGTTGCACGTTTCAATAGGGTTGCCAGATTGCAGGGTCTCACAGGTCTCACAGGTTAGGGAAGAATAAAGTGTTGGAAGTCGCCAAGGTTTGCAAATTTTTGATGATTTATCGTAAAGTTTGGTGCCAAAATATATGTCCTCAAAGCTGAACTTAGCTTGGCGATGGGTTCTATATTTGGCGAGAAACTATATAAAAACGCTGTTGTTTATTACAAAGGGGAAATATAGTTAGAATACGCCTGACGAAGACTGTAAAACAGTTTTAGTAGGCGATTTTAATGCAGATTTCAATCCTGAAAAGTGTTCTATGGAACAAGAAAGACAAACACGGCACATCATGAATTATGATGCACATTCCAAAAAGAATTTATAAAGATGGATTACAGTTAGATATGCTTGGCGAAGATTGTAAAACAGTTTTAGTAGACGATTTTAAGGTAGAATTCGTTTTCAAACAAGCGTTTTATGGAGCAAGGAAGAAAAACAGGGACGACTCATGGATTTTGATACACATTTAATACTCTCGATAACAAAAAATTGACGACCCAAGAAGGAGTCGCCCTATTGTAATGAAATTTGTATGCAAAGATATTCGGACCGAACATGCAAATGACTAAAATCTGAAGTCCAGTGTATGAATAGCGAAAGCGCTAGTGCATCGGAACTGCCCATTCAGCAGGTGCATATAACGAGCGATTCTCAATCTGATGATTAAAATTTCTGCTGCATTTCGACTGCGATATCTTACGTCGGCTGTAACAATGCCTCACCGAAGGATTAGACAGCATGACGGGCAGATGTCGGAGTTTGAAAGAGGTCGTGCGATTGGACTGAAAGAGGCTGGTTGGACGAATCGAAGAATCGCTCGACATCTGCGTCGAAGCGATGCGGCTATCAGACGATGCTGCCAAGAGTGGGTCAATGACAGTAGATATCGGCGTCAAAACGGTAGCAGTCGACCGAGGAGCACAACAGAACGAGAGGATAGAGCGATTGTCAGAGCAGCTGTCATAACATCGGATTCGTCGCTATCAACTATCCACCATGTGACCCGCACACATGTATCCAACACGACCCTCTACAGACGATTGAGAGAGCGGAATTTACGCTCGCGCCTACCGTTGCGCCTGCTGCCTCTGACGCCTGTAAACCGTCAAGTCCAATTATTGTGTGGCCTCGCTCGATCAACGTGGAACAGCGCTAACAGGGCACGTATAGTCTTTAGCCACGAGTAACGTTTCCAACTATAATTAGTACTAGAATATATATAGTACTTTAGTGGGCATTTTTGAAATATAAAAATGTTTCAGATAAAATTAAAAAAAAACTCGCTAATTTAAGGATCAGCTATTTTACTTTTTTCATCAGTTTTAGTTTTAGTTGGAATTTGCCTTTATCATGTAAGGTTTAAAGGTTATTCCAGTTCGTTAACAGTTTTTTTTTTACGATTTCAACCGTATCAGTCATATAATGCTTGAAGAAATAAATAAAAAATTCTGAATTTTCTATTTTCCTTTTTATATTGAAGCGTTTGCCTCAAGAAAGGAGGTAGCTCAATCATACGAGTGTTTGGTATTCAATTCGTTTATCTCGCACTAAAAAAAGTGTGTGCGTGTAATCTTTACGTGCGATTGAAGTAAAATTTCTTTGACGTTTACGACGCATATCACTGAAATGATTAAGCTTAAAATAAATATCACATTATAATTTAATTATATTTATTACTCATGTACTTTAAATAGATTATATAAAAGTTATATTCATATTATTCATTGGAAATAGGTACTTGAATGTCATCATAATTTTTTATGTATGAAATTATAGGTTTGTGGTAACTATAATGTGAAACATAAATTTTACTCTTTAAATTTGCTAATTTTCTTGAAAATACAGCATCTATCGTTGTACCGAAACGCGTTGCTGATTGAAGTGGAGAAGTATTCATAGTTAGATCAAATTTTTATTTTAAAAAATCAACTGACGGCTGAGATTCTTGACAGCGAAAATTAACATTAAAATCTCCGGTAAGAATCGTCGGTAATTCATGATAATTATTTAGAATCCAGGAAGTGTCCATGTTGTAGTATTAATCTTTAACTGTTTTCTTATACCATTGTTCCGTCTGGAGTTTGGGTTTGAATGGGGAGAATGTCCATAGTCTAGTATTATACTCTAACTGTGTACTTTAACTGATGTTTTCCTCTGTTTGTTGCGTTCGAATGCAGGTAGTGCAAATTTTTAATTTTTGAAGTAAAACTTCTTTAGGCCCAACGAGGGAGTAAATCAGATTTTTTTTTTTTCAGACGGAAGTAACGCTCAGTAAAGGAAGTGACACTTTTTTTCCTCCTTGCTACCTTCATTTGAGGAACAGCTCTCGGGTGTTCGTTCCAGCGAACGTCGACTGTGTTCCATGCGCGTCGGAATTACTCCCTACCTGTTTTGAAGCAAGATCTTGTCTGATGACTCTGCTCAGTGGATAAGTCGACCGGCTCTTGTCAGAGCCACTGTGGGAAGCCTTTCGCTGAACAGCGGCGATCCTGCTGACGGTCTTTAACTGCTGTTACAGGCGATGACCCAACCCGTCATCTCCGATAAACAAGGCTTACGCACCGAATACAGAAAGTGGCACAATGGTGCATTCCGTGGTCCAAGCTCCGTTGCTTTACTGACATGTTTTCAATGGCATTATTACAATATTTAATGGAATTATGAGTTAAAACTTGTATGATTGGTTGCCATGATACATAAATAGTGTTTGTCTGTACTTAAATAGTATGTAATCTTTTAATATTGCTCACGTGTTTTTGAGTTATTTATAATAATGAGCCAGATGTAAATTTTTAAACAGAATAATACTTCGAACAAAGCCAGTAGAGGAAAACAAAGGTTTAAGAACACTGCCAAAGAAAAACGCAATAGACCCTACGTGCATTCGATACCAACCGACAGAAGAAAACACCAGTTTAGGAAGACAGTTAAAGAAAAATACCACACCATTCTCCCCTACGGGACTCACCCTACGGCAAAACGTTTTAAGAAAACAGTGAAAGAATAATAGTTCAACATGGACACTTCCTGGATGCTAACCCGATATCCCGACGGAACAACGGTTCAAGAACACGGGTATGTAACACCACAAAGAAACAAACACTGGCTGCAAAGGGCTTAAGAACAAAATAAAAGAATAACAAATGGATACTCCGTGGATTCTAACCCAAACTCAAGACGGAGCAACGCTTTAACACGGGGATGGAACACCACAAAGAAACGGACCTGGCTGCAATCAATCACAAACAATAGACAGAACCTGCAGTTTAAGAACACGGATACAGAATAATAATTCGAAACCTACATGCAGACGAAATCAACGATTATGAACACTGTGATAGACCCTGAAGATCGTAGCTGACGGCTACGGTGCTGACATTTTGGCCATATCTTTTTGCACCCGGATAGTCATGTGACCAAGAGGCAAAACCCTGCAGTTATTTTCTTTGGGGCGGAATAAAAGATAAAGTGTTTATTCATGTCTTTCCCAGGCGACATTATCAAACTGAAAACTATGATAACTAGCCATTAGGGATCGAGGATTAATTCTAAATGCTGCAAAGACTTTTTCTGCACACTCATTTCAAGCATAATTTGGGAAATATGTTCTAATTTTCAAAACTATTTGGAACACGTATTATGGAAAAGCTTTCATTTTTGAAACACGAAGGTGCAATATTGCTATATTTCCAGTTTTTTATACCTTAACATTAAAATCTCTATTAGACATGTTTGTAGCAAAAATAATAATTTCTAGGGATCGACCTGTACCATATTTTAACCGATACCCGATATTTTTTTACAAAGGGCTGTATACATATCAACATAGAAAATTGAATTTTACATGGAACCTAATTTCTTGTCACTTGCATTTGGAAAAATGTAGACCCAGAAAAAAATTTCTCCAAATGCAACAAATGGGAAACGTAGTCTACATAAAATAACTGCCAACTTTCCCGAAACTTTCGGGAGTTTTCCACCGCAATCGTAGACAGCTTGCACTAGAAATTTAGCCTTATTTTAAGCACAAATTGCTATGTAAAAATTAGTGGTGGGAAATCTTTGGTAGCTGTGATATGTTAAAATTTGTATTATAATATGTATACAGTCCCTTGTAAAAAAGTACCGGGTATCGGTTGAAATCTGGTATCGGTCGATCCCCACTAGCCATCGAAACTTTAACCTGAGACATGCTGAAAAAAGTGTCCGACAAATTCTGCTGAAGAAGAGACATCATTCGAGTTTCTTGTGCTGGTCACATTAAGCATTTATAACTTTATCCTATCAATAACTTTAAAATATTATTTATTTCTTTTTTCCCAAAATGTGTAATTTTTGTAAATACAGTCTTCAAAACTCTAAATAAACTTCAAAATTGGGACATTAATTTTGTAATCACCCTGTAAAATGGCCCGAGACATTTATAGTGTGACATATGTCACTATTATATGAACCGATGGAGCTATTTATAAAGCAGCATCAGATCAGGATGAATATGAAAGCTTATTCAGAAATACCAGGTGATTCAAAAGAGATGTTACAGCGATTCTCTCTACAATCATCCTTGGCAGAAACATACTATCTATTAGAAAAGTTTGTCACATATTAAGTAACATTTACGAAAGGTAATTTTTTGACAAGGGACTGTACGCAGGGTGTCCCAGAAATAGCGCCCAAACTCTGCACAGCCATATACCTAGCTGGAAGTACATAAAAATTGCCCAAAGAACTGTACCTGTACGATTTGACCTGAATATTTCTTTTAATTTTAAATTTTAGTATAGTATTTTTCAGCTTTATTGCCATACTTGCCACAAGTTTTATGAACTATGGTTGGAAAATCAAAAGTTGTTATAAGAACTTTTTATTTTCCAAACAAATGTTGCGCGAAAGTTTTCAAAAATTTTAAACAAATGTTTGCATTTTATCGAGTACATGCTCTGTATGTACAAGAAAGCGTACAAATGTCGCTGACAGTCGATAAGATATACATTATTTTTTACGGAATTTCTTATCGTTCCCCAGAAAATACTCAGGATTAAATTGTCTCCTTGAAATGTGATGTAAAATATACGGTTTGACTTAAAGTTAAATAATTAAGTTAAAATTGAATAATTATTCCTTTTTTTTAAATTGTATGGTTTGCCGCGGAAAGGTGGTTACTCCAACCATTCATGTTCGCGAAAAACTGTAAAACACACGTTTGGGTATTCAACATGAACTAACGAGACAGGGAGCTTCATCTCTTGAGTAGCACAAGAGCTAACTACTGGAGCTACATTTTTTCGGTACCAAACGAAGAAGATATTTTAAAAGTAAAACTTCTTTAGGCGCAACTTGGGAGTAACTCAGATTTTTTTTTCTGACGGAAGTGACGTATCTGTTTCCCACTTGTTACCTTCATTTGCAGAATTGTTCTTGGGCGTTCGTTCCTGCGAACTTCGACTGTGCTCCCTGCGCGTCGACATTACTCCCTTCCTGTTTTGAAGCAAGATCTTGTGTGATGACTCTGTTCAGTGGATAAGTGGAACGGCTCTTGTCAGAGCCACTGTGGGAAGCCTTTCGCTGAACAGGCGACGATCCTGCTGACGGTCTCTCACTGCTGTTACAGGCGGTGACCCAACCCGTCACCTCCGATAAACAAGGCCTACGCACCGAATACAGAAAGTGGCACAATGGTGCAATCCGTGGTCCAAGCTCCGTTGCTTTACTCACATGTTTTCCATGGCATTATTACAATATTTAATGGAATTATGAGTTAAAACTTTGCATGATTGGTTGCCATGATACATAAATATTGCTTGTCTGTACTTAAATAGTACATAATCTTTTAATATTGCTCATGTGTTTTTGAGTTATTTATAATAATGAGCCAAATGTAAATTTTTAAACAGAATAATACTTCGAGCAAAACCAGCAGAAGAAAACATAGGTTTAAGAACACTGCCATAGAAAAACGCAGTAATAGACCCTACGTGCATCCGATACCAACCGACAGAAGAAAACACCAGTTTAGGAACACCAGTTTAGAAACACAGTTAAAGAAAAATACCACAATATAGACATTCTCTCGATTCAAACCCTACGGGCAAACGTTTTAAGAAGACAGTAAAAGAATAATAGTTCAACACGGACACTTCCTGGATGCTAATCCGATATCCAGACGGAACAACGGTTCAAGAACACGGGTATGTAACACCACAAAGAAACAAACACTGACTGCAAAGGGTTTAAGAACAAAATAAAAGAATAACAAATGGGCACTTTGTGGATTCTAACCCAACCTGAAGTCGGAGCAACGCTTAAACACAGGGATGGAACACCACAAAGAAACGGACACTGGCTGCAATCAATCCCAAACAATAGACAGAACCTGCAGTTTAAAAACGCGGATACAGAATAATAATAATTCGAAACCTACCAGCAGACGAAATCAACGCTTAAGAACACTGTGATAGAAAAACACAAAAAAAAAGTGTGTGAGTGTAATCTTTACGCGCGATTGAAGTAAAACTTCTTGGACGTTTACGACACATATCACTGAAATGATTAAACTTTAACTTAATATAATATTATCATTTAACTATATTTATCATTCATGTACTTTACAAAGATTATACAAATGTTATATTCATATTATTCATTGGAAATAGCTACTTCAATGTCATCATAACTTTTTATGTATGACATTACAGGTTTGTGGTAACTATAATGTGAAACATAAATTTTACTCTCTAAATTTGCTAATTTTCTTGAAAATAATGCATCTATCGTCGTACCGAAACGCGTTGTTGATTGAAGTCGAGAAGTATTCATAGTTAGATCAAATTTTTCTTTTAAAAAATCAATTAACGGCTGAGATACTTGAGAGCGAAAATTAACGTTAAAATCTTCAGTCGGTCTCCATCGGTAATTATAATTTTATCGATAAGATTCTAAGTAATGATAATTACTTAGAATCCAGGAAGTGTCCATGTTGTAGTATTATTCTTTAACTGTTTTCTTATATGATTGTTCCGTCAGGAGGTTAGGTTTGAATGGGGGGAATATCCATAGTCTAGTATTATAATTTAACTGTGTTCTTTAACTGATGTTTTCCTCTGTTTGTTGGGTTCGAATGCAGGTAGCGTAAATTTTAAATTTTTTTGTGTTTTTCTGTCACAGTGTTCATAATCGTTGATTTCGTCTGCTGGTAGGTTTCGAATTATTATTCTGTATCCGTGTTCTTAAACTGCATGTTCTGTCTATTGTTTGGGATTGATTAAAGCCAGGGTCCGTTTCTTTGTGGTGTTCCATTCCCCATGTTAAAGCGTTGCTCCGTCTTGAGGTTGGGTTAGAATCCACGGAGTGTCCATTTGTTATTCTTTTATTTTGTTCTTAAGCCCCTTGCAGCCAGTGTTCGTTTCTTTGTGATGTTACATACCCGTGTTCTTGAACCGTTGTTCCGTCTGGATATCGGGTTAGCATCCAAGAAGTGTCCATGTTGAACTATTATTCTTTCACTGTTTTCTTAAAACGCTTTCCCATAGGGTTTGAATCGAGAGAATGGTGTGGTATTTTTCTTTAACTATCTTCCTAAGCTGGTGTTTTCTTCTGTCGGTTGGTATCGAATGCACGTAGGGTCTATTGCGTTTTTCTATGGCAGTGTTCTTAAACCTTTGATTTCCTCTGCTGGTTTTGCTCGAAGTATTATTCTGTTTAAAAATTTACATTTGGCTCATTATTATATATAACTCAAAAACACGTGAGCAATATTAAAAGTTTACATACTATTTAAGTACAGACAAACAATATTTATGTATCATGGCAACCAATCATGTCAAGTTTTAACTCATAATTCCATTAAATATTGTAATAATGCCATTGAAAACATGTGAGTAAAGCAACGGAGCTTGGACCACGGAATGCACCATTGTGCCACTTTCTGTATTCGGTGCGTAGGTCTTGTTTATCGGAGGTGACGGGTTGGGTCACCGCCTGTAACAGCACTGAAAGACCGTCAGCAGGATCGCCGCCTGTTCAGCGAAAGGCTTCCTACAGTGGCTCTGACAAGAGCCGGTCGGCTTATCCACTGAGCAGAGTCATCAGACAAGATCTTGCTTCAAAACAGGTAGGGAGTAATGCCGACGCGCATGGAGCACAGTCGACGTTCGCTGGAACGAACACCCGAGAGCTGTTCCGCAAATGAAGGTAGCAAGGATGGAAAAAATAGTCACTTCCTTTACTGAGCGTTATTTCCGTCTGAAAAAAAAAAACCGGGTTAGTCCCTTGCTGCGCCTAAAGAAGTTTTACTTCAAAAATTAAAAATTTAGACTACCTGCATTCGAACCCAACAAACAGAGGAAAACATCAGTTAAAGAACACAGTTAAAGTATAATACTAGACTATGGACATTCTCACCATTCAAACCCAAACTCCAGACGGAACAATGGTATAAGAAAACAGTTAAAGATTAATACTACAACATGGACACTTCCTGGATTCTAAATAATTATTATGAATTACCGACGATTCTTACTGGAGATTTTAAAGTTAATTTTCGCTGTCAAGAATCTCAGCCGTCAGTTGATTTTTTAAAATAAAAATTTGATCTAACTATGAATACTTCTCCACTTCAATCAGCAACGCGTTTCGGTACAACGATAGATGCTGTATTTTCAAGAAAATTAGCAAATTTAAAGAGTAAAATTTATGTTTCACATTATAGTTACCACAAGCCTGTAATGTCATACATAAAAAGTTATGATGACATTCAAGTACCTATTTCCAATGAATAATATGAATATAACATTTATATAATCTTTGTAAAGTACATGAATAATGAATATAATTAAATTATAATGTGATATTTATTTTAAGTTTAATCATTTCAGTGATATGTGTCGTAAACGTTAAAGAAGTTTTACTTCAATCGCGCATAAACATTACACGCACACACTTTTTTTTAAATTTATCTTCCCACACACAAAGCAACATTTTTATTTATGTTAGTGATAGAAATTTAGGGACCGTTTAAAAATTAAATTTTGTATTAAATTTTGTAAACAGCACCTTGTAAAAAAATTGCCATATCTAAAGCTACTCTAACTTTCACAAACTTTTTTAATTTAAAGCATATTTCGATCGTTTACAGTTTGAGAGATAATCACTGTAACCTCTATTTTGAATCACTCATATTACAAAAATGATCATAGATTCGAAAATCTTGAATCGAGCAAGCCATGCATCATCTGAAGACAAAGTAAATCGATGAAAGAAACGTCTTTAACACTCTTCATTCGAAACTAGACAAGAAAATTATTTTACACTTTCGTGACTTCTCCGAAAATATTTACTACTACTCGCACGTCAAAGATAATATGGCATCCGGAAAAAATAGATATTAATGATACGTTTAAATCTAGTATTTATGTCACAATTAACTTTCACCAAAAGAACTGATACACGCCATTTCAGAAGCCTGAGAAAAAAAAAAATGTGGTAGCTTGTAAATGAAAAACTGGCGTTCTTGAAAGAATTGCAAGCTTGTAATTTTGGATATATATTCACAATACATTATTTTACGCTATGCATTTCGTTGTATGTATACTTAAAATTTGCCTACATTATTGTAATAAAATATAATTGGTTGTTTGGAAACTATTTTATACTGGATAATGAATGCTTTTAAAAATGATGTCCATGCAATTATAAGCGCTTGTTTTAACACATTTAATTTCATTGAAGACCCTTATTTAAAAACGAAGTAAACATTAATATAACATTTATGGATTCAATTCTATTTTAGCTAAAAATATTATAGTAAAAAATTAAGGGCAGATAATACAAAACTTTATTCTAAATTTAATTTAAAAATTTATAAATATCCGTTTTTCATCAATAAAGCTTATACGACAGCAATAATCGAATTTTACACTGTAAGAAATGTCACTTTTCTCACCAGCTTTTGCCATTAAGGTTATTCTTTTATGAATCTGTGCTAATTTTAAAGAGTTCTTAAAAAATCAAATTGCAAATGAGACACAAAAAATTCTGAATGACTTTTTAGAAAATCAAATAACAGATTCATATAAACAGTACATTTACCAGAATTATGACATAACAGGAAAATATTTTATCCTGCAATACTTCACAGTGTTTTCCTTAATAACTGATACAATAGTTAACATTTCAATAAAATTCCTATGCTTCAGAATTTTTTCTGAAAATTGGATAAGATACATAAGTTCATTGTTTCTGAACTTCTCTATTTTTTAACAAGATACCTTTGTTTTTAATACCGTTGAAGAACAATCAAACGCGTGCATAGGCTCCCCTCCCCACTTTTCCTAAAAGGCAATCTTTAAATTATCACCTTTGACTTGTTTCAGTATTCTTTAAAGAAACAAAGCATTTCCACTGTACGAGTACAAATTCAATGAAATAAGGTGAAACTGACAAGCCGAGGTTGATAACAAAATGCTTTTTGCTACTTTCCATTAAGCATGCAAAAAAATTCCATATAATAGTGGATACTAAAAATAGCAAGAGGACTTAAGCAGTTTTCATTCGAAACACAATTTCATCCCTTTACCTTACATGCTAAATCACAAACAAATTTCATACATCAACAAAGTACCTTACCTTTAGACTATAAAACTGACTAATACTTCATACCTTTTGTAACCCATTCTATGCCTTCTTTAGTTTCCTTTCAAGTCTTGTTATGAAGACAAACTTTTGAATTAAAAGAAAGGTGTACAATGTAAAATATTACAGTATTTAGGGAATTACAAGAAACCATCATTCACCAAGATAATACAACATAGCATAATGTGTTCTGTAAAGAAAAATTTTAAAACAACTTTGAAACAAACTGGTAACTATAATAGCTCATCGTGCTTAACGTTTTATCAAATAAAGTATCATTAATTTTTCTCATAATCTGGAAAACTCTACCAACTATTAAATATGAAAGATTTGCAACATTAGAGAAAAGAAAGAATATCATTATACGCGCGCGCGCGCATTGAAAATATCATCCTTTGGTAGTGCGTAATCCATGTAAGATGAAGCAGATGAAGAATGAGTGTCAGTATCCATCATGCTTTTCGTAAAATTATTTTCTACGAATGTTTTCATGAACCTGAAGCCAAAGTTATTTTTCTCAGTCTCGAAGCCTAAGAATGAAGTTTTTGAACATTTCGATGAAGTTGCTGAAAAGAAATGACAGCGTTGCAGTATGATTATAGTAATTCGTTTATGTTAATGAAAAGGGTACATATTCATTAATTTAGAGAGCATTGAATCATTCGTTCTGTTTTTGTTCTGATGGGGGACGGAGTTCATTTACCCTTGAAAACTTGTAAAAAATCCTAAATTCAGGTTCAATCGTGTCTCTAATGTGGTTCCAAAGGGAGGTTAATGGAAACTGCATTTCTCTGCTAAGATTTGCTTTCGAGTATATACTGGTGTTCAAAATTAAAGTTACTGACACAAAATCTGCAATAATCAGGAAATACTCGGTTTAATGTAGCAAAATTCGGTACAGGGATATACGTATCATTATGGGAGAAAGTGCATAGGACATAACAATAAAAAAAAGTCGAATTGTTAGTTAATATATAGATCACATCAAAAAACGGGCTAATCATGATTTCGTTCTCTAAATAACATACAGCATCTTTAACACTATGGCAACGTGTTGGATGGCTTGTATAGCAGTGGAGAGAGATATAGTTACAGCGAGAGAGATATCGTTACATGATGATTAGACTGTTTTTGGTATAACCTGTATAATAACCTGCAATACACCATTTTTTTTGTTATGTTCTATGTGCTTTCTTCCATAATAATATTGTTGCAGAAAACTCTGCTTTATTCCTGGGTTCGTCGTTCTAAAGTCCAGTAGGTGTAGAATGCTCTAGTAAAGAGTCCACTTGTCAGGATGGAACACGAACTTTATTGCTTCTAAAACTTCGACGAACAATCAGCGGTACAAAATTCACCAGCACAATCAGCCAGTGTAACGCGCTTACAACAGTCCGCTTAGCACAAAACGTTCATAAGTGCTGTATTTCTCACACAAAATAAAACACTTTCACAGATAAAAATTCAGTGTAAATTATCTGTATAATAACCTGCAATACACCATTTTTTGTTATGTTCTATGTGCTTTCTTCCATAATAATACTGTTGCAGAAAACTCTGCTTTATTCCTGGGTTCGTCGTTCTAAAGTCCAGTAGGTGTAGAATGCTCTAGTAAAGAGTCCACTTGTCAGGATGGATCACGAACTTTATTGCTTCTAAAACTTCGACGAACAATCAGCGGTACAAAATTCACCAGCACAATCAGCCAGTGTAACGCGCTTACAACAGTCCGCTTAGCACAAAACGTTCATAAATGCTGTATTTCTCACACAAAATAAAACACTTTCTCAGATAAAAATTCAGTGTAAATTATCTGTATAATAACTTGCAATACACCATTTTTTGTTATGTTCTATGTGCTTTCTTCCATAATAATACTGTTGCAGAAAACTCTCGAAATGATCGAAAAGTGAAATCGTAAATAGTCCCTCAAGACTCAGTAACGAAGAATTTACACACAGCACTTAAAAACAAGGCTTTTCAAACAGCGAAAATACCGTTTCTATAGCGTCAATACAAAGCCTTAAGCTCTCACGGACATCTGCTCTCTGATCAAGCAGAAGCAAGGCTGACTGGATCGGGGCCGCCAGCACCTATTTATACGTTCTGACGTACATTCCAGAAAACTCGGGACCTCTCTGAAGGGTGCGAACAAATTCGTTTTGATTACGTCACAGAAATATTAATGAATACAACACTAATATGTAATGTTAATGCAGAAAACACCTTTACAAGCCCCATTGGGAAAATCGCGCCATATGTCCAAAATATCGCTAAGATTGGCGACATTTTAGAGAAATATTGCCAAATTTGGCACCACAAATAAGTCCCCGAAGGTGAGGTTAGCGAAAGCGTACGACCCATATTTCTCGAGATTTCTAGGAAACACTATATTAATCAATGAGGAAACCCAAAACTCCGAATCTCGCGTTCAAGTTAACCAATTTTGATGCAACCAAATGCAAAATTTAACTATTTGACGCTCAGAACACGAATTTCAAGCTATTTTAAACCCCAGAACTGCGAGTTGCCACGAAAATTCATAACATTATATTTCTCTTCCAAATTTTGTCGCAATAATTTGAGTACGTTTTCAGTTAGCACAGATTTTGTATGTAGACATAATTTTAGAACCCATCTCTTAAAATTTCGATTGGACATTCAAAGGTCAGTGCAGGGAATCTTCGTCATGTCTATACAATGATGATAATAACTAAGTTGAATCTTAATTTAAGGTGAAAGGATTAAATCACTTTCACATAGGGATCGACCGATACAGATTTCAACCGATACCCGATACTTTTTTGCAAGGGACTGTACACATATTATAATAAAAAATTTAACATATCACAGCTACTAAGATATTGCACCACTAATGCTTACATAGCAATTTATGCTTAAAATAAGGCCAAATCTCTACTGCAAGTTCTTTAGGATTGTGGTGGAAAACTCCCGAAAGTTTCGGGAAAGTTGGCAGTTATGTTATATAGACAACGTTTCCCATCACTTGCATTTGGAGAAATTTTTCCGTGTGTCTACATTTTTCCGAATGTAAGTGGCAGGCAATTAGGTTCCATGTAAAATTCAATTTTCTATGTTGATATGTATACAGCTCTTTGTAAAAAAGTATCGGGTATCGGTCGATCCCTAAACATTTTACCTCTACTAAATAGAGATGTCGATATCCGGAATATAATTAACCAATTTGCAAACAGTAAGTTTTTAAATACTTTATATTAAGTGATAAACAACCCACACCTTCAGCTTCGAAATTTTGACATAACGTAAGCCAAAATTTACTGTTTAAAAAAAGTTGTTAATTATATTCCGGAGCAGTTGGCAACTCTAATACTAGTCACGACCATTCAAGATGGAATTCAGAGAAAAATATATATAAATTTCATATAAGCTTACGGAAAGTGTGTTTAAAAAAAACGACTGAGTACAGTGGGAAAGGATCTTATGCGAGGTACAGCTTTCCAAATTTAAGCCAAATACATGCCCCGTTTTCTTTTCGAATTCCAAAAAAAAATTAATGCAATTAATAATGTATTATACATTCACTCAAGAATGTTATTAATATTGTGTGACTCCGCTTACACACACACACAGAAAAAAAAAAACGAACACGCTTGCATAACTTACGATAATTAATTAACTTCTTTTTCATTCTTCACATGAATCAGAATGAAATCAACATGAAAGATAAGAGTAAACATAATGGCATTGTTGCAATTGTTGATTGACGAACGATTTCGATGCTATTCAACACCTACTACATATAGAAAGCCTAAAAACTCCAGCTTTGACGACACCATTAGGCTTACGAAGATGCTGTTAACACTGTTTTCATTTCACAAAGTAAAACTGTCTAAAATAATTGGTGAATGCTACAAATATTAGACAATATCTTAAACACTAGAATTAAAATTCCTTTCTCGTACGAAATTATTCGTTCTGATCTATTTCCTTGTCATATTATCTAATTAGTCACAGTTAAAAACTGCCATTTGCCTTAAAATTTTATTTTTAATCCCAAGTTATTAAAATATTTCTATTCATGAGTAAATTCAAAAGAAATTTTTAATAGTTTTATTTTGTGTAAAAAAAAACAGCTTTTACAAGTACGCCGAATGATGACGTCAAACCTTGATGACGTAGGAGTTGTAAGGCTTTCTATATCTAGGAAGTGTTTTCAAAACCCAATGCACTCACGGTAAACACACAAGAACATGGAAATAGTTTACAGGATGAACTAGGTGCCCGTAGTAGCGTACATTTAAGTTTTGTCGTTCCGTTGCGATGACAGAGGCTTCCAATAAAGAAGCCGTCCGTTCATGGTCTCGACCGACCAGTCCAGGTAAAAATAGCGTAAGCCGGAAACTTATCTCTTAAACTTAAGACAACTGAACTATATTTGTGGTTGCTTAAGTTTAAACAGTACATGATAATAAAAGATTAAATCAATCACAGGTTTTTAAAAAAAGTTTTAGCAGCTGTAAAATTATTATATATTATAGTGTCGATGAACATTGAAAAATAAAACTATGAATGCCAAACACATAAAATATAAATTCTCGCAATCTATAGCCTCAAAGAATACAACTGTAGATTTAAAGATTCTGGCTACTCATTCCCAGATATATAAAATGAAAAACATATTAATTATTCATTAAAATTTTATTGATTCTAAATGCTACAAAGAATGCAATTTAAGTGTACATCTACAGTTCCAAACATTTTTTAATGTTCTCAATAATACTTGTAATACCACTAAGACACTTTTATGCAGAGATATAAGAGAAATGCACGTTGAGCATTCACTAAAACTTTTATTAATTCTAAATACTGCAAAGACTTTTTCTGCACACTCATTTCAAGCATAATCTGGGAAATATGTTCTAATTTTCAAAACTATTTGGAACACGTATTATGGAAAGCTTTCATTTTTGAAACACGGAGGTGCAATATTGCTGTATTTCCAGTTTTCTATACCTTAACATTAAAATCTCTATTAGACATGTTCGTAGCAAAAATAATAATTTCTAGGGATCGACCGATACCATATTTTAACCGATACCCGATACATTTTTACAAAGGGCTGTATACATATCAACATAGAAAATTGAATTTTTCACGGTACCTAATTTCCTGTCCTGTTCAAAATTTCTCCAAATGCAACTGATGGTAAACGTAGTCTATATAAAATAACTGCCAACTTTCCCGAAACTTTCGGGAGTTTTCCACCACAATTTTAAACAACTTGCACTATAAATTTGGCTTTATTTTAAGCACAAATTAGTGGTGGAAAATCTTTGGTAGCTGTGATATGTTAAAATTTGTATTATAACATGCATACAGTGCCTTGTAAAAAAGTTTCGGGTATCGGTTGAAATCTGGTATCGGTCGATCCCTACTTACACACCTTTGAGTATCTCACTGAAGGGAACCCTTCTGGTTCGCGCTTTTTTCTTTTTGTAATCGAATCCTGAAAAATCATGCTTTTTTTAATGAGAAATTCAGCTTTCTACCGCTCCCTTAGAAATGTTTTTCTGCCTAAGTACATGATACATTTATTGGAAAGAATGTATTTTTAAAATCCGACAGAAACGTCAAAAAGAAATATATATATATATATGTATATACAAAGACATCGGAATAAGGTTAAAAACTGGTAGAAATGAAACCGATATTTAAAGTCTCCTCCCGACATTTAAGGATATTAATTGACAGTTAGGTATGACTAAGAAGTAATAAGCTACAATGTCATTTTTATAAGAAATGCTAGTACTTAATTATGTGTACCTTACGATAGTTGCGGAGATAAAAGGTCAATGTACGAATATAACTTTGTCAAAGTATTCGTAATTATTAGCAGAGGTGCCAACTACTAGGGAATATAATTAACCACTTTTTGTACACAGTATATATTTTTAGTATTTTTTCAAAATACCAGCTCTAGCTCGTAGTACAAAAATTTTATTATATTTTAAGACGAAAATTATGGAATAAAAAAAAGTGGTTGATTATATTCCGTAGCAGTTGGCAGCAATGTTATTAGTCATGTAAATTTTCAGTCACGCAACGTTTCAATTTATTACATATTCTCTTCCTGAGGCTGTTCCATATTTCGAAGGCTTCTTTGCAATTTAAAGAAAAAAGCATTTATTATACTAAATATCCGGGGCACAAATTTGAATATTTAGTCACTTTTTCCTTTGGACTAGTGAATCCATGGCTTCAGTGGCGTAGCCAGAAATTTTTCATGGGGGTGATGTTACGACTACTGCAACTCACACATATGTATACGTGTGTATGATAAGGGAGTGAAGAATATGCGTTTTGTAAGGCAAAAAATTCCTCATGGGGGGGTGACTCCCTTATCCCCCCTCCTTGGCTACGCCCCTGCCTGGCTTGCCTGGTCCATAACATTTATCACTGGTCCTCATGAATGATTTTTTAAAAATTGCTAAACAAAAGAAATGACATGAACAATATACATTTATTTCCATCAAGAAATGAAATAAAATATTTAAATGCGATTATAAAAATAATAAATCGATCAAATTACATGACATGCATTTTGGGACTAAATGAGGAAAATCCGTCAGAGGCAAATATAAGGAAACGTTTTCTGGTCCGACGGACCAACAAATTTTATAGTCTACTGGTCCGCTATATGTTTTGTGATTTCCGTCCAGCGGACCACTGTTAATTTCGAGCCCTGCTAAATACCATTGTCTCAGAAATTGTCTTAAATTGCCGCACATTCATTCCGAAAAATACAAGCATCACTGTGGAACATAAAAGCAGAAAAAGTACGAGAAAATTCCAAAGTGTTCCTATAAACCCTTCTTCAAGCCTTTCGTTGAATTATGGTCAGAACTAAATATGAAACAACTCACGTTTCTCTGGTACTTTTTGAAGATAAAATCCTAGGAAAAGAGAGTTTTATTATCTCTTTTACAGGCAAAAATTGTCTTCAGCTCAAAAGCTGAAGTCATCAAACAGATAAACGCCTGCAGTTCATTTCTTTATTGCTTTGTCCATTGACAAGTAAGTTTATGGGATACGATTACACTGTTTGTGCACAGAATGATTATGAGGAATTAAAACACTTTCGCTGGTTGGTAGTAAATCTCAGTATGGACAGAGTTAAACCAAAAGCAAAAAACAAAATCAAGATTCAAAGAAATATTTCATAAAATGTCACGAAAGATGTCAAACTGTCTTTAATAATTTTTAATTCTTGTAAGTTTGGTTTAAAAAATTACAGAACCTTATGCTAGTTTGTTTCATGTAATTAAAAATATAGATAAATTGCATGATAAATATGGGTAGATCCTTGTGAAATGGCTATTACACCGGCTGTCTTACAAACGTCTAGAAAAATAAATGTTTTAATACAATCGACATTAAGGGTATTTTTAAACTGTGCTGCACGATGTCTTATCATAAAGAGTCAGAAGCGGATTACCGCCTCCCCCGACAAAAGAGTGCTTATAATCCCCCCCCCATAAAAAATGTTAACATTTAGTACTGGCCATAGCTTTTTCATGGTACTTATCAAATCAATTAAATAACTAAAACGCTGCTTTCATTTACCTGTTAATAATAACTTTATATAAAATTTATTAATCCATCATGGAATTAATATATAATCCCTAATTTAATAATCAATCATGTTACTAATCAATTTTAGTCAAGCGTTTTTTGTGAAATTCCCATTCGCTTTCGACGAACCGTGATCGGAGAGCTCACTATTATTCCAAAGAGGTTATAAACAGCTACATGAAGACGACGTTCCTGACCCCACATTCATATGTGTGATTCTGAATCCTTATTATAAGCCTAACATACCCTTAAAGTTTGTCGGAACTCTTTTGAAACACCCTGTATGTGTCAGCATATGAATTCATAAATTTAATTTTGTTCAGCAGTATAACAATTTACTCGATTAAATAGTCAAAACTGATCAATGTAATTTGAAAATTGCACTAATAAGTGGAAATATTTTGAAAATTATCATATTTTTTAAGCAAGTATTTTGAAAATTAGCATACTCTTTTAAGCTAATTTATCTATTTGGTTTTAGAAGCTTTAATTTCACTATCTCTCATAAAATTTAAAACTTTTTCTACAAAACATTTTTTTTTCAATTTCCCTGTTAAAATAAATGATAACTGGACTTTCCTTTATGAACAAATTTATAAGTTTAATCAACGCATAATTTTTTTTAATCGAACAAAAATTCTGTTTGCGTAATTTCATCAAATACATCTTGTTTCATTCGAGAAGACACTTTTTTTTTTCTTTGACATACACTAAACGATTCTTTCCTGAATAATAAAGATGAAAAATTGCTTACATCATAGTTTCAATTCAAATGACGTATATCATAAATTAAACAACATATTTACTTCGATGCGAAGAAATTTATCATTTAACTGAAATATAAAACGTTGAACAAGTTTTTGAATTGAGGGAAAATTTTGACCCATTAACTCTATGACAGTTTGCAAATGAACAATAGCGAACCTATGGCAGCGAACCCATATTGTATGACATGCGTTAAGCATTTGCAGAGTCAACAGAGATAAGATTTCATAATGCAAAAATATTTGTCTGTTGCAAAAATTAAATTTCGATATGCAACTGGTTTTAAGACTTTGAAAATTGTAATCTGTTATTGACACCAATTAATGAATTTTGCTCTTTTAAATAAATAAATGTATCAAGTTGCCTGCCTTTCTATCATAACACGGACGTAGCCAGGAGAATGGGCTACGGGGTTCTGTGTCACCCAAAGTTTGGATTTTTGGTAACTAAATGTCAATAACCCAGATCTTAATGCGAAATTCCACCTTAACCCTTTAACGCGCAGTGATCCCGCTCTGGGAACACCAAACTCTGATGTTTCGACTGTTGCCAGTCACGAAGAATAGATTTGATTTCTATAAAAATAGTTGCTGGTGACATAGCTCCACGAGAATCCTTTACTTTTTAGCTCGTCATTTTCCATAAAAAAATGGTTACGATTATTTTTAACAGCACTGACATCTGCTGAAAAATGGAAGAATCCGAGAACAGGTGAATAGATTGCCCAATGCTGAAAAAAGGGCAGCCGTTGCCATCGCTCGACTTAACTACCAGCAAGATGGCGGGCGATCGAAACGTTCAGCGCGTGCCACAGATCTAGAGACCCATTTTTTGACTCAGCTGGCTGTGCCCGGCACGCTAGATCTGGGGCACGCGGTGAACGTTTCGATCGTCCGCCATCTTGCTAGTAGTTAAGTCGAGCGATGGCAACCGCTGCCCTTTTTTCAGCATTGGGAAAGGGTTGCGCCTCAAAGGTTTAAGAGTCCTCTCGTGGCCTTCGCAAACAAGTCCAGCTAGCTTAAAGGCCGAGCCATCCTACACAGTCGGACTTTTGGCGTAAAATTAAAATTTGTATAGCAATATTATGATTCTGGTTGCTTATCATCATCTTATAAAAAATTTTATAGCTTAAAGTTATCTTGATTTATCATTGATTATTGACTTAACATTGAAAATTTGTTTAGAAATTAGGATTGTAGCTTTAGTTTTTAAATATATATAACTTTAACTGTTGTTCCAAAGATATATTTAAGCAATTATAAATTTGATAAAATGATAATGAACAACCAGAATCTTAGTTTTTTTTTTCTACACTCCCCCCCCCTTTCTTTTTTTCCCTACGTGACTGGCGCTTGTGTTCCAGAACAACCTGATTATCATTCGTTTTTATTTATTTTCCCCTAAATATGTACATTAAGCAATAAATATAACGTATATATATTATATATATATATATATATATATATATATATATATATATATATATATATATATATATATATAATATATATATATATATATATATATTATGTGACCGTAAATGCTTGTTCGAGCATGTGACGGAGAATGTTAAATACATGAATACGATGTCAGTTTTCTCAACAACATGTTGAAAATTTGACAGACAGAAATTTGTTTTAAAAACTATTAATCTGTGAAATCCTTTCAGTTAAAAGAAAGGTTTTTTATTTCTCTATCGTTGAACCCTTAAATACTAGCATCAAGTTAAAAAAAATCCTGATGGACAACATAGTCATCCTTTCACTGAAAGAAACAGTGTATTGTTTTGAGAGAAAGCGTGAGTTGCGGTTTAAACAAGACTGAGCTAGAAGACATCTTATACAGAAAAAATACCTCTTTCAACCGTATAAAAGTCATAAAGCAGACTGAGAGTCTCCAATAAAAATACCGTGAATGAAAAAAAAACTGTTTTTTTTTTTTCACTAAGGGTAAATGATCAAGGGTCTATTTCTTCCGCCATTGACTATCATAGAAAATTTGGGCATAGTGCATTTTTTTCCCCACAACCTACAATTCGAAACACGCAAAAAAGTGTTCTACGGGTCATTGGACTGTTGTGCATGTGAGGTTAGCATGCAGCCATGGACACGCTAAAGAGAAACATAATTTATTTGTTTGTTTCTATAAGCTGTCGTTTACTTTTGCAGTTTGCTAGTCTAAAACAAAAGCTTCTTACCCTTTTCTTAATGATTCCGATTTCGATGCCATTTCAATACCACCAAAACTAAGAAAAGGTGAGGCAAAACGAACCTCTTTTTTGATTAGAGTCAAAGAGCCACAGTTCCTCGATGTGACACTAATAAATTTTCTGCTTTCAATTAAAACAGAAAAAAATAGAATGCTGTAAATAGTAAATTTAAATATCTCTCACCTGTCAGTCTTCAATCAACGAAAAATTCAAAATAAGCATTAAAGGTGTACGCTTTACAAAACCATATACAACGTGGGTCAAATAAGTTTTATCTCAATCGGAAAATTATATCACGAAAGTACACGGAGTATTCATTAAAAGATGTCACTGCTTTTAAGAATCCTTCTTTTTTTAAAGAAGGAAAAGAAGACAAAATATTAAATGGACAGATAATAACATAGAAATCTCCATAACCATTCATATTTCACTCATATTCCAATAAATTCTTCTCTTTAATTTGAGCCAAGCAAACAAAAAAATATTAACTAATGGGTGTGTTACAAAATTAATCAGACCAAACTCAATTTCAGCCTATCTCAACAACAAAACAAAAAACATTCATGCAAATTTCAAACAAGGTAAATGAAATCTAATAGTTTTTCAGGGCTTGTTTAGATTAGAAAATAAAACCGGGTAGAATTTTTTTTTTTTTTTTGATCAAATAATTTCAGAAATCCTGTTGTCTCGCACAGTTATTAATAAGAATTATACATAAATTTTATACATTAGAGGGTCACTTTTAGAAGAATCCAAATTAAATTTCTGACACGATAATGATCCAAGTCATACAATTAAATGATCTAAAAGAGAATAGATTGATGCTATATCATGGCCAAGCGTTAATCATAATCTAAATTCTACATGATATCTGTTGGGTTATTTCCTTCCTCTGGTTTAAGAAAGCTACAAACAGTAATCCTTACAGTAATCGTACAATACAAACAGTACAAACAGTAATCATTCAGTAAAGCTACCATTTTTGGGAAAGTGAAAGTTACCATTATTAATGGAAGGTACCGTTTTAGAGAAACGGGACAATATTCCACTTCGTTTCAAAATGTTTATGACATCAATGCCAGAACGAGTTATTCAAAAAATTTATTCAAAATATTTCGAGTTATTCAAAAAAAATTGGTGGAATAAGTTTGCTAAAATTTTATTTTTCTTATGTTTTAAAAGCCTTTTTGAAGATATAACTTGCTTATTATTTTTAGCAAGTTTCTTTTATTATTTATTTATAAAACTTCATGTCCAGGTGTAAAAATTAGTTATGATTTTTTAGTCAAAATACTGCATTTTACCATTTACAGTGAAACTTCTCTGGAGCGACCACCTTCCGTTCCGTGAAAAATCGGCCGTTAAGGGAGGTGGTCGCTCAAAGAAGTATAAACATTTGATAGCCGAGAAAAAAAAATTGTTTTGTTATTTATGCAATTGCATGCTACCGTATTAGTCCGAATATCACGGGGCCCCGAAATTTTTCATAATGATAATTGAAAAAATCCTATATTTAGGCCTCGAATTTAACGCGAGTCAGGTTTTTAACGGGAAATGATCTGTCAAAAAAAAAAAAAAAGAAGAAGAAGAAAATCGCGTTATATCCGGGCTAATACGGTTATACATAAGTAATTATACAAACATTAATTTAAAATTTAAAATTTGAAATATTTAGAAATTTCGGATTCTTTTTTCTCTCACCGATAGTGCTTCTCCCTCTACGTTGTTTGTTAAATCTGACAAAAGAGCATTTATCCTCAGATTATTAATGAATTCTGTATTTGTCATATCAATCTTTATTTGCTTTAAAATTGGCATTCTACGTTTTTCCACGTACAAAACGAATCTCCAACTTTCTCTCAAAATTTCCTCTTTAGTGTGACTCGATCACATCATTATGCTGCCCCAACGGTAAAATTACTCGTTTCTTAGACATATCTGTTTTATAACCTACAAGATTTGTACGGTATGTGTATGTGTGGTTGCACCTGCCGTCGATTAACAGTTAGAGCGTCTCGTTTCGAAAGTGGTTCTTATTTACTTTGCTTCCGAAAACATGATAGAAAATTTTCGGACAGGGAACCGGGCCCGGTATCCTATAGAGGGTTGAGTGGTCTCTTCTAGAGGATCTTTTAACATTAAGAATATTCGAAAGAAAGTTTATTCACAGGAAAAAGCAAATATTTGTGTTTGAAATATTCTGTGGACGGGTGCAGGGAAGTTGAAAATCTCAGAAACTTTGTACAGAATTCTGAGTTGACTCGGCGTTGGTTCTGAATTCAGAATAAGCTGAGAGTTATTAAAAAATTTCTCATAGCATATCTCATATATTTTAAAACCTAATAATAATGAAAGCTTATTTATAAAGCACAAAGCATGTATATACATTTATATAATCTTAATTTATAGTTATATAAATTAAGAAAATTTGACGTACTACCTAATTATTGTAGTCCGGCAATGGCACAATCGGTTAAACCCAGTTCCCATCAGAACAGTGGAAATGGAGCAGCACCGGCTTTGGCCAGTGTTTGGGAGAGTAAAGCCTCTATCGGCTGAGTATGCTGTGAGTCATATAAGCTAAAGGGAGATGCTGCACGTAAATGTCTGCCAAGTCTGTCGTGGCTCCAATATTCTAACGATACCTCTGGGGATGCCAGTCCTGGTGCTAAGTCTCTCATCTGAAATTGGTTCAGAATTAAGAGACCACACGTAGAGGGCAATGTTGGCTCGCCTGCTAGGTGCACCCACAATAAAATGACCAACATCTCCTGATATCGTATAGGTCAATTCTATAATCTGCAACTGTATGGCCATTGGAAGGAGAAATACATAATTACGAGTAAGTGTGACAAAGTGGACAAAAATTTCTTGAAAAACTCGAAAAGACATTAAATCACCATTTTAATATAATTTCTACACATTTTTGGCAAAAGAAGTAATACAGTTAAGTTTTTAATTAGTGTTTCCAATTTTTCGCCTTTTCCTCTTTACCTTTCACGAAATAAAAAGTTCCGTTGGAATCACTCCTTTGTATAATCAAATTTCTATGAAATGACAGCTGCCGAATTAAGAAAAGTTCGCTTCCTAATGATTTGTTTTCATAGGGAAAGATTCATAAATGTTAAGCAAAAAATGCTTGCAAGTTCAAATTTAAGAATGTTATCAGTCCTTGTATAAAAATTTAGACACATGTCTTGATTTAAATTGGAGCTGATTCTGCATCTAACAGACCGAGAAAACTCGAGTTTTAGAAGAACTCTTGATCCGAGGATCTAGGCATTTAACGGGAAAAAAAAAAAAAAAAGAATTGAAGCAGGATCGTCAATCAATATTAGAAAGGCAACTGCAAAAGAGGATAAACTCCTAATATTAATCTGTTTTCAATTAGAAATATTTATTCTGTATAGCAGGGTTATTAAGGAGGCTTTCCCAACAATTTTCTCTTCATTTTGACAAGCGTCAACAAGTCATGTTTCCTGGATGTTTTCTCTCTCTTGCCTTTTTCTTTTTTTTAAATACTTTGTGGGCACTTCTGTCTGGATGCTTTTGTATTCTAATTGGTGCTTAGTGTACTAGCGTGCGACACATTTTCAAATGCGCCTGGGGTTCTTGCTCTGACGCAAATTATATAATGGTAGCTGAGACTTTAATTGAACGGAAACTCAAAACTACAGCTTGATATGCACAGGAATTGAAATTCCTGTGGATAGAGGTCCAAAGTTGTAGATATTTAAATTCTTTGTGAAAACATTTGCTGTGAAATATTTGAAAAAAAAGCCCTGTATTGAATTCCCCCAGTAAAAGATAATATCCTTTAAAAATTGAATGTAAGGTAATCACATTTTTCATTGGTTATTTATTATGTATGTATTTATTTTAACTCCATATAAAATTCCAGAATAGTCACCGAAAAACTTGGTAAATTCACATCCTCGAATTTCTTGTATGTCCAATACTTAAAAAAAAAATTAAACACCCAGAAATGCCAATAATAAAAGTAAATTAGCTATTGTAGTTCATTTTTATTGGATTTGTAAAGTATTTCTCAACTTGGCAGGACCATTATAAATATTTCTTAGATCAAGGAAATGTATAATGACGATAACATATAACATAAAGATATTGTCAGAAAAAGAAATTAGAAAAAGTACATTAGCTATCAATACCCTTTCCTTTTAATTTTGAAATTATTTAAAAAGAAAAGCGTTTCCTACCCTCTCCACGCTTATATATCTTTTCTTCCACTAATGCGGCATCCAGTGTTGAAGCTAAAAAATTCGGAACACTTTTCCACTTTTCGATAAAGTAGCATCCCTAAAAAATTGCGCACTTGCAAAGAAAGAGTCTTTAGAGAGGTCTATAATAAATGAAACAGATTTCTTGAGAGAAAACGTTGAACTACACGTTGATACTACACAGAAATCGCTAACCATCCCCGGTGTGCTTTCGCATATAAATAATCATACAGCTAGTTTAACGAAGAAAAAAAATGCTATTTATTATATTGAAAAACTGCAAAAGGAAACTGGGTATCTAAAATACCGCTTCAAAGCACATAAAAACAAAATCGCCAAAGAAGCGATTTTCTGTTGAACCGGGAATTAATCGGCTGCGAAGAAGATCTGCCCTTCCGTACAAAGGCTTCGGCAACATTGAGATGCAAGTCCGTTTTTTATTAACGGCGTCAAAATTGACGGGTATCTTCTTCAGTAGGAAAGGCTTGTAGATCGCAAGGTCAAGGCACGACAAGGCCTTGGCAAGGACTTCTAGGCGCCTGTTTAATTAGTGTTCTCACTTGCTCTGCAGAAAGTATTTGAACCACTTTGCAATGAATGTTTACGACTTTTTATTCCCCCAAGTAAACGCCCTTTGGTTAATCACTTCTTGCCGATTGACCTCTCGCTATACCTTGTAATTAGTTGGGTAATGATTTTGCTGATTTTTTTTCTTTGCAGCACTGCCCATTGTTGTAAATATTTATAATATTCTACTGTTTTTCACCTCTTAGTTCACAAGTTCACATCCTTGTTGTGGAAGTAATTTCATAAATATTTATAGGTGCGAAAGTGTTAAGAGTGAATGAACGTATGTGTTAGAAATATTTCGTTGGATCTAATTACAAACGTTTTTCTTTATTAAAATTTCTTTATTAAATGACATTGTTTTTGTACCTAATTAAAAGAAGTGTTGAAAACATGTTTATTTATACTTTTCACATGAAAAAAATTTACTTTTAAAAATTTGTAATTTATCAAGGAGATAAGACATACATCATCTCCAAAGAACTGTCATCAAACTACGACAGCTTTATCGAGGACTTAGGACTTTGCTAATGATTTCTATCAATAGCTGTGCAAGTGAAAGTTGAACGCTTGAATCATCTACAGCCAACTGCTGCAAAGTGGCATCTTCCCAAGTATACATTGAAAATCTGAGAGATGGTACAATGTAAGAGTAATTTTTGTCACAGCAAATGTTTTCCAGAGGGAAACAATTGATTTTTTTACTAGTATTTTTAAAAGAATTTTTAGTTTTATAACTGCCAAAAGTAGAATAAAAAATGTTCTTAGGGGGCAGTCATTCGAAAAAAAGAGAAAAAAATTCTGCAAATTTTCTTTGGTAGTATGTCTAGACGAATAGTTCCATTGGTACAATATTCTGTAAGTTACTCAAGAAGTTTGAATCATAATTAGTCATGCCATAAATCCCTTTCTGTCTGCTGTAGTTAACTTTATCTGAAGCAGAATACTGACTTTTTCTGGAACTAAGTTGAGCAATTAGCTAGATTTAATCTCTCAGCATTAAGCAGACATCTCTTACGATACATTTATTCCATACTCTATACCGTACCGATTGATTGGAAACCATTTGAAAAGTATATTATACTGTATTCTTTGAAAAGACAGTCTAAAATTTTTTCGATTTCTTGACGTAATTTGTTTATTTCTTAACCTAACTATAATTGCATGTTACTTTTTAGAAAATAGCCTTAAACAACCTTTGTGTCTGTTGGCCAAACCCATAATTTAGACCTTCCGATTATCCGCAACTGGCAACGATTAAATAGTTATCTAACCTCGCTATGTTTGTGCACCTCACATATTTTCTTTTTTTCTGCCGACTCAATCTTCTTCTTCTCTTCCTCCCCAATGTAAACGCCTCTCAGTATCCTGTTCTTCTTGCTAAGGGTCTTCATAGAAGTTACTGAACCGAAGTACAGACACATTTTTACCATTCTCATAGGAAAAAAAATAATAAAAAGATATTAAGTTTACCTTTTAAACCATCGATTCATAACCTTTCGTAGCCTTTTACTTTGTCTGACACTCGAAGCAAAATAACTATCTGTGACTTTGTAAAAACTTCATCTGGTAGACAGTGAAAGCATTCATTTATGGGTCATGCAGTTTTTATGAAACGTAATCTAAGGAAAACATTAAGGTGTTGGACGTAGGAAAAAAGTATCTACTGTGAGGAGAATAAAAATGTTGATTACGGTTAATTTATTTTTTATGAGTTTATTCTTCGAAATTTCATACTGTGAATCAAATTGTGTAAAAATTCTGATGAAAATCTTTACATTGTTTAATTCTGAAGCGTTTTCTCCCGAAAGCAAGTCTATGCTTGTGAAACATTTGTTCTCTAAGTAAAAACTACGCTTAGAAAATATTAAGGGTTATTCCTCCCACAGCTTTGAAAAAGTTCTGTTATTTAACAGGAATGGCAACAGGTTTTCACTCATTTCTTACAGATGATCTTTGAGAATCCCTGACTGTTTGCTAGAATACTGCACTTGTGTTGCACTTTTGGCAAGACAGTGATGTTGGGATTTACGGATGATCATATATGCTTAGGGATGATCATATATGCTGCCGATCGAGTTGTATGGTCGGTAAAGCACCGTACTCCGGTTTCGGGTTCAACTCCCGGCGGCCGGGGTTCGATCCCCAACAGGGGGAGGGGGGGGGGTTGTCATGTCCGTCCCTTCATAGGGGGTGACATTTGTCCACCTACTGTGTGACCCCATAACATAAGAGACCAACAATTTCGGCCTGTTGTGGCAAAGCCTTCAAGGCAGAGGCCGGCCATTAGAAAAAAAAAAATATGCTTATCGTGCGTATTGACTCAACACCTCCTACATATAGAAAGCCTAACAACTCAAGCTTTGACATCATCACTAGGCCTACAAAATTGGCATTATCACAGTTTTACTTTTAAAAAGTAAAACTATTTAAAATTTCTGGTGAATGCAACAAATATTAGAAAATTTGTTAAAGATTAAAATTAAAATACCTTTCTCATACAAAATTATTCATTCTGATATATTTCCTTATCACATTATCTAATTAGTCATGGTTAAAAACTACTATTTGTCATAAAATTATATTTTTTATCGCAAATTATTAAAATATTGTTATTCATGAGTAAATTCTCCAGAAATAATAGTTTTATTTTGTGAAAATAAAACTTTTAAATGTAGGCCTAGTGCTGACGTTCAAAGCTTGGTGACATAGGAGGTGTTAGGCTTTCTTTACTCAGGAGGTGTCGATTGACTAAGCCTTTTCTTGTAAAACGCACTTTATTAGATCATAAAAGAGTGGCGGGAAGCTGGTAATCATTCTGCGTAGCATCAAGCATTCTCCATACGAACTCAACTCAAAGGGAATAATCAGCGTCGGCAAGGAGTTGCACCTTCTGTTCGTGGAAATGGGTACATCGTTTTGGTAGCAGAACCTTCTACACGTTTTTCTGCCAAATATCCAGTTTAGCTGCAACCGATCTTGTATTGAAAGACGGGAAATTGACAAACCGCCGCAATACTCAGTTATCTGTTGAAATTGTGCTCATAGTGCGTTTCTGTCCTGCATTATGCATCGTTATTTAGAAAGATCTCTTTTCCTGCTGCTGTCGGTCGATGGTGGTTTGTTGTGGGCAGTGCCTCCTCGAATATTGCTCCGAATACATTCTTAGTTCTTAGCACCCATTGCCGTCTGCTCGGCCGTAAATCAAATGCACATCCGCATTTTCCTCGTTCGTGTAATCTAACTTGTTTATGAATGAAATTCAACTCCTGTGACATTGCCTAGAAATGAATACTTGCTCGCAGCTTTTATTTCCCCGTACGAATGAGAAATTTGCATAGAATAAGGTTCTTTTTTTTTTTTTTTTTTTTTTTTTTTTACGATCGCAGTTTTCCTTCTCTGCACATTCTTTGGCCAATCTAATTTTATGAATTTCATCAGCTAAGCCTAGTATGAGACCTTATGTTCTATGATAATATTTCACTCTCCCGAAACCTACTTTAATACCTACTTTGCTATCACCTCTCTGAATTAGTCTGTGAAAATCGACAAATCCCTGTATAAACAGTTGTGGTGTATTGGTTAGTTACTCATAAGATTAGGCATCCATTTGTATTAATGAATGTATATCATTTCCGTCTTTGGGGAAGCAAAAACTATGACGGAGTTCTGAACAAAACTTACGACTTTCCAGCTATAAAATAATTATCTTTTATTTATTAATAAGCTTAAATTCCGGTTCAGGCTGGACTATGATTCAAACAGTGTCCCTCAAAAATGAGCCCGAAATCATCCCAGTAAAGCTTCTGTTGATTAGATTCACTAAACTATGTTCTTTAGCAAGCAAATGAAAGCCGCTTTAGACTTCAGTGTGAATTAATTGATGAAACATTCCTAATCAGAGAGACATCTGAAATCTTTTTTTTTTTTTTTAATAACAGGCGGGAACTTGCCGATTAGGCATTGTCCCGTACAGCGGCCCGAAGGTGTGACCATTTTATTATGGGGGCACCCAGTGGGCGGTCAGCGTTACCCCCTATGAAGGGACGGACACAATGACAACCACGCCCAGTCGGGGATCGAACCCTGGCCGCCCGGAGTTGAACTCCAAACCGGAGTACGGTGCGTTACCCACCATACAACTCGGTCGGCACACATCTGAAATCTGCGTTTAGGTAGGTTAACTGTTTGTCCACCAGTTCAGCAGTGAATTTATTGCAATTCAATCCTCTTAAAAGAAAAATATCCAACTACATTTCGACATTTCTACCTTGGTAGCATTCATTCGATATTATTTGAAAAAAATCAAAGCCATTGATGCAAAATGTGATCACAGAAATAAACGTAAATTTATAATCAGAATAATAGTTTTGGAGAATAATCAATTTCTCAAATACGTTTTAAGAAATTAAAAATTCCGTGCTTAGCAAAAAACCACGAGGATATACAGGGTGGCTATAAATAAAGTTCCACTTTAAAACTGACAGAAAAGGAAAACTAATGGACCAAATTTTATCAAACTTGGTAATCGTGTAAAGGTGGTTATTGGAATTTATTATCCGCAGAAAAATTAAGTTCAAAAGTTTTCCCACCAGGGGAAAAATGGCGCCGTATGCAACATTGATAAACGAAATCAGACTTGAAGACATTGGTTTAAAATGTCCGTAATCGCTTTTGAAACGCGTTACAAAGCATGTTCGATGTGCGCGCCCACCATTGTCCGAAAGCAAATCGAATCGTATTATGGTTCTCAACAGCAGAACTTAGCATATCAGGAGTAATGTTGCGGACATGTCGGTGCATCGCACCTTGCAATTCCGCCAAATTGTTTAGATTATCACCATAAAGCAGTGCTTTTGAGATAACCCCACACCCAGTTTCGTTTTAGAAACGATTAGAAGCGATGTCTTCATGTCTTCTTTCGTTTACCAATATTGAATACAGCGGCATTTCCCACCCTGGTGGTGAGTTTTTGAACATTTTTTTCCGCGGATAATAAATTCCCATGATCTGCTTTACACGATTATCGAGCTTGAAAACATTTGCTCCAGTAGTTTTCCTTTTCTGGCCGTTTCAAAGTGGAACTTTAATTTTAACTCCCCCGTATACTAAGAAATTCAATGGAAATCGATCATTCATAGCTACCAGCTACTCGGAAATGTAACCAACCAGTTTTTTCAAACAGGAATTTTCGGCTTAAAATCTAGTATAATGTTCGAAGTCGGAGGGGTGAGCTGGTCCCTGTTCTTAAAAAGTACTTTTAAAATATACTGTGTAAGGAAGATGGTTGATTGTATTCCGCATCAGTTGGTAACTGGGATCGTTCTTCAGAGGACGATATTTTTTTCAAGTAAAATAGTATTCAAGGCATCTTGTGGTTTCTTTGAATGCACATTTGGTATACCATTGAGCATGGCATTAAAAGCCTTGGAGGTAGGTATACATGTCACAGAAATACATTAGTCTTGGAGCACTGTAGATTTATGAATACTCTTGTGGTACTGCCCACGTGATCAGCAGGCCCATATCTAAGTACCATTGCGTTTTGATAAGAAAAAAACTTATTGGTGAAGATAATATTTAGGCCTTCCCCTCCCCTCAGCATATATTTTATTAGGATCTGCAGCATTGAAATTGTTCATTGCATTATTCAATATTAACAAACGGACATTTTAAGGACTATTGTCTTCTAAAGTACCAAATTATTTGACAGAATGTTATGAAATTTTTTTAAATTTTTTCTAGAATTTTTTTATGTGATAGAAAAAAAATCACTTTACTGCAGCCTTATAATTCAACTGCCAATCTGAGGAAATCTTTGTCTCGCACTACATTTTGCAGTCGTTCTATTTCGAAAATTTTCTCATGGGTCTGCGATTGCTTGAACTATAAACTATTTACCAAAAACACAATGATTTTTCGGATATATAATTATTATTTTAAAGATTTTGCTCCTCCCATTTAAAGATTGCTGATGGCAAGTTAATTTATCAACTAACACGAAACAATGCAAAGTCAAAAGACAAAATCTTTTCCGGAAATGTTTTGATTCTTTATTTATTCTCGGACTTATGCATGGATCCTCTCACAATTCTTCGTCTAAGTATGTATACTGAAAAACAAAGGCTTTTACTAGTACAAGAAAGATATTTACAGACATAAACAATTAAAGGGGACTTGAAACGCCGAGCACGTAAGCTTTGGCTGACGAAATGCTCTGACTAATCAGCCATCGGGACTCTTCATTTTAGAAAATTTCATGTAAAAAAAAATGAATTTGTTTAGTATTTATTTATTTATTTAGTTGTTGTTGTTGTTTTCATACAACTTTAGTTCCTTCCTCGTTTCACTGATAAAAGCTAAAAAACAAAAAAATGTGTATGGAAGTCTTAACCACACCTGCATCTTATGTAATTTAAATAATATTACTACATCTTCCAGGCGCTGTAACTGGCAGTCTTCAAGGGTATTCTCCTTTGTTTTATTCTGTCGTGCCATTTGAATGAAGAGTGTTTTCAATTGGTTTTGATTTTATCAAACTTATTATAAAACGTCAGATCGAAAAGTGCAAATAGGCTCGCGGGGGAAATCACTATGCTTCAGCTAGTTAGTTTACTGGCGTATTTTCAGAGTTCTCTATGATTACCGAAGTTGATTCTCGACTGAATTGTTTTTATGCATAAAAATTGGCTTATAATGTCGTAAACAGCGTTTGCTTCGACAAAGATTTATTCCTTTGAGTTTTAATATACAAAAAAGTAAATTTAATATGCTGGAGAAAAATATTTTAATGTTCATCATGATAATAGCACGTTTTAACCTTGTCATTACGCATAAACCATGCGAAGAAAAGTACACTCCTTACTCAGATTATTGCGGTAATTACAGTTTATGTCAATTTGAGTTTCCCGACAATGTTCAAATGAATAATTTCGATCAAAATCAATGTTTAAAAAATATTTCGTTTAAAATAGCATACAATGAGGTTTTCAAAACAGCTTTCTCTCAATCAATATGATGGTTATTAATGTTTCACTATTTTGTTTTAAATAATAAACTGCTTGAAATTTAAATATCCAGTGTGCATTTTTCTTTTCTTTTCTTTCTTTTTTTCAATGATACTTGTCAACATAAATTTAATTTAATTTATGTTATTGTTCATGAGCCACATTTGCAAATTAAAACTGTTTCCCATTATAATAGTTAAACCTTAGATTACTGTATTGAGAATATTAAATACTTTTCTGAAAAAAAAGAGACATTTTGATTACGAATTGCAGTATGACAGAAAATGCTACGATGAATTTTTGTGTTATTCGGCTACTCTGGAGTTCAGTTTCATCAAAAATTCATGTTCTACTAGTCTAATAGTTAAAATTTTAATTTTGTTACTTGGAAACCGGTTAACTACGGTGTGAGATATTGATTTTAAAATTTCTCATTGGATAACACTAATGTCGGCATTTTCTCGCCAAATATTGGTAATACATCTTGTCGAGATTCAGTTTAGCAGACCCATCTTCGGTCTCCAATTTAGCGATATTTCGCCCAAAGTCGTCAAATTTGGTGGCATTTAGAGCGACTTTTGTAATATCGCCTATAATGTTTGCTTTCCTGTATAGCTTTAACATTAGGCAGTCGAGGGGTGGGAAGGGAAAGGAGTATTTTCTAGTGATCGAATTGCTTAGAAATTAAAGCACAGATCAATAATTAAAGTACCGTCAACTAAAGTACTTTGGCTGTTGCTTGGTTACTTTGGTCTAACACGAAAATAGTTTATTTCTTTTTGTACTGACCAAATAATACAAGATAAATAAGAGTTTTTAGATCTAAAAATACTTTGCACCCTGTTTGAAGGTAATTTAATATTTTAGTAGTATATTCAAATTTGTCTTATTGACGAAAGACAGTTTTGCAAATAAAAATAAATAAATAAAATAAAAATGACCTGTCAATTAATTAGCATAGAAGATTCTTAAACTATGGGTTACATTAGTACAGCATTTGCAATCTTTCAATTTTTCTGAAATCAAGTGAATGGATCAAAGTAGCCCCAAGTGTGGCTATTTTGGCCGAAACTTTAAAGATAGTAAATTAGTAGAAAAACGGAAAAGATATTTTTATAAAAATAGGGGAAGGCGGGGAAAGATCACGCATTCGGTAGGTGACGAATTCAGTATTTCTCTCAGGTATTCACAAATGGCAGCACGTCTTGGTCAGCATAATAAACACCTGGTGGTAAACTAAGACTAGCACTAGGACAGCCACCTGCACTTGCAGTTTAGAAAAGTTATAAACAAAAGTTCATTTTCCCAGGGTGTTCCCCAGACAGCACATAAGCTTAAATAAAGCTTGATATTTTTTTAATTTGACGTATTAATACAAGCTTGACAGTTCAATTCATTTTAAGCTTGCAGCAAGCTTGGAGAAGTCATTTGAACTGCCAAGTTTGAATACAACTTGATTACTGCTTGATTTGGAAAGCCACATCCACATAACAAATAATTTATCATCAGTCATAAATGTCCTTCACCATAGAATTAAAAAAAAAAAGATTCTATATTTCCAACTATGGAAATTCTTCAATATAAAATACAATTACACTACGAAATTGATTTCAAAATCAGTCGTTTGTCTCGATTTTGGAGAATATTGCCCGACATGAGTGTCGTGATATTGAAAATTTTAAAACGTGGGCTGCTTTATATTATGCTTATTTCCCTATTAGTAGAGTCTATAAATCACACATAACATTATTTTAATTTTGATTCAACCCATGGAACAATAAAAGAAACAGGGCATCGGCCACTGCTCCATCTCGCCAGAAAACGGCGTGACAACCATAACAGTCACTTCAAATTTTAGTCATATCAGCGTAACTCAGATAGGCCGAATGGTTAGGATGCTGCCCTCCCAAACCTTAGGTCCCGCGTTCGATCCCAGCCGCGGACGATTGATGGAAACAGATTAAAATAACTTGAAATTTCAGCATTGAGGGGAAAATGCGTGAAAAAATGAAATATGTGGGGCGAGTTAGCCGACGGGCGCCCCGTGTATATTTAGGAAATTTTTTAAGCTTGAATAAGCTTGATATGTCAAGCTTAATGCAAGTTGAGCAAGTGTAAACTTGAACACTTGATTCAAGCTTGCATTAAGCTTACACGCTTGAAATTTTCAAGCTTAATTCAAGTTTATAGACTTGATAAATCAAGTTTGATGCAAGTTTGCTGTGCTGTCTGGGTCGTCTAATTTTTGACCGTCTTAACGTAAGGTATCAAGATTCTACAATAAGTCTCTTTACGTTCTCGCTAAAACATTCTGCATTCTCAGCTTATTGTATACAAATTTACCGTAGATCCATGTTTAACGATATTTTAAACGTTGGTTTTGTAAAATTGGCGTGAGGGGGAAATATGACGAATTTTCAACGGGGAAAGATGACGAATAATTTTCAGCTCGTCATCTTACCCCACACACTTTTATTAATATATTTTCTCCAGTTTTCATTTCTTTTCCGTTTTTAAGGGCACAGAGGACATAACAAAAACAACTAAAGGCAGGTAATTGAAACTTTGAGAGAAGAGTGTGAGAAAGGAATTGCTGTCACTTCTCTTATCAGGAACTCCCATAAAACAAGCTTTCGAAGAGAAAAAAAAAAGGAACAAGAAGAGAAAGTGCTAAAAATACAAAAAAGATTGACTAAAAAGGGAAACAGAACGAAAGGAGCGAAGAAGAAACCACGACGTCATTTGAAATGTTCTTCATCTTCTGACGACGACTATTCTTATTCGATACCGTATATCGACACTGAAGATGATATGAACTTGGAAGATTTTAAACATGAATTCTGTATCATATGCGCAGAAGAAGGCAAATATGAACTTGTATCAGCGCTTAAAGTGGGCTCACACTGAGTGCTCCGGATGGGATAGTGAAGAAGCCAACCAAAGACCTTAACCCTTTGAGGCGCAACCCTTTCCCAATGCTGAAAAAAGGGCAGCCGTTGCCATCGCTCGACTTAACTACCAGCAAGAAGGCGGACGATCGAAACCTTTATCGCGTGCCACAGATCTAGAGACCCTTTTTTGACGATAGCTGGCTGTGCGTGCACAGCCAGCTGTCGTCAAAAGCTGTCGTCAAAATGGGTCTCTAGATCTGTGGCACGCGATGAAGGTTTCGATCGTCCGCCATCTTGCTGGTAGTTAAGTCGAGCGATGGCAACGGCTGCCCTTTTTTCAGCATTGGGCAATCTATCCAGGTGTTCTCTCATTCTTCCATTTTTCAGCAGATGTTAGTGCTGTTAAAAAGAATCCTGAGAATTTTTTGACGGGAAAGGACGTGCTAAAAAGTAAAGGATTCTCGCGGAGCTATGTCACCCGCAACTATTTTTATAGAAATCAAATCTATTCTTCGTGACTGGCAACAGTCAAAACGTCAGAGTTTGGTGTTCCCAAAGCGGGAACACTGCACGTTAAAGGATTGAAAATGATACCTGTGCATTTAAATATATTTTTTCTGTTTCTTATTAAAATTATTTGCTAAGAAAGTGTTCATGAATGTTCATTCCCATTCCGGGGTTGGTTCGTCATCTTACCCCATGGCTGGGGAAAGATGACGAAAATTACCTTTTTATGGAGAACCGTGGTTTTGCCTCCTAAAGGTTGAAACAGGCAATTGAAAAAATGCGTGGTGCAAGGCAAGACACGAAAGGAGTTATCACAAGGATCTCAGTTCCTAGTCTCATTCACAGTGGTCAGTAAAAATCATAGTTTCTTAAGTTCGCCATCTCACCCCGCCTTGCCCTATAGTTTACTTCCTTAATCCATGTTAATTGGTTAAAACTGGATGTTTAGAACCCATAAATTATATTTTATATTAACAGAAATGTTAGTGAAAACATGAAAAAGTGTCCCAAATTTCGGGTGACATTATTTTTGAATTATCATCAGTTTTAACTTTCTAAAAGAGAATGTGTGAATCTGCTGTCACTTAAGCACTAGTAAATTAGCATAATCCACCTCGCTTGTGCAAAATTCCATAGGTATGTATTCCGAAACGAGTAAAGAAATAATAAATGCGTCATAGAAGCATTGGTATACTTTGCAACAGAAGAGAGCTGCCAAGTCTCCGGATTTTTTGGGGATATTTCCCACCACTAATTTTTACTTACAAATTTATGCTTAAAATAAGTCCAAATATTTAATGCAAAACAGAGCTGTCTAAAAATTGTGGTGGGAAATCACCCGGAAAAAGCCGGAGACTTGGCAGATATGCAGAAGGAAAAGGAGTTCAATACCTTCTAGTTACGCTTAATATTTTTGAGCATGTGGGAAGAACAAATTTAAGAAGTAGACAACGAATCAGTAAAAAGTAAATTGTTAATGCAGAACGTACTTATTGATGTTTAATATGTATTAATGATATAGAAATGGAATTACATTAGAAAAGTCCTTAAGAGATTTTCGGCTTATAAGCTAAATAAAAAACCAAAAAAATAACAGCATTTAAAAATTACGAAATACAAACGTGTACTAGCTGTTGATTGCAAAGCGGGTATACTATAAACCATGAGAGAAAAACCATGAGAGAAAGCAGAAGAAAACAAACTCATGAGTTTCCGTTTATGAGTTTATTTCAAAACTTTAAGAAGATTCATATTTTAATATGAACGTTCATCAAATTTTGTAAAGAAAGAAAGAGCATTGAACTTTTATTCTCAAGTTAAGGTCATTAACAGAAGTAATTCATATTGAAATAAGAAATTTCTATTCACGGAGTGAGTTTCACATTGAAGCCTTTTATTTAGAAACAGACAACGCGTGTGGCATCTTTCCCGGCTGCAATAAATAAATTACATTTTTAATTCAAATGTGAACTTTATTATTTCTTTCGAGGAAATAGAAGTTTATTTTCGTAATCTCATTATTAAGCAAGTTTGCTTTTAATAAATTTGTCTCGGTGTACGATAAATTTTTATCGTCCATAAATGCTTCAAAAGCACTTTGGTGTTTTTAAGATTCGTTTATACATTTCATATTTATTTAAGTAAAATAATTGCGTAAAACTAATATAAATTACCTTTATAAGTCATCTATTTTTTAAATGTTGGGTTTTAAAGTCTAATTCTTTATCCGTGGTATGGCGATTAAGAACATATGGTATTTATCTGATTCGAATAAACTGTCGGTTAAGAAATTGAATTATAGAATTCTGTAGTCTAAAGCCATGAAATTTTTTCAAGCTTGAAGTAATAGGTATATATTTTTCAAAAGTAGATCCGGAGATATAGTGATATTACTATTATTATTATTATTATTTTGTAAAACCGTACCTTTAAAGTTTTTTTTAAATCTGGAGTCATAATCGTTTAACTTATTAAAATATTTTAAGCTCAAGTCCGAGCAACTAAACTATTAAAGCTGGGAGCCTGAAAGATCTACTTTTTAAACTGAAGCCAAAGCGATTTAATTTTAAAACTGGATCGCTGTTACTTTTAGTCCCTTGGGTACATTTAACAACTAACTTAAGTAATAGATGACGAGTATGTTTCGTCATTCAAACTAGGACAAAATCAAACATGCTCATTCTTGTTCATGACAAGACATTTGTAAAAATTATAAGCGGACGTTTCTTCCAATCAGGATTGCGAATTTAGTCACTTTGTGACTAGAATTTTTTATTACGTAGCTGACAACTTGTATAGTTTTTCCGGAAGATTACCCCCCGCTAATTTCTAACTGTTTTCTTATACATTAAAATTTTGTATTTGTTTTAACGCAAGATCACAAAGAAAAAAAGATAGAGGTGCTTAGTACGGTACTGCGGTTTACAGTTTATCGGAATAGTACGTTTTTTCCGGAAGTAGTATCTTCCGGACAAACCGTAGACGGTGCAGCTATGCCATTATATCCATTCCAAAAGCAACAATTTCTTCAAATAAATCCGTAGCCAAATAATTAATTTGAGATGGAATCCAGAGACGTGTAACTTTCATGTGTTGCCGGATTTATTTAACTTTCAAGATGGAGTTTATGTGTCGGAGTCTATAAGCTAAAGGTGTTCTTTGCCAACATATAATTTTTTATAAGTTGCCGAACCCATTTAACTTTTTAAGATGTAACAGAACTTCAAAAGTAAAATTTTGCACTAGACAAACCTTTAAATGATAGGTGGAGCTGTGACACAAATCCTAAATTTTTAAAACTCCTTTTTGGGTTTAGTAAATCGTGCGCCCTTCCAATGCAATATCTGCGAAATGAAACTTTGTGAAAATATTAATTGTAGCTCTGTTTAGTTATCAGGACAGCAAATCCCAGTTTCATTTGCTCCCTTGACCATCTGTAAGGCATTGAAACTGTTAAATGTTAAAAATATATTAAAGAGTCGCTTGGAGTAATAGGGACGTCAAGTATAGGAAGTATAAGATAGTATCTTTAAAGTATGATATTAACCCTTTATAAGGCGACTTTATGTGCAGGGAGTTGAAAGTACTTCGGATTTTTCTGGCCCATTTTTTAGGATTAATTCATGTATTTTCTCTCTACTGTAATATCCCAGGTGAAAATTGGAGAAACAAGTATTAAACATAGAAATTTTGCTGGAGAGTACATTATTTATTCACAAAATCAAAGTCGGAAAAATACCTGCTGCTTGTACACGGAACTAAACGCAGAAATATATAATTAAAAACGATTATTCTTATGCTCAATTTTCGAGTCATTAATCGAGCTTTCTTTAAAATTACGAATGAAAGAAAAGCTCATAAGCCAAATATAATTTAGAGTCTAGATGTATGGAAAAAATATGCACCCAATATGATTGAACAAAAATCAGAAAATTCACTAATGATAATTGATTTCTGTATATTTAATAGACTGTAGGTGGTAAGTATTCTTACCACGGCCTTATAAAGGGTTAAAACTTTGAAAATAATAATGCAGAATTTTCTGAACCGTCTCGGGCAGAGTAGCCGGTTCCTTTAGCTTGACGTAGCTAATATAGTGCATGTGAGAATTTTCTTATACTGTGAACCGTCCAGGTAGGTATATTAGGAGTTTCGAAAAAGAAATTTCGTAGGGAAAAGAAAACGAAAACTTCCTAACATAAGGTGGAGCTGTAGCAATATACACCTGTCCCTCGATTGACACAGCATTCTATTTACACGACTTTGCTTTTACTCGGTTTTTAAATTAACCCTTTAACACGCAATGTGTCCGCTCCGGGAACGCCAAACTCTGACATTTTGACTGTAGCCAGTCACGAAGAATAGATTTGATTTCTATAAAAATAGTTGCGGGTGACATAGCTCCACGAGAATCCGTCACTTTTTAGCACGTCATTTCCCGTCAAAAAATGGTCACGATCATTTTTAACAGCACTGATATCTGTCGAAAGATGGAAGAACGCGATAACAGCTAGATAGATTGCCCAATGCTGAAAAAAGGGCAGGCGTTGCCATCGCTCGACTTAACTACCAGCAAAATGGCCGACGATCGAACCGTTCATCGCGTGCCACAGATCTAGAGACCCTTTTTTGACGCAAACGTTCATCGTGTGCCACAGATCTAGAGACCCTTTTTTGACGCAGCTGGCTGTGCGGCACAGCCAGCTGTCGTCACGCGATGAACATTTGGCACGCGATTTAGTGTGACGCAGCTGGCTGTGCTCGCGCACAGCCAGCTGCGTCAAGAAAAGGGTCTCTAGATCTGGGGCACGCGATGAACGTTTCGATCGTCCGCCATCTTGCTGGTAGTTAAGTCGAGCGATGGCAACGCCTGCCCTTTTTTCAGCATTGGGAAAGGGTTGCGTCTCAAAGGGTTAATAAAAGACAGGTGGGGATATCTACATAAATAAAATTAGATTTTTGTCTGTATATTACTTGGGATTGAAAACTTTTGCGATTTCTGTCCGTTTCAAACACCTGGAGCCTCACCATGGCACAGTGCTTATGCCACTGAAAATGGTAGACGGCCGAGGTGTGAAGGTCCCGGGTTCGGGTCCCATCGCGCGGCTGTCGATCTAACTTTCTGGAGTTTTGGTAGGTTTTCTCCAGATGTAACGTGAATACGCGTTAGAACCCCTTAGAAAGTCCTCCTACCAAGGCACCCCCCATCCTAGGCAGATACCCCGCGCGCAGGTTTGCCTTAAAACACAATACACACACACACACACTCAAATACCTGGAAACCAAGTACGACCGTCGGAAATAAATATGCCTGTCTCTCGGTCTGTCGTTTTATCTGTAACGCTTCTTTTGTTCGCTCATTAAGTAAAAAAGAGTGAAGCAAATGAAATAAAATTTGATCACATGATAGGTGGTCACCGAACTTTTACACTATTTCCTTCGCGTTTTTAAAATTTTTGATTAGATTATGAGATTTTGCAAAAATCGTTTCAAACTGAGTAAAGTTTTGTTCGTTCATTACACGGTAACGACTCAGACAATGAAATGTAATTTGGTGAGCTGATAAATTGTCACTCAATTAAACTATAGTCGTTGAATATTTTGAAAATTTGGATTCAATTTTTCAATTTTGCAAAAATGTGATTAAAAATCTGTATTTGTTTCCTCATCCCGTGTAAGCCACTGAAGCAAATGATATAAAATTTAGCATTATCATCGGTGGTAACTTAAACTATAGGTGTCGAAGTCTTCAAAAATTTTTAATAGATTTTGAGTTTTAGTGAAAATTGAGAAATGTTTCTTCCATCCTTGAAAATGACAGTGGAATGGAATGATAAATGGACTTATATTAGATGGCAAGCTATATAGATGCCAAAATAGTTTAAATTTTTCACAGATTTTCAGAGTTTATGAAAATCGTGTAAATGTTTGTTCTCGCATCCCTGAAAAGTGACTAATGAGAATAGAACGCAATTTGGTAACATGGCTGGCAGCGACTGAAATAATAAATGTCGATTTTTTCAAAAATATGAATGAATTTTAAAACTTTGCAATTTTGTTTTTTTTTGCGGGGGGGGAGCATTACTTTTATTCTACTGGTAATTTAATAGTCTGGAGGTAATAAAATTGTTAGACATTCAATTTAAAATATTTGGACAAATTTTTATTGAATGTTTATTTGTTTTTTTTTAGATTTGAAAATTATGCAAATTTTTCTTGAAGCATAATATTAAGATATCTATAATGAATCAAACAAAATTGAGTTGCAAGCGAGGAATACCTCTTAACTTTAAAAATTCATTCCACTAAAATATAACGCCAATTTTGAAAATAAAATGTTTTCTCAATTGACAGTTTCCTCATCACCTAGCTACTCTCTAACCTGTAATCTTTTATCAGTACACAAAAGTAATAACTTTGCTTCCTATACTTTTGTCCATATATTAATTCCATTCTTTGTACTTGTAAAATGTAAACGAAAATTCAGGCTTTTTGAAATCTGCATTTCATACTCAACTGTCAACTTCGGGTACTTCAGCTAATTTTGACTATTTTGATCATTTATTCGAACATATCCTATTTAGTATGAATTCTTTGTGTTGCTTTACAGTTTCGGTTTACGAGTTTTTCAGGAATATACCACATCGATAGAGGAATGAGTGTTTCTTTCCTTTCAATTGGAATCGGAGCTATTTAACTACTTTTAGCAAGAGCCGATCTAATAAATTTATAAAATAGGAGCAGCAGTCAGCACTGTATAAGTTTTTAGCCGGGGACGTATAAATGTTTAGCTTGAAAAAAGTTTTTTTAACTTTCTAAGCCCTTTTTTGTGGTTAAGGGGATTAAAGGTTTCAAGTAACATATTTCTTAAATCATATAAAACTTATTGTACTTTATTATAAAAAACTGTTTATAAAAAAGGTGTATAAAACTGCTATTATAAAATAGTAAGAGTGAACCATTGTTCTTCCAGCATTAGCCGGAGCCGAGTAATTGTTTTCTATAGAGCAGAATGCGTGTACCTTTTTAGCAAGGAGTTGTAGTTTTATAACTTTTCAGTAGAACGAGAACAGCATATATATATATATATATATCTTATATTTATTATTACGATTTTTTTAAGCTGGAGTATGACACTATGAAATTTTCTAATATAACGACGTAGTTATGCAATATTTTAATATGAAGCCGGAGCTATGAAGCCATTGAATCTGGAATCGTGTCCATTTGTTTTAAGCAGTAGCTTTATTCCTATACTTTTTAATCATAATTGTTCAAATAAGACCCCAACCACGCAATTTTTTAACTTTAATTGGAACAAGCACGTATTTTCGCGAGCCGCAATTTTCGCGAAAATGAAGATACCGGTGATTTCGCGAGCTGAGAATTTCGCGAATTTTATATGAATAGAACCGAAAGTTGAAAAATCCCAAAAGTACCTAAATATAGAACCCCCTTTTGCATAAGGCATTTTAAGAAACTTCCGTCCGAAAAGTTCATCCCCTCCAGTTCCCCATTTTTAATGGCTTCAAAGAACCTGGTATAAATATTGTAAGGGAATGAGCTGCATTCTATTCATTGTATTATTGTTTTACAGTCAACTCCGGTTATAGTGAACCGCTGGGAACCATTAAATTTCGTCCACTATATCCGAAGTTCGCTAAAACCGAAACGTCCCCATGGTGAACAGATATACTGTACGTGAATCGGGACTAATGGTTTGCGTTCACTATAACCGAAAGTTCACTATATACGGAGTTAGAAACAGTTGTATAGTATTCAAGAAAGTTTTGTAAGAAAGAGTTTGTAACTGTGCAATAAATCATTAAATTTTGGTAAGTGAATAATTTCTGATTTTTTGTTATTATTTGAAGCGAAAAAAAAAAATCTTTCGCGAGGATTTAATTTTCGCGATTATGACGGGCTCGCGAAAATCCCGAAAATTAAAGCCTCTCAAAAATAAGCGCTTTTACAGTTTTTTTTTTTCTTCTGAAGGAAGAGCTATATAAATTTTTAAATAGAATTTGGAGACACAGAATTTTAAGCTATAACTGTAGATATGCAATTTTCTACACGGGAATGTATTTATTTGACCTTTAAAGCAAAAGGGGAATTTTATATGAATAGAACCGAAAGTTGAAAAATCCCAAAAGTACCTAAATATAGAACCCCCTTTTGCATAAGGCATTTTAAGAAACTTCCGTCCGAAAAGTTCATCCCCTCCACTTCCCCATTTTTAATGGCTTCAAAGAACCTGGTATAAATATTGTAAGGGAATGAGCTGCATTCTATTCATTGTATTATTGTTTTACAGTCAACTCCGGTTATAGTGAACCGCTGGGAACCATTAAATTTCGTCCACTATATCCGAAGTTCGCTAAAACCGAAACGTCCCCATGGTGAACAGATATACTGTACGTGAATCGGGACTAATGGTTTGCGTTCACTATAACCGAAAGTTCACTATATACGGAGTTAGAAACAGTTGTATAGTATTCAAGAAAGTTTTGTAAGAAAGAGTTTGTAACTGTGCAATAAATCATTAAATTTTGGTAAGTGAATAATTTCTGATTTTTTATTATTATTTGAAGCGAAAAAAAAAATCTTTCGCGAGGATTTAATTTTCGCGATTATGACGGGCTCGCGAAAATCCCGAAAATTAAAGCCTCTCAAAAATAAGCGCTTTTACAGTTTTTTTTTTCTTCTGAAGGAAGAGCTATATAAATTTTTAAATAGAATTTGGAGACACAGAATTTTAAGCTATAACTGTAGATATGCAATTTTCTACACGGGAATGTATTTATTTGACCTTTAAAGCAAAAGGGGAAACTTTAAAACTTTCAAGAGGGAGTTATATAATTTTAAAGGGTGAGACAAAGCAAAAGTTTATAATTTGGAACTAGAACTATATAATTTTTAACTGGTTCTAGAGTTGGATTTTTCATGGTAGAGCCAGCGCCACTTAAGTTTCAAGCTGTAACTAGAGCCTAGTAAATTTCTAATTGGACGGGGAGATCAAGTAACTTTTAAGGTTGAGTCAAATTCCTTCAATTTTTAAGCCCTCGACATGCGCCTATTTTTTTCACCTAAGTCAAATAACATGACTGGCTATAAATTAAAACTAACTTATAGTAGTGCTAATAATCCCTCACATATCTGAAGACGTCCTGTAAAAATATTTCACTTCAAAATTAAAACGACACCGGTTTCATATTGTTAAACGAATTCTGCTAAATTGCGTGTTTTTTAACAAAAAGAATATTTCATTTCAGCAAAAATCTAACTAAACGTATAACACCTGAAAAGATAGCTAAACACAATGGACTGCATATTGATAGCACGTGTCGAATAAACCAGTCTTACGGTTGAATGCGAAAATTACCTTTCTCGTATTTCTATTACTTTTATGACTTCCATATTTACTTTCATAAAAATACTCTCGAGAGAGTTAAATGAACTTTTTTAATCTACCATCTAAATAACACTTTTTTATTTGTTTGTGTAAATGAACTGAAGGTGAAGTCATTCTATTCATACTGGAGATTAAAAAAAATTCTAAATATTTTCACATTTTTAATTAAATGTAGAAAACAATGTGAACTCTCCAGTTTCTATTCAAAGGTTTATTGACACTTACTACTTGGTTATGACGTATTATGTAATTTTGAAAGAGTTCATTCACATTTAAAGTCCTTGTGTACCACTGTAGCTGAAAGATTGGATTTGCGTTTCCACTAAAAATGGTTAAATGTTCTACGCATTTATTAAAATAGGAAAAATGGTTGAACATTTACAATTCTTTTTTTTTTAGATTTTTCACCTGACTTGATTGATTTCTTTTCATCATTTGAAAATATCGAAAAAATTTTAACGTGATATATTGAGGATACAGGGTTATCAAGATGGCTACCGAGCAAAATGAATTTTTTTTCTTTTTAAGTAAATAATGATAGAAGGTTTAGCAATAATATTAAAATTATATACTTACTAATATTATTAAGCAATAACATCGTAGTTTAATTACAATAGTGAACGTAATTTGTAATTTTGCTTATTGTACAAAAAATGACGATACTCTCCCCCCCCCAAAAAAAAAAATTTTTTTAATTACAAAAAAAAATTATTTTTAAATAAATAAAAAATTCGCCAAGTTGACGCCTATAGTATGTTTTGAGACAGACCCAATATGTTACAAGGATGTCATGTTAAATATTGCATGAGGGAACAAGAAGGGAAGAAAAAACTCATCGTATTTTTGATGTCGTCAACTTTATTAGATTTCCTTCTGAAACGTCCAGCAAGGGGTCTAACCGCTAACCTCCGTTACCGTAAGAACACGGAAAGTGAAGCAGCATCGGCTTGGCCAGTGCTTGGGAGGGTGAAAGCCTTTCTCGTCTGGGTTGCTGTGGGACCGTGTACGCTGATGGGAGGTGGTACACATACAACCTGCTCGTGGCTCCAAAGTGTCTTATGTTCAAACGATTTCTCTGCAGGTGCCGATTTCAGGTGCTAGCTCTCGCATCTGGAATAGGTTCAAAATTAGGAGACTACGAAAATGTATTGTTTTACTTCGTTAAGCACTCCCTATTATTCTTTATAGTAATTTTTGCCAGAAGGGCCAAGAACATATTAAACAGAAAGTTCAATCACGGCCACATATTTTCATTTGATATTTGTAAACAGAAAATTGATTTTTTTCTTTTTTTCGAAGACAAAGGGAGACTTGGGTAAATAATATCAGTCAAATGTAATATTTCATACTTCATTCTTGACATAGTTTTTACAACAGTCCAGATATGTAAGTATGATGCAGCACCTTCTAATAATTCAAGGACAGAAACTACAAAGAAATCAGTTGAGATATCTGCATCTTTCTTTTTTCATCACAACATCTCTTTCATCATCCATCATTTCATCATTCTCACAACATCTTTCTTTTTTCTACGAGAGTAAAAAGTTTTTTCGTTAACCTTTTGCTTCTAGTACACAATAGGTAAAGTATGACGATTTACGAGACTTATCAATATGTGTCATACATATATCCTTTTTTTTTACAGTGTAAACCTTTAGTTTTTTACTGTTACACATTCCAGTCTAATCGAATTAAAATTTCAAAATGGAATAAGGTGTCAATTCTAACTAGAGATCGTAGGAGAAATTGCAACATTTTTATCACTAGTAAAAATGTGGCCCATGTGACGTGTACAATCAGTGAATGTCATTATGAATGTCGAAACTAGTTTTCTGAGAGATTTTCTTAATAATATCAATAATTTATTTAAATGTGTTTTTTTTTGTTCTATCAGTATTAAGTTTCAGAAGATTTAATTAGTTGCCATAATGAAGTCTATTTATTACTTAGCATTGTCTCTATTACGTAACCCATTGGAAAATACAATTCTTCTGCAGAATAGTTAGAAATGTTTTACCAAATATATTTTCACTTTCAGTAATATAAATTTACAGTAAAATCCTGACTATACGTCCCTCCCCCTCCCCCGATTTTTTGGAAGGAAGGCAATACGTGTAGGGATGGACGCAAGACGAAAAATAAACGTCTCGCGTCTCGCAAAATAGCCTAAAAGCTTGTCTCGTCTCGCAAAAATTGCTATATCGTAATGTTAAAAATGTGTGTCTCGTCCCGCGTCCATCCCTAAATACGTGCACTGCTACGAATTGTGACGTCATCGCAGGGAGGGCGGCTTATAATCGGAATTGTTCGTAAAATCCCGATTATAAGGCCCTCACCCTAATTTAACTGATTTTGAATTTGCAGAAGAGGGGCTTATAATCGGGATTTTACGGTATATGTTAATATTGCTCAATGAGATTGTTACAACTAACTTAGGATTGGAACAATTGTAACATCATGCACTGACGTATGTGCATTAGAATTCTACTTGCGCGTGAACTGTGATTATATAATTGCAATAATTTCATTTATGTTAATATTTGCAAAGATTCTGCGATGTCTAGCTCAAATTTACATTGAGTTCTTCACTAAAGTTACGTAAATATTGATCTCATGTAATTTGCAAAAAGCACTTAATAATGATGTCCCTAATATTAAAAAGAACTTTTAAAATTTAAGCCAAAACTAAAATATTGATTGCATTTAATTAACTTTTAAAATGTAATTTATAAAAGCTTAGTGATCGAAACTATGTTTGGATGACATGCATTTTTGTCGTATTAGTTATGAATAGTTAAATAGTATTTTATAAACTCATAACTAGAAACACGTACAAATTTAATTTCAATCAGAATCATACCTCAAACCCCAAAAAGTAAATTTTGGTTCCATTTGGATTAATGGTTTTGAAAATAAAAGTTAATACGATTAAAACTGAGCTTCACTGGCAGTATGTTATATTTTCCCATTTTGCCTTTCGTAATGCTCAGTTTCACAGTAGGAGCTAAATATTGAATTAATCCCCATTTGTAAACTCGCTAAGTTTCACTGTAATATCGATACAGTCCCATTTGAAACCTCGTTCAAATTTCGCCGTAGATCAATGAAATTTCATAGCGGGTAATTGAGTCTCAAAAAAAACGATTGAACCAATAATGCTAAACGAAGTTTTGTGTTGGAATTCGGAAGTTAACAGAATTTTAGATAAATGAACGCCCCCCTCAGAAAATTAAAATTCACGAAGAAAAAAGAATTTTTGTGATGATTTGAAGTCATTTTTAAAACAATTTAAAATGTAAACATCACACAAGTTCAGATTTTCCTCCTTACTTTTCATGCACTGAAAGTCGCCCTCTCTATATGTATACAGTAAAGCCTCTAGACGGTTTTAATAAAGAGTGTTTAAGTTATGGAGATGCTCAAATTTGGAAATTTCAATATTCAGCTTGTCAACTTTTAAGTTGACCGACCTTTATTTAAACAACCATTTGTCTTAGATGCATAATTCCAGTTACAAAAGTGGTCAAAATTTTATGCAGAATGAAGATATTAATAGTTTGAAGCGCAGAAAAAAAATGAGAAAAATACATAATCCAAATTTGCATTCAGTCTCCTGGTCCCTACATTAATATTTATGTAGGGACCAGGAAATCTTTCTCATGCAAAAATATTGCAAACGCAAGACATTCATAAATAGAGATATATCGCCCAATAAGAAGAACGAGCTTTTAGAATATGTATGATCATGACAGAAGTGTCATGATGCAAGATTTCCCTAACTTGTCATGATCACTTGTTATGAAAAAAATGATCATGACGAGTTAGGTAAATCTTGCCCTTACAAAAACACTGCTAACATAAAAAGTCAGATAGCTATACGTCCAATATTCATCGAGATGTGAAGCATGGCGTTTTGTGACTCAAACCACTTTACACAAGTCTTCCTTTAAACAGATTTTCAAGGGCCGCACTCAAAATGAAATAGAAAAATACAAGCCAATTAGTTTGAATAATTATTTGTAAATCAAACTTGCTTCTGCGTTCTATCAGTAGCTACAATAAACTGTGGATACTGAACTCGTTAACCAGAGAGATCAAGGGTGTTATCCGCTCAAGCCAAAATCATTGTTCAGATGTAATAACAGGTAAAAAATTTGTGGATCTCTCACGTCGACCATTATCTGACTTACTACACGAACATGTTTCGTTTGCAGACCTCACCAAGATGTGGCCCAAAAAGAATTCCCCTCTCGAACACGTCTATACATAATATGTTTCAAGATATCATTTAGGTTATGGAGGACTGGTAGAACGGCTTCATCGGATTTAAATCTTAAAGATTTCTTTCTTTGGGACTTTTAAAAGAGCTAGGTCTACGAAGTAGAATCAGTGAGATGAGTAGATTTATAGAATCACATTTTACACGCTGTCAGACGCATCACGCTCGTGGCTGACGAGAAAGACAGGCTGCGGTGCTGATATTTTGGTCATACCCTTTTGCCAACTAAGAGTCATGTGACCTAGGGGGTGTAGCCATCTTAATCCGAGATAGATAACAAAAGAATGTGACCAAAATGTCAGCACCGCAGCCTGTCTTTCTCGTCAGCCATGATCGCGCTTGTAATGCTGAGGAAAGTTCAAGAGAAATATCAGTCACGTGTCTTTCTATGTATTGTAGTCCGAGGAAGACACTTGGAGCTCTTGTGACGAGAAAGTGAAAAATAGGAAAATTTATCAGTTTCAGATTGTTCATTTCTATTATGTTTTATTTTTGTTTGAGTTAATGCGCGAGAAAGAAATACTACTGTACTGTTATTTTGAATTACTCTATTAATATTGACTGAGCTGCCGACCGGATTGTATGGTGGGTAAAGCACCGTACTACGGTTTCGGGTTCAACTGCCGGCGGTCGGGGTTCGATCCCCGACTGGGCGTGGTTATCGTTTGTCCCTCCCTACATAGGGGGAGACGTTGGTCCACGTACTAGATGCCCCTAATAAAGTGTCAAACGAGTTCGGATCTCCGTACTACATAGGGGGAGACGTTGGTCCACGTACTAGATGCCCCATAATAAAGTGGTCAACAATTCCGGATTGTATGGTGAGTAAAGCACCGTACTACGGTTTCGGGTTCAACTGCCGGCGGTCGGGGTTCGATCCCCGACTGGGCGTGGTTATCGTTTGTCCCCCCCTTCATAGTGGGAGACGTTGGTCCACGTACTAGATGCCCCATAATAAAGTGGTCAACAATTACAGCCCATTGTGGCCAAATCCTTCTAAGGCAGCGGCCGACCACTGGAAAAAGAAAAAAAAAATATTGACTGAGCTTGTGAATTGTGTTTTAATGTATCATACAAACTATAAATCTCTTTTTCAATACCTGTAATTAGGCAAATATATGTTTTTTCCTTGAACAACAATACTTTTGCCATGATCATACTTGTTCGAAAAGCTCGTTCTTCTGATTGGGCGACATGTTCCCAGCTCCATTTATGCACAGTCCCATACAATGCGCTAAAACTTTGAACCCGAATTTCTCGGTAAATATTAATCGAACCACTGTCGAACCTTTTGTGTTTGCAAGGATTTACTAAATATGAATGTAAGGGCTTGTCGCCTGCACACAAATTTAGATAGTCTATTTTTTTAATATATTTTTTCCTCTTCAAAATTTTAATGTCTGCGCTCTGAATCTAATTTTAACCATTTTTGTAAATGTAAGTATGCATCTAAGACTGGCGGTTGCGAAAATAAAGATAGACCAACTTTTACGTGAATATACTGCATATATTTCTACCGGGTGATCCAAAATACGTGACACATACAGCGATTATCTCTTAAATCATGAGTGATCGAAACACATTTCAATTTTTAAAAAGTTACTCGAATGAAGAGCAGCTTTCACATATAGAATTTCCTTTTTATAAGGGGTATATAAATATTAAAATAGATAATTTAATTTTTACACGGGGTCTTTCCTTTCCTAGCACTTATATTTGTAAAAAATATTGCTCTGTGCCTAAAAAGGTAAACAGAAAAACTCCAGGCCTCCGAGTGGAATAGTTACCGAGATGTTATTATAAGTTTAAAATAATGACTTATACTACTGTAAAAGCACTTATTTTCGCGAGCCGTAATTTTCGCGAAAATGAAGATATCGGTGATTTCGCGAGCTGAAAATTTCGTGAATTTATATGAATTGAACGGAAAGTTGAAAAATCCAGAAAATACCGAAATATAGAACCCTTTGTGCATAAGGCATTTTAGGAAACTTCCTTTTGTCCGAAAAGTTCGTCCCCCCCTCCCCCCATCCCCATTTTGAATGGCTTCAAAGAAGCTGGTATAAAAATTGTAAGTGAATGAGCTGCGTTCTATTAATTGTGCTATTTTTTTATATTCAAGAATTAGTTGTATAGTATTCAAGAAATAATTGTAAGAAAGAAAGTTGTGAAGAAAGAGTTTGTGCAATAAATGTGCATTAAATTTTGGTAAGTGAACAATTTCTGATTTTTTATTATTATTTGAAGGAAAAAAATTATTTCGCGAGGACTTAATTTTCGTGATTACAACAGACTCGCGAAAATTAAAGCCTCGCGAAAATAACTGCTATTACAGTACTTTACTGCTGTATTGGCGTCCGTTTTGTGTCGGGAAAAAAAAATTTAGGGGACACGTTATGAGTTGATAAAAGTTCTTCTGATTGGGCGACAGAAAACTTAACTCTTAATAAGTTACTTTTGTTGGAAAATGACGATTAAATTCATTAAAGCTCGTGAAATTTATAGATTTAGTTTTACCCCAACCGATCGGTATTACCCAATGAAAATATCGATAATTTTGTCTTCAAGCTAAAAAAGGATTGCAAGCATTTAAAGGCAGTTGTCGAATGACCACTAACATAAATTAACGTCATTTGAAAAGTAATTACATTTTTCTACTTTTTGAGACATTAACTTTTGATTTGGCTACAGATGCTTAAGTCTTAAAGTTCCGATATCTGAGAAACTTCACTCTGAGAACTGGGTTTTTTTTTAAACTTAACTCTAAATATATTTAACTGCAAGTTACTGTAAACTTTTAATATCTTTAACTGTAAATTACATAATGTGCGCGTGTGTGTATAAACAAGCAAAAAAAATATATTGCTTTTTGGGTAAAAATATCTGATGTATTGCGCCTTTTTTTCATCCTTTTTTGATAATTTTTCAGTATTTTACTTCGTTTTATTAATTTGCCATTAAACTGCATGGTATTTTCTTGGACATCAGTATCATTACTTGCTAACCGATTTTTTATCTTTAGAGATTTCGTGTTCAGATTATTTTTACGGTAGGCTATTTTCCTTTTTGAACAATAAGGTGGGAACGATATCTTGACAAGAATTTGGACAAAACTAATGAAGATTGATTACGTATATCCGTAATACATTTAATTACAACGTCGAACGGCTTCTTGGCGCCTTGCTTTCTAATTTCCTCGTGTACAAAAGGAGCTGTTTTGCACATTCCGCTTTTACTAGAACATTATCACCTACCACGTGTATTAAAAAACTGCATGTTTTTCGAAAAGAATTCGATGCATGGGCGAAAGAAAGCAAAACTTATAAATTTTTCACGAAGGTAATTAATTACCATTGACATATAGCTATTTACCTTGGAGAAATACGTAGAATGTTGCTAAAAGGTCATTGAGAAAGTGTTCAGAATTTAGTTGGAAGATATTTTAACATCATGCATGTACGAATGAAAATTCATAGCAGATAAATCAAAAATGTTAAATGTGATTTTATGAATTTACCAACGTCAAAAGAATAAAACCTCTTTTGAGATGATAAATTGTAACTTATAATCGAAACCGAATGCAGAATTATCTATAGCCATATGAGAAAAAAACTATAATTCTTCATGATACCTCAATTTACTTCGAAAGCACAAAATATCTGCAATTTTATTTAACGAAATCTTTCTTAAAGCTCAGTCTTGCAGGATACATTTTGTCAATTAATTAAAATAAATAGCTGGTTTCTTATGTCATCCATAATGCCATCTAACTCGGAAAAATCCGTATCTCTACATACGTTGTAATGTTATAATGCACAATTGAGGGAGAAGGTGTGTGCCAAGCGAAGAACTGTGGTGAATCGGGATTGGTGTAAATCATCTGCAAATTCAATTTAGTTTTTAATGTGTAAAAGTTTTCTGTATAATCTATGTAAAATTTATTGTGCTTTTAAGGTCTCCGTTCTTACTTTCTTTTTTTTTCTTGTCTACTTAACAGTCCGGAATACAAAAATGATGAACAGATTTGTAAAATGGCACGATAGACTATAATGCGTCCATAATTGTACGCATTTCCATGCATCTGTGCACAGCAAAACATATGCCAGAGAGGAAGAGCGAACGCAAATAATAATAAAAAAAACCCTTCCAAGCTTAAAAAAAAGAAAAGAGAAGAATACGGCTCATCCCGTCCGACTCATCTGAAGATCAGAAAACTCCTCCTGAGCAACATCTCTGAGGATCTGAACCAGTAAACGCTTGGAGAAGTAGCCAGTCTTCTCAGAGAGAGTATTTCTCGTTCGGTAGGCTTACCCCTTCCCTCCCTCCACCCTTTTTCCACCAAAGTTGACGGACATCTTCAGCCACCAATGGTAGGTCTACCCGTGCCTGGTCCAGCCTAGGTATAAAAGCACGGTACCAAGAATGGTATCGAACATTTGGTGGCTTATCTCTTTAAGTGTGCGATCGTAGAGAACGGAAGCGATCTGTGAATGGTTTTCGACGCAGCCGAGATTCAAGCCGTATTGAGGGGTAAGTTCCTCTTGGATATTCGATAATAGTTAGAAGCGTTTCAGCCCGTTCATGGCATTAATTAAATTCTATTAAGCAGTTTTAGGGATATTTAAATATTTTTCAATTATTTATAGTTATTAGATGTATTGAAAATATTTTCGTCGGAAAAATATTTTTGAATTTTTGAGATGTTTTACAGAAACTTAGCGCAACTTTAAAATGCAATAGAATGCGTTCCCACTTATATAGTACATTAGTTTGTACATATTATATTAGTTTATAGCTATGTTTTTATATTAAATATATGTTAATAAAAATAAATGTAAAATTTATATTCATTTAAAATTACAAATTAGTTAAATTTCAATTGACGGTCATAGCAGATTTTGATCGTTGCGCGATAGTTTTATTAAACAAATACTGATATTTATCAACTTCATAGGAATGTAGCATTGCTACAACAAACAGATTTGTGTCAATTTTTTATAGAAAATGTGTGTGTAAATTTATTTTTTTATTTAAATCCAGCGAATTAGGATATCTATTATTCGAAAACTATTTGTTATTACGCGAGCTGTGTTTTGCATTACTTGCACATGAAATAGTGTAGAATTTTTTACTTAATATTTCTTTCATTATTTGGATACTTCAATGAATTGTTTGTTTTCCGGTATTTAATAAAATTTCATACTTCACAACTTTCTTAGCGTATTTATAAGATTATACTTATAAATTCATTGAGGGAAAGTTCTTAGTGATATTTTTAAACTGATACGCACTAGTAGATTTCCGATATTTTAGCTTTTATCTGATCTTCGGAAATTGGCAATGCGCTAAATAAACATAAACAATTTGCTCAGATAGTACTTTTCATTTGATGTAAACATGTATTATTAGAGTTATATTTTCGAAAATATTCCTCTTTCGTGATTATAGATTTATTGTATGCATTTTTTTCTGCAGTAAACAAATGATAGCAATTTATTAGCATTAAGTGTTCCGTAGTTCATCCGATAAATATGAGTTTAATTTAATAAGAAAGGACTATACAAGATTTAAACTTAGAGTAGTAAAAAGATTCGTTCTTTTCTGCAATCATTTTCGTGTAGTTTTTGATTGATACTTGCTGGCAATGCCATGCCTAAATGAAGATGCTTTGAAGCAACTGTGGAACATTAATGAAATATTTCGACCTTCAAGTGTACTGACATTCGCTCCTGTTAGTGAAGACTTCCGCGCGCGATATCTGCATACAAAAAAGGCCAATCTGTTACAGCGAAGATCCAGTGACCTTCATCAGTGTCTTATTTCGTAAAGATCGGAGGAATTCTTGACAGAAGCATTGAACGCCTGCTAATAGATTATTCAGCATGTTCTTGGCAGTTGTGGAGCGGAAAAAGTTGCTTGCGGTCGACAGCTGCAGTTCTTTCGGATGAGAAGAAAACATTCAGTACAAGTGTGGGTGATTCGTCATTTAGTGGTGTGCGGGTTTTACGGCAATGTCTCGCTGTGCAAGTTTAATGATTTTTGTGTCGCTGGGCGCTGTTACGCGCTAGCGGCTTCACAGAAATCAGCGGAGGAGTGTTTGTAAATTATCGAACCTGGGGATTTCCTGTGTGATATCGCTTTGCCGTTAAGAACGTTCTTCGGACAATCGTTTTTGGATTTAAAGTAGTCCATATTTTCGGGCAATGTTTGCGCTGGTATCTTTGAATCCATCGCAAAGTGCACAGAATTCATTTCTATATATTGTTATAACACTTAAGCTCGTTATAACAATATCGCATCGTTGGAGTTCTCGTATGTTATTGTGTTTTGTATTTAAGAATTTTGGCAACGTTAAAATTTGTCCATTCTATTCATGAATTACGTCCATGCGGAAGATGCAGAGTGAAACTCTTGCATGAATGGTTTTAATATATTTTAACTACTTCAATGTTCAAAGAGGTTATTCAGACGTCTTATCGTTACACTGGAGTACTTATATGAGTAGTTTTCTTATCATTGTTTAGAATTGTAAACTTTAAGCATTCGAAAAATTTTGGTTGTTTCTGAGCTGCAGTTTTACAGAGAAAAAAAAAGTGAATAAAAAATATTTATATGCTTTGGAATTATAATAAAGTTTTTGTAAACATGTTGTATTTTATCTGTGATTTCATGTTTGCACTGTTTCATAACCTTGAGTTAATCATGAAAATAAATATTAGATTTCAAGCAGTCAAAAACTTAAGATTATATCTGTGCTTTCGACAGTCTTATTTATTTTATAATTTTGAGTTTAATAATGAAAATAAACATTTATTTAACACTGTTAAATTATCGAAATACACATGGTATATTTTAGAACTAAATGATTTTCATAATAATTTTGCTGTATTGATATAAATACCTGATTATGTTTTATTTACATTTTGTTTGGGGAGTATTTTTTTAAATAAAATTGGGGAATAGTGAATTATTAACGTTTTCTTCCTGCGCAAGTTTTCACACAAGTAATCGTCCGTTCAACATACCGTTGCCTGTTCCAAGCAATACTAGTCCCCAGTCATGGGAACATGGACCTACACAGATCCTAAATTTCAAATTTAAAAAATGAAATATTTTGGTTACAGAGAAAAAAATCACTGTCTCTTTTCAATCGCTACAAAATGACGATTTTTAGAACAAGGTCCAACAGGCTCTGTTAGGAGTTGTTACTACTTAGCTTTTAGGAGTTCTAAAAATGTAGTATTTACTGAACTCAAAATATTACGAAAACTCGAAAATTCTATGCTATTACAGTGAATAAAAATTTTATTAAGTTCATTTAAAAATTCTTGAAAATATTCACTCGAATAGTAGCATAAAAAATGATAATATTGTTTTTGTTTTGCACCACATAGACACCCTTAATACTTTCTGGGTAAATTTTAACCGTGGGAATCGTTAGATATACAAGAATAGCAAGATTTAAATTAGAAAAATAATCTCATCGCACAAAAAGCAATAAAATTATTATTTTTTTAATCGTATTAAGCTTTCTTTAAACTTTATTGTACCCTGTTCAGCAAAAACAACGAGTCACTATTAAACAATATCCTGATATTCACAATCCACTTAATTATAATTTTAATTCAACTAAAGTTTTGAAAATAAGCCTTATTCCTGTACAAAGAAAGGGTACTTCAGCTAGTTATAAATGTTACGTTTTGGGAAAAGTAATTTACAATTTGAATTAAGAATAAAGCATTTGGTCAAAGTGGATTTTACTGTGCGATGGTAAGTAAAATGCGATTTTCTCTTTTACGAGAGTCAATATTCTTGATATTTTCGAAAGAAGACTTAAAATATTGGTAAGTAATTTTAAATTTTAATCATGAATAAACATTGACAAAAATGTTGTTCAAGTAATAAAGTAAGTATTATCAAAAGTGAAGTAAGTATGCTTTTAATATTGCATTCAATAACATTTTGTTAGTTTAAATTTAAAAAGTGACCATGAAATTTGTGCTTAACACAAATAATAATCCATGTTAAACATGCAAAATTCGATAAGGAAAATGCAAATTTCAATAAGGAAAATTTTGGGTTTCAATCCAAACGTGCTTCAAATCATGCATCTTTTTTTCCCACAAATGCAAGTATAAAGTGCATTTTTAGCTACGTTTACCCTTCCCCTCCCCCCCCCCAAAAAAAAAAACTCGTCCAATTTTCCTTTCAAATACTCATTACAGTGAACAAAGTGATGCCACAACTGAACAATCGCTTGCCAAAAAAAGTCAATCCTAGTTAGCATACTAAACTAGATTTTAAAAACGTTATCACAAAGCACTTTAGATTCCACTATTACCTAAGCTTTCTTTTCTTTACCTGAATGCTAAACACGAAGTTAGAAAAGAATAAAGAGTGAAACTTGCATGGTCATATTATATGGAGTTCAAGGACTAAGCCATTACCCTAGACCATGACCTTATAACTAAAGAAAAAAAAAAGTATAACATCGAAAAAGATTCACGATTATGATAACCTAAATCGCTCCTATAATCCCCATAGTAACGTTTACCGTTTCAGGCAAGTATTTCAAGATCTAGAAAAAGAAAATTATGCATTAACAATTACACTTGTATTTCTAGAGGTTGTTGAATTTTTTATTCGGTGTTTGCAGTTCAGATTTCTTTTTAACCACTCATTAGATTTTTTTAAACACGCAGAAGTTTGGGGAAAATACCATTCTGATACATTGAGCTAAGTTATAAAAATAAAAAAATTCTTTATTTTTTACTAACACAAATTGATTACTTTTCCAATTGGTACACATTTATTACTTAATTTTAATAAGTTCTTGAAAATTGAAAAGAAAACATCCCATAAATCGATAAAGAAAAAAAAATATTATTCAGAGAGCACGCAATCTATTCTTCATAATATAACTTTTTACTTATGCTTAGAAAAAAAAAAATCGAGAATTGTTTATCATCTAGGTGATAAAGTCATTAACTGCATTTGAGATGCACGAAGACAAGTTGTCATTTAAAATAAATCTTGCTGATCATTGACATGCCAGTTGTCGCTAAGTCATTGAACAGAACGTGAAGATATTGTAATCCAGGGACTTTTTTTTAAATAATTTTTCTCCCTTTTATGACAGGATCCCCCCTCACATGAGATATGCAGATAAATGATGCATTATAATATAAACGTTGCAGAGTTTAAGACCCTCAAATCACTGCCTTCGGCATTGTCGACCTTTTGTTATTTCCAATTAAAACTGGTCATTTTTGTGTTTGTGTAGAAAGTGGGGGGGGGGGGGGGGGGAAATGATTTCGCCACTTAAGAAATAAATTGCTGGGAATGTATTGTAATAGCGTAGATCCAAATCTCTTTTTTATAAAAATAATTATAAAATTCCAACATTACGATAAAACCTTCTGTAAAACTACGTTTAATTGGAAAATAATAATGGCCTCCAACAAAGAAACTATACCGGACTGAATAAAATTCAGTAAAGTCTTTAAATAACTGAAAAATAATCAGCTCTCAGCTTCACAAGCTTTTCTCTTTGTACATTTAAAATAATCTTTTAAATGATTTCACTTATAAATTAATATAACATTTCCTGGTACTTTTTTAAGTTTAAGCTTAACTAGTCTATGGTATAATTACGTAAAAAATAATTCTGTTTACATTTTTTATTGCTCATTTAATAGTGACTTGTATTTGTAGGGAGAATTCAATTCAGAATGATGGGAATGATATTTTTGATGCTGTTCGTCTTTCATCTCGCCAATGGAGGTAGGAAGCAGATATAAAAATATCTTTCTTAGAAGTATCATTTTGAAAAGTCAGTCAAATGAAAGGGATTCGAGACCATTTTTGAAAAAATAAAATGCCTACCTTAGAAAATAATTACAGCAATTTATTAACATCTCTTCATCTCGTTTTTCAAATAATGCTGTGAATACTTGATGCTTGCCTCTATTAATCTATAACTACAAAGAAAAAATGTCTTTCTTTTACGTGTCACATTTTCGGCACTTCTGTAGAATAATTACTAGACGTATGAAGCAAAGTGTTCACCAAGTGACTTACGGATTGATTCATTTTTTGGATTGCTTTGTCAGTCTGTTAGTTATTTATTTAAACTATTACAAGGCATATTGATAAGATTTTCCGGTTTTAATTTTCCAGTCAGTTTGAAATTAAGATGAATATTTTCATCTTAAAAGCGGACAAAGAAGTGTTGGTGACTAAAATATTTACTTTTAAATGTATTGTTTGGCACATGCAAATAAAAAAAACACCAGATTTAATATATTTTGTAACAGATTTAGCGTATTTTGTAACTAATCTTTGAAATTGCTTTCATCTGACTGACTCTTCAAATCCTATGACTGGCCTGCAACGATTTTGTAGCTTCCCGTAATCTTTCTTTGAGCGCTGTAAATGTCTGAAATTGGAACAAAACATAAAACAATTTCATTTTTTTTCAGTGAAATTTAAAAGATTCAATCAAAAAAATATCTTAATAAGCTAGTATTGAATAAACTTAAATGAAAGGTGATTACGAGGAAAAATGCAACCTACTAAATCAATAGTGATGGTCAGGTCAGTCAAAGGATTAAAACTAATACAGCCAAATTTCAGTAAATCGTCATCTTGCGAAGTTCGAATTTGAGAAGTTGGTTGTTTTGTGTTGGACAAACTGCTTGAAAAGTATTTGCCTACAGAGTGAATGTTTTTCTTAGAAGTCCTTTAGTATAGTAGCTATAGTAGATCTGAGCTACAGGATATTTATATGCATGGATGTGCATATGTAGGATATGTATGAGCTACAGGATATGTATGTGCACGTGTATGGCATACACGAGCAGGAGACAGTCTTAAATTAGCATAGATACAAATAAGGTTGTAGATTTACTTGCAGAAGGAAGATATGATTTTCTGTATCCAGCATTTTTTGTGATTTGTTTTCTTACAACATCTCTTATATAAGGTAAATTAACAATGTTTTTCTGATTTTGCTCAAATTAGATTTGTAGAGAAAACAATGCTAGGGTTTGTTCTGCAACGAGAAAATTCCAAAATTTTTTCGAACACTTGTGGCAAGGCAAGCACAAGAATTCTTTAATTCATCCAAAAAAACTCATATTAAGGCTGTTGAGGAAAAAGCCTTTACACGTTGCAAATTTTACATTAAACTTGCAAAACTATTTAAAATGTATTTTTCTTATTCTTAAGATAGGACTTCTGAAGATGAATTTGACTTGCCAAATTTTATGTTCGAAAGCAGTTTCATTAAAATTTCCATATCATTGTTAGTTGCTAGAAGTTACTTTTTGTGTTTTAAATGCTCCTTACGGTCCTGATTTTAAGATCATTCACGATGTGAATTGATAACTTTATTTGATGACGATTTAAAGAGGTTTGGCTGTATAGTATGAGTTATCCAAAAATATCATTGCAATTTCCTTATATAATCTGTTCTTAAACTCTTGTTGATAAAAATTGCAAAACTTTGAAGCGACTATCCGAATTGAATAAAATTTAATGTACAGACGATCGGAGTTGATGCAAATAAACGATTAAAATTACACAGCATAGAGAACAATATTACTTGTGGAAAATCAGTATTTGGTAAAGCCATGACATTCTGCAATAAGTACTGCTTTACGGCATGATATGGGATCAAATAATTTTCGAATGTGCTTGAGAATGAGCATTTCAGATTTCTTGTATGCAAAATTAAAGTTCATCTGTAGTATCTGAAAGACGAGAATCACGAGCGAGAGGCGGATCAACGAAATCCTACACACGTCTAGTAGGCGACGTAACGGGCGGTTGGCAGAGCAAGGAGGAAGTTGCATCTGTTGTGCTGAAAAGAAGTCTTGAAGATTCCTAACGATATATGAGAGGGCACTGTCTTGTTTAAATACAGCTCCAGGAATGCTTTGAACGAGGAAAAAGTCTTCGGGCACCAAAACTTCACCGATGCACCGGCTACTATTAAGATTATTCAGAAGATGTAGCGGCTGAGAATGTCCGTCATAAGGCAATCCATCTCCAGATCATAACGCTAGGGTCACTCCACTATGACTTCGCTGTTTGTTTGTGTTATCATGACAACGGCAAGCTAAGGCGATCTGCCAAGGAAGGGGGGGGGTGCCTTGGCAGGTGGACTTTCTAAGGGATTCTAACGCATATTCACTAGAGTGACGCAAAAAAACCGACTATTTTTTTGAAAAACTAAAAATCAAGCACAATATAGAAAACATAATTTTTATTTTATTTAATAATTTTATTTAATCACTACAACATTTTAACAATAGTTCATCTGAAACCAAATTTTAAATTTTAACAGGTTTTATTGATTTTTAGTTCATCTCGTAGTGTATTTTTATCGATTATTGTACTAAATAAAAGAAAAATATGTATGGAATTTTAATTTGAATATTAAAAGGTCGCTCGAAAAAAATCTAAAGTAATGCACTAATAAATTTTAAAAAATTGTGAGCGACCTTTCAAAATTTAAATTTTGAACTGAAACTTTCAGAAACTCATTTTTTTTGTCTATAAAATTATACCGTAACGAGAAAAAAAAATTAAAAAGAAAAAATTCGATTTTTGACAATTTTTGAAATTTAAAAAAATTTTGGGCGACCTCTTAAAAAAAAATTTTTTTGAGCTGTCCTTTGGAGGGGCTCTTAAAACGTCGAAAACTAACATTTTTTCCCACGAGACTAAAAAAAAATAGTCGGTTTTTCTGCGTCACCCTGATATTCACGTTACATCTGGAGAAAACCTACCAAAACTCCAGACCGCTAGATCGCCAGCCGAGCGATGTGACCCGAACCTGGGACCTTCACACTTCGGCCGTCTACCATTTCAACTGTGTATGGCATACATCGGAAGTTGGCGTTCACAGGCATAGTCTCTGACATGGATGCAGCCATCACTGTGCCTAAAAGAAAAAAGAAGGAAAAAAAGTATTCATCAGAGAAAAAAAAAAAACATTTGTTGTTAAGGAAATGGCAGTCTCTTTATTAAATAGCCACAAGTGCTGATGGTTTTGCGTCAGGGGCCATCTTATATAGTAGAATTCTTGCACTTAGACTCCGGTGCAGTAGACGTCGACAAGCACATAATGATAACCTGGTACAAGTACACCATCATTCTGTCAAAAATTAATAAAAGAAGCTAAACGATCTAACACTGCCATGCAGAAAAACTGTCTCTAATTTCTTTCTGAAGTGTCTTTTCGATGTCCACTACCAGATTATCAGGCTGTCCGGGTCTCTTGAGTCCACAGCTTCCCCAATCATATCACTTTGCGACTGTTATGCTTTATATAAGCTTAAGAAAGCCTTCTTTCACATATTCTGATCGTTCGTTCAAGTTCGAACTCCGTCGTAGAATGATGTCCCATGATGTCGTCTTCACAACTTTCAATGTCCCGGTTAAAGCCGTCTATTTATGTGGATCCACCAGCAATGAATAAGGTGCTATTTATCCCACGACGACGCTGAAATCATTTAGAATACGAAATCATTGGAAGAGCACACAGTAGTTTGCATCAGCTGGAGGTTTCAATAAATGATCTCAGACTTTCATGGCTTTGCAATTTTAAGAAACATGAGTTTATTACAAATGAAATATTTCACATGTTGCGAATTAGATATGCATTATGCACTCTGAAAAAAAAAATTGCTGAATAAAAAAAAATATTTAAGTGTATTACAAATGATTTAGCCATTAAAAAACCACGAGTCATGACTTTTTAAGCACAGTCAAATAGTCTTTTTTTTATTAATATATCAATGATAATAAAATAAAAGTAATACATATTTTCAACCTAATCACTGCAATAAACCAAAAAAAGTGCTTAAAATCCACGCTTATGTATTTTGTACAGTTTTTATTGATTGCTGAAAAGTAATGATTTAAGTGGTTTTTTGAACTGGCTGATTCAAATGTATTGTGATGTTCCTTACGTATAGTAAATCCTTTAACGTGTAAATTTTAGAATAAACACTAAAAGATGAGCACACACACACACACACACACACAAATAATAATAATAATAATAATAATAAACTTTAGTTCATCAGAAATAAGTTAGGTCACGTATACACGTATTTATATTTGTTTAATCAGAGGGGCAATACTGATATTACTGATATTAGCGTTATATTTCCAATTAATTACAATAAAAAATTCTTATAACATGCAACTATTTTTTAAGCCACGGGTTTTATAAGAAGCCGTATATTTAAAGAATATAAAAATTCCTTTTTATGGTCCACCCCATACAAAAATATTAAATCATTAAAATTAAGCTCTATTTTGAAGAGTCATTACAAAAAAAAATTCTATAAAGAAATATTTTGATGCTTAAGAATTCGACTAAAATTCTCTAATTGAGGTAGGACAAAAACCATTTCTTTTCATTTATTTATTTATTTTTATTATCACGGTGCATGGAGCAGCCCTCGCTTTTTCAGAATTTATTCTAATGAATCCGGAATTTTACAAATTAGTCCAAATATCAGTATGGCAAAAATGGTAGTTTTCTTATACGGATCCAATCCAAATATCAAAAGCGTCTATAAAATAAAAATGCATTACACGGTACTCTGTATGATAATATGAAAGTACGTTATACAACTATACAATACCAAAATATTAGTAAAAGTATTATGCCTTTATGCAGCCGCTGTTTCATTTCGTAGTTAATATACGACCTCTGAAACGAAGTGATTTTTATTTCATTTCGAGCGCCATTGAAAAGTGGTTTAAGTCAGCAAATATTTATTTTCCTTTCTCCGACACTTTTTAAAGCAAAATGCTGGAATTTTTACATCCTCTTTTTTAGAGTATTGGTCACATTGTACGAGCTGGATTTTTTTTTCTGTAAACGGGGACTTTGTAAAGATTAATTTTGCATTTACTAAAACTTAATGAATTGAAAATTGTAACCGATTTCATAAATTTCTGAGCCTTTTTTTTACGTATCTTTTTAATTTATTATATATGTCTATGATTAATATTTAAGAAATAAAATTAGAGGTCAATGCTTTTTGACACCCTTTGTATATTTTATTTTTTTTATATTATGCAAATTTATTTTACATTAGAATTCACATTTAGCATGCTATAAGCGTAAAACATCTCTTAAATAACACCAACAATACTAAAAAGACTCACTTTATTAATAAAATTAAGTTAGTTTACTTTTGAAAAAATAAACATTTTCGAAAAAAAAAACATTTCTTAAAAATTAAGTGAAAAACAAAACACAGTTTAATTTGTAAAATAAGGAATGAGCTATCAAAAAAGCATTTATGTATTTTAGTTTCACGTCCAGAAGATTTTAAGCACATGTATATTTCAGAATCACAAGTTACATATTATAAACTTTACATCATTCAAAACCTAAACTTACTCATGAAATACTTATCTTGTATAACACTAGAAGGGAATCTTCAAAACTAGGGACTCTTCCATTCAACATGATAATCAATGAAAAAAGATTTATTCTTGTTGCTAAAGAAATAAAAAGCCATTTTAAATATCGCCAGATATTTCACAGGTCAAAGTACTCTCAGGAACCTAATAATAGAATAATCTTCAAATTACACCTTCTTTATTTCAACTAGTGGCTCTGTGGTTACGCGCGAGTCCTCCACGTGATCGACTTAGGCTCAATCCTCATCGGTCACGGGTTTTAAGGGAAAAATGAAGTGTTTGCGATAGTGTCGCTTCATCTCCCGATGCTTTAAGGAATTTTCCGAGATATTCAAACTTTCCATATGCGAGACAACATATTCATAGAAAAGGGTACAAAATACCTCTGAGTAGCTTTTGAGTTGTCGAGCGATTTTCTTCCGAAAAGGAAAATTGTTCATAGTATTACAAAAATAGAAAAAAAAAAAGAGAACTATTTCAAAATTGAAATGCGAAAATAATACTTTGTGTAAATTATATAATATGATATATTGCCAGGATAATAGAATACAATAGGATAAGCATGTAGACTTCTTACAAAAAAACGCTCAAAATAGTTGATGTTTAAAACAAAAAATAATTAAAAACTACATGCAGCTGTATGGCATGTCCAGTAACTTCTATGAAGTTATTTTGCAAAGTTTTTAATTATTTTTTTTTTCTCATACAGACTTTTACTGCGTCGAAAAAAAAATCCGAGATGATACATAACAATTACTTTTCGTTTTACAAAATTAGCAATTTAACGCATACACACACATATGTATGTATATATATATAACCAGAATTGAAGTTCTAACTCCGCCTACCTTGAATAGAGCTCCTCCTCTGCAATAGAACATACATAGGCGTTGGTCTCGTGACCGTAAGATTGGGAGTTCGATTCCAACCTACGACTAAAGACCACCGTATACATCCGGTGTACGTGCACGTTAAATCCGTAGTTCCGAAAGTAGTTTCGACGGTCGCTAGCAGTTTTCGAAGGGTGCCAATATTCAGAAGTCCTCCCTCTTCTGGTGAGGATTGAAATTGTTGCGGGAAACTGCGGGAAGGACGTACGTAGCTCTAAACGACACATTCGGCGACGTGAGCTGTCCTCTGGCAAAAACTTTTTATTCTTAGATTGAAATGAGCTTTGGATTTGTTTGAACCGTTTCTTTTCTACACTTCCTATATTTATGTGAATGAAATTTTCTCACTTTTTTTAATTTAGAATGTTTATTATTGTATTGTTGACATAGAGGAATACATTATTCTGCTGGGGCATTTTATTCTCATTATTAGGGCGAAACTTTTTATTAGAAGCATTTGTTTGCAAAACACGTACTTTATCGTGATCCACAGGCAACACCATTAATACGCGCAGTTTCACTAAACAGAAAACAACACACTAGTTAAAACAAATCAAAAACTTTAAATAATCATCAATATAGCACAAATTCTAAAAAAAGTACACATCAATATTGAACGGTCTCAATAAAGATATTAAATAATAATAAGTTCCTTTTTACATATGCACATATAGATTTCGATTTGTGCGATCGCGGCCGATTATATAATCTAGGGATCTAGGGCGAGGGGGATGCCCTCCGTGGGAGTCTTTCTGAGGGGGACTAACCTGTATTTACGCGAAGTTTCGGTGAAAACGACGGAAAACTCCGAACGGCTAAGTAGACGGACACGAACTGGGTTTGAGCAAGGTATTTTCCCTCTCCCAGTTGCGGGCACTATGCGCTCGGCCACTGGTCGGGCTATACACACATAAAAAAACCTACTCTATAATACTCTATAAACACTAATAAAACGAATAAATTTTTGTATTACTTTCAGATAACTTTGCAAAATATAGATGCATCAAAAAAAAAAAAATGCAGGCTTTAACCCTTTCAACCCTGCGTCCGCAATTAAGAATACAAAAATTAATCGTACAAGATGGTTGTCTTAATTTAAGTACATAAAGAAGAGCCTCTTCTCCTCTAAAATTGAATAATCAGGACTTTTTACTTTATTCTTTGAATTACAAATTTTATCTTTAATATCAAAAGAAAAATTATTTAAATCGAAGCGAAATTCTTTAATCTGGTCTGAAAGGGTTAAAAAAAGAAGGTCTTTGAATCTCTGAATCGCGACGATTCAGAGACGCAAATTCATTTTCCAAGTTTTCTTGACTGTATAGTATATACAGGGTGAATCTAAACTCTTGGTCAAAACTCTAAGAGGTCATAGGGCACATAATAAGGAATCAGAATCACATAGCGATGTGGGGTCAAAAACGCAGTTTTCACTTACACGGTAATAATCACATTGTGAAAAGTATTGAAGTGTTCGTCTAATTTCTTAACCGGGTTTCACAAACAATAGACTCGTCTCCAAAAATTCCATCCATGAAATAAAATAGAATTTTTAAACTATGAATATTAGTCTTCTGTTTTCGGAGAAAATGCATTAGTTTCTGACGAACAATGGTCGGAAAGTGCACTGTTGTTTCAGGACTTTTTCCAAAGTGATTATTAACAGCTACATGAAGACGATGTTGCCGACCCCACATTGCTATGTGATTCTGATTCCTTATTATGTGCCCTATCACCTCTTAAAGTTTTGCCCAACAGTTCAGATTCACCCTGTATACTATATACGAGGTGTTTCAAAACAGATGTTACAGAGATTATCTTTTAAACCGTAAGTGATAGAAATATACTTTCCATTGAAAAAGTTAGTCAAATAAAGAGTAGATTTGAGAAATGGGAATTTTTTCACTGACGGCTGTATACATATTCAAATACGAAATTTAATTTTTATACGGTCCCTCCTTTCCTATTACTTAGGAAATTTTATAAAAATTTTTATTTAGAAAAATTTTCTAAAGCCGATTTTAGATTTAGAAAATTTAGGGGCAGATTTTAGAAAAATGCTGCCCTTTGTCTAAGAAAATTAATTTAAAAAAAACATGTCTCTAAGCGAAATAGTTATCAAGAAAATTAATTTTGAAAATGATGACTTAACACCACTTTACCTACCGTGTTAGGGTCCGTTTTCAGGCGAAAAAAATCTCTACTTTAGGGGATCAACTATGAGCTGATAAGAGATAAATAAAGATCCCAATCTTGGGGAAAAGCATTTAAGCACGTTCAAATATGTGAAGTTAACAGGTACAGTTTTACCTAAAATGTACGGTACTGCTTTATGGAATTAGCGATAATTTAGTCCTTTTTTTTGGGGGGGGGGGTGTCCACTCATTACATCACGCTTCTAGAGAAGGAATTTTAAAATGTAAAAGAGAATGACAAAATAATGGTGTAGGTTACTATGGTGTGGTAGCTTTCACTAGAAACTCCCAAACATACTTTACAGGAAAATTCTAGCAAAATTAGAATTTGAGATTCAAATATGCCTATCGAGCGACTATTAACATAAATTAACGTCAGTTGAAAAGTAATTACATTTTTCTCACTTTTGAGACATCCCCTTAGTGCTTGGCGACAAATGACAAAGTTTTCAAAATGCAATATCTCGCTAACTATTTCACTAAGAGACACACGATTTTTTTTAAATTAATTTTCTTACGCGAAGAGCAACATTTTTCTAAATATAAGTGATAGGAAAGGAGGTATTACTATTAAATTATACTTAATTAATATATTAAGTATAAAAATTAAATTTCGTATTTTAATCTATATACAGCCCATAGTAAAATAAATTTCCATATCTGAAAGCTACTCTTAATTTGACTAACTTTTCTAATTGAAATAATGTTTCTTACGGCTTAAAAGATAATCCCTGTAACATCAATTTTGAAACACCCGGTATATATACGTATATACAGGGTGATTCGCTACCAGACTGACAAACTTGCAGGGGGTGTAGGGGGTACAGAGACGGTTCAGAATCATACAGCAATGCGGGGTCGGAAACGTCGTCTTCATGAGTGTTGAAGTGTGCGTCTAATTTCTTAACCAAGTTTCATGAACAATGGGCTTTCCTGGGACAATTAAATGTAATGAAAGAAACAATTCTGAAATAACCATTTTTATCAAGTGCAAACGGTGAAAGAGGGATTAGTTTTCAAAAACGAATCCCTCTTTCACAGATTGCAAAACCATAGTCGGAAAGTTTACTGTCACTTGAACACTTCTTCTAAAGTGATTATTAACAGGTACATGAAGACGACGTTTCCGACCCCGCATTCCTATGCGATTCTGAACCGTCTCTTTACCTCCTACACCCTCTGCAAGTTTGTCAGTCTGGTAGTGAATTACCCAGCATATATATAATTATATATACACAGGGTGGCCAGGGCTAACGGTTCCCAATGACTATTTCCTAAACCGTTAGTCAGAGAGACACAGTTCCATTTCAAAAATGCTTTAAATTGTATAATCTATTACATCAGAAGCACACAATCGTAGTCAATAAATCAATTCCTATAAAAATTACGGAATTTAAATTTTTATACGGTCCCCCGGTCCTATCAGTTATATTTAGTAAATTTTTCTTTATGCAATAAATAAAAATTTACCGAGTTAAAAAGCAGCAAATATTTTGACTTACGTAACTTTTCCACGTTTAAAAACGTCCTATTACGATAAACCGTTAAGGGACCCTATAAATGTTGAAATTTTAAATTATAGGGTTTAATTTCATTTTCTGGCAAAATGCGGAGAAAGAAGCAAAACTAATTTTAGAATACCAATTTTTAAGCAGAAGGTTATAGTCAGGCTCTATAAAAATCCATTCGGGTCAGACTTACTAAATCGTATATCTGTAGCATGCAGATGCGTAGCACCGAGTATGCTAAGCAAAGTACAGGAAGAGTTTTCTACACGGGTGCATATTTGTATTCAGTAGAGTGGACAGGATTTTGTTTCGGAGGGGGGAGGGGGGTACTGAGTGTCAAATTGTAAGCTAAAGTTCAATTGTAAGCTAAATATCAAACTGTAAGCTAAGTAAAATATCCCATTTCGGGGGTCTGCAGCTCCCTCCCCTCCCTCTCTGGCTACGCCTTTGTTTGTATTGCAGCCGAAGGAAGCTACTTTTGAGCAAATGTTACGCTAACAGAATTTGTAATATTATTTTAAGTTTCAAAAATGCACATCTTTGTATTTTAAAATGCTTCATTTTCTAATTTAATGTTTAATGAAGTGTTTTATTTCCTTGTTTTTTTATTTTAAGTTATTTAACACCATTTCATTTAAAAAAAAAAAAAACTCTTACAAGAATTCTATTTTCAGTATAACCTATATTTTTATGGTGATACACATAGTTATATTGGATACACATAGTTAAACGTTAATCTTCTTTGTTGCAATCTGCATTCATAAAATAGTTAATGAAATTGTAATAAATATTACAAGGCTCAAAACCATGTACGTTAATTTTTTCTCAAATTCATTTTGTATACAATCCCTATTTCGCTGCTCGAAAAGTGCTCTAACTTTAAGCAGCTGTAACTCGGTGAATTTTGGTCGTAGAAGGATGATTTTTTTTTATTGTGCATGAAGCTGTATAAGGAAAACTTTTCTCAGTGTAACTGGTAGGACCGGGAGACCGTAAAAAATTTAAATTTCATAACTTTTTATAGCAATTGATTTATTGACATGAAAAGTTATGAAAAGTTATGATTGTTTCTGGTACAATAGATTATATAATTTAAAGCATTTTTGCATGTGCCTCTGACTAACGGTTTAGGAAACAGCCGTTGGGCACCGTTAGCACTAGACACCCTGTATATATAAACCTTTCCCTCTCTTTCTTATCCCTCATACTGTACAAGATAGAGTTAAACACTAAAAAATTGTTAGCCGCGAAACTTTTGCTGTTTGTAAAAGGAAAAAAAAATCTATATCAAGTTTGCAAACTAAAAATAATATTTTTTTATCTAAATACCAGTTTTAAGACATTCTTTTAAAAAAATTGCCATGAATATTCAAACTGTTCGTATGCAGTTTTAATATGATGCAATAGAAAAAAACCACCAAAACTGTAGAATATTCTATGCAACATCACAATCTCAAAGAAAGACCGTATTATTCTTCCTCTTGAAGAAAAAAATAAATAAAACTTTTAAATACAGCCACATATTTCACCGGTCAAAATAGGCACAGAAACTCAGTAATAAACAATAATCTTCAAATTACCCATTATAAATTTTCAACTAGTGACACTATGGTAACGCGGGAGTTCTCCACGTGATCGACTGAGGCCAAATCCATTGGTTATTGCTTTCAGATTTCGTGTTTGCGCTAGTGTTAGTTTTGCGATTTAAAAAATTCTATGTGCAAGCTAAACAAAATAAAGGATCTTTGAAAAAATCCTTTTAAGCAAACACACACGCACACACACAGAGAAGAGAATAATTTATAGATCGACAGCTCTTAGACAACTGTCTCTTGGATTCATCTTGTAAGGTTCCTCTTGGCATCACTTTGACAGCCTTGTGAGGACTCCTCCGACCGCCGTGTTCAAGATAGTAAACGAACTTGGTGCGTTCTTGAGTGGGAACTGTTTGCGAACCATCATCCGAATGAATTCACTGTTGCGATTGAACTGAAGAGAATATACTTCTGTTGTCTCCCTACAAAAACTGTGAGTTGGACACGAGGAGTGCGTGGTGCGTCCAGCACGTGAAGAGATGACCCATGCGAGGGTTGTTATTTTAATTGCTAATGAGATACTCCGAGCAAGGAGTTTTTGTGGATTTTATTTCATTTTGTTTAATAAAGTGTCAGTGTGAAATTTATGTAATTATTGTAAATGGCTGGAATAAACATATGTTAACCCAGAATGACTGATTATCTGGTGGCCGTATCCTGAAGACGTTCCAGCCATTTATAACTGGTGTCAGAAGTCGGATCGTGTCTACGGGCAGAGCTTTGCTTGATCACGCAAGTTCGTAAACTTGCCCACAGAGTTGTGCCAACAAGTGGAGACAGTTGGGGAGTTTTTCATCCTAGCGGAAGTTGTGATTTGTGAGTTGGTGTCTACAAAATGAAGACTAACATTTTCATCCTGGCAGATTTGCGAGATATATACCATAGAATTCACGTAAAATTCCAAGGTAATTTGAGAGTTCCATCCCGGTAAAAGGAATGTGAGTGATTATCGACAAGGAGTGAATTTGAAAAATCTACTTGCACCCGGTGGTGCACAGAGTTACGGATCATATTTATTAGGAGAAATCGTGCCTTTCGCGTGTGGAATGACTACGCTAAGGTAGGCTTGTTAAGAAAGTATTTCGTGTTGATGTTTTAAATTCAGGCATTGAACTGTGTTGTTGTTGGAGCTTTTAAATGAGTGTAAGGTGTTATGTATGAATTTTATGATACATTTTAGTAAGGGCTGACTTATGCACAGGTGCACTCATAGTCAGTTGTGTTGTATAGATATATATTATATTGTATGGAATAATTTTGTAAAATAGGAATTTTTTTTATATATATAGGATAAGAAACATGGCCTACCTTGCAAAAAAGCGCAAAGCCGATTTGGTAACTTTGGCTTTTGAATTGGGAGTAGATGCCGATGAGACCGATAGGGTTAAAGACATTATAACGAAAATTACGGCGTCCGCGGATTACAAGGAAGGGTATGTCAAGAATCTGATTGAGCGAATTGAGGATGAGCAAAGAGAGAAGGGGGAGGTGGAAAAACTAAGGGCGGAGCGCGAATATGAGCTAGAACGTCTGAAATTGACAAATGTAGATATGAGTAGTTTGACCTCGTCGCGTGACGAGCTGGGCAGAGTTACGCGGGAATTAAAAAACTTTATGCGGGAGTTTGACCCGAACACCTCGGACATTTCCTTATATTTAGTTATGTTTGAGCGGCAGGCTAAAAAGGCTCAGGTGGTCAAGTCTGATTATGTATCTCACCTTATACCGCTTTTGCCCATAGAAATCGCGGAAATTATTATTGGGGAACCCGAAGAAAAGGCTGAGGACTATCAGTATATAAAGAAAGTGTTGTTGGAGCGCTTTAAATTAAAGCCCGAGACCTTCCGAATTAAATTTACCCAGCACCAAAGACGCGTGGGGGCATTGTGGAAGGATCTGGTATTTGAGCTCGGAGCCTTTTTGGACGGCTGGTTGGATGGAGTGGGGGTGGACACGTTTGGAAAGTTAAAAGAGCTGATGATTGCTGATCAGATAAAAAATCGTGTCTCGCCGGAAGTAAGGGAACATTTCATTGATAACTGGGGTGACCTGGTCAGTCCGTCGGAGTTGGCAAATAAATTAGATAAATATGAGGCAGTTAGAAAAACTTCGCGGAAACAAGTAATTTCAAAGGCTTCTGATCGGAGGGAAATGGATAAAGAGAATTTTTTGTCAGCAGGAAAGGAATCCCCTGAGAAAAATCGAACGGTCGGAAACACTCCTCCCTGGAGAAGCCCCGAGTTTAGACGTAAGAATTCGGAAAAGGTTGCATTTGACTGTAGAAAGAGTTTTAAATGTTTTTTGTGTGGCTCGCCAAACCATTTAAAACCAAGTTGCCCGAAATTAAAGGAAAACCGTGCTTTTGAGCAGGTAAATAATGTGAGAACGGGGGAGTCTGGTGAAACTTTATTTGAGCCCTATATAAGCGAGGCAAATATTAACGGAAAATTAATGCGAGTGCTGCGAGACACGGGAGCAAATATGGATATGGTATCCTTGAACCATATCAGTCCTGCTGATTTGTTGGGTGAAACGGTGTTGTTAAAACAACCGCTAGATAAAAACTTTACATGTTTACCTCTTGCAAAAATTGAAATGGAAAGTGCGAAATTTGGAAATGTTGTGACTAAGGCAGCTGTGATTGATTCTTCCCTAGATCAGGGTTTTTATCTGTTATCAAATAAAACTGTAAAATTAATTGAAGATCAAAAAAGAAACCCATCGCTAGTTAACGCAGTTATTACTCGTAGTCAAAAGCGAGAAGAAATACGTCGGAACCCTGAGGATCGTGACAGTACACAGGGGGAAAATCTAGAACAACCCTGTATGACGGGCAGTTTTGAGTTAGAGGAAGTGGCAAAAATGCAATTGCCGCAGGGGGGAGATTCTGCCATTCGAACCCTTTTATCGGTGGACTCGCAAAACTCAACTCGCGAACAGAGAGATTGCCCCACTCTTAAGCCATGTTTTTCAAGCGTGCAGGAGAGGGGAGGAAAATCAGAGTTTAAAATGGAGAAAGGGTTATTGTTTAGAAAATCTGTGGATCGCCTCAAAAACGAGCGTAAGCAGCTTCTTGTTCCGAAAAAATTTAGGGAGAGGATTAAAGCTATCTGTCATGAAGAGACATCGGGGCATATGATTGTTGCGAAATCGAGGGATAGATTGCTACGTTGCTATTTTCGGCCTAACTGCATTAGAGGTAGAAAATTATGTTCGTACTTGTGATCCGTGTCAGCGGGTTGGAAAGGCTCGATATACTAAAAGAGCCCCGTTAAAGCTGGTACCGATCATTAGGGAGGTTTCCTCAAAAATAACTATTGATACGGTCGGCCCTTTGCCATCTAGTGCAAATGGAATTCGGTATTTAGTAACAGCTGTCTGTATGTCATCGAGGTATCCCGAGGGACACGCATTGAGAGATATTGGTTCGGTTTCGGCGATTGAGGCGTTGTTAATGATTTTCAGTAGACTGGGATTTTCATGGGAGGTACAGTGTGACTGGGGAACCTCATTCACTAGTCATCTCACCACCGGATTTTTTGACCGGTTTGGAATAAAGGTTATTCATAGTTCGGTTCATCACCCCAAACCAGATCCTGTTCAAAGGTTTCATAGGACTATTAAACGGTTAATCAGGGTATTTTGTTTAGAATCTGGAGAGGATTGGGAGAAAATTTACCCTCAGCATTACTGGCCCTACAACCATTCAAATATAGGATTGTGCATAGGAGAGGCTCCGCCAACAGAAATGCTGACGGCCTTAGTCGAGGGAGTTAAATGCATTTTGTGGGAATTGATAATAGGACTTTCACTTGTGCATGGAATGTTGAAATTGAGTCAAACTTGTCTGTTGGAGTATTGGTGTTTTTATATTATTTAAATTGTTAGAATATCAGGTTTGTAAAATTTTGAAATATATTTTTTGTAGCTATGGGTTGAACTAATTCTGTTTTATTTCATGAGTAGTGGGAAATTTGCCCCGGGTTTGTGGCAAGATTAGGTTATCTACGGAAAGTAGAAATTAAATTTTTTCTCTGAGGCATCGAAAAAATTTTTCTAAGGGGGGAGGAGCTGTAAGGTTCCTCTTGGCATCACTTTGACAGCCTTGTGAGGACTCCTCTGACCGCCGTGTTCAAGATAGTAAACGAACTTGGTGCGTTCTTGAGTGGGAACTGTTTGCGAACCATCATCCGAATGAATTCACTGTTGCGATTGAACTGAAGAGAATATACTTCTGTTGTCTCCCTACAAAAACTGTGAGTTGGACACGAGGAGTGCGTGGTGCGTCCAGCACGTGAAGAGATGACCCATGCGAGGGTTGTTGTTTTAATTGCTAATGAGATACTCCGAGCAAGGAGTTTTTGTGGATTTTATTTCATTTTGTTTAATAAAGTGTCAGTGTGAAATTTATGTAATTATTGTAAATGGCTGGAATAAACATATGTTAACCCAGAATGACTGATTATCTGGTGGCCGTATCCTGAAGACGTTACAATCTCTTATCTTCCGCACAAGACACTCTCGTCATCAACGCACACAAAAAGATCAAATCCGTAGCTTACGAGATATGCAGGCTATGGTGCTGCTATTTTAGCCACACCCTTTTCCACTCGAACAGTCATGTGACCAAGTGGGTGTGAATATCTTGATGACTATAATAAGATGGTCACACCCCCTAAGTCACATGACTCTTCGAGTGCAAATGAGAGTGGCAAAAATGTCAGCACCGTAGCCTGTGTCAGGCAGGGATCAAACTACGCCTAAAAGTTGTTTACTGCCCTTTAACCCTACATCTCTCACCATATTATTAAAAAATAAACTACAACAAAAAATATCTGTATTTTTAAAAATAAAAGTATACAAAAGTTGAATGTTTAAATTAAGAAAAAGAAAAGTCTTCGGTACTACTCTGCTTTCACACACACACATGATAACCATACAAGACAAATCGATTATAAAAACTTTCAAAACACAACAATCTTTCTTGCGCCAAATTGGGCGATGTATTGCGATCAAACTTGGCGAGATTTTGGAGAAGACCAACAAAAAAAGTAAAAACTGTTAATGTATAAAGTAAAAATTTTTTATGTAACTTTTTATTTAATTTTGAAAGAGACGCTGTAAAACAATTTTAAATGTTATTTCCATCCTTATCCTTTAAGTGAAGCGTAAACTGTTACAAATGTTTATATACTTATGGCAGTGAACTTGAAGTTGATTCATGCAGCTAAACTGCCATTGACCGTATTGGAATTCTTTTGAGTGCTCTTGTGTAGGAAATGTAAATGCTGCATGCACTGTTCTCGACGGAGAGCATTATTTTGTAATACTTAATAACATATATCTATTTCTATGTGCTTGAAATAGAAGAATATCTCTAAAACACACGAAACAAACAATCATTGCCCATGGCGCGTAATATGCTGGAATTCTTTTGGGTGCTCCTGAAAAAGAAATTTAGGTGCTACTACACAAGTGGTATTTAATTGCTTAATTATTTGTGAGACCAGGCATCTATTTATGTTATTTCATGTATACAAGGTTGTTCCAAGCACTTTGTTTAGAGATAAATGGGCAATATAAATTGAAAAAAATGTTCAAAATAAGGTAGTAAAAAAGAATGCGTTAGGAAAAAGTTCTTCTCTAATTTTTTTAAAGTTGTTACACTTTTTTTAATTTGCATATAAACCCCCGTACAAAAGTAGTCCCAATTGATAAAGCGCGAACCCATACACTCATGTGGTGACATACAAAATTCGCCCCACACATTAATGCGGTGATACACAAAATTTCAGCCTTTCATCATAAAACGTCTCAGAGATATCTTTAAACAAAGATGATCAGGGACTTTACATGACTTTGAATATCCACGTTTAATGTTAGAGAGAGAAAAAAAATTACTTTATTTCGTAATTTCTGCACGACCCTTGAAACGCAATCATCCAACATGATTCCCCCCCCCTCTTCAGCTGTTGAAAAATGGTTTAAGTCAACATACATTTTTTCTTCATATCTCTGATACTTTTTATGATAAAATTCTCAAATTTTGCATATCACCTCAGTAATATACGGGGCACAATTTACTAATTGGGAATCTTTTTTTTTCTTTGTACGGGGAACGTATGCAAATTTAAAAAGTGTAACTCTTTTTAAATTTACGAGATGAATATTTCCTTAACATAGTCGTTTTTCCTACCATATTTTGAATATTTTTTCAATTTACGCTGCCCACTTTTTTGAAATAAATAGTATTAAAGTGCGTTACCATTATTTCGAACACAGCCCTGGATCTGATTTAAATAATAACTCGGGCTCGGCTGGGGTCAGATTATAAATCCTCGGGCATGAGAGGGATTTGTCTTTAGAAGTTGAACCCGTACTCATCTGAAATACACACATAACCTCCCCCCCCCAAAGAAAAGGAGAAATTTCTAGAGCATGACTTTGATATCCAGCCCTCAGACATTGATAAAATTACATTTACTGCTATGATTATGCGAAACCATCAGAGTATAGACTTTTACTGCATTGAAGAAAAATTCGTTGATATTGTTTGTTTTTTTTTCAGATAGAAAAAAGAGCATAAATTTTGAGAGAAAACATACATTGAGATTGAATGGTCAAAATAAAGACTTTAAAAATGATCTATATATATATATATATATATATATATATATATATATATATATATATATATATATATATATATATATATATATATTACTTTTAACAAGAGCACACACATCCAAAAGCTTAGTGATAACATAACTGTAAATGATAATAAACTAGTTTTATATTTCGTTATAATAGCCTAAAATTTTGTAAAACTTCCAAGTGCCATTCAGGAAACGTATAGGTTCTACCTGAAGTGTTTTTTGAGCAGAATTTTTAACGAAAATTTACAGATATTCATATTCCTAGATTTCATGCTTTTCGAAACTTTAGTGCAGGACAGTTTTCCATGAAAAGTCTTCCTGGAAAGCACTTTCCATGCACGAAAAAAAAAATAATAATAAAAATAGAAAGATATAACAATTGTGGACTTGTTAGCCTCTTTTCTCGAAATAAAATTGCTAATTGTGAGAGAAGAAAAAAAAATATTTCATTATTCAACCTATCCGAATAATTCCCACTTCTCAGACATTGACAAAATACTGCACAAAACACTAAAAAAAAAAAAAAAAAAAAAAAAAGAAAAAAAAAAAACGCGTACATTTTACAATTTTGGAAAACATACACATGTTCATACTCAAAAAAAAAAATTTTAATGCACAACATACACGCATTTTTAAAGAAATTATGTATAGGGATTGATTATTTATACTAACGGAAAATTCTTTAAAACGACAGGCACAAACATACGCACAGTTACACAAATACACACCCAAAAATAGGGGGAAAGGAGCATAACTCTCAATAAAACTGAATAATGTTTCGTAGATAATACACGAATTTTCCACGAAAAATACTGTTTTGGTAGAATGTTTTGGGGGCAATCTTTTCTTTGAGAAATAATCAAAATTTATGTTATATTAGAACAAAACTGCCACAACTGATGATATCCATGCGATCAACTTGATAATCTTAGAGAACAAAATTCGAGTTTTATTTGTTTCTTTCTAATAAAAGTAAGAAATAAAACTTAGTAAAAATGATATTTTTAAACAAACTAGACTTTTTCTATATACACATTTTTTTGTGACAAAAATAAAATTATGGGGCGTTCATATATTGTGGATATAAATAAATAAATACCCTGAACGCCTTCACATCATTTTATTTAGTTTAAAACAATAAAATAAAAAACAATATTATTTGTTATTGGATAAGAATGCTATTTTATTCTTTATAGTTTGTTTTTAAATAAAACTTTATGAAGCCGTTTTTTCTTGGAGTGTCTTTTAAGTTTTTTATTTTTTTTATTTTACATTTCTGTATGTAAAATACACACCACCGTGATCAATTCCTTTCTCATCATGTACTTTTCAAGACTAAGGGACTTGGACCCCTTTCTCTCAAACTCGTTTGGCCCCATTTGGTGGCTAAGTAAATTAATGTATGCACTTCATTACTATACGCAATTATAAAATACTTGTGAAATAATTAATTAATTACCCTACGAAAAGTAATAATTATTAAATATCCCGCAGCATTATTGCCTATTGTTTAAATGGCCCTTTTATAAAAATCCTGTAAATTTTCTATAGAGTTGTGAAGAGATCTATAAAAAATTGGTAAATATAAATTTAATGATGCCATTTATACACATTTAGATACTTGATGAAGATATAAATATTTATTAAACAGGATAAAATGTTTAGCATTTGCGAACAAAATTTGCCAGCTTTTCTTTTAGTAATTAGAAAGGGGACTTGAACCTTGGCTCATCGACCTATGAAAACCAGCAATACTAACCAGTAGACCACACGCGACTCTCTAACTAGGCGGCATGCTTCATTTACGGATAGTTAAATAGTTTGCATGATTGGTTAGAAAAGATAAAAATTTTATAATTGATTCACTTATTATTAGCGAAAATGTATGCATATACAAAATTTTAGCACATTTGAAGATTGGAAAGTCATCGAAAATTTGATAGCAAGATTTTAATCAGACATGGAGTTCAAGTCATGACATATTATAAATCCATGTCTTATTGAAAACACACATGCTAGCTTATGTTCGTCTTGTATTTTGTACCTCTAAATTGCATTCGCCGCTTAATAAGAATATTAATCTTACACATAGAACAGTTCTCCGATTTCTTTCGTTATATCTGTTTGTGCAGCTTAATTTGTTGGTTTTCTCTTTTATCAGAGCGTTATAACACAAAGGCTCACCAGATCCACTTCAACAGTCTAGTGAACGAGCATTTACAGAAAGACACAAAATAAAAACGGGGGAATAGTTTTAAGATGATAGGTCAGAGCTCTTGAAAAAAAAAAAAACAAGAAAAATTTTCTACTCTCTGCGTATAAAAATTACAAAGACATTATTTCACATTTTTATCATCGTCGTTGAAATCGTACGTTTAATGGTAAAAAAGGCTTTGAATATGTTGCTGCTAATTAAACTTGGGAATTAAACACAAGTTTCGTGTCTTCTTCTTCGTCATATATATATATATATATATATATATATATATATATTAATCCCCGCCTCACATGTTCAAATACCATCAGAAACGTAATAATAAGCAGTAATATTCAGATACCATCATTTATATTTAAAAAGTAATCTGATTCAGAAATTCCCCATATATCATCCATCAAGATCCAGACCTGTTAGTACTCATATCGAATAGGATGAAAATGTAATGACACTGAATGTCTGATTACAAACAAGCTAGTGACTGATAACAAGCATTTACGGCAAGGACACAAGACGATGAGGAAAAACCCTAGCAACGTGCTTAGAATATTAAAGACGCAAATCCATAGATAGAATCGGAATATGATGCACCACAGATGTATAGAAATGTGGGCGCATCTTTATGAATTATTCCACTTATCAGAGCAGTTAGTCATACTTAGGTTAGTGGACTTAGCTCTTATCGGCCAATTCTTTGCATATTTTTGATTGATCACCACTTTCTCTATTTGTTATCCAGAACTCTGTTTTTTTTTAATAATTTTAGTTTGTTTTTTCCTCCGCATTTAATTCCACTGAATTTATATATGATTATAATATTTATACAAAATATAAAACTGTGAGAAAAAGATCCTTCAGATTTAACAGTAGGTCTGCTAGACAATATATATAACTAACTACGTTTTTAAAAATATGTATATTTATTTTTATTTATCACAATGTAGAAAATATTTAGTGTTCAGAGAGGTAGAAAAGGCAGTTAATCAGTTAAAAAATAACTTTTATTCTCTGTTATGAGAAACTAAAGCCTCAAGACAGAATTCTGAATCTCTTCCCTCCAGTGGTAGGTGCAAAGACCGATAATGGAATTTATCCTAGCTCCTCTTTTCTTAAGCCCAGGTTTAAGCTGTTCATTCTCATCGTTGTTAAGATGAAATAGTGGAAATTTTCTCTTTTGTAAAGCATTATTTCTCTATATTGGTCTTTGAACGCGTATTGCTTTAGTAACTAGCAAGTTAAAAATTTTACGATATTCTACCGTTTTTGTGCAGCAAAGAAAAATTTAAGTTTTGTTCAATTTAACAATGTTGAAACAATTTTAACACAATAATGTTATTATGTTTTTCAGTCAACAAAATTTTCGTTAATATTTCGTTGAAACAGCGAAACTTTTGTTAGTTCAACTAAATATTTTACTGAATCCTGTAAGATTATTCAATTATACGTTCACTGCAGAAAGTTGAGTACGGAGAATCCAATTCGGAAGCCAAATCGAAAGCGAGAATTCATAAGCCAATCTGAATTTGACTCGCTACATAAAAGTATGCAATTTTTTTTTCTATATGATAGCCAATCACGGTTAAGTGTAAATAAGTATGCAAAAAAGAGAGTCTTGTAAGAAGACAACATTATGAAGGTTTAAAGGAGTTGCATGTAAATAGAGATAAAAGTAGTTTAGGTGTTTAGAACTCTTTCGGATGATCAGTTTTCAAGTCAAATGTTCTTCTATGTCTTCCAAAAGACGGATGAAAGACTCTGAGCTCTGGAGTAATAGGACGCCTTGAATCAGGGCAATGAGTCAATGATGTTGCTCTTTCCTTTGGAGTTCATCATTCTGCCACTTCTAGATTATGGAAACAATTCCAAATAACTCAAACAGTAGTCTGAACTAGAGATGAGTTCGGGCTCATTTTTTGAAGCCCGAGCCCGAGGACTTTCAATCCGATCCCGCCCGAGCCCGAGCAATATTATTTATGTCGGAGCCCGAGCCCGCCCGAGACCAAAATTCCAGCTAAAGATAAATAAAATTCAATTACTTCAGTGATAGAATACGATAAATTTTGCCGTTTGTGCAAGTTAAAGACAAATAGAGTTGCAAACTCTTAATGCACTTTCTAATTCTCTATAGCCACGTTTATCAAATAATAACAATAACGTTTCAATTTTTATTAAAAATTCCGTTGAGTAGTCACATCAGTGACAAGCATTCTTATGTACTTAGATATATTAGATACAGAAAAATACAAGCCATAAATCTCATATAGTGACATTAAAAAATGTTATATTTAAAACGCATCCAGGAAAGAGATTTTGCATAATAAATTTAAGAAATTTGCATATAAAAGTTTAATTGATAGGAACAAAATTATTTTTTTTAATATTTTATGATACGATATGAATATATGCATTGCTAGCAATTAACTAAAAGAGCAGTAAATAATGAGGCCAAAATTTTGAATTAACAGCATTTTAACACACATACTAAATAATGTGTTGTGCTTTTTCATTTGTGTAAATTATGCGAAAAAGCTAGCTTTTTACCCATCCATTATTTTGTTGCAAGTCCTAGCATCACATCAGTACGTTTATTTTTCCAATGAATCACTTTTTTAAAATCTGTTTCAAGGAGTATGCTCAATAAATGAGACATTTTTCACGGGCCCGAGCCCACCCGATCCCGAAAGCAATCGTGAATTATAGGGCCCGAGTCTGGCTCGGGCTCCTGGGTACTGGTACTTTCCGACGGAATTTCGTGCCAATCAAAACTGTACTAGTGGAATTTTTAGCATTTTATATCTTCGTACCTAACTTTTTTGCAGTGAGTGTAACATAACGCCAAATAAATTTTAGATTAATTGAACGAAGTGTTTTTTGTTCGTACCCATGCAATTGCTATTTATCCAGCAAGCCCGTAAATTTTACCATTGATCATACGAATTCCTGATAATTGCTCAAAATATCTTTATTAACTTGCTGTTTTCGATAAATATTTGAAATGTGCTAACTATGAAACTTAAAAAGAGAACTGCTGAAACTTCTGATAAAACGGAAACAACTTCAGTAGCATATTCGATACTTTTTAATTTTTCAAATACATGAGTTAATTTTGAATGGATTAATCTGTTCAGTTTTGAAGAAAAAAGTTTATATAGTTTTCGGAATAGCTATAGAATGTGCATGAATACTTAATAGTACACTAATTTGATAGCATTTTTACTCGTTTGTTTTTCGATCCACGATTTTAGACTTCTGTTTTCATTTTACTAACATATGAATACATTATTTATATCCTACGCTTTGTAAGTGAAATATTGCCCTTAGTAGTTAGCAATCATGAAAGCAATCTAAGTTCAAAGAAACAGGAGTTGAATTTGTCGACTGTGGTGGTAACACGGTAATTTTTAGCGTTTACATTATCTGTACCATCGTAAAACAAATTATTACTACTCAAGGTGTTAATTACTCCTTAAGGATATTACTATACAGTGATAAATAATTTTTGTATTTATACGAAGATTTGCATTTTATTTGGCTTGATAGATTGGCAGATAAACAATGACGTATGAAAGTGCTGATGTTGATAAATAGACAAATATACAGACAGTTGTGTAGCGAGATTAAAAAAAAGATTGACAGATAATTAGTCAAGCAGATTGGCAGATGCAGAATACTTATTAGATAGGTACACAAATATACAGACAGACCACACACACAGTTTGAATGATATGATGACAGCCAAAGAGAAAGAAGAGATCTGAGGCTTGTGTTTAAAGATTTTCTTATATTGATCTCTTTTTAATTCGAATCAATTATCCTGAAATGAAGAAAAATAACTACGGTACCACATGGAAAACTATGCAGATTATCTGAAAATTAAAAAATCGTGCATTATATTTTTTTAAGCTAATGTAATTTCGTATTTTTTTTTGTGTGTGTGCGTAATCAGGATGAAAAAAATGATTTATTTCTAAAACACACGCACAATTCAAATCTAAAATTTGTTTTTTGTACAGACCCGACTTAATACACCTGACCTCGGATGCTTATAATTATGCTTTGTTTTCTTAAATATCTTAATCTGACTTTGTCTTTTTCATTTGAAAAAAAAATCATAAACTAGTCCTTAGCTAAATAAACTTCAATCGATTTCTAAGTTACGCCTTCAAAACTAAAAGATCGATTTGAAAACAATATTGAAGACTTTTCTTCCCAGCTTGCCAGAGTTCACCACTCATATTTCAATTTCCCTTCTGTCTCAGCTGTCTTTATAACAAACGCATTATTGTTATTAATACTGATTTGTTATTTAAGAAATATCCATATGATTTTATGTTAACTATTGTAAAAATAAAACCAGTTTTTTTATAGTGAACAGCCAGTTTAGATAGAAAAATTTCGAATTTGTGTAGGATGAGTTTTACTTATTGTTATTGTTCTCTAGTGCATGTTAAGAGACGTAAAATGTAATATGAAATCCCCGTCTAAATCAGTTGAGCTTTATCTTATTTTGACGATGATTGTATCATTGAATATCATTAGTAATCCAAGGAAGAAAAAATTTCAACACATCAAGCAACAGTGTTTAGTGTTTAATCAGTATATTATTATTTCGTGCTCAATTTTCGCAATTTAAGTGACTTGAACATAAAAAGGGAAAATTCAGAATGTTACAAACGTATCTGTTAAGAGTACAAGCTTTGAGGATAAAATGACGGGTGTTCAATATTCTACACTTAAACTGACAGACACCTTTTTTTCTGTTACACTGACTTTAGATTTTCAGTTTAGAGTCCATGAACGCAGATACACACGCACAAAGTCTTTGCAAAAAAGTAAATGTGATACTTGTCCTTAAAGTAAATAAAAATTGTTAATATTGCAATAGGTAGTATAGTTTACAAGTAAATATATTCGTTTTAATCTGTAAAATCACTCAAATTACATATTGTTTCTTAGATAAACCGGCGCTTTGAGAGCAAATGCATGACATTATATTAATGTGATTTATACATAGACACTTCTCAACTTATTTAACGTATTTTTCAAAATCTCAATGCTTTTCTATTATTTTACTGTTCGTGCATTTTCTCAAAGAAAACGTGAGAAAATTAAACTTCGTATCCATTCATCTTGTGCAAATATACTAAAATAAGTCAAATAAGTATGAGGAAGATAGTTAATTGGGCATTTAAAACGGTCAACGCCCTTATTGTGCATGGTTACAAAGTGCGTTTTATTAATGCGAGATTTATTTTTTCAACATAAGGGAATTTGCCCGAAGCTTAATACGAACTTTCTTATACGTGGAGCAATTTTAAAGAGATGAAGATGACAACTTTTACAAACAAGTCAGCAGGAACGAGAGCTTGAATACTAAGCAGTTAGTCAGAGTGGGGTTATCTCAAAACTTAGATTCTATGGGCGAGAAATGGTTAACCAGAAATAATCAAAGCCGTTTTCAGGAGTGCAAAATGTAGCTTTCTGTCGGCATGAAGTGATCGAGAAGAGAAATGGTATGTTTCCAAAACAGCGAAAAGGACAAATTCTTCTTTAAGGTACGCGCTTCTAATTTTTCCAAATGCTTTTTCTTGCAGTTGAAAACTTTGATAGCACAGCATTGGCTTGCAGTAGATTGACAGTGATTACGTTAAAATAAAACAAAATAACTGAACTTTAATAATTTTAATAATCAGGCGTAGTGTACAGCTGTGTATGCAAGCCGTGAGAGAAGGAAACAATAAAGGCGTGACGAGCGGAATCAGTAGCACTTTTGCTTAGTTTATCTAGATTTGCAAGAAGTTTCAGTACACAATGCACACAATACAGAAAACTTATACATGCAGATATAAACGGCTCTCGATATTTAGCCACCCCTATCCAGTAAATATATAAAACTAAAATCAGAAACATAGTACGAAATTAAATGTTTTATTGTGCAACAAGATAAAATTATCGTTTAATTTTACTCTAAGATACAAGTTTTATATATCTACAGCAAGGTCGTCTTTCTAAGAGTACAAAAACCAATTATTTGTAAGAAACTAAAATTATACTTTAAAGTGACAATTTCTGAAGCCTTAAAAAACAAAACTGGTATATAATGTTATTTAATGACACTGATATGAAAACATAAGATTATTATATTTCACCAGATATATTATTCTAGTACAGGGTGTCCAGCAAATAACACCCTGCTTTCAAAATTAAAAATCTCAAAAGCAATGATCAATAGAAAAATGCAGCAAAGGTTTTTTTTTTTTTTTTTTTTTTTTTTGTAACGTGTAAAAATTTTATACGGAAATCAAAAATGTTATCGAAAATGTAGTACAATCGCTTTCAACAGACAATGGTGTAGGCAGATTGAACCTCAAGGGAGAGGGCGCTATGGGCGTAATCTATTTGTTCAAAATAGTATTCTTGAAGTTGAAAATTAAAAATTAATGGACTTTATGTTAAAAAATATTCAATAAGAGGGATTAGAACACCCAAACACCGATTGCGCACGCCACTGTTAGCAGATAGAGCTGCACGTCAAAATCTATTGGCATGATCATGTGTAAATATAAACCCATTCTCGGCAAGCAGTCACAACACAGCCTTCTCAAAATGTCCACCGATCGACATAGAGAGGCCTCGCAAACGAATAATGAAATTTGTCATCGCAGCCCGTAATGTCTCAACGGAAACGGATTCACATGCCGCACAAATCGACGATTGAAGCTCATCCAGCGTCTTAGGATGGTTCCGGTAGACAGTATTGTTTAATGTGCCCAACAGAAAGTAGTCGCAAGGAATCAGATCGGAAGAATATGGAAGCCAATTTATTATGGAGGCCTGTGACTACAACGCCATCTATCAACGATTTTTGTAACTACTACTTCGAAACTTATATAATAAGAATATCGTTTGCTGCACTTTTTGAGATTTTTAACTTGGAAATCAGGGTGTTATTTGATGGACACCCTGTACGTATATCCGTTGTTTTTTTATACATATCGGCATAGAAAGTTGCCTAAAGAAATGATCCTGTTAAATTCCTTTTTGCTGTTCTGAATCTTGCTGTTAATTGATTTAACTTACATGAATGGGAGTTACTAAAATCAAAACAATAATAAATAAGACACGCTTTTACAGTAGCTGGAAAAGTTTTGATAGGACTCGTTTTTTCTGTCCTAACTTTTTCTGTAATCAAAATTTCTTAATGATGTAAATTAGTCATTTTTAGCTTTAGTCCTCCTACATGGTGAGCTGCTAATAATATGAGTGAATATTCGTAATTTAAAAAAATATCAAGCGCGAGTTTGAAATGTTTAAAGCAGAAATTTTGAGACAATTCAATTTTACTGAACTGTAGTTGAAATGAATCGTCTTAATGTTACGAACTATAGCATTATTTCGTATGTAGTTGCATATCCTTTTGCTTTGAGGACTGCGGCACATCTTCTGGACAAGCAATTAAGGAGGCTTTCTAAGGTGGACTTACGGAGTTTTATCCATTCCTATTGAAGATCCTGAAAATGCTCTGCTGTTGAAGAATGCTTCCGTGTCTCGAATTTTCTTCCGATGCGTTCCCTAAGGTGTTCAATTGGATTGAGGTCAGGTGACTCAATCGATCAGTCCCATGCTTTAATTTTCTTAGCTATAAACCAATTTTTCACCATTTTGGAGGTTTGCCTTGGATAATTAACCTGATGAAACATCCATCCACTTGATATCTTTTTTTGAGCATAAATCAGAATGTTATTTACTAAAATGTTTTTATAAAAGTTCTGATCCATAAACCCGACAATTTGTACTAAGGGAATGACGCCATCATGATGGAAAGCTGCTAAAATCATTACTCATTCCGTGTTTTACTTTTAGGCTTTGCTACCGAGGATACATTTTGGTGCCTTTTGGGCGACGAATATAACGTCAGTCATCACTTCAAAACAAATTGAGTTAGAATTCATCGCACTAGAAACCCTTTTTAAAATCTTTGGTTGTTCACATTTCATTCTTCTCAGCAAGTTTCAGTCGGACTTTTCGATTCTTTGCCCAGATGAGAGGTTTTGTTGCAGGGACCTGTGCACAGAATTCAGAGGCATCCATGCTGCCCTAAGTTCTTAAAAAGATGCCTTGCGAAGAAATGTTTTAGCAAGGATTAATGATTCAAAGCAGACTGCGGAAACTGGGAAAAGGTAATTTACCGATAAGAAAATTAAAGTTTTGCACTGCCCGAGTAGGTCATCAAAATGAACACCTTTGGGAACAACACATCGGAAGAAACGTCGAGAGACAGAAGCATTCTTAAAAGGCAGAACTCCTTCAGGATCTTTAATCGGAATGGGCTAAACTTCTTAGGTTCACCTTAGAGAGCCTTGTTAATTCCATGTCCAGACGATGAGCCGCAGTCTTCAAAAAAAAGAAATGATATGGAACTTCATACTAAATAATTCTGTTTTTCATTAGATTAAGACGATTATTTTCAATAATAGTTTAGAAAAATTATTTTAGTTATTAGTGTTTTTAGTTCAGAATCGTCTCACAATTTCTACTTTCAACCTTTCAAATAAATACACGTTCGGTGTTTTTTTTTTTTTTTAAAAACAATTTTCAAACATCTTATTAGTTGTATACCACGTAGGAGGACTATAGTTACAAATTACTAATTTACGTCGTTAAGAAATTTGGTTTACAGAAAACGTTACGACAGAAAAACATATCGTCCCAAAACTTTTGCGAGCTACTGTATATTGTAAATTGGAATTAAAACATTTCCTCTTTCATGATGACTAATTTTAATTTTACTATGATGAAGTAAACCTTATCAATATTTTTTCGGAACTTATTTTTATTATTAAAATCTGATATCAGTTTTTACAGTACTTCTTTTATTCGGCTGTAGAGTAGATTTGATTACTCCATGGTGAAACTAATTATTATTATAAAAAAGCTGATAAATTATCTACTTTTTATTCAGAGAGAAACTATTCACCTTTCCTAGTGATTATGGGCGCCGGCATTTATGGGTAAGGGTGAGCAAACGCCCACCCTTGTGTAAGAAAATCATACAAAATTAAAAATGCATATACAATATATGCAATTTGATCTTTCTTTTTTGTCCTTGATGCTAAGCAAATCAATAATTTTACTTAAATACACCACAGAGTAAAAACTTGCAGGAATACTATAACGCGCGTCTTTCTAACATTTCGCCCACCCTTAAAAGTATCCTAGTGGCGTCCATGCTAGTGATTATATTAAATAAGACTTCATGTACAGAACGATCTTTCATAATTAAGATTCAACTTTTCTTTTTCAATAATTACGACAGTAAAGATTAACAGTGGATGAAAAATAAAGATCTAATGTTCAGCTTCTGTGATACATTTCTATACTCCTCTAATAAAGGGCGTTCCTCCTTTAAAAAGGGATACTACAAAGTCTTTGACTAATTAAACGTGACTGCTACTATCAAATATATCATCAAAACCTTATCAGGCTCTCCTTGTAAAAGCCGAAACTTTATCGCTATCATTATTTATGGCCTTTGCATAAAACTCAATAAAAATATTAGACTTTCAGTTTTAATACTTGTTATACCAGGTTGGGGACCGGACCTCCCAGTAGCAAATTAATCTTAAATTACGCTTCATTTCCAAAATAGCATTATCAATAGACCTCATTATTACTATACTAGTGATTTTAAGGTATATAGAATATACTGAATAAGAATAAAAACTGAATTGAGATTTTTTTTCTCCTCTAGTTTGCTTAATCAGACGTAATAAATGACTTCAAATAGATTTATCTGCACTTATGGCGTTTCCAATAAGTTAATAAAAGAAGTAACAACTCAATAGCATAAGAAAAAAATATAAACTTGAAGCAATATTCGAGAAGGATATTTAAAAAAAGTATATCAAATTTTCTTCGCCCGAAATTTAATTAATGAAATTAATCAGCATGTAGCTGTTTTCAGTTTAGTTGCCTTAATTATTAACTTTTGAAATAATGTCACCTGCTATTCTCAGTATATGTATGAATTATACGATATCGTCTTGAACGCCATAACCAATTTAAAATATTTTAGTTGACGAATAGAAAACGCAACCTCTATGTTTTGGTCTTAGACGACAAAATAGGTAGCGCGGACGATAGTTGCGCGGAGCTAGATCAAAACCGTACTGTCGGTGTCATGCAACTCACCAAAAAATTATTCGGGTGTTTATCAAATTTCCTGTACATATACAATGCTTTCTTCATTAAAAAAAAGACGATTCATAAATAGGGCTTAAATATGGAGAAAATACAATAATCAAACACTTTATAAAGTGTCACACTGAGTTCCTACCATATTCTGATACACTGTTTTTTTATTAAGCAAACTGTTCTTGTTTAACGAACATCTACATGGAATTGCCTAGACTTTAAGATAACTGGAGGATTTTATTTTCTTGAGATTCAGTTTGCTTGAAATACTAGGAAAAACCGTCTGCTGCTAATCGAAATTAAACTTCAACTTTCAATTTTTTGACGAAATTATAAATATGCCGGTTGAGTTATGTGGTTTTACCAACATTCTAAAGCTCACTTTTCAAAAGCTATGTCCGTAAAACTTTCCAAAGGTTATCTGCATCATATTACATCAAATTGCTTTTTACTTTCAATTCACTGTTTTTGCCAAGCTTTTGTAATCGCCTTGTCGACAAGCTATAAAAAAAATCTGAAAAAAAAAAATCATAAATCAAGCAATGTATATTCTCTTATTTGAAGAAGAGTAGCCACCGTCTTATAATCACTGAGATATTAAAATAAACAATGAACTTATTCCAGAGGTCAACATACCTTAGCTTAAACATAACCTTCTACCCTAAATCAAATAATTTTTTTTCGAGTGTTTTCTCTCTGAATGAAGTCCAAATGAAATGCAGTGAAAACAACTGTTTGAGGTATGGAAAAGAAAGCAATAATATTTCACGAACCCTAATGGTTTAATATGGTTTTATAGCTTTATTTTCAAACTGACAGCAAAATTGAAAACGAACATTCAAAAAACAGAAACCCTATACTTTTACTTACTGGAGCTATGGTTGAATGGTAAATAATAATATTACACAGTGACAGAGTAACCTGGAGTTTTGCGATGCGTATACGACGGAAACTGCTTACGTTTATTTACTTATTTTGTTCAACCTTTGAGATATGCTCTGACGCTTTGCGAGCAAAGCGAGCTATAAAAAATTCTCTTTTAGAAAGTAGAATCTTGAAAGTGAATTTTCAGTAGCACATCCAATCAAGCAGAAAAAATGCCGCAACGATCTGGTGGATTTTGCGTTTTACACCAAGTGTTATACACTTGGTGTAAGTGTTATACACTTGTTGTGTACACACACCAAGTGTTATACACTTGTTTTCATCCAGTAGTGAGTTAAGCACTCAAGCCTGCTTTACTGCAAGCCGGGCTTTGTCAAAATCAAGTGATTATTCGGAATATTTGCGTGTTCAAAACGATATTTCCTCGAAAATCGTAAAAATTTATTAAACGATATTTATCTCTATAGACGAAAAATGTCATTGCTTAAAATGGGATTGTGAAGTATTGTAATTATTTGAAGTAAAAATTGATATTACTGTTGTTTATTATGCGCTATCAGCAAGAAGTAGTTCAACAGAGTAATAACGAAAAACAAATTATATATTTAGAGGAAATAACTTAGAGGATTATAGTCTGCGCATTACATCTGTTTTTCCATCAAGAAAAAGTTTTGACAGCTAAATCTGTTCGTTCGCCCCCTTACTTAAATTGTATATCTATATATGCCATAAGCATATACTATAGATATATAATTTAATTAAGGGGGTATAACATTTTTAGAAATAATTATTTCAAGTTATTAGTAGTACGGCTAGTCAGGTTATCGTACTTATACGAAAAATTTAGTTTTAATGCATTTTAAATTTTTTGAACAAAAGCTCACGAAACTTACGAACTATTACGTAAACATTCGCCAATAATAAATATAAAATATGGCGTATTGTACAGAGTAAGCTATTGAGTGTAAAGAAAGAAAAGTTGTACATTTCATCTCTAACACAAAATTTTAAAAAAAGCATGCGTAACTAATTATATCATTATTTTATTTATTTTTGTATGTTCCCTTTGTAGCTTATGACAAAATTAAATGTTTATGACAAAACCACGGCAAGCTTTTTCAGCTTCGTAACACAGTTCATAAATATTAATTGATTATCATTAGATTCAATTAAGCCTCTCTTACCTGTCACATCTTTTCAACAAAACTGCCCACCTGTTTTATTTTATCTGCTGATGCAGCTCGGAGATTAACAGCCTTTTAAAAGAGCGATCAAATAAATTGACAGACATCAGTCTGTAATCGAATAAAAAAAGAATTCTTAGACGCGATAACATTTGGAGACCGGTTTTTGAAACGTAATTTGCACACTATACTGTTTTTCACACATTCAGTTAAGTCTATTTATACTGTGTTCTACGTGGTTAACTACGTTTGCATCATCAGTTGATGTTCGTTTTTTAGATGTATATTTCTTTTTCAATTTGCTTAGCCTACGTTCATTTTGAATTTATTAAATCTCAGTTTTCGAGCATACAGGTTTTGTCGCATGTCCAGATATTTAGCCTCGTGCTCACAAAGTCCAAATGAGAAATGAATTAATGCTTTTCAGTAGAATGATTTTGAAACCTGCCCACCTCGACAGGATGTCGTTACTTCGCTGTTTTAGTTATTAAACAGAAATATCCTAAATCAAATCCTACTTAATCCTATTTAAACGCATGCAATGATGAACTGATATTTAAAAATAGAAATAAATGAAACCGTGCATGTAACAATAGAAGAATGGCAAAAGCTACTTGTTGTTGATTAATATTTTTTTCTTTTTTCAAATCACTGTTATTCTATAGAGCATTCATTTAGCGCACTGCACCGTGACCTTCGCAAACAAGGCCTGCTGGCTCAAATATTGAGTCACACCATATGGGACGAATTTAGGAGTAAAGTTAAAAGTTTTATAGCAATATTATGATTGTGGTTGCTTATCATCAGTTTATAAAATTTATTATTTCTTACATTTATCTTGATTTATTATTGATTACGGATTAAATATGACACTAAAAATGCATTTAGAAATTGTGATTGCAACTCCAATGTTTAATACTCTATATATGTATATATATATATATATATATATAATTTTAACTTTTGTTCTGAAGATATGTTTTTAAGCACTGATAAATTTGATAAAATGATGATGAGCAACCAGAATTTTAATTTCATTTTAAAAATTTTCATTTTATACCTTAATCGGCCTACTTAGGATGTCGTATTCCTTAAGCCAGCAGGCCTTAGCTGCGAAGGTCACGACTGGACCAACATCGTCTTGATATAGAAGGTATAGCAACTAAAGCTTTGACGTCATCACAGTTGTATCTTCAAAAGTAAAGCTATTTAAAATATCTGGTGGATGCTACATATATTAGCAAATATCTTAAAAATACCTTTCTGATACAAAATAATTCACTGTGATCTACTTCTGTATCATATTATACAATTAGTGATGGTCAGCAATCGTCATTTGTCTCAAGATAAATTTTTCTATTTTAAGTCATTAAAAAGTTTTATGAGTGAGAAAATTTACCACAAATTTAAAATAGATATACTTTGTGAAAATAAAACTGTGATGATGTCGTACCAGATCTAGTGATGACATCAACACTTCAGCTGTAAGGCTTTCTGTGTCAAGAAGGTGTTGACTGAACTAAACATACATTAAGTGCATGTCACTGAGTCATCGACAGCTTTTCTTTTTAATTTTTATAAAGAGGATAAGAGTACCCTTCTTTTTAAACTTGGATATTGAACCTTCCTTTCTACTTTACGAATGAAAGTGAACTTAGATAATTGAATATTATGGGTTTAACTTGACAAAATAGTTTAAATAATAAATGTATTTATACTACTAACTAAAGGCTTTCTGTGTAAATATTGGTTATGGTGAACAGATACTATTTGTGTCACTTTAAGAGAGAGAAAGTCCCTGAAAAATTTGTTTCCTACAAATTTGCCTCAGTTTTTAAGTAAACCTGCGTACTGCTGTAATTATCAATCTGCAAAGCTTTCACGCTGTGCATCATTAGTTATTACATCGTCATTATAATTTGAACACAACATATTATTTTCTACCTAATATATAGCCTTCCTGATTGTTTCTCTCATACAACACTAAATGATCAAGAGATTCCAAAACCAGTTCACCAAAGAGTTCATGTATCATACAAGATCTTATTAAACTTACAGAAAAAAATAATAATATAAATCAATTTGATTTCATTTGCATGCAGAAAACGATTTTCATTATCAGTTGCTGGAACGTCTGATGAAGAATCATAAATATTTCTGCAATTGTTTGCGTGGCAAGAAACTAAGACTAGTGTGTTAATCTATATTCCGATTGAACACAGGACATTTTGAAAACAGATAATAGAAATATTGAACTAGGCATTTCACGTCAAACTAGTCCTTAATTATAAGTCTGACACTCTCATTAATACTTTCGAAGAGTACAGCTGAGACTTTTTAGTAGATTGCACTTATTAAATAACATTGATAAATAAAAAGGAAATCATTAAGTAGGCGACACTAATTTGAACGCATAGCAATTAAAATTTCCTTAATATTTTACTGATAAATTAAATTTTTATGTATATTTCGGTATGCTCAAGTGTAAACTTTTTCTTAGATGTTGAAAGAATTATTTAAAATGACCACATCGGATATCGTTAACCCTTCATTATTACCTTCAGAGTTAGACTAGGTATAATTTGCATGCTACTTGTTTTCGTGATCATTAAAATTAATTTGCGAAGCAATTTACTGACTACATCACACTTTGCGGACAAGATTCTTCCTAAAACTTAATAATCATCATTAAAAGACCATTATAGCTTTCTACTCAGGGGTTTAAAGTACCTCCAACTTTAATAGTGGTAAAAGTGTCATAATTAGGGATCGACCGATACCAGATTTCAACCGATACCCGATACTTTTTTACAAGGGACTGTATACATATTATAATACAAATTTTAACATATCACAGCTACCAAAGATTTTTTACCACTAATTTTTACATAGCAATTTGTGCTTAAAATAAGGCTAAATTTCTAACGCAAGTTGTTCGAAATTGTGGTGTTAAATTGTAAATTGAATTTTCTATGTTGATATCTATACAGCCCTTTGTAAAAATGTATTGGGTATCGGTTAAAATATGGCATCGGTCGATCAATAGAAATTATTATTTTTGCTACAAACATGTCTAATAGACATTTTAATGTTAAGGTACAGAAAACTGGAAATACAGCAATATTGGACCTTCGTGTTTCAAAAATGAAAGCTTTTCCATAATACATGTTCCAAATAGTTTTGAAAATTAGAACATATTTCCCAAATTATGCTTGAAATGAGTGTGCAGAAAAAGTCTTTGCAGCATTTAGAATTAATAAAAGTTTTAGTGAATGCTCAACGTGCATTTCTCTTATATCTCTGGTATAAAAGTGTCTTAGTGGTATTACAAGTATTATCGAGAATATTAAAAAACGTTTGGAACTGTAGATGTAAACTTAAATTGCATTCTTTGTAGCATTTAGAATCAATAAAAGTTTTAATGAATAATTAATATGTTTTTCATTTTATCTATCTGGGAATGAGTTGCCAGAATCTGTAAATCTACAGTTGTATTCTTTGAAGGTATAGATTGCGAGAACTTATATTTTATGTGTTTGGCATTCATAGGTTTATTTTTCAATGTTCATCGACACTATAATATATAATAATTTGACAGTTGCTAAAATTTTTTTTAAACTTGTGATTGATTTAATCTGTTATTATCATGTACTGTTTAAACTGAAGCAACCACAAATATAGTTCAGTTGTCTTAAGTTTAAGAGATAAGTTTCCGGCTTACGATGTTTTTACCCGGACTGGTCGGTCGAGATCATGAACGGACGGCATATTTATTGGAAGCCTCCGTCATCGCAACGGAATGACAAAACTTAAATATACGCTACTACGGGCACCTAGTTCATCCGGTAAACTATTTCCATGTTCTTCTGAGATTAGCGTGAGTGCATTGGGTTTTGACAACACTTCTTAGATACAGATAGCCTTACAACTCCTACGTCATCAAGGTCTGACGTCATCATTCGGCCTACTTGTAAAAGTTTTTTTTTTTTCTTTTTTTTTTTTACACAAAATAAAACTATTAAAAATTTCTTTTGAATTTACACATGAATAGCAATATTTTAATAACTTGGGATTAAAAAATAAAATTTTAAGGCAAATGGCAGTTTTTAACTGTGACTAATTAGATAATATGACAAGGAAATAGTTCAGAACGAATAATTTCGTACGAGAAAGGTATTTTAATTCTAATGTTTAATTTAAGATATTTTCTAATATTTGTAGCATTCACCAATTATTTTAGACAGTTTTACTTTGTATAATGAAAACTGTGTTAACGGGACTTCCGTAGGCCTAATGTCGTCGTCAAAGCTGGAGTTGTTAGGCTTTCTATATGAAGGGTCCACGTGAAGAACGATGAGAGTCCAATACAGCTGATTTTCCAAAAAATCGAAAGGCGCACGGGACTTTCCACGTTCTTCTCCAGTAAACTGTATCTTTGGGCTATTTTTTCAGTGTATTCTCATCGTTCTTTCCCCTTATGGTTTCGGATATTAATAGTGCCACCAATGAACAACAGAATGCAGTAGAAACCTCAACATTGGGGAAAAGTGGACTCTCATCGTTCTTCCCGTGGACCCTTCATATGTAGGAGGTGTTGAATAGCATCGAAATCGTTCGTCAATCAACAATTGCAACAATGCCATTATGTTTACTCTTATCTTTCATGTTGATTTCATTCTCATTCATGTGAAGCATGAAAAAGAAGTTAATTAATTATCGTAAGTTATGCAAGCTTGTTCGTTTATTTTTCTGTGTGTGTGTGTGTGTGTAAGCGGGGTCACACAATATTAATAACATTCTTGAGTGAATGTATAATACATTATTAATTGCCTTAATTGTTTTTGGATTTCGAAAAGAAAACGATGCATGTATTTGGTTTAAATGTGGAAAGCAGTACCTCGCATAAGAGCCTTTCCCACTGTACTCAGTCGTGTTTATTTTAACACACTTTCCGTAAGCTTATATGGAATTTTTAAATATTTTTCTCTGAATTCCATCTTGAATGGTCCTGACTAGTATTAAAGTTGCCAACTGCTCCGGAATATAATTAACTACTTTTTTTAAACAGTAAATTTTGGCTTACGTTATGTCGAAATTTCGAAGCTGAAGGTGTGGGCTGTTTATCACTTAATAAAGTATTTAAAAACTTACTGTTTGCAAAAGTGGTTAATTATATTCCGGATTTCTACATCCCTATTAGTAGAGTTAAAATGTTTAGGGATCGACCGATACCAGATACTTTTTTACAAAGGGCTGTATACATATCAACATAGAAAATTGAATTTTGCATGGCACCTAATTTCCTGTCACTTACATTCGGAAAAATGTAGACACAGAGAAAAATTTCTCAATGCAAGCGATGGGAAACATGGTCTATATAACATAACTGCCAACTTTCCCGAAACTTTCGGGAGTTTTCCACCACAATTTTAAACAACTTGCACTAGAGATTTGACCTTATTTTTAGCATAAATTGCTATGTAAGCATTCGCGATGGAAAATCTTTGGTAGCTGTGATATGTTAAATTTTGTATTATAATATGTATACAGTCCCTTGTAAAAAAGTATCGGGTACCGTTTGAAATATGGTATCGGTCGATCCCTTCATAATACGTATTTAGGAACGAGCAGCCAGTGTTTATATCTGTGCTGTATACATAGCTTCCAACTGCTATGGAATATAATTAACCACTTTTTGTGTAAACAGTATATATTTTAAGTATTTTTTCAAAATATCAGCCGGCTTGCAATCAGAGCTGATTACTGCTACGGATCTTAACTATAACCCCTTTTTTTAAGCAGCAATTTTCAGTTAAAAATATCGAAAAATTTCGAGGTCGAACGTCTTTGCAGTTTACCATCTCGAAAAAATAATAGAAATTGCTGTCTGTAAAAGTGGTTCAGTATATTCCGGAGCAGTTGGCAACAAGGACTTGCTATTATTGTTTTTTTAAGCTGAAAATTCTTGTTTTAAAAAAAATGGTTAATTATATTCCGCAGTAGTTGGCAGCTATGAGTGCAATCCGTCTAATCCGTTTTCCAGAAAAATAGAAGAAAGTGTTAGTGTATATATAATAACGCATATAGCAAAACTTTTTCCAGAGGTATAGTGAACGTTGAGCTGGAAAATAAGATGAAAGTATGTACTCAATATATGGCTGTAAAACATTGCGTAATGTATATAAATATATGTCCCGTCTATATGATATTATAAATTCGAAAGTTTGCTTATACGTTTGTTACTCTCTCACGCTAAAAAGACTACCCAGCAAACACACACAGGTTCTCTGAACGTCTATTAACGTTCAGAAAACGTCTTCTGAACGTTAATAGACGTTCAGAGAACCTGTGTGTGTTTGCTGGGTAGATATATTCGAATGAAATTTGAAATGGAGATAGCTTATACCATGAATTTAAAAATAGGCTACCTTGTATCCCGACAAAAAGACTGTTCCCGTGATTTTTACAGATTTCTAAATTTTGAGGCACTTTCCAAAGCATGACATAAAACATAATATCACGCTGGCGGAGCCAACTGTAAATAAACTATAAAAATCTGTCTATACTGTGATGGATTCATTGTGATTCAATAATTATTTAAAAGTTAAATCAAAATGCTTAAGTAATTATAGCTTACACATTATACGGTTGGGAAACATGCATAGATTTTAAAACGCTACGCAGCTAGTGATGTGTGAAGGTTAAAATATAGTGAAAATTACGTTAAATATAATGTTCACAAAGTTTTCTGGCGACTTACTCATCATTACAACAGTGTGTACCTGGAAAATCTTCCTGTGAGACATTTTGGTCATTTACACACTTGTGCACTCTTAAAATGAATATTAGATGATAAGGCAAAGACAGATAATGGTCGTAAGTTTCATACAGACTCACATTATAGTTATAGAGGTATATCTCATTTTATAATAATGAACCGTGCATGATTAAAAAGTAAAAGGAAGTATGGAAAAATAAATAATGCATTAAAAACAGACTTAGCGGGAGTGATACCCAGTGTGGATTTCAATTAATCTATCTGAAAATTTTGTTATTTGCGGGGTTTTTTGTGATTTTAACGACGTTTAGTATAGCAAAAGAAAAAAATCTGGACTTTCCGAACACGTACGATTACGATCATTACCAAGCATTTAAATAATAAATTTTAATCGATGAATACTTCAAACATATATACCAAATTGAAGATCAATCGAATGTACCGTTTAAACGCTAGCGCACTTTGAAGAATTTCCCTCCATATGCCATAATGTAAAGAGAAATCTTTCTCGTAGCCCTGTAGAAAAGACGGTGCGACGGTGCGACTTGCGACGGTGGTTTATAACATATATACCTGCCCCGTTTAGGAGCTATCGTGTTCACTCACATACACACATACACACGCAAATACACACACATACATACACACATACACATACATATAAACATCTCGTAAAAATAGCATAAGTGAATTCATAAGACCTCAAAACGTGTAAATAAACCAAAATCTCGAAGTCGAATTTTTTCATGATTACAATACTTTTCTTACGTGGTACATGTTAATGACCAGAAAATTTTAATTCGTGCTTTCAATTTATTAATATAAAAGGTTACATTTCGGAACATTTCTTACACTGTGCCAAGTAAAATGTTAAGGCTTGAATAATAATGCATTAAACGAAGGCGATGTATAATGAGTTATGGATCTCTAAAATAGTGTCTATGAGAAGTTTTGGAGATTTGCATACTTCATATAGCTGTTTCGATGGCAATGTAGCTGATGGAATGGTTAAAGTCGGAGGTCTTTCATTATTTATGAACTTTTTACCGCTTATATTTCTGCTACCGACCAATATTTTGCTTTATTAACCATGACTTGAGTTCGTTGTTTCACTTGCAGTCTCAGTACTTAGAAAATGCTTACTAAGTACCCAAGTTTAATGGCATCTATTAATTATCTTATAAAACCTTATCTTAAAAAAATAGAATGATCTACGACGTAATAGTTTTTTTTTTTTTTTTTTTTTTTTTTTTTTTACTTTTCATTAAAATCGATGACCTTTTAATTAATATAAAGGATAACCATTTCAAAAATAAGCATGTAAAATCAAGTATATGCTTTAAAATTAATTTATGTTTTAATCAATAATGTGAAACATAATTATATACAATTAATATAAATAATTTTTATATAAAACATTTTCCAAACAAAATCTTTAAGAGAATTTGCAGTTTTGAAATATTACATTCTACGAAACAGAACGATCGGCCTCTTAGAAAAAAAAAAAAAAAAGAGTTTTTTAAAATTACTCTATAATTCAGAAGTAACTAACATTTTCAATTTTAAAGCTTTCATTTGATACTTGAAACGAATTAAAGTCTATATAATTTACATTACTTTTATTTTTATAACAATCATGAGGAAAGGATTTACAATTGCTTTTGTACTTTCTTTTCTAAAACCTTCTTAGAAAACGAAATAGTGAAAGTTGTAGTACGACTTGCGTAAAACAGTTCCGAACTTCAGAACAGAAACAAAAATATAGAACAAAAGACGACGTCAAAGAACAGAAGAGAGGCTTAAGGTCAAGGCATAAAGGCCGGTTAAGAACCTTCAGGTAATAAAAACCGTAATTTCTCACGATCAGAGATGGTTTGAGTGGTAACATATTTGACTGCAGATGAAAAATCTTTTGATGAATGCAGACAAGAATAGAGGTAACAAAAAGAAAACTAAACGAGATACATTTGAAATTCTAATTCCGCTGTAATAATTTAATTAAAAAAATGAACGGATTTGCTTTTCAGAACATCTTGAAGTACTAACATACTGGACAAGAAACGAGTTTAATTCTTATTATTTTTCCCGCTCTTTAGACACTTTGTCTTACCGGCATGCTAACCGGTTTAACTTCATCAAAATAATATGCCACGAATAAACGTTAGTTGCTTTTAACAATTCAGAATGGTATTTTTGTAAATAATGTCCCTCAAATGAACAGCAATTTTAACAGAAACTTATTTCTGAACTATTTTTGGAAAATGGTATTGAAATGCATGTATACTAATTATTTACAAAACACCATTGGTAATGAAATAATATACTTGTAAAATGTTAATTTAGTGTAAAAATGAAATAACATTACTTAAATAACTTAGTTAACTAAAGAAAGTAATCAAGTTCATTGTGCATGCTTCATGGTTTTCAATTTTATTGCTTTTGAGCGAACATGATTAGAGCATTAGATTTCAGTTTTCTCTTTTTCTGTCCTCTCACTTCCTAAACATTTTTGGATTACGCAAACTCTTAATATCTATTTTAGTTAGACTGCTCCTTATTCAAAACGGAATTTTCAAACATATATATCTCTTTTAACAAGACACAAGAAAGAGTCCCTATACATTACAATGAACGCTTTTCAACTGCTTTGATATGCAAAAGAGCAATTAGCATATATGTACATATACAACAAAAGTAAAATAAACTAATGGCTAAAATATACATTCATACCTTCAAGAAACAGAAAGACAGTGGCCTATCACATAATTGAGAACAGAAGAAATATTTTTGGATTGAAATAAATAGATTTTCAATCGCTGAGACTCGCATTGGGGCCGCACACAGCAGACAGCAAATATAAAGTCAAAAATAGTAGGATTACGGTAAGTGGATTAGCAAAAGGTTCAAAAATGTACTTGGGGGCCTTTATATATTAGGAGGGGGCCGAAAATCAATGTCTTTTTTCCGTATTTGAATATTCGTAGCCAAAATTACTCAACCTAATAATACGAAGTTTGGAAAGTATGTGAGTTTATTAACATAGTTGCTGATTGGATAGCATTTTCCAAAATTCGTAATATTTAGGGGGTAGGAGGCCAAAATGGTTTTTTCACATATAGTGCATGATCGCAAATTTAAAAAAAAAAATACCCATAAAATTATTGCGGCAAAATACAACACTCTAGAATGCCTAAAAATCCATTTCAAGACAATTTGAATATCGTCCAACAGGGTAGGTGGACGTGTAAAATGGGTAAGGGTGACCACTTTTCTTGAAAGAAAAAAAAAATTATGTATAACATTTTTGCTTCAAAATCTTACGTTTGGGTACAGCTTGCTTGTAATTGAAAAGTCGCTGAAAATTTATTTGTTTCAATTTGATGTAATAAAACCACATTACTTTCCTGTCCCTTTATAATCTGGTTTCCAAAAATTTAGGAAGAATCATAAAAATAGCGATAACTCGCTCAAAAATAAGTCAATCGGTATGAATTTGGAATCTGTTGTCGAATAAGAGTACCTAAAGCTGCAGTACCTAATTTAGTGGCATTGAAACCGGAATAAAAAATTTCCTAGGAGGATAAAATTGCATGTTTAAATAAATGTGGTGTACGGCCAATTATCTACTGTAGGGATCTTGGCCGGGGTGGGATTGCCCTCCGTGGAGGACTTTCTAAGCCGACTGCATGTTTATATCAGGCTTGTAATTTATGTTCCGACTGCAGCAAGTGTAGGCGATAGAGAATTCGTAACAATGACCTCCAGGCATCATTTGCCCGAAGGACTGTGATGGCGATCTGTTGGGAGACTAGAGGCAGGACGGTCGGACTCCAGTGGCCAGATGGCTAAATGACCGTCCTTCTGTGCTTCATAGACTTCGGCAACAATTTCTAACTACATCTTCGGCATCCAGGAAGCTCAGACAAGGACTGCCAACAGTTTCGACCAGCGCCGATTACCGATATTTATCATTAGACACACGAAGGTATGTAACTGCAACTTTGAATCAACTCAGATCCTCCGTTGCAGCAGTCATCGGAAGGTTGGTGTCAACGTTGACTGCGAGTAGTAGGTTTCACGAAGGTGCTCTGTACGTGAAGCGACCAGCCATTTACGTACCACTCAAGTCACGCCACAGAAGGGAACACTAGATGTGGGCAGATCAACATATTCACTATATAGTTAATCAATGGAGGGGTGTCCTACTTAAGGATAAGTCCATTTTTAGCCTCTAAAGTAATAGTAGGCGTTGTTTGATTTGCAGAGAGCCCGGAACCCGTTATCACCCATCAAACATCCGTGAAAGAAATACATACGCTGGGGACAGTGTCCGTGTTTGGGGTGGGATCTCTGTGGGTGGACGCACAGACCTCCATGTCTTTCCACATGAAACCATGAATCGTCAGAAGTACAGAGATGACATTCTTGATCTTATGTGCACCCATATACCAGGGCAATGAGTGAAAATTTTATAATTTCCTGCTTCAGGACGACAATGCTCGACCACACAGGGCTGACATTGTGGATGTTTATCTTCAACAGCAAACTATTCAGCGTATGGAGTGGCCAGCTCGATCACCGAACTTAAATGTTATCGAGCATGTGTGGGATGCTTTAAGAAGCCGTATAGCTGCTCTCAGTCCTCCTTCTAAGACCCTTGTCACTCTTGCAACTTCTTTTCAGAAAGTTTGCAATGACTCTTCACTTCCAACGGGACGGATAGAACGCACGATTGACAGCATCACACATCGCTGTAGGTGCAGCATTGCTTTTTTTTTGGGGGGGGGAAAGGGGGGGGGGATTATATTCCATATTGAAGGTACTTTACTACATCAACGTACATCAGTTCGTTGATGTTATACACAGGCTAATTTCTATTTCACCGCAAGTGTCAAGTAATGTTTTTTTATGTTATTTTATAGCTTACTATCTTTTGTATACTGTGGGTCAGTTTCATTTAATTCTGCTGATTACTTTTTGAGTAATCGTCATTTTTGCGATTTTTCCTTAATTAATGATAACTAGTGTACATGATCTTTACGTTTAAAACACCCTGTTCTTCGTTGAAAAATACATGCATGTTAGTCATGTACATTTTTTACTGAGAATTATGATTTTGAATTCTCACTATCATCTGTTGCAACGAATGAAGATTTTTTTTTAATCCTCATAAACTATACACAATTTTTGTCAAGTGAAAAGACCCTTATAATCATATTTATTTCTTTTAATTTATTTATAAACAGTGTCTTTCTTCGACTCAGGGTCTATTTATTTCTGCCTTAGGTAGTAATTTATTTTTGAAAATCCCTAGACTGGTGTTAATTAGCTAGAAAATAGCACTTTAATTGATGTTTTAAAGTTAATAACGCCTAAACTTCACTTTCACTGCAGATTAAAATGATACTTAAAAAAATTGTACTAAAACCAAAAAAAGTATCATTTTTATTTTTATTTATTTATTTTTAATTTTTTGCTTCTTTACAAGCATTTTAGCTGAAGTACAGAGAAAAAAAAAATCAGCTATTAGGGACTTAACATTTCTTATCAGTAACAGCAACGCGCAGCAATAATTCTACTAAAATAATAAAGGAGTTTAAAAGAGCAAACTGCAGTCACTTCTTAAAAAGAAAATGATGTGGAAATATACATGTCATTTTAGACATTTAAAAATATCACAAATTGAACACATTAAAATAACTGTAATTAAATTTTTATTAAAGAAATTTTCTAATATGAAAAAGCAAAATTACAATCTGCTAGAGTAATTCCAGCGAGAAATATAAAATATACTCAAATAATGAACTTCAGAGCACGCGCAAAAGAAGAAAAAAAGTGAAATGATGTCAATAACCAGACATCATCAACTGTGAATGATTATAGTCTTCTCAAAGGTCAAGTTCAAAAGAGGCGGAATTGATTCTTGTTTGGTATCAAATCGGCATTAGCTACTTCTGCTGATACTTAATAATAGCTATTTCTTTCTTGCCGGGATGTCTAAACATATTATTTTCGTTGCCATCAGAAATGTGATTTTGAAAGATACCCAACATGCTTTACAGAACTATGCATTCGAAGGAATGTTATTGTACGTACAATGAAAAGAATGCTGGAAATATTCTTAGATCACACTTCCATACAGGAAACAATGTTATATTGAAAATCGCTCATGGAAAAACGTTCACTGACCTTGGTAAAACGAAATGTGTTGCAAATAAAACGTAGCACTTTCCGGCAAAATATGAGGATATTGTTGCAGGAAGCTTGCGCTGGAAATATGCTTTGACAATCGTTTAATATTATCGCGTTGTTTTTCTTGACTTGTTTTTTGCACAGGGCAATACTTATATTAATTCTTTTATGTGCGGAGAAAGTAATGAAGGTTACAGATTATGAATCTCTCTGAAAATTTTACATAACTTTAATCTCCAAGGAAAATTACATATTCTAAATTTTTTTCGACGACTGCTAAATTAAATAAATTATTGTCAAGTTTCTGAATTTTAAAATTTAAATACTAGTCTATCATCAAAAGCGGCTTATAATTCCTTCAAAGCCTAACGATATTTACATTTGTGATCGAGATTATCTAATTATTTAAAAAAGAAACAGTAGAATTATCTCCTTAAAATTACTTACTTTTGCAATCGGCCGTAAAACATTTCTAATTTTGATTCTAACTACTAAGTCAGGACTAGCCAACAAGCTATTTGCGATTGACATGTCTTACTTACCCAAAACATCTGAAAGTCAGTAGTGTAATTGAAGGGGATTCAGTCCCTCTACTTTTCCCTTACAGCCCATACGTCTACTACTTTTTATTCTCTGGGTTACGATCATTTTTTAGGTTTTTTAAAAACTCTTCGAAGAAATAAAATTTTTCGTGGGAACTTTCGGACTGCTTAAATAGACTTTAAGAGTCCCTTACAATCCCATTTGTAAACACTTCAGTAGTGAAAACATTTCCTTAAAAGTGGAATAGATCCTGAATACACTCTTGATAAAATATGCCTTTCTTGAGTGGCCGAAAAAGTGGCAAAAATTGGGGTAGCGAATAGCGGCTCACAAATTCAATTGAAAATCTGTTACTTTGACATTGGATTGTTGACAAATATAGATGGAAAAATTATGTAGCTTGCACTGTTGATCAAAATAACTTTGTTTTTACTATTAACAAATAACTAAGATTATAAAAATTAGTTAATTTAAATTAATTAATAAACAAATAGATTTATTTGTTGTTTAAGAAATAATTACATTTAGTTAATCAGGTAAGTTTAAGTTAAACTTCGTCAAAAATGAGCATCACCCCACTTTTTTTCTTAGGTGCAGTACTATACCACCGGTGCAGAGTGCACCTTTTACTGAAATATTGAGTATAAACATAGCACCCATTTCACACCTTTCTTCAAACATGCAAAAAAATTGCCCACCCCTGTTGTAGGCGCTAACTTCTTAACATTATGGTTTACGAATATATTTAACGGCTGCTTCGCAACTTATTTTTGCCGGAAACCAATATTTTCTCTTTCACTTTTTCAGTCTTGTCCATACACATATGTATGCGGCGTGTATTTCCAGAACCGGCTCAATCCATGTTTTTCCGAAATACACTTTTTTCCATATGTCGCAAGTTCATGATCCTCTTCTTCACACTGCAAAGCCTTATAGATCACATCCACTGGAAGGATTTGATCCATTAAGAAGGATAAGAATCCATCCTGTTCCGTAGAAAAACATTTCCACATTAGTGATTTTTAAATCGAAACTGGCTCAAGGGATAACTTTTCTGTATTTCCTGAAAAATTTTTGTGATTTTTGTACGGGGAAAAAAATTTGTGAGCGAATTTTAGAACTACACGAATGATATTTGTTTATTTATTTAGAGCATATTTAGTGCATTCCTACTACTTCAATGGCATACACGGCTTACTAAACCTCAACCAAAAAGAAATCCGGAAAAAAATTGAAAATAAAGAAGAAATATAACTTATCAAACAGGAAACATTAGTATAAAAAAGCAGATTGGTAAAAAAAGGTTCATTATTTTCTGAAATAGAACAGAGCGCTCTGAAACTGAAGAAAAACTAACTAGTCATGTATTTCAATAATACCATACAAAATTTGGCCGCATGATTAAATTTTGAAAACCAATTTAATGATTAAAATGGGAAGGGGGGGAAGACATTTGTTTCCAACATTTCTATTTCGTTATTTTATATCATTTGTGCATTGCCGACTGTTAAAAGGGAGGAGAGCAAACACGGTAGGATTTATCTTTGATCTCGTTGACCACAATAACATAAAAGGTAAATCGTGTTAACGGCATCAACTGTAAAACGCTTTCCAACACAACTGTCTTTTTGAGCTAGATTCGAAGTTATAGCGGTATGTAGCGATCAATGGTGAAGATATACCACCGACTAAGTTGGTGAGATTTTGGGAATTATCTCAATTCTGCACCGCTATCAATGCAGTTTTGCGAGACCATGTAAAAAAAGTTTAAAATGTTGTTCCCAAGTTTCCACCTTTTACGTGTAAAGTAAGCCTTTATATACGCCTGTATACTTACTGTCTTATACAGGAATTATCTCAAAAATTCTGCACCGCTATCAATGCAGTTTTGCGAGACCATGTAAAAAAAGTTTAAAATGTTGTTTCCACCTTTTACGTGTAAAGTAAGCCTTTATACACGCCTGTATACTTACTGTCTTAAGTATACAGGAATTATCTCAAAAATTCTGCACCGCTATCAATGCAGTTTTGCGAGACCATGTAAAAAAAGTTTACAATGTTGTTTCCACCTTTTACGTGTAAAGTAAGCCTTTATATAAGCCTGTATACTTACTGTCTTAGAAATTTGCCTAAGTGTTAGAAATACTTAGTGTTAGAAATTCTATTTAAGAATGAACTTCCTTTTGGTATAATCGGGCTCTTAGTCTGAGCCTGACGAAAGAACATTTTATGAAAACCATTGCTCCCACAGATAGGAAACGGATATCTACAAGATAATATAACTTTTGAAATATAAGAAATACACGATATTTCTGCCTGATTGGGTTGTAAGACTTCGCATCATCCCAATTACGATATTCGTGCGATAAATTCACTTCAAATTTATAGCACTAAAAAAGACGTAAATTCAAAATTGACTTAAAGTATGAGATAAATTTTTGTTAACCTGTAGAACACTCTTTGCTGCATAATGAGTGTACTTGCAAAAAGCAAACAGAAAGTGATTTTTGCATTTCAGACATGTATATAATTTAAATGTAATAAAAGCATTAGTATCCATTAAAAATAATATGCACAAGTGAACATTTGCAAGCACGCCTTCAGAGTAACATTTATAATTTTATCAGCACTATTCACTATGGGGACAGAGAAAAGCGCAAAGTAACCCAATGTTTTTTAGAAATTACTTCCTCTTACGCATATCTTTCATTCCAATATAAGGGAATTTCACTTCCCTAGCAGACCGGGCATTCCAGTCTGTTGAATCCCTCATTAGCTATTAACAACCTAGCCAATATTTAATCCTCATGGTATGGTTAAATACAATATATTTTTTACAGCGTCTTTTCTATTTTCATGGGAAATAAATTTAGTGGTTTATTTATTAATTTTTTTTTACTTTATTTTATTAATTTATTTTATATGTTTATTTATTATACATACATCCATACATATATATATCACTATTGAAGTTAAATTGAATATATATAAATATATATATTTATATATATTCAATAATGTTTATTTAACTTCAATAAGTTTTCGTGAAAAAAAAAAAAAAAAAAAAAAAAAAATATATATATATATATATATATATATATACATTTCTTTTTTTACGGAAAACTTTTAAACCTTTCCGCCCGCTGAAATTTATACTATTTTCCTTTAACTTCGAAAATGATAGTTAAAAAAAATTCAGAATGCCTACTATTATTTCTTCATACAAAACAGTGCCGATTATTCGTCGCTTTATTTTATCATACTACTTTATTTTATTTTTAAAAGTATCTCTTTTCTTCTATTTGAAGAAATCTTAAGTACAGCTCGAAAAAACATTCACAAGTGTCTCTTTTTGTCATAGCAAGTGACATTTAAATGTACTGCGCCCTAAATGAAAAATTTTAGTATTATGCATAAATATGTAGTTTCAAAACTTTTTCCACATTTCGCTCATTAAGTTTAGAACACTCATACAGATTTATAGATACGCATTTATTACAAAAACGTAAAATATACAAACATTCACAATTCTTTTTGACAGGAAACATCGCCGACATATTTTCTATTCAAGAATACACTTTTTTTCCTTCTTTCACAAACAAAATACTTAGGACATGCGGAAGCTTAGAAAAGTTTCTCAAGTGTCTATTTTGCAGTTCTTTAAACAAAATTATCTTTGTCTTCTGACCATCAATCACTTTAACTAATATCATTTTCTTTTCTCCCATAGCTCCTGTGCAAGACGCCGTAAAAAGACTAGGCAGGCTTCCACGTACTCATGGTAAGTACAGTGATCAGCTGGAAATTGTTTGAGAGATGAAAATTATAGACTTCGCCGAAGTCATCGATTTCAAACCTTTTTATTCTTTCTTTTTTCATTAGGGTGCTATCATAATGGAACTCAGTATGGAAATGGAGAAAGGATCCACACACTGGAACCATGCCTGAATTGTACGTGTCAAGGCAGTCAGCTGTCGTGCTACCTTCGGGTTTGCCCTATGGAACAACGCATGAGAAAGGGCTGCATTGAAGAAAGGCAGAAGGGGGACTGCTGTCCAAAAATCTGGTGTCCTGAAGGTAATTTTACTGTACAATGGTGTTAAAAATAAAGAGAATTCTGAATATTTTGCCGAATTTCATAAAAAGAACTAAACGGAATATTGAACTACGGCCTCGAGAATACATAATCATGTCGTACGTGCTGTTTGACTACCGATTAGATAAAAACATAAACATCCGGTTTAGAGGCGGAAATGGACACGTCCGTTAGTTGTTGGGGGTGACAGCCAGATGAGCGCTTGCCGCTAAATTATTCAGACGCAGTTTCCAAGACATAACGATTGGTTAATGGCGATGATATTTTAAAACTTAATTTGAATCAGGTTATGCATTTAAAATAACGCGAACCAGATTGCTGATTTGTAATATAAATAACAAAAGATCTACAATATCCCCTTGCTTTTTCCCCTTCTCGACTGGTTCATTTGGGTTCGCCTTCATGCCAATATTCCATGCCAAACGTAGTCAACAGCACTTGTATGTGTATGTGGATTTAGTACAGGAACAGACTTTATAAGCGCGCATGTCACCATCCGAATTTCGTTCACTTGAACCCTTTTTATCAGCACTCCGTTGTATTTAAATTCAGATCGTCAAAATAAGTCAGTTTCAACGCTTAGCTGAGAAAATTAGGTGGTGAATCGTGTCTGGGCTAGCAGAAGGCCTCGCGGAGATCTGCACCTGGATTGGCACCCAGAGGTATCTTTTCAACATGGAAGTCATTGAACAGAATTTGTATGCTAACTTATGTGTAGAAGTGCCATTTTGTGTTCCGTTGTATTGAATTAACATTAATAAATATAGAATTATAGTAAGAAAATCAGTATATTTATCAGATAACTATCAATATCAACTTGAGAAACGCCGTGTTTGGTGGTCCGCTCCTGTGTAATCGTTGTTTGTTCTCATCAAAAGTGTGGCATCGATAGTGAAACAAATCGCCCGACAGGGGTTTGTTAGCCAGGGTGAATTGATTGTAGAAGAAATCAAAGACTGCTAAACATTGTTCAGCATGATCAAAGTACTACAACTGGCGAAATCGTCAACAGCTACACACGCGGCGACCCAGACGGTGTGCTTCAGCATACAGTGCAGCGTACACTGCTGCGTACGGACCGGCGCCCGGATCGCGTTCCTGCGTTGACGGCACGTCATTGCCAACAGCTCCTGCAATGGGTCAAGGAACACCGCATTTGACCTCAGAAGAGTAGAAGAAAGCCACCTGTCCGACAAATCACGTTTCCTGGTCAATCACATTGACGAGCAAGTGCGAATCGGCTGATTTCCAACGGAAGTTTAGTTCAGTTTTTAGTGTCATGACAAGCCTACACGAGGAGCAGCAGACTACGGGGGATGTTTGATTGGAGGACATTTTAAGGGTTTCTAAAGCGTACTCGCGTTAAATCTGGAAAAAAAACATCCAAACTCGGGATCGTTAGATAGACAGCTGGGCGGTAGGCCCGAATGCTGAACCTTCACACTTCAGTCGTCTGTCATGTTCAGAGTCTTATCCAATCAGCCATGGTAAGTCCCGATTTCAAGCGCAAATCGACTCCCGTGCTGTGTAGTGGCTAGAGAACCATTCTGCCAAACCACGTGTCCGGGTTTGAATCCCGTCGTGTACTTGGGTGCCATTTCATCCGTCCTTTCAAAGGTGGCAAAACTGGACCGCCTATAGCCCGAATCGGGAAAAAATAAACAAAACATAATAGCACCTTCTACAGGTAACTCCTTCCCGGGTATAGGCGAGTTTAAGGACAAAAGGTAGTGCTATTTCATATTAAAAAGGTGGTCATACTGTAATATCATATCAAATTATTGCATAATTAGCTTTGCATACTCTAATTAGTTATAATATAATCGTTGTTACTTCACGTTCGTAATTTACCTGTAAAACACGTTTCCCTGTGTTCTGTTTCTACTTTCAAAAAACCAGCTGTCAGGGAAAATGACATTACTAAATTTGACGTAAAAAATTGTTTATATGCTTTAATTTGGTTATGATACAAAGTTTGCTTTAAATAACTTCTTTATAGATCTAATGCCTGTCTTTTTTCAACAAAAGAAAAACAGACTTTTTAAAAAAATGTGAGAAAAAAAAATGCAAACAGCTACTTTTTGATACTTTATTGTAAATTAGATGTAAACAATTACTTTTACTTGTATTGGACGAATACAGTTTAAAATGACAGCACTAACTGAGAGTAAATTGTATCTTTTGCACAAATATGCACTCAAGCTAAGAATGTTATTCATGTCTGTGTACGGATGGGAGCAATAATTTTTGTTATAATAACCGTCGCACTAGAGAACAATTTATGCGGCATTTTTTAAAATGCAAAGTTTTGGGCACAGAATATGCTGTAGGAGCAGACTATATTTTTAAAAGTAGAAGAAGCAGACTTATTTAAAAGAAGTCTGCTAAATAGTATTCTCAAAATAAAGAAGTAATTATCATTAATTATACTTAGATGTTTTTTATAAATTAGAACATGAGTAAACAATTTTAGTTCCACTGCTATGTTAAAAAAATTCATTTTAACAAATTAATTTGCATATTTTAGTGTTTTAAAGAAATTTGAAAGTGTATTTAAAAGGTCGTCAATGCAGTTAAAATATTTAAAAGACTTTTTACTAAAATTATATTAATCAGATCGTTTCAAAATTTTGCTCAGTTATAATAGGTACGTAAAATTACATTTTTAACAAAAAACTGAAACATCCGTGTTCTTAAAAGCTTTCGCCATTTGAAATAACTTTAGAAGCAATTATTTTTTACTGCACCCAAATGCATACTGCAATATACAAAGTCATTCTTGAGTTACATCCTGGAAATCAGCATTTGAAAACATTTTTGTCGTCCAAAAATCTTCTCAAGTAAAAATATTTAAATACTCACACATAATTTAAAAAAAAATAATAATAATAAAGGATATATGAAATACATAAAAATTTAACTATGCAAAAAAGCATAAAAGCAAACTATAATAAAATAATTAACTTCCATATTACTACCCTTTTGATCAGTTTAAAACTAAAATCCACGTATGTAGACTAAAATATAAGCTTCTACGGTGTTTCTAAATATCTCGATATTGGCAAAATAATATCTTTAGTTAAAAGTCTACCATGTCATAAATTTATTTAAAATTTATAATATGTGAAGTATATCATTATTTTTAATAACTGAAAAAATTGCTTATTTTATCGAATACGTCGTGTTGAATCCATTTTTGAAAATTACACAAAACAAGTGATTACATAAATAAATTAGTTCGAACCTGTTATCTATTGGTATCTTTTTAAAGCTAAATTCATCTTTCTACAAATAAGAAATTAAACTATTTAGATCTAATGCCGCTTATATGAGAAATCTACATACGTAGTCCTCAAGGCTGGGAAGGTTAGAAATGATCAATATACTTAGATAACTTAGAGTACACACGCATGCGCATTCTCTTCCATTTAGATTCTGTCTATCAGCGTAAATTGTCTCGTTGGTAAATAATAGTAATTAAGGTATCGAACTTAAACTACCGTTTTCGACCTTGTAACTGATATTTTTATCCAGGCATATTTTTTTGTGTGCTACGCAATTCACCACAGCATTTAATCAAAATGTCACATAAATCAAAGTAGCAATCAATCGATCACTTTTCGAAGAAAATGATACGGCTGGATGACATTTGAGATGTATCACTCGTATAAAATTAAATTTTCCATCGATATAAACAGGAATATTTTTAAATAACAGTGTTGATCTTTTATTTCAGTGACCGAAAAGAAAAAAGATTGTAATGATACAGAACTTGCAGGGCACGAACATAATCATGAAGACCGTGATGAACCTGGTAAGTTTTATTTAGCTTTGTAAATTCAATCTTCTATTTTTCCTGATGAGCGTATAGATTCCACCAAAATTTTGGAAAGCAAAAAATTAATAAAGTTACTTTACAATAATGCAAAGTTTACAAAGTTACTTAGTAATAGTGTGAATAATTCCAAAAAAGAAAAAAAAAATGTTTTTCTACAAAGATAAAAAGAATCGCAAGTTCGCTTCCTTGTTGAGAAAATTTTCTGCTAAAATACTACAAAATATCTCCAACTGAACAAGTTTTTACTTTTTATGCAAAGGAGATCTATTTTACCTTTCACTGAAATGCGATTTATACACTGCAATACATCTACATTTAAATTTAACAATAACTATACAGGGTGTCCCAATGGATACCAAAAATAGAATTTTATGGTATCCATTAAAATTTCCAAGAGATTTAATCTCAATAAATAAATAATTTAAATTTTGACACTGCCCCGAACAAAATTTCCCAGTTTCTAAAATGTGTCGCGTATATTAATTAGGTTAAGTGCAAATTTTCAGCCTTTCATCATAAAAAGTATCGGAGATATAAAAATAAATATATGCTGACTTAAACCGCTTTTCAATGGCTCTCGAAGTTAAAAAAATCACGTCGAATGATCACATTTCAGATGTAATGCACAAATTATAAAAGAAAATAATGATTCCATAAATACATACGAATCCTGTTATTATTAGTATTGTATAGCCCCACTCCAACTTTTTTAAACATACCTCTGAGCCATTTTATGATGAAAGGCTGAAACTTTGTGCATCATCTAATTAATATATGGGACACGTTTTACTAAATGAGAAATTTTTGTACGGGGGCAATTTAAATTTTGTATTTATTTAGATTTAACTCCTGAAAATTATTATCAATACCACGAAATTCTGCACCTTTTTTTCTCGTAACGTTGTAATCTATTGTATATGCCTCTAATCAATATTTAAGTTATTAAAGAGTAGGTCAGAATTTTTAGGACACCCTGTAGATATTATATGTGTGTGTGTGTGTGTGTGTGTGTGTGTGTGTGTGTGTTAAAATGGCTAAACAATCATTCAACAGCAGTTATGGTAGTCCAATATAGTCAATAAACATAAAATCGTATCCAAAAAAGGCATAAGTAGATTATATATATAACTTGCTTTTGCTAATGCTCTCTGGCTAAATGCGCAACCGGCGTGAGATCCCTCCCCCCCCCCCATATAGGAAGACGATGGGCGACATGAAGCGACTTCCATTGGTATTGAGAAACTACCGTTTCTCAAAAACTTCTTCTTATTATTATTAACACTCTCTTCTTATTGAGAAACTACCGTCAGTAAGAGGAAGACCGACTTAACTGGGAGTTTCCTAATTTTGAACCAATTCCAGATGAGAGACGAGCACCTGAATTTGCACACACCCCAAGGTATCGGAGGGATGTTTCAAGGTGGAGGACATTTGAACCACGACTAATGTTTTGTTCACCAGTTTCCATCAGGGGCGCAGCCAAGGGGTGTTTGATGGGGCTGCAGCCACCCCCTGAATGAGTAAACAACGTATGGAGAAAACTGAGTATTTAGATAAATTCGAAAGCTTTCTTTGAGAAATCTGAGGTTAAGACAAGGGCCTACATCGGACTTTTTATTAAATGTTTATGCATTTCCAACTGCAAAGATTTTAAACCCGATTTATGATTTTTTTTTTTTCTGTAAGTTAACTGTCATTTTGTTGATTCAACAAACTCAATGGTGCAGTAACATAAAAATTAGACCCGATTTTTTTTAAATTTATTAAAAACTACTAGTACTTTTTTTTTTTCGTGCAAGCAGTACTATCCGTATTTAAAAGTAGGGTCCGTACACAAGTGCACTCATTTAAAAAAATATATTTGCCGCCAGCTTTTACATTTTATTTGACTGGGCGACTGTCTGTCGCACTATTTCGCTTGGGGGGCCTTGTGCGTGGATGGACAAACGCACAAAATACCAGAGGTAAGACTTAAGCGGAATTGAATTCAAGATAACATTCCTTAGAAGTTTCTGACAAATACAGAATTTCGTTAAAAAAAATAAAATAAAAGGCTCTGTCGTGGAAGTCGATTTCTGAGCGAACCGCTTTCATTTTATACAAAGCATGGGAAATGATGAGTTGCCCAGAAAATTTTGTTTTAGGTTGACCTAGAAAATTTTGTTTTAGGTTTCCCGCCTTTTCCTGGAATAGAAAACCTCGTCGAACTCAGGAAATCTTTTTTTTTTAATAAAAATGAAATCATTTCATTTTTACTGGGCGGAAATGCAAAGCTAACTTATCTTTGAAGTCTCCCACATTTGAAATTTCACTTATATTTCCTGGAAAATGAACTTTTCTAGATTAAAAACTTATATAAAGCCCGTGATCTTCGGGGAAGAGGGAACTTTCTCCCTTTTTCCGACTTCAGTAGCGTCGGACCTTTAGAAACTCTGTAATAGTCTGTTCGTCTTTCTGAAATTTGCTTCTTGGGCAGTGGCCGATTCTCCTATTAGGACATGGGCGTCGACCGTCGACATCATAAGCCAAGGGGGGCACTCGCGTCCCCCGGATTTTTGTAACCCGTTTTTTCTCTGATTTTTTTGTTCTTGCCAACATGCCAGCCATATGTTGTAAGTAATCTTTCCTCCCCTCTACCCCTCGAAAATTTTCTACCGACTCTCATGCATAAGGCTTTTATAAGAGTACGCCTAAGGCCCGCGCTTTTGCAAACGTTTACAATTATAAACTGTAATGGTAAATTAGTAGGAAAATGGGGCAAAAAATTCACCTACCATAGTAAAAGGACATTTTCAATGTTTAAACAGATAAAAAATTACTCGTGAAATTCTCTTTCACAAGAACATGTATGATCACCTGTTATGTAAAAAGTTAAAATGGAGATCAAAATCAACACATCTTTTAATAAATATTTTTTTTAATTTAATTTATTTTGCGTGCTTGCCACTATTACTCCCTGATAAACCAACGTAGCCAGATGTGATTTATTTGGTACGATAGTCCTTGACCCTACCACATCATTTATGAAAAAGTTTTCGGTTTGTAGCAGCAGGGGTTATATTTACCAGTGGTTTCTGCTTAATTTTCTTTAATTCCTTATTAGTCCTTTCATTACTAGTTATTTTGAACAATACATTTTGAAGTAAATTTAACTAATAATTTTTATTAGAAGAAATTCACTCAACTTCATAACAATTACAGCGTAAATACGGGTTAGGACCCCTTAAAAAGACCCCCACGGAGGGCAGCCCACCCATAGGCCTAGATCCCTCGTGCAGATAACTGGCCTTAATCCCAAAACACAAACTCATAACAATCACCTCATCGCAAAGACGAACAAAGTACGCTTAGATGCTCTGTCTGGAAAACTAAGTTTTTATAGTAGGAGTTTTAAAAAGTTATTTAAGATATAGATTTCGACTATAATTAATCAAGAAAATGTGTAACTAAGAAACTAAGTTGATTGATAATACTAAGGGCACCAGTGTGAGTGGAAAAGAAGTGCACTTATTTACACTACTTACTCACTGCACGCACCCCTGGGTTCTGAGGGGGAAAGTAAGATAATGATTATGAGATAATGAGAGGGAAAATGTAAGTAATTTTATTTTTTAAATATTTGTATTACAAATTTAGAGTAATAGAACTATTTGCTATCCCCTATGGTTCTGGGTGAACAATCCCAAGGTAAATTCCTGCCGGAGACCTAGCATGTTATTTTGAAATTACGAATGTGCACATAACAGAAGCATTAATGACCTCAGCGAAGCAGGAATCACGCTTTAGCATTTTTTGAAGTTGGTGCTGCCGTCTGTTGATGCATTTTCAAACTAAAACCTTATTATTTATTTACCTTTATTTCATTGTTTGACCACACTTGCCAGTTTTGAGTATGCGTTCTTGTTTCGTGATAATCCTAACATTTTCTAATAAAGTTTATTTCTTTACAATAATCGTTGGATAATTACCCAATTTCCCAGAGTTATGATGTTTTCATTTGAGCCTTTAAGCACCTGTGGTGCTGCCATCTACTGAGGAAACTATATACTAACAGTAAAAGCGTAAAATGATTTCGTTTTTGATGAATAAGAGGAAATCGGATTTTTGAAAAATTCAAATGAAAATTACCAGTACATTTTGGAATGGTAGCATAAAATTGAGTTGAGTTTCAGAAAGAAAATAAAAGCTTATGAATTTAATTGTTATTTTAATTAATTTGTGATGGAGTTATTCGGTACTGTAGTCAGTTGTCACTGGATTTGGCTGCAAAAAATTGGAATGCGAATTTGAAAGAATAGGTCAACTTAGGAAATCAATAATCATTTTTTAATATTTTATGATAGATTTATTCCATAGAATATGCAGAATGTACGTAGACAAATAGCACTTTAAATGCAAATACAGGAATTACTTAAAGTTATTAGGGAATTTTCGCCTCGAAATATGCTCATTTCCGAAGATTAAAATTTATTCTATCATCATCGTTAAAGTGGATAAGTATCATACCTTTTTAGACTAAAAAAGAAAGGAAAATCCGCTTTTTGGGTTACCAACAATGCTTATAATAACACTTACTAAACACCCGACCTGTCTACAACGACAAACTGCCTATAGCGATATTTTATAGGTCCTTAAATACCGTTATATGCAAGATTCACTGTACATATTTGTAAAGAATGTTCATTTATTATTATTATTACAAAATAATGCATATTATTTTATAAATTGGTGTGAATTAAAATTTAGAATCATAACTACGGTCATTTTTTCAAGCAATATGTCACAGTTGCTAAATGTTTCGGATGACTGTTGAATAATTTCGTCAATAGTCCTTCGTTTATTGTTTGTTTTTGTTTTTGGATAAGGTAAAGCATCGCAAAGGCTGTCCGCCTAAAGGGGGCAGATGCCTTGGCCGGCGGACTTTTTAAAGGGTATATTTGTTTTAATTACACTTATTAAGTAATGAATAATATTCTCAATAACCTAAGAACAATATTCATTTTATTCTGAACCAAGAAAGCCTGCATTGGGTACGGATTACGGAAAATTAGATCTAACTGGTTTTTTACCTGCACGCGCTAATGGTTGGTTGTGTGGTTATGGCAACGCTACACTAGGGCGATCTGCCAAAGGGGGTGGGGGGTACCTTGGCAGGAGGACTTTCGGAGGGGTTCTAACGCGTATTCACGTTACATCTGGAGAAAACCTACCAAAACTCCAGACCGTTAGATCGATAGCCGCGCGATGAGACCCGAACCCGGGACCTTCACACTTCGGTCATCTACCATTTTCAGTGGCATAACCACTGCACGCGCTAATACTTCTTCTTTTATGACCTCGTCCATAAATATTTCTTTGAACCAAAAAGTAATGTTCTTTTTGTATGTCCTTATTTCGCCTAACTGAAACTACTGAAACTAATAATATGAAATTTGGCATGAATGTAAAGTTTTCCATATCTTCCTTGAAAGAAAAAACAGTTATCTATGAAATTCTTGCTGTAAAATGTAACAGATATGAATCTATTGTTTAAACACTACCGATTCGTAACTAAGAACTTATCGTAGTTTTACTCGTTTGAATTTAATGTATTGAAACGATATTACGTTCCTATACACCTATTTCGTATCTATATTTATAAATTGATAGCGTAGCTTGCCCAGGTCAGAGAAATGTTTGTTTTGGTTGAACAGATTTGAACTCACGTGGCTGAACGAATTTGAATGGAATTTCATAGAGTTGGATTTAAAGTAATTGTCAGGGAATATATTGCATTCGGAATCTCTAAATGAAAAGCACATTTGCTTGTATCGTGACAAGCAGATTTGCAGATATGATAAAAAATATTTCATCCTACATGTTTGCAATAATACTTTGCATACGCCTATAGAGGGCAAATAAAAAGTGATATTTTTTTCTTAATTTTGTCTAGCAGTTTTCTTAATTGGTTTCAATAATTGTTTAAACTAATTAAAACGGCATACCTTCAAGTACAGTCGAGGCTCGTTAACGCAAAAATGAAATACCGCTTTATACCAAACATGCGCTTGATCCCGTCAAAACATTTTGCGAATTCAATTTATAGGACAACATGAAATTCGGATAAAGGGACACAACTGGTGCGGTCCTTTCGATTTCCCATTAAGCAAGTTTGACTGAAGGTTCAATCTATCAAACACACAACTTCAATTTTACACTTTGTACTACTTTCAGAGGCAACGAAAAAGTTAAATTAATATCTAAGTGCTTTAACATCGCATAAAGCTAAAGAAAAGTTTTTGGATGTCTTTTTAATTACAGGTTGTTACTTGGATGGCAATTATTACCCAGAAGGATTTATGCTTCCGAAAGATCCAAACAATCCCTGTGAAGTGTGTTACTGCATTCGAAACAATACTAAATGCGTTATTCAAGAGTGTGAGCTGGATATTGAAGGATGTTCGCCTCAGTACATACCTGGTCAATGTTGCCCGTGCCGTTATAACTGCAGTAAGTAACTTTCGTTCACCTTAAACTCTCTTAAATTCAAAATGGGAAATATTTTTCTTCATTTTATAATATATAGCACTTTATTTTATTCATTACATAAAAAGCACATATTCATAGACAGCCTTTTAAAATCCTCTATTAAAAAAACTGAGAAATAATGTATTAGATAACAGTCATATGAAAGAGAAGGAATTTAATTAAAATAAGAATATATTAATTGAATGTGAAGAACGCATGCAGTAAAAAAAAAAAATATGCATAAATAAATAATCTTAAATATACTTAGCACTCTAAATATATTTAAGAACATTACACAAAAAATACAGCAATTAATTTATGATTCCACAGGATCAATATTTATTAATAAATAAAACATTATCCGAAAGATTATATATAAAAAATTCAACAGAAAAATGTTTTGTGAACATTCATGAGTTTCAATAACGTTTCTAATTAGTAAGTTTATTAAAAAGACTGTTTGTCTATTTCATATGATTTCACAACAATTACTGAATACTTGTGATATCTCTCAATGAATAATTACATCGTTGTATTACTTAGCTTTGGTGTAAACTGAATAAGGAATATTACAAGAAAATAACAACAAAAATAGTTCTAATTTCAAGAAATAGTTTTTTTTTCTTAATCACACTGACCAATTAGTATAATATTTTCTCTTTTTTTTTTACTTTAATGTTTACAGTCAGTTTTATCGTTACTATATATTGTTTTAAAAACACGCATATGATCATGCTACAAAATATTTTATTTAGCTAAACAAACACCTCATAGAACGCCCTCTATTTTCAGGTTATGATGAAACGACTACAGTTCCACCCGGCTTCACAGTTTCAGATTTATCAGGTAAATATTTTAAATGCTTTTTTCTTTCATTTGCGTCTTTTGTCGTATAGTATTTTCATATACATTAATGAGAGCGTTCTTACTTCTTCATACATCATAGTAATAGATCAGGGATAAGAGTATTCAAATATATACACTACTCAAAACAATTAAAGGATATTGTAAGTTTTACATAAAACAACTGTATAAGAGAATTTTTTTACAGAAAATGGAAGAAGACAGTCAAAAATGCAAATTCTTCACATTTTCAAACTTTGGAGTATTCAAATTTTTAGTCTAAGTTCAAAAAAAGACGCTTTAGTGGAAGCGAATGAAATTTGGCCTTCAATTTAATAAAAGATAAAGTGGTAAAGAATGATCGACATTTCGTATGAGCTTTGTTTTGATGAGTGCGACATCTCAACAAAGGATTTTAACTGAATCAGAAGCTTGGAGAGTTGTTGGTCCGTTAGAAGGGGGCAGAAGTAGCAGAAACCATTGGAGTCGCACAAAGTGTGATATTAAGGATCCGGAACCGTTTCATACAGGCTGGAAATGCAAGACGAAGACCAGGGGTAGGTCGAAGATTTGCAATAACGCCCAGTAAAGATCGGTATTTAACGCTAACGGCTCGGAAACACCGAAATATGAATGCCACTCTTCTTCAACAACAACTTCATTCGGCTACTGGCACAAGTGTTTCAACTCAAACTGTCCGAAACCGATTCCACGCTGCAGGTCTGTATGCAATGGTATGTGTTAGGTTAGCAGCAAGGCATCGTGGGCAAGCGGGCAGTGGGCAACAGAGCATGACAACTGGACGAGAAACGAAGGGCACGATGTTCTTTCCTCTGACGAGTCCCGCTTTTCTGTTCATCCTGATAATAGGCGTAATTTCATCTGGCGGGAACGTGGCACTAGAAACAACCATGCGTTCGTGCTGGAAAATGTCAAATTTGGCGGTGGGGGAGTGATAGTCTATGGTGTTAACTCCATTGATAGGCTCACCGATCACCATATCATTCGGAATGGAACTCTGACCGGCCGTCGATATAGGGACGATATTTTCAGACCTTTTGTAGTCCCTTAGGCTGCAGCAATTGGAGATAACTTCATGCTAATGGACGACAACTGCAGGCCACATCGTGCACGCTTGATAGATGGCTTCCTTTTCGAGGAAGGAATCGTACGAATGGAATGGCCAGCGTATTCTCCGGACATGAACCCAATAGAACATGTTTGAGACAATCCAGGGAGACGAGTTACTGGTCGCCTACCACTCCCACATACTCTCCGAGAACTAGAAATAGCTCTTCTGGAGGAGTGGGATAGAATACCCCACCTCCTCATTAATAGCTTCATTGACTTCATGCCGCAAAGAGTTCAACGTTGTTGGCAGTCCGGGGAAATCATACCTCCTATTAAGAACATTTTCTTTCAAGGAAAAACCTTTTTTATTCGTTTTTTCACGTATGCACAAATTGTGTTGTTTTCCTTTTGTACCCAAATGCTCAATAAAATGCATTATTTTCTGTTAAGAAACTGTATTTTTTTTTTCTCATATAGACTACTACGTCTGTCGATTATATATCAGTCATTGAAACAATTGCTAAGCCGAAAGATCCATCCATATCCTCAATATCCATTAATTGTTTTGAGCAGTGTAGTTACGCTTATCACTAAAGTCCGGTTGTTCTTACTTCAAAACAAAACTCTCACCGCCATCACTCCAAAAAGATTACAAAGTCATACTCGAAAAACGCAATAAAATTCACACGGTTCCTTCGATCGGCTTCAAATGTTTCATAATTATGTAAAAAATATAGAAAACAATCTGCGCTACTTTAAAAATCTGAAAATCTACTTATTCCCAGATTTTTGATAATATTTTCCAGTTTTAAGTATGAAAAATATCTAGTTGTAGAAAAGTTAAAAGCTGTCGCAGTTATGTCATAGTTGAAATGATTTGAAATTTTTGCAATTCATGAAGGGTTTTACGAAAAAAAAAGAGTAATAAAATTTCACATCAGTGAACCGATCGGCTTGCAAATTTCCACAAATAAACTAAAATAATATGGGGGTGGGGATGTGCTACTGTAAAATCTGAAAATCCACCCGTTCTCTGATTTTTAGTTTCTGAAAATTACTCTAATTCGATAAAATAATTCATTTGAAAAAGCCTCTCGGAATTATTCAAATTACCGTGTGCATGAAACCTTGGATTTAGAATTAATTTAACAACTTAAGTGGCAGCAATATTACTTTGGTAACTTCGATAAGAAATATAGAATGTGAAGTTATTTACTTTAAGTGGACAAAAATCAAATGTATTGAGTGTAGACCTTTTTGTGTCATATTTTTTTTCTAGCGCCCGTTGTAATTGTCTCTACAACGGACTTTACCCTCTAGTATAATTAAATATTTAGTGTTATGCACACATGGACAAAGGATAAAACAATTTTAAAACTTTTTTTTACTATAGAGAGATATAGGCACTAAAAAAATATGTGCCTTCGAAAATTTTATTTTACTTTGGTAAATTTTCAAAATGCAAGACTAAGTAAAAGTAAAGCAGTCCTCTGAGATATGTTTACACGAATTTTATTTTTTATTTTTTTCAATTTACATTCAAAGCAGCTGGATTTGTTCTGATACAGGAGGTAATTCTTTGTCGAAAATCTACAGTTGCTTCATTAGGCTGTCGTTTTTATACACTCATTAGCTTTATGAGAAAAATGCTTCACCAGGCACACGACACTAAAACTTTAATGGAGGCATTTCAATTTTCCACCCTTTAATTTTCCACAGCTGAACTTCAGCATATTGTTAGACTTCTGAAATAAAAAATATCCTTCTTTTTCCAATAGAATTTCTACTCTTTTACACCGTAAAATACCCCAAAAGCACCCCCCCCTCAAATCTTCAAGAAAAATCGCGATCTATTTGGAGAGGGGGCGGATAAACGGTAAAAATCGGAAAATATACCGTTCAAGCGCCCCCTCTATCAGCGAAGCAAAGATGAGGGCATTGTTCTGACGTCAGACTTCGCTTGCATATGGTGGGATTTCATTGGTGCATTTACTGCGGCTAGGCAAGCTCGCGCGTGGGCAGCCAAGTTTCAAAACGGAAAAGAACGGTGGGGCAGTGTCAGCGGCACGAAACGGCCAGCATGAATCCACCTTATGGGGGCGTTTATTCGGTATTTTAAAAGCAAACGAAATGCACGAGAAAAGCAGGGGGCGTTTATTCGGTATTTTAAAAGCAAACGAAATGCACGAGAAAAGCAGGGGGCGTTTATTCGGTATTTTAAAAGCAAACGAAATGCACGAGAAAAGCAGGGGGTGTTTATTAGAGGAGGGCGCTTTTGCGATATATTGCGGTATAAGTTATCATGAATCCTTAAGCACATGCACCTTATTTGACGTCGTCAGTAGCTGATCCATGGGGTTAATCACGATGAATCTGTTTGCCTTCAACATTTGAAAAGACACAACGGAGAATACTCTCCTTCTTTGACCAGTATTGCTTTCCAATGGTTGTTCGAAGGCTTCAACGGAACCCAGCGATTGCGCAAACGCGATAAGGTGGGCTCCAGCGGAGCATTCAAATAACCGTTCTGGGATGCAACATTGCTCAAGGAAGAAGAGTCTTCTCTCCATTTTGCGTCTTTTTAAACGATTTTAGAGAACAGATCAAACGTGGACTTAAGATTAAAAATGAGAAGGTTGAAGAAAAGAAAACGTAAACCATCTCTGATAATATTCTTCGTGATACTTATGGACCCTTCCTTGGAACTTTTCTGTATCCACCATGGGATACGTTATGTCTATAATTGTGTGTCGTTCAAATGCGGTCGATCCTTTTTCAGCGATGATGGATAAAAATATTGGTGAAATGGCTGATACATATCATCATTTTCAGTTACATTAATCGAAATCCACGCATAATGAAATTTCTTTTGTCATTTCAGAGGGCTGTTATGACGACGACGGAATACTTTTTGCACATGATGGTGAGCCTGTTAATTCGTCTAACCCATGCGAACATTGCTACTGTATGAGAAACGAAGTTGTGTGCGTCATCGACGACTGCAAAGTACCTAGTACAGACTGTATAGCAATAGAAACGAAGCCGGGTCACTGCTGTCCATTCCATTACGATTGTCGTAAGTGCCTCATTTCATTGTCAATTTGTATTTACGATGACTTTGTGTTAAGTTATTCAAACAGGCTCCATTCATAACAAGAAAGTTAAATGTTTCCAAATGTAGGATGAATGAATTTTTTTTCAGCCGCGACAATTGTCAATTAATCAATTTTGATAAATCCGCTTGCACAAAAAATAAAGAAACGCTCAGGCTAATGGTTCTGTTTTTAGCATTAAAAAGCATGCATTTTTCTGATCGGACCGGATATGCCCTTAAGGTGGAGCGAAATTTTCTGAGCAAACTTCGTTTCCTTTTAAATGACCTTTTGTTTTAGTTTTGAATTCAGTGCAATAACACGCAAATAAAAATAAAATAAAATAAAAAGTATACCACCCATCTATCAATAAAATTATTTAGTTTATTTAGAACTCATTGCTCTTTAAAACCCAGTCATAAAAAATGACTAATATTAAATATGTTGTTTGGTTTAAACGCGTAAACCACATTGACCTGTGTAAAGGGAACATAATAAGCGACACCTAAGCATTACTTCAATGCTGTTTATTAGTTTCTAACATTTCTAACAAAATAGTATTACAATTCCATCAGATTTTGCTGTATTAAATATCTATTTTTAATGCTACTATAGCAGACTGTAGCGACTGTAAATATGGTGAATATAAATACAGTAACTTAATGACTATAAATTGCCGTCAACCAGGGCTACTTTCGACCATTTTTCATGTTTTCACTAACGTTTCTGTTATTACAAAACATAATATATGGATTTTCAGTATCCAAGTTGAGTTTTAACCAATTAACATAGTATAAAGAAGTAAACTATTGTTTTTTAAAACATCTTTTAAATTTTTTATTAATTTTCTGTTTTTAAAGTTTTGGAACAAAGTAGCCCTTGCTTGGGATTTCTATGGTTCATTCAATGGATTTTGTACAAATTGAATGATCTCCTACGTTGGGCTATTTCAGCCCTTAGCCTAAGGATCTGCTAAAGGATTGACACTGAAAACCAACTAAAAAACATTTTTGTTGCATTGAAACACAGTAAACCAATTTTAGTTATAAAAAACAAATTTTTAAAACACGTCCTTTGTTCTCGTGACTTTCTTCAGTGCTTAACTTTTCATTTTAAGGCCTACTGGGCCTGGCACGAAGTAGTCGTGAAAAGCTTAGCTTTTAGGGGATATTCATGAAAAAGTTAAAATTTCTATCAAAACAAACATTTTTATAAAGGAAAACTATGATCAAGCTTTCGTGACAGGTTACTAAAAGTAATATTTTGATACTTTTCTTTTTAAACTCCCTTCCAGATTGCCTCGTAGAAAAATAATTGGAGGATAAAAAATTTTCTATGTAAATAAATTATTACCAAGACTCTACTTTTGCCAATAACGAAAACAGAGTTGCCAACTACTCCAGAATATAACTAACCACTTTGTAAACAGTAAAATTTTTAAATAGTTTTCCGAAATGGCACGCTTAGCGCTGAATTGTCAGTATAATTTAAGCCAAGCATAACTATTTAAAAAAGTGGTTAATTATATTCCTGAGCAGCTGGCAACACTTAACGAAAATGTTAATTTACCTTATCCTCAAAAATTTTTTCAAGCCTAAAAACTCTTACTTCACTTGTATTGTTTGTGCAGAAAAACAAAGAAGTTCTATTGCGTGTTGGACGAAAGTAACCCCCATCCATCAGGGCTAAAGTAACAGCGGCTGACGATATGCTGAGTAATTTCCCGGCTAAAGATAAATTAGGAAAAAATCTTTTTCTAGGTTGAAAATGATTCAAAGTTTCTGAATGTATTTAAAAATATAAATATATACTATATATTATGTAAAATAAAATACTTTTTTTTTCTTTTTCAGCTGGTAATGAATCGTCTGTTTCCTCCACCACTGTCGAAATTCCAGTTGTTCACGCTCCTAAAATGGAATCTGGTGTCAAAACGTCATATCACAAAATGATTGGTTTGGCTGGCATTCAAACATCAGCGACATTAATGTCACAATTTAGACCGATCGTTAAAAAAGTTACAGAACCCAGCATAAGTTCTTTTTCAGTAACAGCTGCACCTGTTACAGAGCCGACAAGAAAACAGACGGAAAAGAGTACTGAGTATGAATATGATTCTTTTTCAGTAACGGATGCACCTGTTACAGAGCCGACAAGAAAAGAGACGAAAATGAGTCCAGAGCCTGAATATGATTCTTTTTCAGTAACAGATGCACCTGTTACAGAGCCGACAAGAAAAGAGACGAAAATGAGTCCAGAGTCTGAATATGATTCTTTTTCAGTAACAGATGCACCTGTTACAGAGCCGACAAGAAAACAGACGAAAATGAGTACAGAGTATGAATATGATTCGACGGATGAAATTGCTTCATCGACTTATGCATATGATTCATCGACGTTCGCATCCCCGGAAACTGGAACAGTTAAAACTCCAAAACCACAGCAATTTGGAATAAAAGGTACATTTCAAGAAGTCGATGAGTTTAAGGGAACTCCACCTCCATTTATTCGCAGTCCAGTGGTAAAAACAGTCAGCACTACAACTATCGATAGTTCATCTGCTCCACAGCCTCAATCGTCCGTTTTGAAATCACCCATTGTTAGAAATAAAACTGCACCAGTAACAATGCCTCCACTGACTGAAGAAGATGGCCCATCATATGGTGTGCTAAGAATAAGTGGTCATAACAAAAGTTTTGTAATTCCAAATGTTGCAGTAGCTCAAGGAATAAGGATTAAAGGCGGTATGATAAGGTATAACGGTACTTCAAAAAAACGCCCTGTTGCAGTCCCTGTTAGAGTAAATTTCACTCAGAGTTCGGGATATGGTGTCAAAGGGCATTATATCACGCGCCATAGACCATTGTTACCAGTTGGGGCAATTCCTGGTGAAAGCTTCATTCCAGTAGCTAACAACAGCAGACGTCCAGTTATCATGGCTATTCCTGGAGAAGGTAAGAAGCTTACTGTTCGTAAATATCTGTGAAAAGAATTTACTTAATTCCATACTGTGAAAAGAATTCCTCAATTCTATACAAATATTCATTTTTTAACAAAATTAAATTCTTATATCATTCTTACAAATTTTAGAAGTATTTAAATAGTACAGTGGACACTCTTTTGCTTCTAATTTAAGCAATCATTTTTAATATTTGAAAAATCAGTAAGTTTATGCACCTAAATAAGAAATTTAATAGCTTTCTGTCAATTTTTATGTAGATAAATCTAGAATACTGTGTTTTCACTGAAGAACACACAAATCTTTACAAAAAATTCTCCATTTTTGAGCACTTTCTTTTTGCATGTTAATATTTTGTATTATTCTACATTATTAGTAGAAAGTGAAACTATTAAGAAGCATTCAGTTTAAAGCTACAAATAATTTTTCTTAGAGATGAGTAAGTAATGCTTCTGAAAGAAATGATATACTTCACTATCATTAGTTATGGAGTATGTCTCATAGGGTGTGTCGAAAAAAGGTTTCTTTTTGGTATTACATTTTAATAGTGCAGAGAAGTTGTCTCATACAGTAAAATAAAGGTGTAAAAAATTTCGTTCTGATTTATAATAGCTTTTTCTTCCTCAAAATATATTCAAAATATATAAAAAATTTCCAAACACATGTTTTTTTTTTTTTTTTTTTTTTTAGAAAAAATGCGAAAATGTAAGCTAATATATTCATTATTAAAAGAAAAATTATTCTCATTAGTACTAAAGGTGTGTCGAATCATTGAAATGTTAGATCCGTGGATACGGATTTAACATTCCAATTATATATCATAGATCATAAAAACAAGTCATCCGTTTTCTAATTTAAAAACTTTTTTTTATATCCGCGGATAAGAATATGAAAATGGATCATCTGTTTTTTATATCCGCGAATAAGGATATGAAAACGGATCATTTGTTGTCCTCGGGATCCGCGGATACGGATACGGATCTTTTAGTTTGGAAATTGTTTTGAAGAATACACCATCTCTATGCGATAATTTCATGCGCAATGTGTAAAATAATATGCCACAATGATAACTTTCAGATGTTTCAGATAATGTGTAATGCACGTGTTAAAAAATATGTAGTGGTTAAAATCCCATTTTTATTAATTTTAACGGGGTTTTATAAGCATTAAATTATCGAAAACCTACTACCAAATAAAGTAGCTTTTCAAATCTACAGAGCCTCTTGTTTTCTTATTAAAGCAGTAATTCCAAAAATTATGTAGCTTTGGTACATAAATATGACTATGTCAGACTCTTGAAAATTTTTAGGATGTCACATCTCAATCTCTAAAAGACACTGTAATAAACGATAAACTTCTACCGGTTAAGAAACTTTCAGAAAAATTTTGTATCATAACATGATAGTGTTCTTGTACTGTAACTTTAAAATTCATGAATAATTACACTCTTAAAAAAAAGGAACTAAATTTCACTCTGAAGGATTTAAAACCGGGACAAGTTTATCTCAATTTTAAGCCCTTGGCTTGGAATTGTTCTTTTTTTTTAAAAGCGTGTATGTGTAAATACCATAGGCTAACTAGGGGGGTGATTGGGGAGAGGGTGGGGGAGGTGTAAGCCCTCTCTAGGAATATTTTAGCTCCCTATATGAAAATTACACTTCCTATATAGCAAGAATAAGAGATAGTGCCTTTTAGTGTTTGGGGTGTAGATGAAGCCCACCACATAGAAATATTCAAAAAGCTTACCATGTTCCGCCAATAATAAATCCATGCTAATAGCTTCAAATTACTAATGCTAATTTAAACGAGGAATTTTTGTTCTGAAGATTCACATAAACTATTAAACAGTAGTTAATAAGTTTCAAACAATAAAATTTAGGTCTAATTATTAAAAAAAAATTAATTAATAAAAAAGAATAATTTTATTTTTTTTTCCCTGAAATATCTTGATAGGCCAATAAAAGATCCCTGGAAGATCTGCTGAAAAAAAGCGGGTCCGGATAATTTTTTTTCGCTCTGACGGATCCAGATACGGATAAGGATTATGTCTTTTTGAGCAGGTGGATACGGATATGGATATGGATTTTCTTCAAATATGCGTGGATATGGATACGGATATGATAACCGGCACACCTCCAATTAGTTACATGTGTTTTGACTCTCCAATGAGAAAGAAAGAACTTAAAAAATGATATATTTACAAAATACCAAATTTTGAAATTACTGTAAAAACTCATATAATTAAAACTTAATTCAGTTCTAACACTTATTAGTAGTTTGATTTATTTTTCACTATAAACTGCGTAAAATTTTATTTTATAATCGAAGATGTTTTTTTTAGTGTGTGTGTGTCTCACCAATTATTTTCAAGTGAAAATCTTCGACGTTTCTATAATTAAGAAACGACTCAGAGCTCACCACGAGAAAGTGACTGCACGCACGTCGAGTTCCACCCATTGCCTAGCCCAACCGTGCAATTTGAATTAGTTCTCAAATGACGACATGATTGCTCTAGAAGCTAGAGTAGTCCGTATAGGACCATCTCTATTTTCGTCACCGTCTTCGATGCCTTTATCACAAGTTTGATGAAATTCTGGACCGAGTGGGTGTGGCAGTCGGTCCAGAAGCATTGGAGCTGGATCACGCACATGATGCCGAGGCGCTTACATCACGCCTAGCCATACTGAATTGCATTCGATATGCGCAAATGATATTTTTGATCTGTACTCAGATCTTCAGTCTTTAGAATAGTTAAGTCAGAATCAATCCTTTAAAATTTCGCAATCTGCATGTTCACGGAATTGCTGACACTTTTCGAGAGGGTAAATGGACAAATATCTGGTTTTGCTGGAACAATTTAGACGCTAAATACTCTGAATTTGCCTCTACAAATCAAGTGTCTGCTTAAACTAGGCAAACCCTTGAACCGTTGCTGAAATCAGTTGATACTTAAGCTTGCAATGAACTTTCAAAAAATACTTAACTGTCAAAATTGTCATTTTTAATTTTTTTTTTCCTGATTTTTGGCCCCATTGGGGATGTAGAAAATATGTGCTGATCCGAATAGTTTTTTCTCGTTAATATTGCAATCATATTAATTGTTATTATTGCAATCATACTAATAGAAAGCCTCTATAAGCATTTTTTTTTCATAAAAAAGTACCTGATTTCGGACATTTTTAGAGGGTTTGAACCACTTGGGATGATAAAATATATTAACCAATAGCGTTAAAATATTTTTTGCTATTTCATGAGTTTTACGTCATCAGTTTATCATTAGTTTTACTTCATGAGACTGCTTTTCTACTCTAGTAGCTAGAATGTGGTGGAAAAATAAAAAGGATAAAAAAGAAGCTTCCTTTGACCTAGCTTACAGGAAAAATGATTTTGTTTAGGCTTTTCAGATTAGTTACTAAGGTTGTAATTAAATTTATTGACTTCATTTTTAAAAGCTGAATTCAGTAAAGCAATACATTCGTCACTTAAATGTCGTTATTTAATTAACTATTTGTTCTAATTGGTAAGTAGGAAAATAGAAAAAAAAATTCCCTTGACTATAACTCTCTCGATTTAATAGCAATTCTTTCTATACTCTAGGAATCTGCCGAGTGGGGAAAAAAATGTATCATAACGGACAGTCTGTGCAATCCACTGACGTATGTAAAATGAACTGCCAATGCATCAACAGCGTCGTATATTGCGACGATGTTATTTGTGCAAGTCCACCTATAGGTAAAACTGACTGCGTTGCAATACGTGAGAAAAATAGATGCTGCCCTGTATACCATTGTGGTAAGATTTTATTGTTTTAATCTATTACATTTTACTTAATTGTGATGTATTTCGCACACTAAATTTAAGTAAATACAAACTGACTGCTTAAGTAGAGTTGTCAACCACTGTGGAGCATAATTAACCCCTTTCTGTAAACAGTAAATTTCTCAAACAGTTTTTTCTAAACAGAAATCAACCCACACGTTCGACTCAGAAATTTTGCTTGGTTCTAAGTCAAAAAATTCTGCTTACAAAAAGTAGTTAGTGATATTCCGTAGTCAGGATCGCTACTTAAATTTTAAATTACCGCATACATATAAATGTGTAACATACAGGTTGGTTTAAATTAAACTGTCGGTATTCGGAGACCTGTTACTCCAGTTCTACATAACGAATCCAAAAGAAACATCAAATGTAGTTAATACAGTATAAGTTATTTTAATCATGGGGGGCCCAGATTCGCATGAGAAAAGAAAAGAATTTTTCGAAGTATCACCAAAAAATGGCTCTGTGATACATTAAATTAAAGAAAAAATTGCGGAAGTCTTCATTTATTACACAGTTGTGTAATCTATGTGCTGTTCATGCCTTGTCTGTCAACACCAAGATGAAAGTACGCCAAAGGCTGCAAGCAGCATATCGATAGACGTAAAGGAGACACGGCATGCGATGCTGGTTTTTAATTTGCTTCATTCGTGGCTGACGAGAAAAACAGGCTGCGGTGCTGACATTTGGGTCACACCCTTCTGCCCTCGAAGAGTCATGTGACTTAGAAGGTGTGGCCATCTTCTTCCGACATAGCCACAGTAAAACTGCCAAACCATATAATTCCCCTTGACTCTTCGAGGCCAAAAGGGTGTGACCAAAATGTCAGCAACGAAGCCTGTCAGTCTCGTCAGTCACGGCTTCATTAGCTACACGTCATTAATACATGTGTTTTTTAAGAATGCCCCACAACTATGAGTCACATGGATTCAGTAGAACAAGTGGGATAAAAGGCTCAAAAAGAGCTATATACCTCGAAAATATCACTTTCAAATCAATCAATCAAAGTGTTGGGGTCAGGTGAGGTAATTACAACCATTTTTTGCAAATTTCAACTTTGGGAATTTTTAAATCTTTTAATCATAAGAAAAATATTTTTTTCATTATTTAGGGGGAAACTTTGACCTTTTAAGAACACCTAGTAAAAATTTTGTTTCCGTTGAATTATTTGCTTAAAATTTAAAGGGGTTGACTTAATTACCCAAACAAAATAACAGAACTGAAATAAAAATTTGGTTTGTTACGATTACCATACATGACCTCTTAATTTCCACAACTTTTGTTGAATCAATTGAAACCACTTTTCTTGTTTTGTTAGCGGTTAAACTTATCATGGTTCTGAAACTATTGATACAAATTGAGTAATAAGTAATAAATTCTACTTATTGAATAAAAATGGTAGCTTGCAGCCAAGATGTGTTGAAAGTCATTTTTTTTATAAAAGGAGAAACATTAACCGTACGAATTGTTAAAAAAATGGAAATTGCGTTAAGTAGAAATGTCTTCTTGACCTTTTAAAAACAAAATAAAACCAAATTAAAGAAATAAAAATAAAATCATAAACGTTACTGTTCTTGGTATGTCGTCTGTTTTATGATTATTCAATTTTGAAAAAATAACTATTCGTTTTAAAGAAAAGCCCATGATCTAAATGTATATTTTGTATTATGTGCCTCATTTACTTTTATTACAAACTCTCATTTGGTATAATTTTAATGGCTTGGAATGTACTTCTAGCTCTGTTCACAGGCCATGATAATAAGTTTTAAACATCTGAAATTTTTAAAAAATAATCAATAGCAAAATTTCCATTTTATTATTTAAGTTAAATAACTAATACATAGAATGTTTTAAATTGTTTTTTCCTTAATGTTTCTTAATTGATATAAGACAAGTATGTGCTTTTCCAGGTCAGAGTAACTTTATCCGCAATGTTTTTATGCATAGTCGTAATTACCCCCACTTTTTAAGTAACTGTGGTGCAATTATGACCATATCTTTAAAAATATTTAAGTATTTAAATAAAATCATGTCGGAAACTCTTAAATGCATTACCAACATAGTTTTCAATATGAATTAACTTGCCTTTAAATTTTTCCTTTAGCTCCAAGTAGCTTTGAACACGAACCATCAAATCCGTGTATTGAAAATTTTGACATGATGCCAATTTCCATTGGCACTACTTTAAAAGTACATAATATTAATGACGAAAGATACTTATCTTGAAAAATACATCATAAACTTTATGCCAAATTTTTTTGCAAAAATTGATTGTTTATAGATTTTTTTAAAAGTCCATTGGTCGTAATTACCCCCACCTGACTCTATATAGGGTTACTGGTAACTAGAAGTATTCCTGCTGAGACATGATAGGGGAGCCAAAATGCTGCAAGTTTAACTCCCATGTGTATCACCGTCAATAGTTTTTGTGAAAATTGAGTTTTAAACTTTTTTCCTGAATAACTCAAAATTTGACAATTAGTGCAAATTTTTAAAAATCTACTAATTAAATGGTTTTCAGTTTAACTTATTTTCATAGCTGAAACTCTAACCTTACATCATTATGAAAAAAGTTCAGAAAATTACTATTAAAATAGTCTTATTTTGTAGGCAGTGCCTATGACTCACATAGATCCTAACTTTGTTTTTTAGCAACTATTTTTATTTTAATCTTTGTGCGTTAAATAAATAGACTTGTTGCGGTCGTTTTTAAGTAAAATAATTTTATAAATATAGTTTGGACTTGTAAATTATCCATAACTGAAGAGCTGAGTGGAGGAACATGTCTAGGGACAATTTAGTAATTTTTAGATAATCAGCTGTAAAATTAATAGGATGTCTTTTTTCTTCAGTTCATTTATTTTCTGCTCGTCTAGAGAAAACCGCCTTATAATAAGATTGGCAGAACCAATGAACACCAATCAATGCAGTCTTTAACATGTTCTTCCGCCAGGAAATCTCTATTTCATAAGAATATCGCTTATTCATCCGCTCAGCTCTTCAATGATACCATGTATATTTACAGATTAAATTATGTTCTAAAAAGAGCATGCATAAGATACAGCCATGCAATAGCACGCGACTGTAAAATGAAAGAGGGAGGGAGGCGTCTCTGATTTTGGCCCGCATTCGGATGTGGGGGCTATGGCCACTGCACATTTCAGGTGGATTTTTTACCAAAATATGTGATGTCGCACTACTTACCCCTTACTCCCCTTTCAATGAAACCTCACCCCCGCTCCAAGCGGGTATCATGGTGGACAGCCCCTTTTTATACGGCGATAATCACGAGTGGTATCAATTTAATAAATCAGTTTTACGACTAATATCTGCTCTTTCCTATTCTGCGGCATGGTCACCGTTTGCGAATTCTCTGTGCTAACCTTGGGGGAATGTAAATAACCATAGCTGCGTTCTCATTTAAGTTTCATTTGAATCCATTCAGTAGATCGAGAACTATAGGTTCTGATTACCGTCACTTTAGTTTTAACCAACCTGCATAACAGCATCCTTAGAAAGGGTTGTATACTTCGGTATGCATATGACAATTTGTGTCATGATGTGAATTGTCAAAAACGTGCTGGTTAAAAAAACATTTTGAGGGGACACAATCCGTATTAAACCAACATCCATAGCGTGAAAAAAAAGTCTTCCTTTGAAAAGTCCTAATCAAATCATTTTACAGTAAAAGAAAATGCTTGATACGAACGAGATTGGAATTGAAATGTAAATGACAATGAATACTATTTTCTGTTTCAAGATTAGTAAAGTTTAATAAATTTGGAGTATCGCTTTTTTCCTTTAGCTGGTGACATGGAGGAAAATAAGAACAAAATCTTTTCGTGTATTCTTAAACTATAAAACGACTTATATTTTCATGTTTCAAAATTATTGTTTTGGCACTGCAAACACTGAAGTTTTAATAGGGAGACTTTTTTAAATCGTTCAATTTTTATGCGCTCAAGTTGAATTACAATATTAAATAAAGCTCTTAATTTCAGCACTTCTAAAGATCACATAGTATTTCTATTTCAATCAATTTTATCCCAGAAACAAAAATACTAATTAGTTACATAGAAAAAAACTGCATTCCAAAATTGAATTTTATTTTGAACTAACATTTTAAAAATTTGCAAAGCAAAATATAAAAATTGCACTGTCAGTTTGTTCAGTTTTAAATAAAAAGAGAGTGCAATTCGGTTTTAGATAAGCCATTATTGCATTATATTTTCATTTATACAAATGGTGATAATTTATAATCAGATTAAATTAAAATTTCAATAAACAAGACAGAGATCTATAATTGACCAAGGACTATAATTTCTATATCTATAATGAAACATTTCTTATGTTGTTAAATAAAATTGTTAATTCAATAACTTTAAATTGCATAGTTTTCAAATCTAATTTAGGTCAGGTACACATAATGATACTTAACCAAAATTGAAAGGATTTTATTTTTCTTATTTTACTGCTGAATTACTATATCAAAAATATATTAATAAATATTGTGTAATACTTAATGAACTATACATGGACAGCCTATTGATATGCACAGGTATTGTAGACACCCCCCACACACACACACACACACCACCACCACCACCAAAAATCTCCTAAGCTAAAAACTGGGTCAAGTATCCATAGTTTCTCTTACACACTCAACAGCTGATGTGGTTTTTTACAAAAACATGCTACTACAACGAGATAGCTACGATATTTAATTAACTTTCTAGTTCAACAATTTCGAATTTATATTCTTAAAAGGAAAGCAAAAGCTGCGAGTAACTAAATGTTTGAATAAATGTAACTCGAGTACAACTAATTTTAAGCCTCACCATGGCACAGTGGTTATGTCACTGAAAATCGTAGATGGCTGAAGTGGGATGGTCCCGGGTTCGGGTCTCATTGCTCGGCTGTCGATCTAACGGTCTGGAGTTATGGTAGGTTTTCTCTAGATGTAACGTGAATACGCGTTAAATACCCTTAGAAAGTCCTCCTACCAAGGCACCCCAATCCTTGGCACATCGTCCTAGCGTAGCATTGCCATAATCAAACAAACAATTAATTTTAAATATTTTTATAATGCAAAAAATGTTTTATTTGAACATTTAAAAGCACTAAATCATGTATTTTCTCGAACGGAAATTTTTGGATTTAGAATAACCAAGTTTTTAAAAAAATTAGCTAATATTTGAACGTTTTAACAATGAATTTAAAAAATATATGTTACACATGCTTATATATATTGTCAATTACTCTACATAAGCTCACTTTTGAAGAAAGAATCGATGCAAGATTTCAGCTACATGGAATGTTTATATTTTGTTTTATTATTAATTTCTCTATACGTACTTGATAATTACAAATAGATTGAAAAATATTGTTCTGATAAGTAAAAATAGAAGCATAAGAATATTAACATTTTCTAAAAAAAAATAATTACGAATATTAGTACGAAATAATAAGATTGTAAAAATGTCTAGTTAAATAATAAATGAAGATGACACGCGTATGACAGTTTAAATACTAAAAGAATTAAAAAGCACTAGGGCAATAACATTTATACTAATTAGGACATAAATTGTTTCGTCATGAAATTATTTATAACTATGAATAAAAGTAACACGCGAGAATATAAGTTATTACAGTTTCAAAATTTTTAAAGCAGCAAGAGGATGATACATCATGATCAAGCGACAAATGTTAAATTGAATGCAGTATGCATATGTTAATTGGATTTAATCATTCATTTGACGCACACATTTTACTTTAAACCCGAGTCAAGGTCATACGTACACAACACTCTCCATTCTTTCTTTTTCCTGTATTGTTAGTCCCTTTCGTCACTTTCTTTTTCGCATTTCTAAGTTCAAGATATTAACACTTTTTAATTTTTACAACATATTTAATAATAAAAACATTTTCCTGGGTGCCTTCGTTATTAAAGTTTCATTCCAATAATTTTTCATATACACTGTAAGAGGGGGAAAAAAAGAAAAGAAAAAGTGTACCATGTAGGAGTTATCCTAATAGGACGAAAATCTGTAGATCTAGAATACGTGTTCAGAAAAAGAAATGATTACAATTTCAGAAAAATTGGATGATTTGTTCAAGATAAAGATTTTCACAAAGTCAGCTAGTCAATAATGCGTTACTCCACCTCTGACCCTTAAGCAAGCAATTATTCGGCTTGGCATTCATTGATAGAGTTTGCGGATGTCCTCATGCGAATTATCGGGCCAAATTCTGTCCAATTGGCGCGTTAGATCGGCAAAATATCTTGCTGGTGGGAGGGCCATGTCCATATGTTCCAAACGATCTCATTGGGGGATAGATCTGGCAAGCTATCTGGCCAAAGTAGCGTTGGGCAAGCACGAAGATAGAAACTCTGGACGTGTGCGGACGGGCATGATCTTGCTGAAATACAAGCCCAAGATGGCGTGATATCAAGGATAACACAATGGAGCGTAGAATATCATTAGCATACCGTTGTTCTGTAAGGGTGAAGCGGATGGCAACCTAAGGTGGCGTGCTGTGATATTAAATGACACTAATGACCATCACTCTTGGTTGCCGGGCCAAACGGCAGGCGACAGTCAGGATGGTATCCCACCGCTGTCCGGGACGTCTGTAGGAACGCCGTCACTGGTCATCAGGATTCAATTCGAAGTGGGACACATCACTGAAAACAGTTGTACTCTAGTCAATGACATTCCAGGTCGAATGTGCCCTACACATCTGCAAACGGCTTGTCACTATACAGAGGCCAATGGTAGTCGGCGCAAAGGGCGTTATGAGCTCGGGTCCCTTTCTCTGAGGCCTCTATTAACGGTCCTTGTGGTCACTGAAACAACCAGATATACGTCGGATTGATGATATTAATGAATCTGCTTTCTGCCGCTCTGACCATTGATCGGTCCTCAAGTTCTGTCGTCTCTCTACGCCGACCGCTTTCTTCTTGACGCTCTGCCCGGCAATAGTTCACACATTCTTGCCAACATACAGTCTAATAGTGACATCTCCCCCCATACAAATGTCCAGCACTTCGCCGAACAGACTAACCGACTTCTTTGAGCCGAACTACACGTCCTCCCTCAAATACTGAAATCGTCCTCTATTGTTCCCTCACCTTTATGTGAGGAGTAGTTACTGTCTATCTGAGTACATGAAATGAAATTCGTAAGGAATTTATGGCCTGGAATCTAAATTTCTCCACTTTAATATCCCATCACTTGCGTAGGATGTTCTGCAGTTTCAGGTGTTCATTTCTTGGCCACCAAACGTCAAAATTTCCCTTTTTCTGTTGAAACCTGTATGTATATCAATTTGTGTCTAATTTGCATTATTCCTTCTTGCTGAGCGTTTTTTAATTCTTTTAAATTTAATTTTTAAAGTTCTTTTTTTGTTTTGTCGCAGAGTGTGGTTCAGTGTCATTAATGGATTCAAAGCAGTTAAATAAAAATTTTTAAAAAATACAAAATTAAAGTTTCTTTGGAAATGCCCAATAATTCATATTTTAAACAAGTTTTGTGTAAGCTTTTTCATTAGTTTTTATGCAAAAATGTATATATATGCTTACAGATATAAAATTGAAAGTGTAATTTCTTTTAAACATTATTGGAATATGTCAAAAATTATTAGTAACATTACTAATTATTTTTCACGAAATTTAGAATAATTAAATTAATTAAATATAAAGTAATAAATAAGGTGACAGACTCCACGTTTAGGAATGCGTCATAATTTTTAACTGTGTGTTTATAAAACCAAAGCGTGAAACTAATATGGACGTTTTCTAAAGTAATTTTACACTTAAATTCTAAACAAAAGAATTTCTAAGAAATATTATTAACAATGGAACATTTCGTAGTCAATGTCTTATTTTTTTATAGAATATGAATAATTCCCTTTAAAAATCACTATGAAAAAGAAATTTTAAATTTATATTTCAACTGATGAATTTTGATACAAAATAAAAATTTGCCTACTCAAAACATGTATTTTGTTGAATTATCATTCTGTACAGTCATGAACAGCATGTGAAAATAATAATTAGTGATTATATTTTTATCGCAGTTCTACGCATTAAAAATATCAATTCTGATTTCTTACAGATTCATTCAGTATCCCAGTTTCTTCAACATCGAAAACACCTGACGAAAAAGATTTGCCATATACATCCACTCCAGCTTCAACGACTGCCAAATCAACTGATGCTCCTGTTAGTTTGGAGAAAGAGCATTCTTTCGTTACAGTATCATCAATATCAACTAAAACTACGATTACGACACAAAATGATTTGGTGGAAGAATCTGGAGTCACAACTGAAGCTGTTACAGCCACCACAAAATCTGAAATAATAACTTCTGATACATCTTCTATAGAAGATGAAATGACACCTTCAGTTACTACCGAAATCGTTGCTACAACTAAATCGTCGACTAAAATAGCAGATGAAATTAGTACTATAAGTGTGATGGAAGGAGGAGTTACAAAATCACACTCAAATATTACAGAAATTGGACAACCAGATATAGTTGTTACTAAACCATTTGAAATGACAACTAAGGATGCAAGTACTACTGAAGTTGGATTTACAGTAGAAACTTTTACAGAACAAGTTCATGAAAAGACCGAATTGACACCAACTAGCATAGATTTTGCTGGTGTTGAATTTACAAATGGAACAAAAACAAAAGAAGATACAACGCAATCTAATTTGACAACAACTATTAAAGTAGGCTTTTCAGACGATGAGCAGAGAGTATCAGAGTTAACTACCACAGGAGATATATTGACAATTGCACCGGATACGAAATCAAGTTACCAAACATCTATATCAACAATTGCAGAGACAAATGCTACAGAACTTGAATTAAGTGTAGAAACTGCAACAGAACCAGCTGCTAAAACATATGAAGTGACTACTATAGGTGAAGGGACTACTACCGCTGAAGATACAGCAGATATTGCTACAAATGCATCTGATGCAAAATTTGAATTAGAAACATCGACGGGAAGTACTGTTACAGATGATACTGTGACAATTGCCAGTATCACAGAACGAACTCCGACAAATGTTAACGAAATAAATACTGAAGTTCATGTTACGCAACCTGAATTCTCGGTCGTTACAAACTTTGATTTGACCACTTCCGAAGTTGATACAACAGAAGTTGGATCAACAACTGAAACTTCTACTGAAGTGGATGATACACCATTTCATTCGACAAATTCAGAAGCAAATGTCAAGGAAACTGATACGGCAATTATATCTACCGAAAAATCAACACTGACGACTTCAGCTGTTTCGGAAGGTGTAATAGAAGTCAAACAAACAACTTCAGAAAAACCTACTACAGCTTCAGAAGTGACAATTGCAACTATTACGGAATCACCTGATTCAAAACTCATACATACAACAACAGACGTTGATACTAAGGGATTTACAGATACATCTGCTACAACTGTCAAATCAACAGAAACAGAATCTCTTACCGTAAAACAAGAACCGACAACAGGCATGCTTACCGAAACATCTACAACAAAAGTGGGATCAGCTATTGCGGAAGCAGCTGTTACTGAGCCTACAAAAGCTCTGGCAGAAACTTCTGTCAAAGCTACTGCATCCGATACATTTACCCATTTAAAACACCAAAAAGAAAATTCAAGCTCAGAAAAGGCAACCACTGTTGATCAATTAATACCTATTGTGAGAACCTCTACAGAATTTTTTGAACCTGATATTACATCCCCAAATGTTGAAGATGAACCATTATTGTCCGTTTCTGTGGATAGTTTTTATCATAACACATCCTCTGTTTCTTCTTTGGATGACAAAGCCAGTTTTTCTACTGAGACAAATGGACAAATAACTTCTACGAATGCTCCAAAGTCAACTAAGTACGCCGAAACAACCATCGAAACTATTACGCACTCATCATTTGAGTTATCTGCTGATAATGAAACAAATGCTTCATCTGATAAAGAAACCCTGTCTTTTGAGGTCTCAACTGAATTATCTAATGAAAAAGTAAGCTCAGAGAAACCCGACAGTGAAAACGCTTTTAAAACGACTGTGTTTTTGCCTTCTGGGGAACATTTTACGTCTCCGGAAGTATCTACTTTGGTTCCTTCTGAAGAGATAGTGTCTACTATTTCAACGACTGTTACAGAAGAAACAAACATTTCTTTTAAAGATACAAACTATCCTGAAACTGAAAAAATGCATGCTGTTCATGAAACAACTACACCAAAGCCTATTTTAAGCACTGTTTCAGTGGAAAATAGAGACTTCCTTAAAACAACTAAACTGCCATTATCAAGCATTAATGATTCAGGAGTGTTAGGCACAAAAGAGTCAGATGAATCAACAGCTTCAGATGAAGAAGACGCATTTTTCGAAACTAAAATAGCTTCTACTGAAACAACAACTTCTTCATATCTGAGAACAGTAACTTCGGGAAAAACTCCATTTTCCAAAGAAATAAGGACTTCTTCATATCCGACAACAGTAATCCCGGAAAAAACTCTATTTTCCAAAGAAACAACTTCTTCATATCTGACAATAATGTCCTCAGAAAATATTTTATTTTCCAAAGAAACAACAACTATACAAGCCGAAACTACTAAATATCCTGAAGATTTTTATGAGAAGAACACAACTGAGTTACCTACTAAATCAGAAGGAACAACTTTGAAATATAGCGACTCCAAAACTACATCATCACCTGAGATAAGTTCGATACACTATGATGAAGCATTTTCAACGGCACTTGAGAAAAATATAACTTTTGCTCAACAAGAAGAAATGCATTCATCAACAAAGGTTGCAAATGCTGGGAACATGAGTAGGGTTTCTACGCCTAGTGATACTTTCAGCACTCAACAAATTACTCATTTTGAACACACTACTATTGAACCGGAAATACAAATGCATCAAAATGATACCTCTGAAATATCTTCAACTCAAGAATCTATTGCTGTTTCAGACGAAGTTACAAACATTTCTGAATCCAATATTCACGAAAAGGTACCAGCAACATTAATTTCAATAATAACACCAGAAAACACTACACAATATCCAATCACTACTGAAACGCATTTAAAGGTCACGACAAAGGTACCTCAGACAATTCAAACTGTTGTTATATCAGAAAATAAAGAAAAATTATCAACTTCATTTACAGGGAAGGAAATTCATACAACTCCAGGAACTCAATTTCATTTGGGTTCTCACACGTCTTCTCCTGGGGAAATAACTTCTGCTGAAACAACGGTCACTTTTACACCCATATTAACAACAGATGCAGTTTCAGACGCTTCAACAGTTTACTCTACGGTTAAATTTGATCAAGACAGCAGAATTTTTACATCATTAAGTACTGCCAAGCCTGTTACTGAAACTTTGACTACAGTGTCATTGAAACATGACATTGAAAGTGGAGAAAGCACTAGCCAATCAGAAGAATACACTACTTCTGACAATAAAACACTTATGAACACAGAGAATTACAACCTCCTAACGAATCAGACTACTGAATCAAATGATACTACGTTTTTCCCAACATCAGATGAATCTACTGTAAGTGATACTGATACTACAGATAACTTTGAAACGAGTATGGAATCCAAAACTACCACAAGTTCAGACTTTATTGAAATAGCCCAAACAGTTACAGATATCCCGATTACAACAGGGGAAATTACTTCTGAGCAAGGTATTAGAATTACACATGAGTTAGGTTCTTCAAAAGATAATTTTACTGAAAGCACTAAATCTACTGAGGAAACAACTACTTCAGAATCTGAAAATTTTGAAAGGAGTTCGGAAACTCCGCCTGCCGTATCGACAACGACGGGATCGAAATCTTCTTCAGAAATTTCTGAAAATAACTATACAGTAACAACTTCAAAAGATTTGAATGAATACTTAAATATTCCCACAACTAAAACACATCATGAAGACACGCATGATATATATTTGACTAGCACCATTTCTCCTCAACCAACAGCATCTCATGAAAGTACAATAAAAACGTCTGAAGATGTTAGCAGTATTAGTTCGGTTGGAACAACTGTTTCGCCAGTGATTACATCAACCTCCAAACCAAGCTATTTTTCAGATAGCGGAACAGAAAAGGAAATTTTGGATAGTTTTGATACAGAAATAAATGAAACTAAAGCTACTACACTTTTACATGCAATTAATACTGATACGAGTAGTTTGGAAACCCAAGAGAACTTAGGACCAACAGGCCAATCCCAAACATCAAAATATCCATTGTTAATATCGGAAGAGCTGTCTGAATTTCAAGAATCCCTAAAAGACAGTGATAAAACATTATTAGGACATAAGATTAGTCAAAAGAAACCGGAAATCTCAGATTTTAATTTTGAAACAGTTCACGGGCAAATCATAGCAGTAAGTAATTCTACGTCAATTTCAATTATGCACGAAACTGACTCACAGACACATACTTCGATTTCTTCGAAAGTAACAACAGAAATTCCTACAACAACTACTGTGCCTTCTTCTCAAGATTATGTCCATCATGATTTTAAAACAGATTCTACTTCAGAACCAATATCTGATGTATATACAACTACTGGATATCCTTCTTCAACAGACGTGTCATCAGTTAGCGATTTTACAACACATACTGATACCATTATTCAAAGAGAAACATTACCACAAGTACCTATGCAAAGTCCTGAAAACTTAATATCTCCCCCTGAATCAGAGAAAATATCAAATGCAACAGGAAAAGAAGATTCGGCCAACACAGCAACTAAATCTTTTGTAACGAATGCTATAGAACCTGTTGAAGCATCCACGCCTTCAGACGTCTTCAAACAAAGTTCTCCTACATTAGAGCCTTCAGAATCAATAAAACCAGAATCTCCCAAACAGACAACAGAAAAAGGTTTTGAGCCGACTGCTGAAAAAGTTCTGCCAGCAAAAACACCCTCTGAAGAAGTTACAAATGTTTCGGTTTCTTCAGATGGAGTAAATGTATCTTTACAGACTGTTACTACAACAGCACTAGAAAGTTCAAACAAAGTGTTTACGGAATCTCCAAAAAAGGTTTCTGAATGGTCATCAACGACATTATTGGATACTATGACTACTCAACCAACAGCAACAAAACCATCTGAAGATTTTACTACCAAGTTAGATGAAACATCATCGGAAACTTCGGAATCAACAACACAACAGAAGACAGATTTCTCAACAAAATCTACTACGTTAACTACAAAATTACCTTTATCATCACCGCATATAGAATTGACAACAGTCGAATTCAATTTTTCATCAGGAAAAGAAAACTTCGATGACGTCTCTACTTTTCCTCCTAAGGTTCCGCACTCTGAATTTGAAACATCATCTCTCTCAGATGAACGATTCCAACTTTCTGCTGAAACGACAGAAGCAGATGAAGAAAGTTCTAAGGACTTTTCGCATGCTGTTTCAGAAAAAGATTTAATTTCTTCTATCTCTGGAAAGCCAGCTTTAGATAGCAATTCAACCGAGGATGAACCAATTACATTAATAGATGAAATGGCTGACATAACACAACCAACGACAAAGGATAATAAAAATTTTGAACCGTCGACACTTTACCCTTATACTTCGACTGTCAAACTTATTACAGATTCTGTAAAAGCCGATGTAACTTCAGAGAAAACAGATCAGTATTCTGATCATTCAGTCACACCGCAAATGACAACAGAAACCCCTCTTAAAGTATTCTCAGAAATTTCCGTCGAAGAAATTCCTGAAGAAAATACAGACGCTACTAGAGGCAATTCAATTGAAATTGCTGGAAAACTGATCACCACAAAGCCATCCACTCCCCATACTAATGACGAAACAACGTACATTTCGGATATTTCAACACCATCTACTAAATCATCGTTTTCTGAAAGTGAATCAGATTTAGAAACCGTTAGTACTACGCCAAATACTGATTCGAGCTTTTCAGAAGAAACAGAAAAACATGACACTCAAAAATATCTTACTCTCTCTCAAGAAGACGGAATGACTGACACAACTAATCCACCAACGAATGATAAGCCAATTTTTGAAACTTTTACTCCCCACACCGATAGTTCGATTTTAAAACTCAATACAGATTCCGTAAAGTCCGATATATCTTTAGACAAAACTGAGCAGCCAGCTGATTATTCGGTTACCTCACACAGTACAACAGAAGCACCTCTTAAAGTATTTTCAGAAATTCCCACCGTAGAAAGTACACACTTTTCTACAATTAACAAAAATAAAATAGTAGAAAAAACTACTAGCACTCAATTATCTACTCACAATATTTATGAAAAAACAACGTATGTTCCTGATATTTCAACGACGTCAAGCATAACGCCGTTTTCTGGAAGTGAATCAGATTTAAAAACTGTTACTACTTCAGCAAGTACTTCAAGTTTTTCGGAAGAAACACAAAAAGATGACACTCAAAAATACATTACTCTCTCGCAAGAGAAAGGAATGACTGATTTAAAAGTTGAAGCTACAACTGAACTCAATATGTTCGATACCAGCAGCATGCAAGAAGAAACCGAAAAACCTTTTACATCGGAAGATACAAGTTATGAAATAACAACAACAAACTTCCCCGACAAAGAACTCGAAGTTATTTCCACTTCAACTCCCTATCCTCTTCAAAGTGAAGTACAAAAAGTATTTGAAGAAAATCATGATTCTGAAACCACTAAACTGTATCCATTCACAGGGCAGTTTACAATAGATCATGACTTTCATAGTACTGACAAATCAGACGGCTACACTACCGAAATTGTTCAGCAAGAGGCAGTATCGTTAGACGATTTAACAACTGATACTCAGAATCCTTTATCTGACTTGGATGTTTCAGAAAAACCAGGAAGTACTGTCTTTCCGGAAACTCAGTCTACTAGTGACATGTTAAGTGGATTTTCTGTGACAGATTCTCAACTAACATCTACAGAAAAGCAAATATATAGTACAACTTCAATTGCATCACATGTATCGTCAGATATTGAACAAGAAAGGAAAATGAACACCAGTTCCGTAAATGAGCCTGGCGATAAAGTTACTGAAACTGAATCCTTTACTACTTCAGATGCTGGCCAAACTGTAAAACCAAGTACATTAAAAACTTTCACAGAGAATAATAGTACAACTACAACAGATATTTATTCCACTAGTAAACCAGCTTCTGTTTATGATTTCATATTTTCATCCACGCAAACAATCTTAGAACCAGCTATAACTCCTTCAACAAAAGAAGAGACCGTCGGAGATAAACTAGTTACAGTAACACCACCTATTTTTTCAGAAACTATTACTACATCGACATCATCAGAAGCATCAGAATTAGCATCAGAAACATTAATTTCTGAGATACAAAAAATACATGGCACGAACAAACCTTATGCTACTGAGAATGAAACGGTACCCTTACTACATGAAACAACAACCGATAAAAATTCACTGGCTAAATCCACTCAGCTGGAGACAGTAACTGAAAGTTTTTCATCGACGTCTACACCAGCATTTTCTAAATTTGAGACTGAAGATGATAGAACAAAAACATACACTAAAATAAATTTGAGTTCAGAAACCGACATGGATACAACAGCAAAAGTATCAGAAGAAACATTGACTGAATCCATTGCAATCAAAACATCCACTGCATTTTCAGACACTTCATCGTTAAATAAAACTACAGAGTTTTATTCAGAGACTTCATCAGAACCCTATACCACTCAAAGTACAATTAGATATTCACTTGAACCACAATCTACGCATGATTTTGAAATTAGTACGATAAAAGAACCGCAAGAATTGCTTAAACCAAATGATTTACAAGCAGCTAAAAAAAGTACAACTACTTCTTCTGATGATATTGTGTCAACTCAGAAATTCAATGAAACTATCCAAGGAAACTTCGAAAATGAAAGCTCTACTACAGATACTCAAATATTAATAGAAAGTACCTCAACCAAAACAGGCAGCGAAGCAATAACTGGTTCTAAAAAAGAACCTTTTGCTTCAACCTATGAAACAACAGCAGTCAACGATATCAAAGTAATAAGTGAAATGCCTAGTAAATTTTCAGATTCTTACAACGGTCCGGATAATAATACGTCTGATATAGTTATTAATGAAGAAGCTAGTACTCAAAAGACTTTTCAAGAAAGTACTGAACAATCCGGTCTAACTACAGATGAAAAAAGTTTTATTCCCATAAAGGAAAACGTTTCAACAATTTTATCCACCAGTGAAGCATCTTCATCAACTCCATCTACAAAATTATTTATTTCACAATCAGAATTTTTTGATTCAGATAATTCATCCTTTTCAAACTCCGCACACACTGAAACTACAGTAACTTCAACAGATTTACCATTAGAAACAGTTGTAAATGATTCATTTCATACGAGTCCATCACTGGAAGCTAAAAGATCTGGCGAAATATCTTCGCATACTCTGTTTACAACTACAGAAAAACAGAGTGAAACGACCACAGAGGGAACGCTTGAAGATTCTTCTGTATCAAAAACGACCACCAGTTCATCTTCTACTTCTGAAGAGATGAGAACATCAATTGAAGATACTGAAGTAACTGAAACATCTATATACTCGGAACCTACAGTAGTAGACAAACTAAAGAGCTCAGAAACTATATCAAAAGAATTATCAGAAAAAACAACTGGTAGTTCATGGTCTACTTCTTCATTTTCTAGTCCTCCAACATCTTATGAAGATGGGTCATCAAAGGAGAAATCAACAACACAAAGTAACACACAAGTCAGCACTTCAACAGATGCTTACTCAACAGGCTTATCAATAGGCGTCACACAAACAAATTCAGAAAGATCCCCTGTAAATGATAGCGAAATATCTTCGCATACTCCGTTTACAACCACAGAAAAACAGAGTGAAACGACAACAGAGGGAAAGCTTGAAGATTCTTCTGTATCAAAAACGACCACCAGTTCATCTTCTACTTCTGAAGAGATGAGCACATCAACAACACAAAGTAACACACAAGTCAGCACCACAACAGATGCTTACTCAACAGGCTCATCAATAGACGTCACACAAACAAATTCAGAAAATTCCGCTGTAAATGATAGCGGATATAGTTCAAATAAATCACATGTACTATCTGATTCCCCGCTTCAAGCATCAGATGAATCAACCACTGCGCCTATAGACCATATCAAAACAACAGATTCTCCTGTTACAATAGTAAGCTCCTCAACTTTTGATAGCAGTCATACATTTCCAGAAGATTCTGTATCTACTGAAGATTTAGAAAAGACAACTCAAGACTCCATCGATGCAGAAATAGATAATATGACAATAGCGGATAATTTTTCTCACACCATAAAACATGAATATACAACTGTTACATTCGCACCAACTTCTCATAGAGACATAAATGAAAATAAAGAAGAATCCGTGTCCACTGAATTACCAGAAGAGCAAATTCCTGAAGAACTCATCTCTATGGATTCACATGATGTTAGTATGACTGATAAATTTTCTCACAGCCCAATCGATGAGTCTACCGCTGTTACATCCTCACTGACACCTCAAACAGAAATAACTGAAATTAAAAAGTTAACATTTGATGAATCACCAAAACAGTCATCGGTGATATCTGAACATGAACTACCTAGTATTTCTACTGATAATGATAGTACGACTGTGGTAAACTTCACAACAGAATCAAAATATACTGCTACGTCAACTACTTCAAGCGAACTCTCAGACGATTTTCCGTATTCAAGAATTGAAAATAAGCAAACTACAGTACCGTCTATCGAAGAAGTTTTAACACAAAAAGAAACAACTGCTGCTTATGATGAAACCGACACGTTTAACCATACGATAAATTTCGCTGAAATAACAACTACTTACAAACCAAAAGATGTTGCGAAAACGGAAATTTCAATGGCTGATGAGAAGCATACAAATAGTCACCAACTAGGTGATACTACATTTAAATATGTAACTACCACGGCGACTTACTTGTCTTCGAAAAAGGAGACAGACTCTTTTATCTCCACACAGAAGGATACTACGAAAGATATTTATGAGGATGAAGCAATAAAAGGTGATTTAGAAACAACCGTTAAAACTGTAGACAATATTAACACAACTGAGAGTGGTGAAACAACATTTACAGAAAGTATTGATAGTAAAAAGGGAAGTAATGATGTCTTTGATGTACCAAAAAATATTTTAATCAATAAACAGACAACAAAAGAAACAGCCATTTCAACTGATGATTACAGTACTTCAAAAAGTGGAGATCTGACACCAGATAAAACAGTATCTGTACAAGAAATTTCAGAAACCTCGAAAAATTCATCTGAATCGCTGAGTACGAAAACCACGGTATCGTTTTCTGAAAGTCTAGATAAAGAAATAACTACTACACCTATGACAAAAACTGACACAGATATGCCAGAAACTCAAACGGCCAAATATGACTTATCAACCATTATGTCATGGATAACTGATCACAGCCGACTTAGTATTTTTACCAAAAATGAGGAAATAACATCAACGATTCCTCCAGAAAATCTAAAATCCAACGACACATCTGTAGCATCGAACATGGATCATGAATTCTCTACTGCGCATGATTTGTATGAGAAAGAAAGTATAACAAAACCATCTACAGAATTTTCTCATGATATAGAGACTTCGACAATTACAAGTCCTTTGTATGATTTTCAATCCGTGACGACTAAAGACGATAATTCTAGCGTGACTCACATACTATCACAAGATCAGGGAATCTCAACATTTCCGGATGAAGAGATTGCTCCTGAGTCAACTGTTTATAGAGCAAACGACACTCATCATGTGAACTTTATCACTACGGTATCACCGGAAACGATTATATATAATTTTACTGCCAAAAACGAATACGATTTAAAGAATATTAACCGCACGAGTGTAACTACAACTTCAACTTTCGATGAATCGCAACCAGCAACTACAAGCAGTTCAAAAGAAGCTGAAATCAAAAATTTGACAGATAATTCATCCACGACAGAATCGACTTTCACTGATTTTCCTGGTGCTACAGACAGGCCTGATCTCATACTTTATCCGAAATACAATAGCACAGACTCGAAAGTTCCTGATTACTTTGAAATAGCACAGAAACCTATTGAGTACCCAGATGCAGCAAACAAGAAATACCCATCGCTATCTAGTCCTTCTGGGTGGACATCTCGTCCTATTCCTCAAAATATTTTAAAAGAGTTTGCAGGAAGGTTCCCTACTAGTCCAGAGTATGAAGTCTATCCATCCGCTGAAGGTAACTACGAAAATACTATTATATTAGTTTAATGTTCTCTGTGTGTAAAACATTTAACAGTTTTACGATACAGAACATTTAATGAAAATATACGTACTCCATAAACTCCACCACGCACAAGTATTACACGGGCATAAATTTCAGCAATTTGGTGGCCGCAACCAGTTGAAGCAACCCGTTCCGACTAGTCGATGAGCCCTGATGAACATGCAGGGTTGCCATAGTAAATAAACTCTCCGCTGTGATTACAATTTCTGTGGGTACTCACAAACGCCAAAGATTTGCTATCTTGCTTGTGACGTAGAAATATGAAACACTACGACTGGCGGGCATTCCAGGAACCAGCAACATTTTCGACTCTGAACGAATAAATCGAAGTTAGCCGTTCTCTAGATAACCGAGGGAAATTTCCAGGAAAGAGATTGCCACAACTGGTTGCAGCAACCGCAAATATATTTCAGACTTACTTGTAACTTACTGCATGTTAGAAATCTTTAGACAGGCAAATTTGGCCATTTAAAAAAGCAATTACTATACTGAGAATTTTACATTAATATTTTAAGTCAAACAAAATCGTGCAAATGAAATTACCAGATGATCACTTTTTGAGCGCCGTTGCAAGTATAGGTTTCAGAAGAATAAGTTGAGAATGTTACCAAGCAGCATTGCATGAAATAGTGCATTTTTACTGGAAAATGAGGATTAAAGCAAATTTCTTTGTTGTTTAGAGATTTAAAATTAAGATACACGATAGAAATGGTGGAGAAAAAATTTTCGAACAGAAAGAAAGCTCTTAAAACCATAAAACTGAAGCTGCATTTCTCTTTTATAATACGTTTCTTTTCTTTTGTATTCTATTCAAATTCTTTTTTCAAACAAAAAGAAAGAAAAAAAGGGGGGGCGGGGGGTCGTCCAATTTCGTTAATTTTAAAACTGCCATGTTTTTGAAAATTATTTTTTATTGTGGCATCGTACTCTGTGCAATTCAAAATAATATGCATGGTTTAGGAGATGGAAGCACGTTTTATATCTTTACCTATAGAGATAAGTAGGCAATGTAAATTGAAAAAAAAATTCCAAATTAAGATGGGAAAAAAGACTAGGCTAGTTAAAAATTCCTCGCGTTGATTTTCAAAAAGCTAAACTTTGTTGATTTGTATTAGGCCAACGTACAAAAATTTCTCAACCTAGTAAAATGTGCCCCATACACTAATGAGATGATGTACAAAATTTGAGAATTATACCCTGAAAAGTGTCAGAGGTATGAAGATAAATGTAGCTGACTTAAACCACTTTCTAGTGGTTCTCGAACGAAAAAAGTCACGGAGAATGATCACATATCAGGGGTCGTACAGATATTAGGAAAGAAAACATTTTTTCCACTCTACCAATAAACGTTTACATTCAAATTCAATGTATATCCCCCGATCAGCTTTGTTTATAGATATCTCTAAGACTTTTGTGATGAAAGGCTGAAATCTTGTACATCACCTTATTAGAATATGGGTCATATTTTACTAATTTGGAATTGTTTTTTGTACAGGGGTCGTATATAAATTTAAAAAATGTAACTTTTTGAAAAGTAACGAGAAGATTTTTTTTTAACGTTGTATTTTTTTCCTATCTTATTTTGAGCACTTTTTCAATTTACATTGCCCACTTATCGTTTATAGATAAAGAACTGGCGTGTTACAATCTTTTTGAAACACCCTGTATATATACAAAATGAGATAAAGAATTAAGAACCTTCTATATGCGTAGAGGAATACTCACACAAAAGAAAAACAATAACTCACACAAAAGAAAAACAAAATCTAAGCGTTCCGCAGACTTGTAGAATGAAATGCGTAGATAAATGAATTGTTTTACTTTAAAAATGGTCGTTAAGTAAGCTTTTTTCATGTTGAAAATGACATAACTATTTGTATTATTACAGGTGCGCACATCATTCAACAAGCTGAAGGATATCCTGGTGAAGGTACGTTTCTGTCACAAGTTTATAATTTGCAGAAAAGTCATGTTGTTAACTTTCATGTGTTCAATCGATGCAGAAAACATTGCCTTTCTCAGTCTAACGTTTCAGTTGAATTCAAACTTCATGGATTAATCTTGTTATATATATATTTGATACTTTGTTATACTTTAATATTTCACGATACTGAATTTTTATTCAGTATCGCGAATTCGTGTTTTTTTTTTTTTTATCAACTGAAAAATCTAAAATGGAAGTACTGTCAAAGTTAACCCTTAATTTTAAAAAAGGATGTTTTTTTTTTTTATCTGCTAGAAATTTATCACATATTCTATACTTACATCTAAACTTTCAGAGAAAATTCACCATAAGAAAAAACAGTGAAAGCATCTGGAAGTTAAAAGAAAAATAAGTTTATAAGTTTATCATTTTATGAATCTGTGCTCGATTTTAACAATATATATATATATATATATATATATATATATATATATATATATATATACACACACACGTGTTGTGCCCGCTAAAGTCCGTTGCCACTCCAATAATTTCTGAACGGTAAGAGATACAGTAAATAAAAGAGTGTCTAAGTGTAGTAAAATTGCAAAAAAAAAAAAAAAAAAAAACACTCACAGTGCCCTAAAAGTTAGCGTTCTATTCTCAAAAACGCAACGAGATACGGTAAAAAAGTCAATTACAAAGTTGTTCAGCATCCCCAATTTATTAAAAACAGACATCTTGAGCACGTTAATGTTAAAAATTGAAGGCATAAAATGCAAGGCGGGAAAACGTATTACTGATACTTTTGTTAACTTGTCATCAGCCATTTTCGCAGGTGTATGTACTTTATTAAGACCTTTAATTTTTACACTTTTCAATTTTTAACTCAGTGTGCCATTTAAGCATAAAATTTCTCATTTTTGCGATTATTATATTGTTTCACAAGCATTCTGACAGCATTATAAGTGCATTAGTAATTTTAGAATTTCGCGACTTGTTACTGCGCCATAGAGGTTAATAATGATCAAAGATAAAATGTTGTTATTAATATGGTTATTATTTTTTTTTAATGTTAAAGGGATGTTAAACTAAAGATCCAAAAGTCGAAATCTTTAATATTTACAGAAAAAAGTCCAAAGAATCATATTAGTTTTTGGGTATCACAAACTATGGAACACCTAAACTTAATAACAAAAAAACGGATAACTTTTAAGGCATCCATTTATTGGAGCAGTAATGATAGTTCAGTTGATCAAATTAGTAACATTTAATAAATAATTTTTGTTTTGTAAAGAAATTATGTGACTTTCAATGAGTTTCTAAAAAGAATTAAATTACGTCAGAAACTTGGAAAAATTCAAAATATATCATTCGTTTTTGCAGAGATGAACCTATAACAATTATGGGGGGAGGAGTCTTAAATACCTACAGTATTTTCCTAAATGTGTGGCGCTAGAGCCAATTAAGTGTTACTTTAATATTTTTTCCCACGGTCACGGGGCACAATCAGCATTAAAAGTATTAAACTCTACAAAAATTTTCTCACAGTGATTTGAAAATGAAAACAAACTGCCTGGATGCGAAGATCTGTCGGAAAGAATAAGAAACTTTTGTTCATAGAAACCTTCTAGAACTTTACAAGACGTGCATCACACATAAAAGCTGTTAGAAGGAAACAAAGCTTTATCAGTAAATAAGTTTAAAATTTCTTTTTGGAAGTTACTTAGGGCATATAGGATTCGCCAAAGTGAAGAGTAGTTTGTGGGATGAAATATTCTGAACTTTTTCTAGGTTGGCAGAATATGTTTGTTTTTAAAAGTTTTTAAGAGTGAGGATTCCTCCCGTTCCCTCCCCAGTGGCGATCTCAACTCTTATTTTCTTTTCCAGTTTGCTTCTATGATGGAGAAGTTTACCAATCGGCGGAGCAAATTCCGAGAAAGGATAACTGTGAATTCTGCTTCTGCTTCAGAGGCGAAATCATCTGCCTTCAGCAAACATGCCCTCCTCCCATAAAAGGATGCTATGCTATACCAATTGAAAACTTCTGTTGCCCTCGATTCCACTGTCGTAAGTATTTCAATGGAAAGTCTTTTCTCCGACATGTAGCGGTATTAAAAGAATAGGGCAGAGTATTATACAAACACATGCCATAATTTGAAAACAACTAATTTGCTAGTTCACTCAATATATCATCATATGCAGTTTCTTTCAGTCTGCTTGAAAAGTTATCTCCGATTTTCTTTTAATCAGTCCATCCACATGTACGTATGAGTAAAATTTATTGTTGCAGGTTTACAGGACGTGTCAGTAAATTTAGCATTAAAATGGAACTGACAAAATTTACAACGCAATTTATGACCACTTTCTAATGTACTGAATAGTACCACCCTCTAATGTACTGTTGGTCTCATAAAAAAAAACTTTTTGCGAAAACTTGTTAAACAAAGAAGCAATGATAGGGTCATATAAATGACTGTAAAAAAAGCAGTCCTATGCCAATAAAGATGAAAAACCGAAAGGAGTGTTGTGATGGAAACATCTATAGTAACGGCAATTGCGACTTCTGTAGTAGTAGTTAAAACTTAGTAGTTATACAGCTAATGACTTAATGAGCGTAAGATAATTTTGAAATTAACTGAAAATGTGTTACATATATGACAGTAATATTTATGTTATGTGCAAAAAAAAAAACAAGATTATAATCGAGAATAATCTAACAATAAAATTAACTATTCAGTTAAAAAGAAATCATAAAAGTGTGCTGTCATAGTATGATGTGGTAATTAGTATTTAAAAATGGAAATATGAAAATATTGGGTGTGTCACAATTCCCTACCCGGTTTGGAAGACTTATAAAAAATATACATTACCAATATAGCAACAAAGTTGCTTTATTCGATAAAGAAATGTTACAAGTTTAGATTCATAAATGTTCAATATATGAAACTTTCGTGATGCGGCGATATCAAATCTAAAGCCAAATTCTTCCTTCCCCCACACTTACTTTAACATGTCGAGATCAATGGTAGAGAATGCGGTTGTGATCCTTTGGTGTAAATCTTTTAAATCATGAGGCAGAGGGGACACGATCTTTTATGTAACCTCATAAAAAAAGCCGCATGGAGTTAGGTCTGGAGAGCGAGGTGGCCACGGAAGAAGGCGACAGTCGTCGTCAGAACCTCGACCAATTCAAAGACAAGGAGCCCTAAATTTGTGAAACAAAATTTGTAATGTTTCTTTCTCCAGTAAAGTCAACTTTGTTGCTGTATTGGTAATATATTATTTTTTATAAGCCTTCTAATTCCGGGAGGGAATTATGACACACACCCTGTATAATTACTTATAGAACATGAGTCATTTAGTTCAGAAATTTACGGTAACGATTTTAAAAATCCAACAAAGAATTCCCTAATGTTTCAAAACGCGCAAAAGGTATAATAATTTTTAATTAGACTTTTCTTATCATAAGAAGTGTTTGCAATTATGTGCCAACTTATGATGATAAGCTTCAATGACTTTTAAGTATTTAAATTTCTCTTATTAATAACCATTTTTAAATTTTAGCTGTGCAACAATTATCGTTCAACACTTCTCAACATACAACTACAACAGCTACGCCCTTGGTAAAACACAGCCAAAAAACTGTTCCTAGGACTGGTAAGTTATTTCAAGCGTATTTGCGAGTTAGCTTCATAAGTGTGCTCGTAACCGAGTTTCATCTCAGATTTATACTCTAATTCAAAATACACCACGTTTCACCTGTTATTTAGTCATTCTGCCACAGTTTTAGATTGGCTTGCTTACGGTGACACAGCAAAATTATCCAAAACTTTAAACTACCAAAATATACATTTTTAGTAAGTTCTACGTGGCTGACGAGATGTACGGGCTGTGGCGCTGACACTTTAGTCACACCCCTTAGCACCCGAGGAGTCATGTGACTGATGGAGTATGGAGTGTGTCCCCCTTAGTATGGCTATCTCGGACTAAGATGGTCACACCCCCTTCGTCACATGACTTGGGTGAAAATAGGTGGTGCTAAAATGTCATCACAGTAGTCTGAATATCTCGCCAGCCATGTAAGATTAAGCCCTGACTTCAAACAGGAATGAAACGTCCATAAATGTACAGGGTGTGGTAGATAAGAAATGAGACTGGCCGCCGCGCGGCGCCCCAGTCGCTCGCAGGGCGGTCTCCACCTGCAGGTCACGTGGTGGGGGATCTGAGCTAACAATAGAACCGGTTCGCAGTCGCGTCGGAGCTCTGGTGCAGTGAGGGTCGAGCTTCGCGTATTACGTTGTTTGTGTGCCCGTGACACTTGTGAAAACGCTGAAGATGAATCGCTGGATAGAACAGCGGTATGCAATCAAATTTTGCTTTCGCTTGGGCAAAACTGCTTCGGAAACTTTTGCTATGATTACGGAGGCCTACAAAGAAGACCCCCTATTAAGAGCTCAAGTGTTCCGGTGGTTTAATGAATTTAAAAACGGGAGGGAATCCGTTGAAGACATGGAACGATCTGGACGCCCTTCAACGAGTCGTGTGGGTGAAACGGTGGCCAAAGTGAAAGAACTCCTGGACTCCGACCGTCGTTTAAGTCTCCAAATGATCGCCGATGAGGTCTCCGTGAATAAATTTACGGTTCACCAAATTGTTACGCAAGATTTCATGATGAGGAAAGTTTGCGCAAAATTGGTTCCCCGAGTGCTCACCGCCGAACAAAAGCAACGACGAGTGGACGTTTGCCGTGAGATGTTGAATGAATTGGAAAATAATCCAGACTTTTTAGACAACGTAGTAACAGGCGACGAATCGTGGACATTCCAATACGACCCGGAGACGAAGGCCCAGAGCTCGGAGTGGCACACACCGGCATCCCCGCGGCCGAAGAAAGCAAGAATGTCAAAGTCCCGCATCAAGATAATGCTGATTGTGTTTTTCGACAAGCGGGGGTTAATTCACAAAGAGTTTGTCCCTCAGGGGAAAACTGTAAATGGCGAATTCTACAAAGAAGTCCTTCAGCGATTGCACAGAGCCGTCAAACGGAAGCGACAGAACCTTGCTCAACGCTGGCGTCTCCACCATGACAACGCTCCGGCGCACAGAGCGTTCCTCGTGACCTCCTACTTGACCCGAATTGGAGTTGAAGTTCTGCCACAGCCACCATACAGCCCTGACTTGAGTCCTCCTGATTTCTTCCTATTTCCGAAGGTCAAAAGATGCCTGAAGGGTCATCGTTTCGACGATATCCGAACATCTAACGTACTGTCACGAAGGCACTAACTGGGATAACTCAAACGTACTACAGTGGGGCCTATGAAGCTTGGAAAACGCGCTGGCAACGTTGTATTGACGCCCAAGGCGAGTACTTTGAAGAATATTAACGTTTTGTAAAAATAGGATCAATAAATTTGTTTTTCTAGACTGAGTCTCATTACTTATCTACCACACCCTGTATTTAGCAAGGATCGGTTGTTGCATTGATATAATGTAGCAATAAATTTATTAATAAATTTATTTATTTTTCAAATTTAATAAATTTATAATTAATAAATTTATTTTTTAATTATAAATTTATTAATAAATTTACTTAATAATTTTTTTTTCATTTCTCACTCTTTCTTCCGATTTATAAAATTTTGCTGAATTGTTAAATGAAATTTATCTTGCAGGATGCAAGATCGACGGCCAGACATACAGATTGTATGATATTGTCCATCCAGCCACCAACCCTTGTATGGTGTGTCGATGTGACTACGGCGGAATCATGAAATGCGAGCCCCGAGACTGCCACCCAGGCGTTCCCTTGATGAAGCAGATTGCTGATCAATATTTTAAGAAGAAGTGATAGTCGCTCTGTGCGATAAAAATAGTGCTCAACAACGGACTATGCAATTATAGTGATATTTTTCATAAACTTCACATGAAAGAAAACTTTTTCGCTGGCGTGAGATGTATGTGCCCTCCACATAGAGTAGACATGGTTATATGTTGTGAAAATTTGGTTACAGTGAATCATTCATTTTAGGCAGTATATAATTTTATTGAGGGCTGAGATATTTATGTAGTCTGTGTAAATATTTTTGAAATAAGTAAAACTATGCCTTTTTCAAGTTGTTCATTAAAAAAAAAACAGCATTTATTTATGTCTGGTAAAGAAATAATGTTCGCTTTAACATTAAATGCATTTCTTACTTTAAATGATTATTCTATTAAATACATGAACTTTCAGTTATTTGGGTTTTAAAAAGTGTCTCTATTACAATAGGGGAAACTAGGGATTCTTTACCCATAAGTTTAATTGAAGCAAGGCATTTCCCTCGTCAAAATTATCAAAGTTTATTAAGTTAGAAGTGGCAACACTTATTTTTACCTGGTAACATGGTGAAGACATTTTTTTAGGAAAATCCCTGATTGAATCCGACAGTATATAAAAAAATTATTTTCATTTTCCAAAAGTAATTTTTTGATGCTGCAAACACTAAAAATTTTTTTTATTGACTTGTATTTTTCTGGTGGTGATTAAATTTAGTAAGAGTTTTCTTTTTCTGTTTAGTAAAGTACACTCAATGAAAATACATCAATCTGCATAGGGTGAAAGTTCATGCTGTTTATAATTAATTTTTAATTATAAAAAAATATAAAAATACATATGCATTTAAAAATTAAACAAATAACTTCAATAAAATTTTATTTTAACCTGCCTTTATGAAATTATTAGTTATTGTTTGGACTAGTCTTTAAAGCTCAAATATTAAATCACTGTTTAAAGTATGATTCACTGTAGCATAAAGCCGTTTCTAGTACTTTTATGTGTTCTTTTCTTCCTATAAACATTATACTATCACAAAATACATAACGTAGTATTTAAAAGGCTAATTTACATAGCTTAAAAACTGAACGTTTAAGACATGAAGAAACAGAGAAAAGCAGTCAGGGTGCTTGCTCTCTGACTGAAGTTCCTTTTATCTCTGAAAAGACTGCGATGTTCTCAAGATGTATTTTGTGAGGATGAATTATTTATGTGGATAGGGTTTGTTCTGTTTTGTACATCAGTTAAGTTATCTTAACGTAAGCCTGACTTCACGTGAGAGGCAAAGTAACAAGAGTCAAATTAGATTTTAGCTGTAGAAATCACGTTCACAAAACAAGGTTGGGGGTTCACCTCCGAACAGCGAAAAATTGAGGTTCGTTGGCTAAATTAGGTATATGTTTGGGTCTGCTTCTTTATAACACAACTAATGTTAGAAATAAATGGAAAAGTCAGTAGAATGCCCATTTTAATCCCTGAACGTTATTGATTAACACCTGACACACCAGTTTGATTAAACTCCCTAAACTGTAACACTCTCTTGTTGACTCTGCCACTCATCCATACTGCAATGTTGACTAGCGATATGAGTAGACTCAGGCTTACGATAATCAGTATTTTTTACAGTGTTTCTTCGTGTTTATTTACTTTTGAATTTTTTTGTTTAAACGATTGAGAGAAATATTTATATGATAGAAGGAATTTAGTTTAGTTTGGTTATAGATTACTGCTCTATTGAGTTTGTGAAAGATATTTTCGATTTGTGCAACGTTGTGCCAAACTCGGTATTTCCAGACACCGACGCGCGCTTCTACGCTTTGGATTCTCATTTTATCGTCAGTGCCTTATAAATTTTCTCCGAGTCGTAAGACAAAATTTTGAGTATCCGGATTTTGCGTGAATTCCGATTCTAGGGCTGAATTTCCCATCATAACACACGACCTCTCTTGAACAGTCCTGTACCATGCTCAGCTGAAAACATTGAAAAGGACAAATAATTCTTCCCATTGACAGATTTTGACAGTTTTTGTTTTCACTTTATAGTAAAAGAGCGTAAAAAATCTATTAAATTCAGTAATTGCATGGGAAAAACTGTTTGTTTACACAGTTATGCACCGTTAGAATAAATAGCTATTTAAAAAAGTGAAACAACAATGGAAAAGATTGGTATTAAAACAAACTCGATGAATTTGTGATTAATAACTGAATATTTTTCGACAATCCAATGATTGATATTTTAATGAACAGTTCTATTTATTTTTATATTTTAGAAGATATGAATCTGAATAGCATAAACCAAAATGAAAACAAGTCACCTAGGTTACTTTAAAATCTGTAAACTAACGTATTCTGTGGAAATTAATAACTAAGCAGTTAAAAATTTTCAGCAATTTAAATAAGCACTTTATTAAAAATTACATTAAATGTAACATGCTAATATCTTTGGCGAATAATATTATTCGCATTTTTTAAAAGAATTTCCCGTTGCAATTTTTAAGATGCTCAATTTTTTAAAAAGTAAAATAATCCCACATTTGATTCTGATTAAAGAGAAGAAATGTAGCCATCAAGACATATGAAATGTTCGTGTAGTTATTCGTTTGCAAATTAAAATTTTACAGTTATTGTGGGGTTACAAATCTAGTTTTTTAAGGCTATGAAACATTATAAAAACTTTGATTTAACTCAATTATTCCGTAACAAAAATTAGTAAGTTAAATAGTTTGATTTTGAATAATTGCATACCAACATTGTATGGTGTGAATTATTAAAAGTTTTAAGATGGTTAATATTTTAGTTTTATTTATTTGTTTATTTAAACTACCTTTAATTTTTTCAAAATAATTAACTCATACATTCGTTTGATTTATTCATATTCATTTTTTCATTATTTATTTATTTATTTATATTTATTTATTTTATTCATTTTATATTTATTTTGAAAATTATATTTAAGAATACACATCAAGAGCAAATTACTGCGTAACCAAACAAATGTTTAAAAATATTACAGCAGTATTTACTATAGTGGCAAGAAGTCAAATAACCATTCGATAACCTTTTTCTTTTTCGAAACAAATAAATTTTTTTTATGAATTTCAACTTCCTTCAAATTATTCTCTAAGTAGCAGAATTGTGAAGCTATTTAATGTACTGCGTGCTAATTATTTATTTTCTTAATGGAGTTCCTTTCTCGATAAAATCGGTTGAGACGGGGTTCTTTCCCAGATTTATTTAATAATAGCCGAGGAGCTTTCACTTTTGATAAGAAAACTTTTTCTTGGGCATACAGGTAAAAACGTTAAACTTAAAGTGATTGTATTTTTCTAGTAACATGGAAGAAAAGCAAATATTCAGATGCCAAAGCACTAAAGAGAGGTCACTCATCATCATGTGCACATGGTTTATACCGAATATGTGGTCTGGCTTCTTAGATTAAAAAAAAAAAAGCATGTCTAGGGAAGACGGTTTAGATAGGTTTAAGATATTTGGTTAGATTTAGTGCATGAAAAACTTTTCACTAGTTCAAGTTTTGAATTGATTAAGAAAATAAGGGCATTCTGCCAGATAACATATTTGGATCAGGATCAAATGAGATATGCTTTCAAAGTGCGCTCATATTTCAGTTTTTTATTTATTATAATGTCAGCATACCATTTGTGTTTCATTTCTTAATTTATGTATATTTGTGTCATTTTTAGTTCAATAAATTCTGTGCATAAAACTTTGTATTTGAGTGATTATTTTAAACATAGAAATGTATGGTTATAGAACATTGTAAAAAAACATCTTCTTGTGAGACACTAGTAAAATACAGAATTTAAAAAAAGAAGAAATTGTCACGTTTACTAAAAATGAATTATAAAATGAAATTCGCATATAAAGAATCTAAATAACAAGTTATCATACCACACACACTAAATAATTAAAGGAAGGCGCTTACCAAAATTTTTTTACCTTGAAAGGTTCATGAAAAATACAATTCTTATGCTTTTACGAAAAAGGCAATCATTTTTAATGCATAAAAAACTTAATTATGAAAGATATTGGGATGTGTTAACAGAAAACGTATTCTATATATTTTATATATGAACTTATGATAGGTGAGTTTATGAATCTCTGAATACCCTCATTAATCGATGTCTGACTTTGAATCAGCACAAGTTGTCATAATTCCTATAAAAGCAATTTAGATTTTATGGGGGGGGGGAGTTATTCACGCTTCAAGGAAACAAACTTGTGTGTGGAAATATAAAATAAATATTGCTGGGAGATGTGAAAAATCCAATAATGCATTTTTAAAAGAATTTTATTAATTGTTCTTTTCTTACAGTTATTTCTAATGCATTTTGTCTTAATGTAAAAGTTTATTATTGAAATAAATCAAAAATTAGAGGCACTACAGAAACATCTTCAGAAACACTGCGATATCTGAAAAAAAGAAGAATCAAACCAATTTTTTCAGGACTCAAAGATGAATAAATTAATGCGCAAATACTAAAATACGCAACCGTTAAATTAATCTTCAAATACTAAAAAGTACAATATCCTTGTAAAAAAGAATAGAAGCTAAATTGAAGCGATAACTATAGTTTTAACCATCACTCTTCAGGTTTTATGATTAAAAAAAGAAAACGTTGTTTAAAGTTTCCTATATTTTTTACATTTTCTCTTAATAGACATATTATTTATTTTCGTCATTGAAGTGCGAACAGTTACTTATTTTTGCTCAATCAATTTTTTCAGCTTCGTTTTCCTCAAATATGAAATTTCTTTGCTCAACCGTTTAGTCGAGCATATCAATTTACTGATCAGGAGTTATTTCAGTCTGTAAAAGTTTTATCAGATTGCAGAATGTGGCAATGCAAAAAGGAAGGTAACATAGATCCTTAATAATAGATTAAATATTTCAACACATATTTCCAAAACTATTCATCAGAACTATTAACTTTCTGAGTATTGAAAACTCAGTCCAAATTAAAAATAAAAGTAATCAAGTAGAATTTAAATATGAAGTGATTGCCGTTGTATTTTGAATCTTTGATTCTGTTTTAACATGTCTATGATCCAAAATGAAATTTGCTGCATAATAGCAGATATAATTTACTATACAAAAAACGGAGAATATTTACTAAACTAAATATTTTTCCCTATATGTAATGTGATATATCTAGCTTTATGGGGATGTTATGTCATTACCAAATGTTAAAGCTGAATAAAATAGAAACACCCTGTCCTCTAGACTATAAATGCCAAGAATAGGATTCATTAGATCTGAGTCCTTGGAAGATCCACGCACGGAATTTTACATTCATTTCATTTATGATCATAATACACTGATTGTTCCATATCTTTAAATTCATAATCGGCTATTTCCTTTCGTGCATCACAAACTTGTTCACTGCCACTGAAAATGGTAGACGGCCGACCTGTGAAGGTCCCGGGTTCGGGTCCCATCGCGCGGCTGTCGATCTAACGGTCTGGAGTTTTGGTAGGTTTTCTCCAGATGTAACGTGAATAGGCGTTAGAACCCCTTAGAAAGTCCTCCTACCAAGGCACCCCCCATCTTAGGCAGATACCCCGCGTGCAGGTTTGCCTTAACACACAATACACACACACAAACTTGTTCACTTTCACAGCGGTAATAATAGCATATCAAATCAGGCACATGATTACTGGTAGAGCATTGTTCAACAAAACGCAAAAGACAAGAAAAAATGTTTGCGGACTATAGGAACGTTCTGAATCTCTTGTTATTAGCAGTTCTATGCATGTTCTATTGTTCGGAAATAACATACTTTTAATCGTCTTACAAAAGAATGAATGTGTGCCCCTCGGCAGCGATAATAGCTGTAGCGTAGTATTCTCTTCTGTGATAACTTAAGTGAGAAAACATGAATGTAAAGTTGTCAGCGGTGACTGATATTCATCTTAACCATACGCCTTCGATTAGATGGGATGGAGAAGACTTAGTAAGGTCAGCACGGCGAGAAAATGATTTGCTGGTTCGGGATTCATACAGCCTTTTGCAGGATCAGTCAATTCCACTCAACCATTCAATGGTTTCACACTAGAGGATCTACTCACTACTCGAAAGTTGTTTAAAAAACCTAATTTTGCTCTCTCAGAGAAAAAGAGAATTAGGTTTTACGTCTCGTGAGATTATTGTCTCTTATTTGCTCATCGGATGGGTGAAAACACGTAAACGCCAAGAGACACCCCTTCCTGTTTATGATGCCAGTTGCGCCCTTAAGAATGTTGAATGCCAAACCTAGAAGGCGGTATTAATAATTTGCAGTAACAAAAATCTGTTCAGAACATAAAAATGCAGTTAACCACGCCTTCGCGACCATGGCCTCTGGGGTGCGGAAGCATTTACCTCGGCCAGGTGGTCAGCCTGACGTGAAGCCCCCAGTGTTTAACTCCCCAGCAAGCTTGGTCCTCATTTTATCGACCCACTCAAGGGATGAAAGGCTGAGTCGACCTTGCCCAGCCCGGGATTCAAACATCAGACCTGTATCACGGCAGCACAATGCGCTAACCGTTACACCACTGACCTTATAAAAATACAGTGCGGGGGGAAAATCCGAACCAAAAGGGGGGTTTTTAGTTTTAATTACTATATAGAAGAAAGAAAGCCTTCGTTTTACTCCGGTAAACATTAATCTACATAGTAGTAACTAGAAGATAAAGCCCCTTTCAGATGGCAAGTACAACGGGCATTATAAAAAACATTACACAAAAATACATCTACACTCAATACCTTAATCTTTACCCATTGAACCCTACAGTGCATACTGTAGCTGAATGGCTACACTAAGCTGTAGTTTTTGTCTAAAATTTGCATTTTAAATAAATGAAAGACCACATGGAAATAAATTTTAGTTTTTAAAAATGCATGGCAGGGCAAAATTATTTTTTGAGAAAACAAGCATGAATTCATAGCGTGTGCATCCAGTTCACTAAACAAATGTTTGCCGAAAATTTTATTGCTTGTAATTTTTATTGCTAAATGAAAATAAATACAAAATTATTTTTTTAAAAATAGTAGTATAGGACTAAATAAAGTAGAACTAGGCTATATTACTTTCTTTTGTTTTATGAGAGCTATTGGGTGGATATTCTAATTTTTCGAATTTGAACTTTTTTCATGATACTTCTTGGAAACTACATGCTGAATATTTTTTTAAATACTTTTCCTAGCATAAGTAAGTCTAAATGAAGTTACTGTTTTATTTTCAGCCCATTTTAAAAAATCATGCATTGTAGGGTTAAAATAAATAACTTCATGTTCAGTTTTTATTATCTACCGAAATCGGAATTGCATGATTTTCTGAAAACGTGCGTAAACTTTTCGCTCTCGAAAGCTTTCATTTTGTGTAAACAGCCCCTCTTATATCAATGCTTCATGCAGACGATGTCCTTTTCATGGGCGCCGGCAGAAAATTTCACAGGGGGGGGGGGGGGGCAAAGACTACTTCAACGTATGGTTACCATGTTGGAAAGAGCAAAAAGCTAGGAAAAACACTGCATACAAAAATCCAGGGGGGGGCACCCCCCCTTGCCCTATGCTGCTGGCGCCCATGGTCCTTTTAATGAAAAAAAATAAACTATGTTATCTGGAAAAACTATTTTAAACGAACTGGAATCGCAACTTTCCCTTCAAAGCCTCATGACCGTGACTTGAATATGACGTCATGTCAATTGCGACAGCTAATTTTGTACTCAAATGATTCACTTTTTTTTATTTTCGGAAATAAAATGGAGCTGAAGAGTGCGAAAAATCTCTTAAAAATTAGGGAACGGGTGGATTTTCGGAATTTTCAAGTAGCGCAGATTGTTTTCTATATTTTTTACATAATTATCAAAAATTTCAAGCGGATCGTACACGCGGTGTAGATGTAATAACGCTTTTTGAGCTTAATTTTTTAATTTTAATTTTTTTTGGAGTAATGGCGGTAAAAGTTTTATCTTGGAGTGGTTGCCCGGAATTGTTAGAGTCCAGTGAATCAGTGAGTCAAGGAGTCTCAGGCATCATCGTAACTATATAGTAGGATTCTTGTATAGGTAGTCATCCAACATATTAAAAATACAAGTTCTGAATATTCAATGACGAACCACTCCACATTTTTCCTCTCATTAAATTTAAAATTAGGACTTCTAAAATCTGACGAAATTAATGCTTTAACCATCAAAGATAAGGGGGCTTTAATGCTTTGTCTATTAAAGATAAGTGGGCAATGTAAATTGAAAAAATGTTCAGAAAGGAGATTTACGTTAAGAAAGAATTCCTTTCGTTAATTTTCAAAAAGTTACACTTTTTAAATTTGTATAGGACCCCCGCACACGTACAAAAAATTCTCAATTAGTAAAATGTGCCGCATACACCAATGAAGTAAAGTACAAAATTTGATAATTACAATGAAACTTCTATAAGCGACCACCTCTATTAAACGCCTCCCCCCCCCTCCTCCAGCGACCCATTTTTTAAGGCACTGACTTTTTGTCCTATCTATTTAATGTTAAGAGATCCTCTATAAGAGATCACAGGACCTCTATAAGCGACCGGTGCTGGTACCCTGTCCGAAAATTTTCTTGCATTTTTCCGGACGTAAAGCAAACAAAAGTCACATTCCAAACCGGTTGCTCATCTGCAAATCGATAGCAGAAACACAAATCCTGTAAGTTAGAGAAGGAGCATGTCTAATAAACGAGTGATTTTACTGTTGAAACAGCTCATGGATGAGATCGAGTCTCACGTAAAAGGAAATTCGGAGAGAAACTTGGCGGTTACTTCTGGTTGTGGGAAAACCCCAAAACCAAATTTCAAAGTAAATAGAATTTATTATGGCAAATTCAGAATGCATGAAGAATGTCAGGATGAATGCTATTTTGTCAGATGTAAAAAAATAAAGTAGAGAGAGAAAAAAATGAAACAATTCGAAATTTCTAAATATTTTATTGAAATTTAAATTTTAAAGTTTGTATAATCATTTAACTGTTAATGGGCAATTTCATAAATAACGAAACAAACAATATCTTTTAGCTGTTTGTTTGGGCTACCATACGCTTACACTTCTTTGAGCGACCACCTCTCCTAAAGAAAAATTTTTCCCGGAACGGAGTGTGGTCACTCCCGAGAAGTTTCCCTGTATATCTTAATAAGTGTCAGAGATATGTCAGTAAATATATGCTGACTTAAACCACTTTTCAGCGGTTCTCGACATGAAAAACAAAAACAGATCGGATGATCGCGTTTCAGGGGTCACACAGAAATTACGAAAGAAAATTATTTTTTTCCACTCTATCATTAAACCTTTTACATTTAAATTCAGGTATAGCCCCTGACCATGTTTGTTTAAAGATAAATCTGAGACGTTTTGGGATGAAAGGCTGAAATTTTTTGCATCACCTCGTTACCCTAGTAGCACAATTAGTCCAAAAGACGTTTAAAACACGTTTTTTAACGTCAAAAAACGTGTTTCCAACGTATATTGAACGTTTTTTGAACTATTTGTGCTACTAGGGTAGTGAATGGGGCATATTTTATTAATTGGGACTTTTTCGGTATGGAAGTCGTATACCAATTTTAAAAATCTAACTTTTGAAAAAAAATTAAAGATAGGAATTTTTTCTTAACGTAGTCTTTTTCCCTACCTTATTTTTTAACTTTTTCGGTTTGCATTTCCCACTTTTCCCTAATAAATGAAGAATTAAAGTGTTTTACCTTTTTTGGGACATCCCGTAGTTTATTTAAAACATTATTTCTAAAATTCCAACGATAACGACTTTCCATAGATTATATTGCTTTTTTTCAGACGAATTCTAAAGTTATTTTTGCAAAATAATTCATAAATAAAACATGAATTTTGTTTTAATTAGAATCAGTATACTTCAAAATCCTTGAAAATAAATTTTGGTAACATTTGCATCAAAACTTATTTTAAATTTATTGGACTTTAAAACTATCGTTCAAGATATACAAAAGCGTACCCTAGGGTAATTTATGTCAGGTTCTACCAGTGGCGTATGCAGACTTCCTTCAAGGGGGGGGGGGGTTATAGACATAACTTTGTGTTAAAATGCGTAATATTTAAGCTAAAAATTGAAAATTTATGGACATTTTGTTAAAAAATTTTTGACTAGGGGGGGTGGTTGAGACCCCAACCCCACCCTTGCATACGCCACTGAGTTCTACCATTTCGTACAATTTGACATATAATTTTGAGATTCATACTATGTATTCATATTCTGTGTTGTAAGTTAAATACTGATGCAGTCTTTAACTTTCATACTTGAAAATTGTCTTAATTTTCAGCATACAATAATCCAGCTTCATAGTTTGAGTAACTGAGGTTCAATAAAACGGTCCAAGAAACAAACATAATAGTTGAAATTCGAAACTCCAGAGTCAAAAATAAATATGCACACAGCCCCCTTAAAAAATTAAATTTCATAAATACAAATAGAAGATATTAAAACAGAACACTGTATTAAAATCTTCCATTCTTCACTGTATTAATAGCTTATTATTTTCATTGCCTTTATTAATTACAGTCAGGGGCGTAGCCAAGGGGGGGTTGGGGGTGTCATTCCCCCCCCCCCATAAGGAATTTTTTTGCCATACAAAATGTATATTCTACACTACATTATCACACACACGTATACATATATATGAGTAGTAGTAGTCGTACCCCCCCCCATGAAAAATTTCTGGCTACGCCCCTGATTATAGTAATAGTACTAAGTACTTCGGGTAACTTTTGACCACCGCCTTTCATTCAAACTACACATTGAAAATTTAGAGGAAAAGTTCCGAAAACGCTTTGCTATAATGAAGTGCTTGGCTGGATCAAGATGGGGTTGTGACAGATCTATTCTCTTCACTACTTATAGAACTTTTGTTGTACCTGTTTTGAAGTATTGCTATTCTGAAATATTAATGAATACAAGGCTATTTTGCAACGCTAATGCAGGAAAACAAGCTTTACAAGTTCCATTGGAAAAATCGCATCACATGTCCGAAATGTCACCACGCTTGGCGACTTTTTGGCCTAATGTCGCCAAATTTTGCTCCAAAAGTAAGTTCCCAGAAGTGAGATTAGCTAAGCCCTACGAGCATTATAGAGCAAGAGCCAGCGACCGCCAGACCTTCGTCATAGTATAAAAGCTGAAACTTTCTCTGCGCATACCCCCCCAACAGAGGTAGGAACAATCGCCCACTATAAAGTTTGGATGATCGTGGCTTTGGCAGGTAACAGGGGGCAAAGGTGTATAAAATTGTCGAAAATTTCGTCATTTCATAAAGCTTAATTTTTTTATATGTTCTTCTTCGCAGTACTAGAAATCACTTTATCCCTTGCCAGACACTTTTCCATCGTGGCAAACCCCCGCCAGACAATCTCAAAGTCTTTAAAACGTAATTCTATTACGAGCGCGCTGCAAGAAAGTTCGCGCGTAAGAAAGTTCAGAAGTAGCAGTATAAAATGTGGTTGTCACTTTGTGACAGCTTGACGTACTTCGTCGCGGGAGGTTACGAACACAACAGTTTTCCATGACTTTGAGGTTGTCTGGCGGGGGTTTGCCACGATGGAAAAGTGTCTGGCAAGGGATAAAGTGATTTCTAGTACTGCGAAGAAGAACATATAAAAAAATTAAGCTTTATGAAATGACGAAATTTTCTGCAATTTTATACACCTTTGCCACCTGTTACCTGTCAAAGCCACGATCATCCAAACTTTATAGTGGCCGATTGTTCCTACCTCTGTTGGGGGGTATGCGCAGAGAAAGTTTCAGCTTTTATACTATGACGAAGGTCTGGCAGTCGCTGGCTCTTAGACTATTATTTCTGAAGAATTCTAGAAAACTCGATACTGATCAATGGGGGAACCCAAAACTCCATATCTCCGGTTCTAGTTAATCGATTTTGATGCAACAAATGCAAAATTAAATTATTTAACGCGTAGAATGCAAATTTTAAACTATTTTTAACCTTTAAACAGCTGAAAGACTCAGAAATTCGTAACAATACTCAGCTATAAAATGATCGATCACAATAAAGTTAAAATAATAATGTCTAATAACAAAATATTTTCCATATCAAGAAGTAAAACATCTCAATTCTACAAATTACCGTGAAATACATTAAACTGAAATCAGTTAAATACATTTAAAAAGCATTAGTTAATACAGCATACACGAAGAAACAGAAAAAAAAAACCACTTTAATACAAGTTCTCGTTTATCACTTACCCGAAAAGCTGTTAAGCTGATTCAACATAAATCCCTGTGTTTTGATGAATTATTACATTTTTGTACGATTTTCAAACTATTTGTATGATTGCTTGAATTGCTGAGATAAAGAAGAAAACGTTTTAAGTATTAGAAGGCCCCTGATATATTAAGTTAGGATCAGTGGCGGATCCACGGGGGGGGCTCTGGAGGCTTGAGCCCCCCCCCCAGAGCTAGAAATACATTATAAATTAGGGAAGTTTAAAAAAATTGTAAATTTTCACATGAACTGAAATTTAAAAAAGTAGCGCTGTATATACAGTTGACTCTCTGTTTAACGACGATCTCTTTCCAAAGACGATATTTCAAAGTCCCAGCAACTAGAACGTAAAAAATTTCTATTCAAAGATTCAAAGACGACGTTGTTTCTGTTTAACAAGGATTTTTTTTTTTTATTGTTACAGGAAAATGGAAATTTTTTTTAAGAGTGGGAAAAAAGTGTCGGGGAATGTCAAAAGTGCAATTTGCAAGACTATCTCAACTACCTGAGTGTATTCTCAAAGGTATTTTAGAAGCAAAGTGAAAATTCTTGAAGCAGCACAAAAATTTAGTTCGGGATCCAAATTCAAACGGCCGAAAAGTCAATGTGGCCGATTGGAAGAGTTTGCCAAGGCACTTCTCCATACAAATGATTGCATGGAGCAAGAGCATCCAACATTCTAATGTCTGGGCTTCACCATGGCCGAGTGGATAAGGCACTTGACATGATAGACGGCTGAAGTGTGAAGGTCCCGCGGGTGTCGATCTAACTATCTGGAGTTTTTCCAGATGGTTTTCTCCAGATTTAACGTGAATACGCGTTAGAACCTCTGAAAAAATCCTCCGACCAAGGCAACCGCCCCAGAATGCAGATGCCTCTAATATAGACTTATCACATAACACATAACTCCAATTTCTGGAGGCCCGAGGAGTGGCTGAGCGCCTGGTGAAGAAAAGTGGTGAAGATGCTGAAGAAAAGTGCCTGGTTCAAACTCAGGTCGCGTCCGTCAATCTAGCCGTTCGGAGTCTTACGCAGTTTTCTCCGAAACTTCTCATAAATACGAATTAAGATTAAGACCCCTTAGAAAAAACCCCACGTAGGGCACCCCGTACTAGGCCTAGATCCCTCATGTAGATAATTGTTCGTATTACCAAAATAAAATAAAATCAAGCAATTACTGCAGTGCTGTTATTCTGGCAGAAAAATTTGGAATGCAAAATTTTCAGGTTAGAAAAATTCATAAAATGAAAGCTGACGCATTTCATATTTGAGAAAATCTGGAAGAAAGAATAACAGGTTGACGAACAATGAAACAACTGACTCATTTTGATTTTCATGAAACCTAATTTTATTGTATTGCTTGTTTTTACTACCTTTTTATAAGGTAACTTAAAATAAATTTTTGTGGATGATAAAATAATATACCGATAATAAAAGTAACATATTTAAACACGCCAATACATCAAGAAAAATATTCACAGTCCTAAGAATGTGAAGTGTAAAGGGTTCGAGTTGACGCTGTCGGATTATGGCCAATTATCTGCACATCGAATCTAAGCCGATGGGTGGGGTGCCACTCCGTGGGGGGTCTTTCTAAGGGGTCCTAACCCTTATTTACTCTAAGTTTCGGAGGAAAGCACGGAAAACTCCGAACAGTTAGGTCGGCGGACGCGAACTGGTTTTGAACCAGGCACCTTCCAAAGTGTAAAGGGAAATGTTATTCTTTTACAAATTCTGTTTATGGAAGATCTCTATTTAAGGACGATTTTTCACATTTTCACGATTCCTTGAAAGTCGTTAAACAGAGAGCCATATATATATATATATATACATATACCAAGAATATTTACACCAATACTTATTGAATCCTTGTGGACTAAACATAATTTCTCTATTTACAAAAATGATAGAGCTTTTATTTTTAAACAGAAGGAGGGGTAAATTTTATTGACTCGCTATCGCCACAGTGGCTGAGGCACAGTTCCCAGTTTTATTTGTTCAGTGGAACTTGTCTAATGGGACTACCCTTGGGATGAACAAAACTGGTCACCTTATAAAGACGGTCACCTTACAAAGGTGGTAAAGTGTGATGGTTGTAAAGCGAAATTGCATTAAAGTTGTCACTACAGACAGACGATCTCTTTACCAAGGTGGTCATTTTAGCAGGTTCCACCGTATTTGAATGGACGACGGCACACTGATACGGGGGAAAAATACCTTCCGTTGCTCTCTCTCCATTTTATAGGGGACGGAGTTTGCGGTTTAGTGCAGAAATCTTTTATCGGTAAACCCCGAATTGCCGTTAAAAAGTCGTAAAATTCACGACGAGAATGCCCTTTTACCCACTGCAGTCACGTTAGACGCAGCGGTAATCAGCATCGGCCTTAAGTGATGCTGAAGCATAGACGAACAATCCAACTCCCGCAATTTGTACAGCTTTCATTCTTTCAACTGCTCTCATAAGTTTTCCACACCACCCAGACGTAAGGGTACAAATCCTCATCATAAAAGTAAAACATATTCTAAGTTATCAGACAAAGCGAATACCTAGCAATGTATAGCTGGTTTGGTTTTAAAAAAGAAAGCTCAAATTGTAAATAGCAGATAATAGTGATAATAGTTGTAAATAGCAATTGAGGTTGGTTTACTACAGTCCTCACAGAAAAAGGATGGGAATTACTTAATCTGGTACAAATCCTCATGCCATCCTAAAAATGCGAAAATGTATGCTGTAAACACTGTATATTGCACGGTGGCTGTGAAATGGGTTCAATAATGCATTCAGCAATTATACTGTGTACACACTAAAATGTTAATGGGTAGGGCCCGCGAACAACAACATGAATAAAGGTCGTTGCTGATTAGCCACGTGTTGTCGTCACTGCAGTGGTTAAGGCGACATTTTTCTGGCAAAATTTACGACTTTTAATGACCAGTCGGTATCTACCAACAAAAGATTAATCTGTTAAACTGAAAACCCTGTCCCCACACACAATGGAGAGAGCAACGGAACATTTTTTCCCGTATCAGTCCCGCCGTCCATTGAAACGCATAAAACACGTGGCTTATGAGCATCGGCCTTAACTTGATTAGAGACCCTATACTTCGTCAGGGACCCGACACGAGTGAAATAATTTCTGATTGGCTGAAGCGGAGAATCAGCCGCCGCGGGCTATGGATGAAAATCTTCCGTAGAGTTAGCATTGTGAAACGGGGTGACTTCGGAAAAACTGCTGTATCTAAGCATTAAATAATCAGTCTTATATTTTTCCTTTCGATTTTCCTAATCTGAAATACTTACTTAATGCATAAAAATCACTTTTTAACTAGAAATCCGAAATTAACTTCTATTTTGAAGCGATTATTTACGTAGTTTCGCTTTCGAGCTGACATCGGAAGCTTGAATTTTAAGTCTTATCTTACACTTTCCTTGTTTGAACTTTACAATAATATTGTTTTGATATTTATTTATGTTATATGTGCGCATATCATGCTTTAAATTAATTAAAAAATCCTTCAAAAGCTTTGTTTTTTGTACTTTTTTCCATGATTGCGCTGGACTGCATTTGGCGAAAAGAATACAGACGCCAAACTGCTGTTGGCTACCTTTTACTCGGCGCGTTTCATCCGAGTTTTTCGCTTTGAGTCAAAATGTTTCAGTTTCAGTTATAAATATTTAGATAAAGCAATATTTTTCTGAAATCGTAGCTCACTAGATATCAGTCTCTGAAAAATATTTACTGGCATGAGTTGTTTTAAGCACTCTATTCAGAAGTTATTAAGCTGTTCATAAATGTACGTGTTATTGAGGTGCAATTGAATATTTACTATTTACTTTTCAATTTTTGCTTTTTGTACTTGTAATGGTCCTTTGGTGTAGTGTGACTGATTTTTACGGTGGTTTTTTTTTTGGGGGGGGAGGCACAGGAAAGATTTGGGGGGACTTTTCTTCTATCGATGGTTCCTTTTGAATTTCAAAGCAAATATTGAAAATAAAAAGATCTTGACGCAAAATTGGGAGCACGTGCCCCTTTCTGTATATTCTAACGGCATATTGTGCTTTAACCCATATTATCGCAATAAATCTACTAATTATACCTATTACTTTCATCTTCGTTTCTTCCCCGTAAATGCACAATTTAAATATTTAAATCCTCCATGTTTCGGCAGAAGAAAATAGTTTACTTTAATCTCATTTCTTTGCGAATTTACTTTGATATGACGTAAATTTTATGGCATGCCGTGTTTACTTGCGTAATAGTCGCACTTTTTTGCCATTTTTCTTTGAGAAATTAAACTATTATGTGTGGAAATACACTGCACAATATTCTACACTACTGGTATTATAATAAAATTACTAAGTTACCAAATACTTCCAGATTATCTGCCGTATGTTAAATAGTCCTTTCGTCAGTTACACACAAAAAAGAGGCATTTTTCTTTTTATAGTAATATTTTTACAGACATAAATGAAGAACAAATACGTGGCTGCGACTTTTATGTAGGGAAAATATTTTGATGATTTTTTTCTGCTTCAAAACAGGGGTGCGACTACTACGCGAGTAAACACGGTAGTTTTAATCTCACGCTATTTTTAATTTAAGAAGTCACGTTCCTGACTGCTGTAAAAGGAAAACCCAGTTAATTCGCCCAGTTAGATTTTTTAACGAAGTAACATTAAAACTTACCAAATATTAAATTTAAAAATAAATCTTCTGTTAATTCTTAATATTTCACCTATCATTTAAACTATTCATCAGTATTATGTGTTTTTGAAATCAATGTAAATTGTAATCAGAAATGACCCATGCTCCCAATTGGAAACAGAATGAAAATTGTATTAAAATTTCCCCCATTTAAATAACTAATGTGCTTTAACTAACGCATTAGAAGACAAAATATGCAAAAGAACTGATATAAAATATGCCTGAATCTCAATGTGATCTGTAAAAGGTTAACAACATTCAGAAGGAAAGAAAAGTAGAATTGTTCAGCACAAATATATGTATTTGTATACATTTAAAACTGACAAATCAAGTTATTCATGTGAACTTAATCATAATTTACTAACTCATTGATATTCATCATAAAGATTACAACTATAACCACCGCTACTACCCGTTTGAAAGAATCGCGTGTAAGCTGCTGTAGGCGGTACCCAATTTCAAAAATAATGAGGGTGGGATTTTCCATACGATTCATATTAGGAAGAAGCAAATGCGATTACATCTCGTTATATGATGCATATAAGTTGAGACAGAATAAGTACACTTTTAATTATATTAAGCGCTAAAATAACTGCATGTTTCTGTAAATGGAACGTTAAAGGAAAGGGATCTTAAGAAACCGAGTTCGATATCTAAAGTAACGCCTTGCATTAAATTCTGTTATAATTTTATGAGTAATCG